>CM056606.1:33628293-34332967 GCA_029721355.1 Tegillarca granosa | reverse complement strand
TTATGTTACTACAGAGACCTACACAAGTTTTATATTTTTTATGTACATACAGAGGACCTACACAAGTTTTATAGTTTTATGTTACTACAGAGACCTACACAAGTTTATATGTTTTATGTAGATACAGAGACCTACAAGTTTTATATGGTTTTATGTTACATACAGAGACTTACACATTTTATGTTTTAGTGTACATACATAGACCTACACAAGTTGTATAAGTTTTATGTACATACAGAGACCTACACAAGTTTATATTGTTTTATGTTCACATACAGAGACCTACACAAGTTTTATATGTTTTATGGTACATATCAGAGACCTACACAAGTTTTATATTTTTTTATGTTACATACAGAGATCTACACAAGTTTTATATGTTTTATGTTACATACATAGACCTACACAAGTGTATATGTTTTATGTTACATACAGAGATCTACACAAAGTTTTATATGTTTTATGTACATACAGAGGACCTACACAAGTTTTATATGTTTTATGTTACATACAGAGATCTACACAAGTTTATATGTTTTATGTACATACAGAGACCTACACAATTTTATATTTTTTATGTTACATACAGAGATCTACACAAGTTTTATATGTTGTATGTATATACAGAGATTACACAAGTTTTATATTTTTTATGTTACATACAGAGACCTACACAGTTTTTTATGTTTTATGTTACATACAGAGATACTTACACAAGTTTTATCTGTTTATGTTACATACAGAGACCTACACAAGTTTTATATGTTTTATTGTTACCATACAGAGGACCTACACAAGTTTTATATGTTTATGTTACATACAGAGACCTACACAAGTTTTATATGTTTATGTTACATACAGAGACCTACACAAGTTTTATATGTTTTAGTTACATACAGAGGACCCTACACAAGTTTTATATGTTTTATGTTACATACAGAGGACTTACACATGTTTTATATGTTTTATGTTACATACAGAAGACCTACACAAGTTTTATATTTTTTTATGTACACAGAGACCTACCAAGTTTTATAGTTATACAAACTAAAGTTATATGTTATGTTACATACAGAGACTTACACATGTTTTATATGTTTTATGTTACATACAGAGACCTACACAAGTTTTATATTTTTTATGTACATACAGAGACCTACACAAGTTTTATATGTTTATGTTACATACAGAGACTTACACAAGTTTTATATGTTTTATGTTACATACAGAGACTTACACATGTTTTATATGTTTATGTTACATACAGAGACCTACACAAGTTTTATATTTTTTATGTTACATACAGAGACCTACACAAGTTTTATATGTTTTTATGTTACATACAGAGACCTACACAAGTTTTATATGTTTTATGTTACATACAGAGACTTACACAAGTTTTATATGTTTTAGGTTACATACAGAGACTTACACATGTTTTAATGTTTTATGTTACATACAGAGACCTACACAAGTTTTATATTTTTTATGTTA
The DNA here is from genome assembly GCA_029721355.1 of Tegillarca granosa. Classification (NCBI taxonomy): domain Eukaryota; kingdom Metazoa; phylum Mollusca; class Bivalvia; order Arcoida; family Arcidae; genus Tegillarca; species Tegillarca granosa. The sequence continues at coordinate 34,331,473 of CM056606.1, read as the reverse complement.
CATACAGAGACCTACACAAGTTTTATATGTTTTATGTTACATACAGAGACTTACACAAGTTTTATATGTTTTATGTTACATACATAGACCTACACAAGTTTTATAAGTTTTATGTTACATACAGAGACCTACACAAGTTTTATATGTTTTATGTTACATACAGAGACCTACACAAGTTTTATATGTTTTATGTTACATACAGAGACCTACACAAGTTTTATATTTTTTATGTTACATACAGAGATCTACACAAGTTTTATATGTTTATGTTACATACAGAGACTTACACATGTGTTTATATGTTTTATGTTACATACAGAGACCTACACAAGTTTTATATTTTTTATGTTACATACAGAGACTTACACATGTTTTATATTTTTTTATGTTACATACAGAGACCTACACAAGTTTTATATTTTTTATGTTACATACAGAGACCTACACAAGTTTTATATGTTTTATGTTAGATACAGAGACCTACACAAGTTTTATATGTTTTATGTTACATACAGAGACTTACACAAGTTTTTATATGTTTTATGTTACATACATAGACCTACACAAGTTTTATAAGTGTTATGTTACATACAGAGACCTACACAAGTTTTATATGTTTTAGTTACATACAGAGACCTACACAAAGTTTTATATGTTTTATGTTACATACAGAGGGACCTACACAAGTTTTATATTTTTTATGGTTACATACAGAGATCTACAAAGTTTTATATGTTTTATGTACATACATAGGAACCTACACAAGTTTTATATGTTTTATGTTACATACAGAGATCTACACAAGTTTTATATGTTTTATGTTACATACAGAGACCTACACAAGTTTTATGTTTTATGTTACATTACAGAGACTTACACAAGTTTTATATGTTTTATGTTCATACAGAGATTCTACACAAGTGTTTATATGTTTTATGTTACATACAGAGACTACACAATTTATATTTTTTATGTTAACATACAGAGATCTACACAAGTTTTATATGTTTTATTTATATACAGGACTTACACAAGTTTTATATGTTTTATGTTACCTACAGAGACCTACACAAGTTTTATATGTTTATGTTACATACAGAGACCTACACAAGTTTTATATGTTTTATGTTACTACAGAGACCTACACAAGTTTATATGTTTATGTTACATACAGAGACCTACACAAGTTTTATATGTTTTATGTTACATACAGAGACCTACACAAGTTTTATATGTTTTATGTTACATACAGAGACCTACACAAGTTTATATGTTTTATGTTACATACAGAGACCTACACAAGTTTTATATGTTTTATGTTACATACAGAGACCTACACAAGTTTTATATGTTTTATGTTACATACAGAGACCTACACAAGTTTTATATGTTTTATGTTACATACAGAGACCTACACAAGTTTTATTTGTTTTACCGTAAAAACCCATGTAATTTACGCACCCGTGTAATTTACGCAGGTGGTTTTCAAGCTAAAATTTATTAAAAAAAAGGTTCAACTCGTGTAAAATTCGCACCCAAAAATTTCCAGAATCGCCGATTTTCTATATGATCCGAGCAAGTGGTTTTCTTGTATTTAAGTGTTTTGTTTCAGTTTGGTGTATTTTACCTGTTTTAATTAACTTAGATTAGATTTTATTAATTTTCATTAGAAAACATTACGGCTGTCACTTTTTTTTCGGTTTGTAAACAAAGTAGGTTATACGTTAACAGGTCATTAGCGTTTTGTTGTATGTTTCCAAAATCACAATCACAGGAAGAATTATCAATAAAACAGACAACTACTCACACTCACGCGTGTTGTGAATTTAGTTTAATTAACAATTAACATCAGCTAGTATGACACTTCACTCAACCGGCAGAGGGAAGAAACCAACCTTACCCTGTTTGTAAACAGAATTTCGATTGGTCGAGAGCGTCTTCTTGACCCAAGCTATGCATTTCCGCCTATCCGCCTATACGCGTCTTAACCATTGATATTTCACTCCCTCTCACACCTTCCCGCTAAATTTGAATCTCATAAGTTTCTTCAAGCAAAGATTATCCATCTCAAAACACATATCCAGTCAAGATTATCAGTATCACCATGTATGTCAATGGTGTTCCTTCACGATCGGTGGAAAATGCAATCAAAGCACATTGTAGCCAGCTCAATGCACGTTAGACTTCCAAACAGTAGTTAACAATTTATTTCATTACATTTAAAATTTGTACAAAGAAAGTAAGCATAAAATACCATTCTACATACACGCATCATTTTTTTTTTCTTCAAGCGCATTATTTTTCCGTAAAATCGTATTTTAACATGAAATAGGCCAACTTCCGGTACAAATGTATACATTTTTAACACTTTCGTCAGCAAGGAAATTTTTTTAAAACATCACGAAAACAATCTACTCGTGTAATTTACGCACCCCCAAACTTTAATTTAATTTTCACAAAAAAAAGTGCGTAAATTACATGGGTTTTTACAGTATGTTACATACAGAGACCTACACAAGTTATATATGTTTTATGTTACATACAGAGACCTACACAAGTTTTATATGTTTTATGTTACATACAGAGACCTACACAAGTTTTATATGTTTTATGTTACATACATAGACCTACACAAGTTTTATATGTTTTATGTTACATACAGAGACCTACACAAGTTTTATATGTTTTATGTTACATACAGAGACCTACACAAGTTTTATATGTTTTATGTTACATACAGAGATCTACACAAGTTTTATATGTTTTATGTTACATACAGAGACCTACACAAGTTTTATATGTTTTATGTTACATACAGAGACCTACACAAGTTTTATATGTTTTATGTTACATACAGAGACCTACACAAGTTTTATATTGTTTTATGTTACATACAGAGACCTACACAAGTTTTATATGTTTTATGTTACATACAGAGACCTACACAAGTTTTATATGTTTTATGTTACATACAGAGACCTACACAAGTTTTATATGTTTTATGTTACATACAGAGACCTACACAAGTTTTATATGTTTTATGTTACATACAGAGACCTACACAAGTTTTATATGTTTTATGTTACATACAGAGACCTACACAAGTTTTATATTTTTTATGTTACATACAGAGACCTACACAAGTTTTATATGTTTTATGTTACATACATAGACCTACACAAGTTTTATATGTTTTATGTTACATACAGAGACCTTACACAAGTTTTATATGTTTTATGTTACATACAGAGACCTTACACAAGTTTTATATGTTTTATGTCTACATACAGAGACCTTACACAAGTTTTATATGTTTTATGTTACATACAGAGACTACACAAGTTTTATATGTTTTATGTTACATACAGAGACCTACACAAGTTTTATATGTTTTATGTTACATACAGAGACTACACAAGTTTATATGTTTTTATGTTACATACAGAGACTTACACAAGTTTTATATGTTTATGTTACATACAGAGACTACACCAAGGTTTATATGTTTTATGTTACATACAGAGACCTACACAAGTTTTATATGTTTTATGTTACATACAGAGATCTACACAAGTTTTATATGTTTTATGTTACATACAGAGACCTACACAAGTTTTATATGTTTTATGTTACATACAGAGATCTACACAAGTTTTATATGTTTATGTTACATACAGAGATCTACACAAGTTTTATATGTTTTATGTTACATACAGAGATCTACACAAGTTTTATATGTTTTATGTTACATACATAGACCTACACAAGTTTTATATGTTTTATGTTACATACAGAGATCTACACAAGTTGTATATGTTTTATGTTACATACAGAGACCTACACAAGTTTTATATGTTTTATGTTACATACAGAGACCTACACAAGTTTTATATTTTTTATGTTACATACAGAGACCTACACAAGTTTTATATTTTTATGTTACATACAGAGACCTACACAATTTTATATGTTTTATGTTACATACAGAGACCTACACAAGTTATATATGTTTTATGTTACATACAGAGACCTACACAAGTTTTATATGTTTTATGTTACATACATAGACTTACACAAGTTTTATGTGTTTTATGTTACATACAGAGACCTACACAAGTTTTATATGTTTTATGTTACATACAGAGACCTACACAAGTTTTATATGTTTTATGTTACATACAGAGACCTACACAAGTTTTATATGTTTTATGTTACATACAGAGACCTACACAAGTTTTATATTTTTATGTTACATACAGAGACTTACACATGTTTATATGTTTTATGTTACATACAGAGACCTACACAAGTTTTATATTTTTTATGTTTACATATTAGAGGACTACACAAGTTTATATTTTTTATGTTACATACAGAGACCTACACAAGTTTTTATATGTTTTATGTTACATACAGAGACCTACACAAGTTTTATATTTTTTATGTTACATACAGAGACCTACACAAGTTTTATATTTTTTATGTTACATACAGAGACCTACACAGTTTTATATGTTTTATGTTACATACAGAGACCTACACAAGTTTTATATGTTTTATGTTACATACAGAGACCTACACAAGTTTTATATGTTTTATGTTACATACAGAGACCTACACAAGTTTTATATGTTTTATGTTACATACAGAGACCTACACAAGTTTTTATATGTTTTATGTTACATACAGAGACCTACACAAGTTTTATATTTTTATGTTACATACAGAGACCTACACAAGTTTTATATGTTTTATGTTACATACAGAGACCTACACAAGTTTTATATGTTTTATGTTACATACAGAGACTTACACAAGTTTTATATGTTTTATGTTACATACAGAGACCTTACACAAGTTTTATATGTTTTATGTTACATACAGAGACCTACACAAGTTTTATATTTTTTATGTTACATACAGAGACCTACACAAGTTTTATATGTTTTATGTTACATACAGAGACCTACACAAGTTTTATATGTTTTATGTTAGATACAGAGACCTACACAAGTTTTATATGTTTTATGTTACATACAGAGACCTACACAAGTTTTATATGTTTTATGTTACATACATAGACCTACACAAGTTTTATAAGTTTTATGTTACATACAGAGACCTACACAAGTTTTATATGTTTTATGTTACATACAGAGACCTACACAAGTTTTATATGTTTTATGTTACATACAGAGACCTACACAAGTTTTATATTTTTTATGTTACATACAGAGATCTACACAAGTTTTATATGTTTTATGTTACATACATAGACCTACACAAGTTTTATATGTTTTATGTTACATACAGAGATCTACACAAGTTTTATATGTTTTATGTTACATACAGAGACCTACACAAGTTTTATATGTTTTATGTTACATACAGAGATCTACACAAGTTTTATATGTTTTATGTTACATACAGAGACCTACACAATTTTATATTTTTTATGTTACATACAGAGATCTACACAAGTTTTATATGTTTTATGTTACATACAGAGATCTACACAAGTTTTATATGTTTTATGTTACATACAGAGACCTACACAATTTTATATTTTTTATGTTACATACAGAGACCTACACAAGTTTTATATGTTTTATGTTACATACAGAGACCTAGACCTACACAAGTTTTATATGTTTTATGTTACATACAGAGATCTACACAAGTTTTATATGTTTTATGTTACATACAGAGACCTACACAAGTTTTATATGTTTTATGTTACATACAGAGACCTACACAAGTTGTATATGTTTTATGTTACATACAGAGACCTACACAAGTTTTATATGTTTTATGTTACATACAGAGATCTACACAAGTTTTATATGTTTCATGTTACATACAGAGACCTACACAATTTTATATTTTTTATGTTACATACAGAGACCTACACAAGTTTTATATGTTTTATGTTACATACAGAGACCTACACAAGTTTTATATGTTTTATGTTACATACAGAGACTTACACAAGTTTTATATGTTTTATGTTACATACAGAGACCTACACAAGTTTTATATGTTTTATGTTACATACATAGACCTACACAAGTTTTATATGTTTTATGTTACATACAGAGACCTACACAAGTTTTATATGTTTTATGTTACATACAGAGACCTACACAAGTTTTATATGTTTTATGTTACATACAGAGACTTACACAAGTTTTATATGTTTTATGTTACATACAGAGATCTACACAAGTTTTATATGTTTTATGTTATATACAGAGATCTACACAAGTTTTATATGTTTTATGTTACATACAGAGACCTACACAAGTTTTATATGTTTTATGTTACATACAGAGACTTACACAAGTTTTATATGTTTTATGTTAGATACAGAGACTTACACAAGTTTTATATGTTTTATGTTACATACAGAGACCTACACAAGTTTTATATGTTTTATGTTACATACAGAGACTTACACAAGTTTTATATGTTTTATGTTACATACAGAGACCTACACAAGTTTTATATGTTTTATGTTACATACAGAGACCTACACAAGTTTTATATGTTTTATGTTACATACAGAGACCTACACAAGTTTTATATGTTTTATGTTACATACAGAGACCTACACAAGTTTTATATGTTTTATGTTACATACAGAGACCTACACAAGTTTTATATGTTTTATGTTACATACAGAGACCTACACAAGTTTTATATGTTTTATGTTACATACAGAGACCTACACAAGTTTTATTTGTTTTACCGTAAAAACCCATGTAATTTACGCACCCGTGTAATTTACGCAGGTGGTTTTCAAGCTAAAATTTATTAAAAAAAAGGTTCAACTCGTGTAAAATTCGCACCCAAAAATTTCCAGAATCGCCGATTTTCTATATGATCCGAGCAAGTGGTTTTCTTGTATTTAAGTGTTTTGTTTCAGTTTGGTGTATTTTACCTGTTTTAATTAACTTAGATTAGATTTTATTAATTTTCATTAGAAAACATTACGGCTGTCACTTTTTTTTCGGTTTGTAAACAAAGTAGGTTATACGTTAACAGGTCATTAGCGTTTTGTTGTATGTTTCCAAAATCACAATCACAGGAAGAATTATCAATAAAACAGACAACTACTCACACTCACGCGTGTTGTGAATTTAGTTTAATTAACAATTAACATCAGCTAGTATGACACTTCACTCAACCGGCAGAGGGAAGAAACCAACCTTACCCTGTTTGTAAACAGAATTTCGATTGGTCGAGAGCGTCTTCTTGACCCAAGCTATGCATTTCCGCCTATCCGCCTATACGCGTCTTAACCATTGATATTTCACTCCCTCTCACACCTTCCCGCTAAATTTGAATCTCATAAGTTTCTTCAAGCAAAGATTATCCATCTCAAAACACATATCCAGTCAAGATTATCAGTATCACCATGTATGTCAATGGTGTTCCTTCACGATCGGTGGAAAATGCAATCAAAGCACATTGTAGCCAGCTCAATGCACGTTAGACTTCCAAACAGTAGTTAACCATTTATTTCATTACATTTAAAATTTGTACAAAGAAAGTAAGCATAAAATACCATTCTACATACACGCATCATTTTTTTTTTCTTCAAGCGCATTATTTTTCCGTAAAATCGTATTTTAACATGAAATAGGCCAACTTCCGGTACAAATGTATACATTTTTAACACTTTCGTCAGCAAGGAAATTTTTTTAAAACATCACGAAAACAATCTACTCGTGTAATTTACGCACCCCCAAACTTTAATTTAATTTTCACAAAAAAAAGTGCGTAAATTACATGGGTTTTTACGGTATGTTACATACAGAGACCTACACAAGTTATATATGTTTTATGTTACATACAGAGACCTACACAAGTTTTATATGTTTTATGTTACATACAGAGACCTACACAAGTTTTATATGTTTTATGTTACATACAGAGACCTACACAAGTTTTATATGTTTTATGTTACATACAGAGACCTACACAAGTTTTATATGTTTTATGTTACATACAGAGACCTACACAAGTTTTATATGTTTTATGTTACATACAGAGACCTACACAAGTTTTTTATGTTTTATGTTACATACAGAGACCTACACAAGTTATATATGTTTTATGTTACATACAGAGACCTACACAAGTTTTATATGTTTTATGTTACATACAGAGACCTACACAAGTTTTATATGTTTTATGTTACATACAGAGACCTACACAAGTTTTATATGTTTTATGTTACATACAGAGAATCTACAACAAGTTTTATATGTTTTATGTTACATACAGAGACCTACACAAGTTATATATGTTTTATGTTACATACAGAGACCTACACAAGTTTTATATGTTTTATGTTACATACAGAGACCTACACAAGTTTTATATGTTTTATCTTACATACAGAGACCTACACAAGTTTTATATGTTTTATGTTACATACAGAGACTTACACAAGTTTTATATGTTTTATATTACATACAGAGATCTACACAAGTTTTATATGTTTTATGTTACATACAGAGACTTACACAAGTTTTATATGTTTTATGTTACATACAGAGATCTACACAAGTTATATATGTTTTATGTTACATACAGAGACCTACACAAGTTTTATATGTTTTATGTTACATACAGAGACCTACACAAGTTTTATATGTTTTATGTTACATACAGAGACCTACACAAGTTTTATATGTTTTATGTTACATACAGAGACTTACACAAGTTTTATATGTTTTATGTTACATACAGAGATCTACACAAGTTGTATATGTTTTATGTTACATACAGAGACCTACACAAGTTTTATATGTTTTATGTTACATACAGAGACCTACACAAGTTTTATATGTTTTATGTTACATACAGAGATCTACACAAGTTTTATATGTTTTATGTTACATACAGAGACCTACACAAGTTTTATATGTTTTATGTTACATACAGAGACCTACACAAGTTTTATATGTTTTATGTTACATACAGAGACCTACACAAGTTTTATATGTTTAATGTTACAAACAGACACCTACACAAGTTTTATATGTTATATGTTACATACAGAGACCTACACAAGTTTTATATGTTTTATGTTACATACAGAGACCTACACAAGTTTTATATGTTTTATGTTACATACAGAGACCTACACAAGTTATATATGTTTTATGTTACATACAGAGACCTACACAAGTTTTTTATGTTAAGTCTTGTGTTATATAGATGTTATAGATTGTGATGAGACAAGTCACACTGCTTTTAATTTACACAGTGTATATCAAAATTTTAAATTTCAATGAATTCACCATGTGCTTGATATATGCATGTGACTGTTTTTGTTAATTAAGTGATTTTTTGCTTGTGTTTGTGTTATATTTCATTTTATTACAATCAATTATGATTATGTATAAAATAATTACAATGAAAATTATACAGTGTCTGTAAAGATAAAAGAGATCATTATTTTTTGTTTTACAGAAAAAGAGGCATGATTTACAGCTGTTTCAGATATCTGTGAAAGATTTAACTCTGGCTGAACTTCAGTCTATGAAGGTAAGCTACATAATGAAAGTAGTTACAATTCTGTTTCTGTCCAACCGTGACTTATGGAAGATAATTGAAAAATTGATGTTCACTCTTAGATTTGTTGTTGGTGCGAAGAGCTTTAATGACCAAATAGTTTTAGCACTGGCTAACATATCCAAACATGTCACAATATTGGGAAAATCCCACTATTTAAAAGAAAGCTTTTCTTGTGAAGATCAGTGTTTTTCCTAGTATTCTGGATTTTTTTCTATCAATTTTGAACTGTCCAATTTTATATGAGTGGCATAATCTTGACAGAGGTGAAAATCATATATCCAATATTTTTCCAGATATAGAAATGTATCTGCAATGAAAATTTATTATTTATGTCATGTCATGTGATTATGTTGTTCTGTGATGTTATACATGTATAGTACAATAATGCTGATCACATGACAAGACTGATGAGAAAATGTTTTAATCATAACTTACCATCAAGGATTTAAAAGAACCTGTTTAATTCTTTAGTTATTTCATCATTTTGTCATACACTGCTGTGCAAAAAAAAGTTATGGATAACTTTTAGATAACTGGGTCAAGTTTTGTTGATGATAACATTTATACTGCATACCAATAGAATTCAAATATGTATATTCACTTGCTGTAATACAGTAATAATATATACCAGTATATATATATATATATATATATATATGTGTGTGTGTGTGTGTGTGTGTGTGTGTGTGTGTGTGTGTTTGTACTAGGTAAATATACATATTGACACATATATAATATACATGTACATATGCCTATACATAAATCATTGTATTATCAAATTCCATTTTATTTTGTTCCAGTTGTCACACACATCAAGTTTGACCAGTGAAGATAATGGTGAGTTTTTTTTTTGTAAACAAACAATTCATTATAGATTGTAGACAATGGGTAAACAAACTAAGCCAAGGGGCTATTAAAACAAAATAACTAGCTAACTAGTCTCATTGCTTCTCACTATCTTCATGTAAGTTCCATTCCTACTTAAGTTATTTTAAGAAGCATTGTTAGTTTGCTTGCCAAAAGTTCAAATGCTTTGTTTCCCTTTATATATTACAAGTAAGAATCATTGCAGTAAAATAGTAACATAATAATCTATAGTACAAGTATACCAATAAACATTAATCAACATAGCCAGATTTTATTTTTGGCAACAATTAAAGCCGTTAAAACTCATATAAAATTTAACTCTAATACAAAAATTATATATTGACTAGTCATAAATATCAATATGCTATATCTAAACCGTTTTTAAATTAAGAGACTTTGTTCATTTTGAACACTAGAACAGATGTACCTATTCATGCATAAAACATGTACCTATTCATGCATAAAACTATCAGTATATATTTATACACGCATCCAATAACTATGATATATCTCACTATATTTATAATTATACTTGCTTAAAAATCTTAATTATCTCATTACAGACTGAAAATTTTCAATATATCCTCACAGTATTGCTGAAAGCCGAAAAAGCTTTTAAAAAATGCTGATGGACTGTTATACTAATGCAACCTTATTTTGCTTAAGATTACTGGTTTGAGTTTAGAACTCATTAATTTAACCTGTTTGTTTATAGGTGATATGCATGAAGATGACATTGACCCTGTAGATAGTCAACCATTCCCAACATTAAAGAGATGTTTTGAAGCAGTTGATCAACATGTAGGATTTAATATTGAAGTTAAATATCCATTACAGAATGAGGTATGAATAGTTACTATAGTTATATCAAAACTTGAACTGTAGCAATTAAAACAAGTGCAACAAAATTGTACATGTAATTGTAATATTTTAATGTAATATACAGTGGAGTTTGCCTATAATGAAGACGGATGTTACGGATTTAGGTCCATAACAAACTATAAAAAATTTCCCGACCAATTCACTATATAATCTATGTTTAATTGAATTGCTTATTACAAATTGGCCTATAACATAGTAAATTTCACGTCCTGTGAAAAAATATAACGGTAAATAAAAGGTGTATAATGAAGTCGGAAAAAATTGATCCTAATTATGACTTAACATTGACAACAGATTAAAAAGAAACCACTTTAAACCGACCAGACAGTAGGCGTGGATGTCATGATAGGATAATAGGTGTTTAATCACCTATACACCGAATGTAACATCTTTAATGCTATATCTACTCGTGTTTATTCAAAACTCACTGATCTTAACGAGAGGCACGCCAAGGGTTTAGTGAGGGTGAAAAGTTATTTTAATGAATGTAAAATCTTTGATGCTGTACATACACGTTTATTCAATACTCATTGATCTGAACAAGAGGCACGCCGTTAATATAAAAAAAAAAAAATACATATCAGATTGTGAGAAAGAAATATTGATTTTTTTTTTTTTTTTTTTTTTTTTGTGATTGAATAAAATAATCTAATTTGTAGTTTGTTTTTTTTTTGAGTTTATTTAAAATACAACAGATAGAACTTTATCGGCAAATAAAGCTAATGGATGGTCAAATGCTTAATATTTATGATGTTCGCGATTATTATTGATTATCTTGAAAATACATAAAAATTAATAAATTAAATTTAATTTTAATAAAAAAATTTAGCATTTAACCATATATTAGCTTTAATTCCTTTTTACGTTCTCTACTTTCGGCTTATGCAATACACACATTGACGAAGGAAAATAACTCGTCTCTGCATTCTCCAAAATGATACTCGGGACTGAAAAATTGTTTAAAACGAAATATGCCTATAACGAAGTCCACTAAGCCATCTCCTGGACTTCATTATAGCCGAACTTTACTGCATGTCAATTTTTAGCTCATCTGGTCTGACAGCTCAGATGAGCTATTGCTATCCATCTTTGTCCGTCATGCGTTGTGCGTAAACTTTTTACATTTTAAACTTCTCCTCCAAAACCACCAGGCCAAATTGAATGAAACTTGGTAACCATCATGCCTGGGTGAAGCCCTTTCAGATTTGCAAAAACGAAGGAGTTATGTCCCCTTGGGGCCCCATAAGGGGGAAATAGTTAAAAAATCTTCTCCTCTGAATCTACAAGAGATATACCTTAGTAATTTCATTTATAACATCCTTAGGTCATGTATTTTCAGATTTGCACAAATGGTAGCCATGGGGCTCAAAAAGGGAAAATTGTAGGGCACTGAGTGGGGAAATTGAAAAAAATTATATATTTGTCTCTATATCTTGAAAACTATCAACTTTTTGTATAGGCATGTATATTAGAATATAGTAGGTATTGACATGACAATCATTTTGATATATGGATCAAGGTCATATATTGAAAGGTAAAGGTCACAGCTGCAGAAGAAGACTTAAATTGCTAATTATCTTGAAAACAATTGACTTTTTGTATAGGCATGTATGTTAGAATATTGTAGGTATTGACATGACGATCATTTTGATATATGGTTTAAGGTCATTTATTTAAAGGTCAAGGTCACAGTTGCAGAAGAAGAGGTAAATTGCTAATTATCTTGAAAACTGTTAACTTTTTGAATAGGCATGTATATTAGAATATTGTAGGTATTGACAAGACAATCATTTTGATATATGGTTCAAGATCATATGTTTAAAGGTCAAGGTCACAGCTGCAGAAGAAGACTTAAATTGCTTATTATTTTAAAAACTATTAACTTTTTGTATAGGCATGTATAATAGAATATTGTAGGTATTGACATGACGGTCATTTTGATATATGGTTCAAGGTTATATGTTCAAAGGTCAAGGTATAAGAATATTGTAGGTATTGACATGACAGTCATATATGTTTCGAGGTCATATATGTTCAGAGGTCAAGGACATAGCTGCATAATTATACTGAAATTGATAAATGATTTGGAAATTATTCATTGCACTACAGTTACTTCATGCATGTTATATAAGCTACTTATAAATGAAAAGTGAGTGGATATATTTCTGATTAAGTTTTGTGGGAGTTCTTAACTTGAGAAAACTTTTAAAGTTTCTGTACTTCATATATTGTCTATTGCACTTTGCAAACAGTATTGGGCATATCTTCAGGTGATTGTTAAGGCCCATGGACCTCTTGTTTAATTTTAATATGTCATTTTAATATTCTTTCATAATATAAAAATACATCCTGAATTTTTTTTATCAGACAGTATGGGATCAGAAAGTAAAGTATATGTATTTGGCTTCCTGGTTTCTAACATGAGAAGGACTTTGGGACACATATGTCACATAACACAATGATATGGTGTCAAAAGTAGTCAAAAGTGTGTCATCAAATTCTGGTGACATTTCTGATGTTTGTTTTGTGTGTTTTGTAGGATGGAGTCTATGAAGAAACAAATTTCTTTGGTCGTAACAAGTATGTGGATACAATTCTCAAAACTGTTTTTGAATCAGCTGGAGAAAGAAGAATTGTTTTCTCAAGTTTTGATCCAGATACATGTACACTGTAAGTTGGAGAGAGAGAGAGAGAGTAAAAATTTTAATAAAAACCTATCAAATTAATTATGACAAGGTGTCACAAATATTAACCTAAAAATTTGTAATATTTTGTGGGAAAAAAAAAATTATTTCAAAATCAAAAATAATGTTTCTAGGATGGTCTGATGCGGTAAAAAATTTAGAATCTAGACAAGTATAGTAATTTCTATGTATGGGTTTGTTATGCTAAAAAAAATTATTAGTTTTTGTTTGCATGAATTTGTTTTTGGGATTAAAATATTAGATTTGTGTATAATTTAGAGTGGTTTAAATATTGAACACTTGAAGTGAGAGTCAGATTTAGCACCATTTTACCAACAGTCATGGTCTCTAAATGAATAAAGAATCTTGACTGGGGCATAAAACACCATTACTCCACTCTACTCTCCACTCTAAATGAATATTTTTGAGGATTTAAAACAAGTGTTCTGTTTGACAGCTTTAACACTCCTATTGTACCTCGTAAAATTGGAATTCTTGTGCTCATAATTAACTCTGTGATATCTCAATGGCAGTCTCATTCTGTAACTGTATTATGACTTATGAATATTTTACATGCATAGTTGTAGATAAGATATATTTCTGAAATAATAAAAATACTTTTTTTCAAATTAATTCTTTATTTTTTTTTACTTTAATTGTTTATTTTTTTCTACAGATTGAGACTAAAACAGAATAAGTACCCAGTGTTATTTTTAACTAATGGAGAAACCAAGTTTTATAAACCTTACAAAGATCCCAGATGTAAATCTGTACAAAAAGCAATCCATGTATCTAAAATAACAGATCTTTTGGTAAGTATTAAGTACTTGGCATGAGTTTTTGCATGTAATTTCAAACTCTTTTTGATAGGCGAAATGTGCAGGCCAAGGGAAGATGATGATGACATCTATGAGACAATGACATCTATTATATAATTCACTAGAATTGTAAATTTTACAGACAGGTTGATTTACCACAATAGTGAAACAATCTTTAATCCATCACTGCCCAGTCTTGTGATTATTTGTTTTTATTTTTCATTAATATACATGTAGTATAGGCTTTCTCACCAACATTTTCTTTTTGTTTGTAGGGAGTGGACGTATTTTCAGAGGTCCTCATAGAAAAACCAGAATGTATAAAGTCTGTAAAAGATGCTGGTTTGATTTTATTCTGTTGGGGTGAACATAACAACGATTCTAACACAATTAACTCACTAAAAGAAAATGGCATTGACGGAATTATATATGACAGGTATGAACATCATTTTAACCTCTAAAAAAATCCTTTGGGCCTCTAAAAAACCTTTTGGCCTTTCTAAAAAAAAAACTTTTGACCTCTCTAAAAAAAACCTATTGGCCCCTCTAAAAAACCTTACGAGCCCCAGTGGCCGAGAGGTTCCTACAGTCTCTTTCACAGCCTAGGTTCAAATCCCACTCAGGTGTATCCTAGGTAAGAAAGTTTGTCAGTTTTCTATCGAAGGTCTGTGTTTTCTATGGGTACTATGGCTTCCTCCACCATTTCCGAATTGACTGTCTCAATATAAAAGAAAGAATTTTGATTGGAGTTTAAAACACCATTAATCGAATTCAATCAAATTAACTTGCATATATGATTGCTGAATGTTGGCAAATAGGTATAACAATGGTGTACAGGTATCAACTCATGTAATATTGATTAAATTTCAGTCAGACTGGTGCTAGTAATTGTTGTTGAAAATCCTCATTTAAATTAAACATATTACAAAATCCATGTAGTACTAACTTGCATTTGTTGAGTGTTTTTATATGGTAACTTCCTAAATATTGATCAGATTTTGACAAAACTTCATCAGTGTGATTGTAGTAGAAATTCATTGGTTAAGTTGATTTGTGTAACAGTTTTTGTTATATTTATAATATTTATTTATTGATAAAACTTAGAATGTATATTGTGGAAATACATAGGTTAAGCTCTACATGTGACAGAATCTGTACATAACTTTTTTACACACTTCACTGGCTGATTGTTCCTGTATGACATTTGTGACCTTTCTTATATTTTGGCAATACTTGGTCAGTATATTTGCTGTTAAAACTGCTTTGTAATGTGCCAAGAAACCAGGTATCTACATGTTTTGGTTGTAGTTTAGGGTGTTGGAGCCACTCATTAATGAAATTTTAATCCAAGTTAACTTTGTATGGAAAGTTTTCTTTGTTGTGGGCATTAAGTACTGATAGTATTTCTGTATTTTAAAAAAAGGTATTTATTCTCAACTTGTGTAATAATTTGCCAGTAAGCTAGCACTATAAATATTTTCAAAAAATACGTTACAGTAAGTGAAGTATGTTATTGTCATAAAGAATGTGTAAAATAAAAGTGAAATGGTTGGATTTGTTCCTGGTTTTCTATTAATCGTCTAAATCTGAATTCATGGTACATTTTTATCTTATTGTCAATATTAAACTTTCAAGGGGTATATTTTTATTATTTTTATTGGTTCATTTTTTATTTATTTATTTATTTATTTTTTATTTTTTATTTTTTTTTTTTTTTATTTATTTTTTTTTTTTGTGAATAACTCATACATTACAGATGGCTTTTAAATGGAGAACAACATCCAACTATTTTTGAAGCAACAAATCCTATAAGTAAATTGGCTGAACATGCAGTTTCTTCAGAGGAGTTATCTCCCTTGGCTTGGTAACGTCTGAGTGTTTCAATTTAGCTGCCTTCCTTGCAAATACATTTATTTAACCTTTCACCCCTATATACGGGTGTTATGATCCAAGCCAACCTGACCATTTTAAAATTAGGGATGAAAGGTTAAATTGCAAATAATTCATGCACATTTCACATTTGATATATAATACTATATCTCTCTTTTTCTCTTATTTTTTTATTAACTTGCTAGTTTGAAACAAAATTTTGGACAATGGATTTCTACCTAGCTGGCTTAGTCAAAAAGTTCCCTTGCAGTTTCATGCCTTCCTCTTTCCATCTCTGTCCAATATTTTTTTTTTCGTTTATCCATTATGAATATTAAACATGTTCAATTTTGATTATATAATTCATCAGGATGGAGATTAAAGCTGCATAAAGTTTTTCAATTTTCTGATTTTTTTTGATTTTCTAAAAATATATTTTTCAAAAAATAGATATCCTCTAACCACTATCCGTGAGATTTATTTTCTAAAATTTCATTTCTTTTAGCTGTAAATAAACGGAATCCTCTGACTGGTTGGTCAATGTTTAATGATGCGTGGATGTATGGAAAAACTCATGAATCTAAGGTGAACATGACAAATTGCATTAATTGTCCTTAATTAATATCCAGATGTATTTGAAATGGCGTTATGTATCCCTTACTAAGTCACAAATGACAAATTCAACGAAGTTCTGTGTTTAATGTATTGTATTACACCGTTTTGAAAGTTGTGTTTAAATGACCCAGGTTTTGATGATATAACCATGTTCTAATATAAGATCCCAAAATGCTGCATCTCGCTGGGTAATTACTGAAATTTCTGTATTTATTTGAGCTTTTATCCTTAAACCAAATGTAACATTGTTGATTAGGAACATCATTAATTAGATTAGCACTGTTTTAATTTTTTCTTTGGAAAACTTAATGCAGCTTTATAATTAAGTATTTTGAACTAGAATTATCTGTTAAAATACTGGTTCCATCATCTTGTTCTAAACTGAAAAATTGATATACAAGACATTGTATGTGTATTGGTGAATTTTTCCAAAAATACCTTAAGTCTACAGATAAATTGTTTCATTGTTACTCTCATTGCAAATACATACATATATACATTGTAATTGGCTGGAGAGGAAGACTATGAATAATTCCTTAAAATGATGTTTTGCATCAACACAAACCTGGCAAGAAAAAGGACATGTATTGCTTATTTCCATACAGTCATTAATAAAAATTTCCTCAGTTTCATGAGGAAAGCTAGTAATGAATTTTGATAAAAACCCATTTCACTTAGTCTAGGATATTTGGAAAATATCATGATCTATTTTTTCTTTTATCTGTCCAAACTATTGTGTCATCTGCTACAATTTGATGTACATGTATCATGTTTCCAAATTTAGACTTTACTATTTTGATGACCTGTGTTTAATGGTCAGTGTGTGTGATGAATTTGATGTGTTTTGAGGAAACATAACTTTTTAACAATAAACTGTGGTGCCTATTAATACATCATATATATATATATATATATATATATATATATATATATATATATGTGTGTGTGTGTGTGTGTGTGTGTGTGTGTGTGTGTGTGTGTGTGTGTGTGTATATGTATGTATATATATTGATTTTGTAGTGATTTAAATATTATGTCTTTTGTGTGACATCTAATATAATTATATTATCACACCTCTAAAACTAACCTTCTTACAGCATTATGCAAAAACAAATCCTTAGTGCTACATTGGTAACCAAATTGTCTCCTGTGTTAGCTAACAGATCAGTATGTGCCAATATTACCTGTAAACCCTAACACCACATATCATTGTAGTTGTCCATAGATATCAGACTCACATATCATTGTAGTTGTCCATAGATACCATACCCACTTATTATTATAGTTGTCCAGACTGGTCCTAGACCCACATATCAATTGTACTTGTCCAGAGATACCAGATCCACAAATTATTGTAGTTGTCCATAGATATCAGATCCACATATCATTGTAGTTGTCCATAAATACCAGACCTACATATCATTGTAGTTGTACAGAGGTCCAAGACTAACATATAATTGTAGTTGTCCATAGATATCAGATCCACAAATTATTATAGTTGTCCATAGATACCAGATCCACATATAATTGTAGTTGTCCATAGATACCAGATCCACAAATTATTATAGTTGTTCATAGATACCAGATCCACAAATCATTGTAGTTGTCCATAGATATCAGATCCTCATATCATTGTAGTTGTCCATAGATACCAGACTCACATATCATTGAAGTTGTCCATAGATATCAGACCCATATATCATTGTAGTTGTCCATAGATATCAGACCCATATATCATTGTAGTTGTCCATAGATACCAGATCCACAAATCATTGTAGTTGTCCATAGATACCAGATCCACATATCATTGTAGTTGTCCATAAATACCAGATCTACATATTATTTTTGTTTCCCAAAGATACCAGACCCACATATCATTATAGTTGTCCATAAATATCAGATCCCCATATTGTAGGTGCCCATAGATACCAGATTCACATATCATTGTAGTTGTCCATAGATATCAGATCCACATATCATTGCTAGTTGTCTATAGATACCAGACCCACATATAATTGAAGTTGTCCATAGATATCAATCAAATATATCATTGTAGTTGTCCATAGATATCAATCAAATATATCATTGTAGTTGTCCATAGATACCAGACCCACATTTCATTGCAGTTGTTTATAGATATCAGACCAATATATCATTGTAGTTGTCCATAGATACCAGACCCTACTTATTATTGTAGTTGTCCATAGATATCAGATGACATATCATTGATGTTGTCCAAATGTCCCAGATACTTAAATAATTGTAGTTGTCCATAGATACGAGACTCACATATCATTGTAGTTGTCTTTAGATACCAGATCCATATATCATTGTAGGTGTCGATAAATACCAGACCTACATATCATTGTAGTTGTACAGAGGTCCAAGACCAACATATAATTGTAGTTGTCCATAGATATCAGACCCATATATCATTGTAGTTGGCCATAGATACTAGATCAACAAATCATTGTAGTTGTCCATAGATACCAGATCCACATATCATTGTAGTTGTCCATAGATACCAGACCCACATATCATTTTAGTGTGTCCATAGATACCAAATCCACATATCATTGTAGTTGTCTGTAGATACCAGATACACATGTCATTGTAGTTGTCTGTAGATACCAGATCCACATGTAATTGTAGTTGTCCATAGATACCAGACTCACATATCCTTGTAGTTGTCCATAAAAAATCAGAACCATATATCATTGTAGTTGTCCATAGATATCAGACCCATATATGATTGTAGTTGTCCTTAGATACCAGATCCACATATCATTGTAGTTGTCCATAAATACCAGACCTACGTATCATTGTAGTTGTACAGAGGTCCAAGACCCACATATCTTTGTAGTTGTCCATAGATACCAGATCCACAAATTATTCTAGGTGTCCATAGATACCAGATCCACATATCATTGTAGTTGTCCATAGATACCAGATCTGCATATCATTGTAGTTGTCCATAGATACCAGATCCACATATAATTGTAGTTGTGTATAGATACCAGAATCCACATATCATTGTAGTTGTCCATAGATACCAGACTCACATATCATTGTAGTTGTCCATAGAAATCAGACCCATATATCATTGTAGTTGTCCATAGATATCAGACCCACATATTATTGTAGTTGTCCATAGATATCAGACCCACAAACCATTGTAGTTGTCCAGAGGTCTTAGTCCAGTTGTCCAGAGGTCCCAGTCTTTTATATCATTGTATTTGTCCAGAAATTGCCAGATCCAAAACCATACTTTGGCATGATTGGAGAAAGTGGATTTTTATCATATTATATTTGTTATTTGTTTTATCTAAAAGTTTTCCATTTAGATCATTACTTGCAGAATATGAAAACAAGATATTACTTTCTCTGAAGGTATTGATGAAATTTGAACCAGATTAAGTGTGGAAGGTTCCTAAATGGAGTGGATCAAAGTTATTGGCAACCTGGTCCATTATTCAAGATTGCTGCTATTACTGTAAATGTCAAAACATGAAAAAATGTGGATTAAAATAACTGTATCTAGTGAATATTGTTCAAGTTTGATATACAGAAAGCAGTAGAAATAATAAATTGAGTAACTATTCAAGTTTTATTTCAGCACAAATTTTATAAATAGAAAAAAATTGTTTGTGCCTAATTTCATTGCTAAGTGACCAGCGGGTGGGAGAGGATGTTATTTAGTGAGATGTCCTTTTTTGTAACATGCTAGAAGGTCTAATGATGTAATGGTTTATATTTTTACATTGGCACTATACTCAATACTTTAGTTTTAATATCTCATAATTGTGCCTAGAGCCATTTAATATATATTATTCCACAGCACTTTTTATGAAAACATGTAAATCATAATTTTTAGCTCACCTGAGCATGTGAATAGATATTTCTAAATAAGTATGGTGACAGTTCTTGTGAAAACTTGGAAAGTTTCTGTACTTGATATATTGTCTATAGCACTTCACAAACAATTTTGGACATTTACTCAGGTGAGCATTAAGGCCCATGGGCCTCTTGACTAGATTTGTTATGGATTTATATTTGTGTATATAAATCCTATAAATAAATGTCTAAAGTAGTTTTCTTTCCAATATATGATATTGCACAGTAATTCTGGCACTCGTGCTGTAAAATTTTAAACATGCACATTAATTTTATAGCTATTTACAAAAAAAGTGTTTATTTATCAAAGTTTGTTTAAGTAAATATTTCTTAATGATTTAGTATTATTATTTGTTTCAGATCTATAAAATATAAAATACATTTGTATCATATGTATATTAATGTATTAACCCCAAAAATGTTTCCAATATCAAATCCTGATATAAGCTTGATGTACTTCTCCACTTGCCTTTGCTTTATTCATTCATACCATATCTCACACTGTTGAACAAAATCTTACAAGTTTTTGTTTTTCTTTGAGCTTTCTGCATTAAATTGAGTTGAGACTATGGGTTCAGTCATCAGTTGGACCAGGCTCAAGTCTTATAAATGAGTGACAGCACTATTACCTAATTATTGCGTTTTAAGGAATGAATGTCATAGTTGTTTGAGGAGAGACTTTAAAACTAAGCTCTGCTAGTAATGTCTCTACGAATGAAGTATTCTCCAATGCAACATTCATTATCAGTACTATTGAATTGCTCCAGACTGCTAATTAATCCTGCTATCTATCAGACTTTGGTAAATCCTGCTATAGAGACCACGTACCTCTGTATAAAGATCATCCGTCTTGTAACCAGGATCCAATCAAATATTAATTAAGATTTTTATGTATTTATTGAGTTTATGTCTGATTACCTGTATTATATTACTTTCTCAAATTATGTATAACATCATCAATTGTAATTAACATAATATTGTGATTTAGTAGTATATATATATAATGTGAGAGGTTTTTTTTTTTTTTTTTGTCTAATTTCATAAAAGATATCCAGAATTGCTATACTGGTTATCTAAGGGTGATCTAAATTAAATAATGGATGTTTAAACTGGGACCAGACCATTATAACTAAGATTTGATTGGTTATCCTTATATTCAGTCTGTACTATCATTAATGTATATTATCTTTTGATATAAAAACCTGAATGAAATGCATTTTAGATGGCATAAGAATGTGCATGCAGTAGAAGCATGAAGGTCTGGATATTTGAACATCGTTTTTTCTTTTGTGAATTGATACACCAAGAATACAATTTATATGTATTTTGTTGGCAGGAGGGAACTGTACCAGTCAGTTGCTTAAGTTGATAAAATTATTAAACCACATTTATCAATATACCTAATGTCCATTCAAAGTCAGAAGTTTTATAACCAGTGATCCATATGTGTTTTTTTCATGGTGTAATACAATGTACATGTTAAATTTAAACTGACAGTGTAATATCAAAGGTCACATATGATGGAAGGTAATTAATGTAGACTACCTTTCTTTCCTATATATATATATATATGCATTTTCTGCAGTGTACAGTCTTTATGAAGTATTACCAGTTATCAATTATCAATTTTCAATTTCAATTTTTGAACTTTTTGTATTTCAGAATTGATCATTTCAAACCAACGAAAACCAGCATATTTTCTTTGGAACAACAGAAGAAGAAAGAACTTCTTGACAAACTGAATGTAGTTACAGTGGATCCAAACTTCTCTAATTACAGTGGAACAACCACAGATTCAGAAGCTGGAAGTGAAAAAGAATCTCCTTGAAAAAACTGAAATTAACAATTGTATTGTACTTTTAGAGAGAGAGAGAGAGAGAGAGAGAGAGAGAAAGAGAGAGAGAGCACTTATATATTATGAATGTGAACATCAGAAACCACAGTTTTGAAAGTTATTCTTTTATATATTTAAATCATTCAATGGCATGCATGTTCAGTTTGGAGTTTACATGTAAATGGTTTTTAAACCATAAACAGTATTATATACTCCATGTTTCCTTCAAGAAATTCTTGAACTATGTATGATACATTTAAACAGTAAAAACTTGTAAAATTAACAAGTGATGGCTGAATTTGCACAAGTTTTTCTGTGACTTTTCCGTCAAAGGTGAAATACATCTAACTTGGTCTATATTTTCTTGAAATTCTGTCACCCATGGCTGTCTGAATATAAATTGCAACTAAAATGTCATTTGAGTGTTATAGGCCCTATTAGACCTTTTGTCCCAGTTGTTGAGAAATTTGGAAATCATGTACATTTTGGAAAGTTAAGAAATTGTGAAAAATTTAGGCCATCACAAGTTAAATTCATTTAGATTTCCCCCATGCTTGAAGAGTTATAAAGCTATATGGCATGTATGGTTCAAATGCAATAGAAATGGCAGAAATTTAAATATAAAGAACAAAGTTTCTTTCAAATATTCACTTTGCGTTTGTAGCTCAATTGTTTTAGGATATTGATGTACATGTACCCCTTCATTGTGATGTCACTCTTCATTATGATGTCATTCTTTGTCACAATTTTGATTGGAAAGGGTTCACTTGTGTGTCATAATCATTTGATGTTTAGAATGAATATGCAATCACATAATTCATTGTTTTCCCATAGAGTGAATTCATTTTGAGAATATGCAACATGAACATTTGTAAAACCAGAAAATTTATAAAACTCTTTGTAGATATTACGTTTCACCACATGGTACCCTGGTGTACTGATAAATATTAACAGGATTCACAGGGTAATCTTGTAAAAAGGGTAATCTCTTTAAAAAGTATCACATACCTGCTTACCTCAGTAAGCCTAATCTTACCTGAAGATAATTGGCTAATTATTATATTATCTTAATGTCAACCTTTATATTAATGGATTTATCTAGCTATTCACTGGGACAAAAACAAGACTTGTTACAAAAGCAAAACAGGGTTAATATTTCCCAATTCCATAATATAAAATCATTTAAGATACCTTAATATGAATGTAATGTAATGTGATTTTCATCTGTAGTTTTAAAAGACGTTTTATGTAACTGTTCTCTGTTGTTATCTGTTGTCATTGATTTTAGAATTACATGTATTAATCTCATAATACTTTAACTTGTCATTGTTTTTACTATATATCACTACAATATTTGTCTCATTCATGATACTTTAGCCTTGTTTTGTATTGTTACTTGTATTTTTATCATTTGGAGGTTTTGTCTCCTTACTCACAAAAACTGATTGCTCATGGCCATTATTACATTACATAAATATGAATTTTTATCTTACAATTAAAATGTTTTGTTTTGATTTGTGTATTTTTATACATGGATGTCTGATACAAGATTTTGTATTAGGCACACATGCATGATTAAGCTCAATGGCTACCTGGATTCATAGTGTCAGATTAGAATGTTACATAAACAAAGATCGTGGTTTTCTAGAGTTCACATCTTCAGTATAAAAATATATAACAAAAATACCTATTAAATTTGTTTTGCCATATGTGCACATATTGGAAATTAATTCCGTATCAGTGACACTAGTGGCTGAAAGTTTGATAGATAAAAAACACAAGCCAAACAGTTGAAAAATAATTAATCTAAATTTCCAAAATTATATGAATCCAAATCCAGCTAAGAAAAGCTTTGCCTGAGGGAACAAACCTTAGTTTTAATAAATTAAAAAAATTAAGACAGTTGAAAATTTTGCTACATGGTACTTTTTTTCTGACAGCACAAAGTACCGCCTACTGAGTTAATGCATACCCTCGGGGAGTTACTAATTATAAGAAGTTCTAAAAATACCAAAAGTAAAAGTAAAAAAATAAAAGGCTTATCTGTGACAGTGGCAACAGGTAGACTTGCATTAGCCAGAATTTTAATGACCATTCATCTGTTGAAGTAGACACCATTCCATTCATGTGAATTTTAGATGCAAGTGTAAAATGCACAAATTAGTTCAAAAGCTGTTATTCAAAAATATTGCTGCAATCTCTACATTTAAAGAAAATCAAAATTTCAAAAGACCTTTGGTTAAGCACTTGATGCAGGTCAATAAGATGTCTGTTGAACTAGTGTATATGAACTTGTGTGTAGTGTTTTGAATTGTGGCATCAGACCAATTTACTAAGATATCTTTTCGAAATAAGAAATAATACATGTAACGGTGAATTTTAATTAACAAAACATGAGTTTTGCTGAATTTGTGGACATTGTAAGATAACAACATCACTTAAATCTTGTGTTTGTGTAAGATATGTATCTGAATCTTGTTTTGTTTCCATGACGAGCCTTTGATGCAAAAACTACGTACATATATAAGATATGTATCACATTTCATATCCATGTTTATACTGTTGCTATGCAAATAATTGAAACATGTTATCACAGAGTGGCACCAAGGGGTCAGTTGTTCTAAACTTGATAAGTGAAAACAAATTTGTCAAAATTTGTTTCTTTACATAATTTAAGATTGTGGAACTTTTATTGAAAAAGTCTTCAAAGAATATTCTCTAAATCTTATTCTTATCCTTATTTATTTATTTATTTATTTATTTATTTTTTTTTTTTAATTTTGAATTAGTGTTGATTATTGTTGAACTGATCAAGCTTTGAATGACCAGGCCCGTGTATCCCAAGATGCTAGTTCTATTTCTTAGGTTAAGATCAGATCATGCATGTATTATTATATAGCACCACTTATAATTGATGACATCTAGATACAAACGGAAAACTTGGAATATAATTAAACATATAGTTATTGACATTTTACATGTAAAATATTGGTGAACAAGAAATTTGTACTGCATTGGACTGAACAATATTTCACTAAACAAAATGAGTCATATTTTCAAAGAAGAATATTCCTAAAATATCCCAGAAATACACCAATTAGTAACAAATAAAAAACAAACTTTGAGATTTTAACATCTTTTTCAACGAAATTTATTCTTCAAACATAATGTTTACAGAAGATTTTATCAGCTGTGACCATTGTGATGATGTCATCATAACCTGTGCTCACTGATGTATATAGTGTGTCTATACTGTCTGTATCTTGGAAGTAGGAAGTAAATGTAGACAGCAGGCCAAAAATGGAAAACTACTTGACATTTACAATACAAAAAAAGGGTCAAATTTAAAGTCCCAGTGTATGGTAATGCACACATTTTTTTCAGTATTGTTTCTGCCCTGTGCCTTATTTAAACATATAAAATGGATATTATTATATTAAGATATGTATAAAATCTTACCTTGCTCTCTAATATTAGACAAACTTGATTATTAGAATAGAAGTTTGTATATGCATGAATTAAATCCATTCAATATTGTTCAGGCCTGTATATACAAAGATCATCTGGCAACATCTTGTAGATAGCCTTTGTGTATAGCCTAAACAGGGTCTAATTTATGTTGACTTTGTACAATTTTATACTAAGACACAATTTACATCTAACTTATGTCAATCTGCCATGACTGATCCAGTGCGGTTGAGTTACTGGTAGAGGTAAAAAAGTTCATAGATTAAGATATTGATTGCAGCAGAAGCTAGATATTGTAATGCATTATTGAATATAGTCAACATTTATCTCATTGTACTTGTCTTACATTTCTTTTAGATTGTTGTTAGCTTGAATAAAAGTCCCTAGTTTGCTACTCAAATCATGCCTCTTTAGTAGCCTTTAATTCATCATCAGAAAGTAATCTGGTTTAATTTACATTCTAGATAAGTAATAATCACTAGGTGCAGATCTGGACTTATAAGATTGGTGATACAGTTGTTTGCAAGTTGTGCAATCTTTTGTCTTGAAAAAGCATTAGACCTTGGCTCAACTCTAAATGCCTTGTCTCTTTATAAGGCGACTCTCAGTTGCTTCATTGAATTTGCCATGATAAACCACACTGCTAGAAATTTCATCAAGTTTATAGTTAATAAACAAAACAATCCTAGAATTCCAGTGAAAACAGTGAACTTGAGTTCTAAAACACAGTAATAGTCATCAATAGCTGCAGTAATGTTGATGCTTTATTGGTCTTTTTATAAACGATAACACACTCATTCAATACACAAAGGTCATGTCTTTGCCAACTGTTGGTTTGGCTTTTTTCTTTCTTTGTCATGTGTTAATCAAAATCTGTGTCCTAATGATGAATCTACTCCCATTACAGTCACTCTATATACTTAGGGTTCTCATTATAAACATTAAGGAGTTACCAGTCCTGATTGGCAAGCATTTATTATGTGGATATGCTTGATTATTTCTTTTGAGGTGGAATCAACAGGTCAAGCTTACTATATGGGTTATCCTCCAATGAGCCATCCCCATGTTAGAATTCAGCTGACCATTTTGCCACTCTTGGCATAGGCAGGAAAAATATCACTGCAAACGATTGTCATTTGTAAAAAAAAATTTTTTTTTTTTTGTTGAATCTCTCTTTTGTTAGAAACTTCTATTACTGCCCCCTAAAAGTAACATTTTGATTTCCCATCATTACTAGATGGTTTTTATTTCAAATGCCTTAGAAAATTGTGAATTTGATAAGCTTAAAGAAGTAATAAAGTGTGCTATCCAACTATGTTACGATATTTGGTATATAATGCTTTGATGAATATTCTGTGGACTTTTTGATGCCTCATTATACCTGTCTTAAACTGGCTGTTATTGTCAGATCTGGTTTTAAAGTGACCACCATTTCTGAAAGTCTGAACTTTTTGTCTTCATCTCATAATAGATAAAGATTCAGACTTATTGTTAGTTATGGTTCAATTAGTGATCACTATTTCTAAATTCTTGAGTAATACTAGCCCCTCCGCTTCTAGTTATGAAAGGCAGCAAATTTATGTACTAAATATATACATGTAAATAAATATATACTTATATCTGTATATACGTGTAGTACAATGTTTAAATCCATGCATAGGTCATTCAGTAACTGATGGCAGAATGGTCATAAACACAGTGTGTCTATTTAATCTTTAATAACCAATAATGATATATTATGATTAGTTAAACCACAATAGGCTTTATTTGTTACCAGAACTTGCCATAAAAGTAGACTGACTGTATACATTGCCATCAGATCACGAAGGATCTAGTAGTATGTGAACAAGAAAAAATTTGTTGTGTATTTTAAGATTATATATAATTTACATGTATATGTAGAAATAGAACAGTCAGTGTGCTCAATATTTTTTTCTGACATATATATTGTAAAATTGTTCTGACAAAAAGGCAACAACATAAACAAATGAAGGATTCCAGTACATACAGTCTTCCAATAGGTAACTCTTCATCTTTATTTAAACATTCTGGCCATTATTTCATGTCTAAATGTACAAAAACCATATGGAAGACACATGTTGTTCATACTAGGAAATTGATACTATGTTGTATTAAGTTTTAACATTACCTGAGCACAACTATGTGGAATTAAGTTTTTACATTACCTAAGCACAAAATTCACAAATAATTGTGATGTCTTTGTCATAAACATTATGAGTTATACACCTGCATTAACTCACCTCCAGCCAATATTTGAGTCCAGTCTTTCACAGTCTTGCTCAGAATGATAATCTCAGCAAACATAAGTTTATATTTGTGTAGGAGACATGCAGGTCACTAGGTCAAATAAGATAAAATCCTTAGCATTAATGAGACCACAATTTTTGTCCAATTTGCTCAGATTGATCCAGCTTTAAAGTAGTAAGGTCAAGTTTATATACCAATCGGTAAGTATGTCACTGGGTCAAATTAGAGAAAATGGTGGTAACACTTTTGAGATCATTTTGGCTCAATCTTCAGACTTAAGGACAATCTTCTTTAAAATAGCTAGGTTCTGGTTCTAGAAGGATTGTGTTCACTAGCCTAAACCATTTATAAACTGTTTTAACACTTTAACAGTTTAGAGGCTATGTTTTTGTCCACCTTTATCAAATATGAATCAGAAATAATCTTATTTACAAGGAATGTCAGTCATAGGTCACAAGGTCAGATTATACAAAAACACTCAAGAGGGCAAATGTTTTAGCAGATTTGCATCAATGTTCGCTAGAACTATCTTCTTGACAAAAGTTAAACCAAGTGTGCATATAGGTCATGTTGGATGAAAATTTAGTAAGTCAATTATTCAAACAATTGAAAAGCTATCAGCTTTCTATTCCAAATAAAGCTTATTGCAAATGAGTGCTTTTGGACTTATAGCCATCTTGTTGTTTATAGGAATATTCATTATGTGTTCTCCATAAATGCTGAAAATGCATACATCATCTACATGTGTTTCACTATTTCCTTTACATATAACTACTGGTACATTTCTGTAAAAAAAATTGTAATCTATATACTACCTAGTACATAATGTCACTGATCTTAACCAACAGAGTCCAACAGTACCACAAGAAGTATGAACCCCAGAAATACATTGTTGTAATTTGTCAGAACTTTTATGTGTTTTTATAATGGAACTCCATGAGTTCCTCTGTAACAAACTCCATGAGTTTTGTAAGTTTTGATCAAGCTGGTCACATTGATGACTTTTTTATTATTATAATAGATAATTTAGTCTTAAAAGAATTGGATTCATTACAGTTCTTTATTTATATATTTTGTCTGTAAGTCTTCTGTATTTGATGTAATTGTGTTGTTTAGAAATGGTATACTTATCCTTATTGATCTCAATGATATGATTGTCTCCCCTTCATACGCACAAGTCAAAACGGACAAATGATATCAGTTACCTAGGAGATCAGAGTGATATTGTACTTGCAAATTTAAAGCTTTTTCACTTGAGTTCGGAGACATATATAAAATATAAAGCTCTTTATTTTTAATTTTAAATAAAAAGATAATGAGAATTAAAATGTAATACTCTGATCTGAATTTTAAGTTATATTTTTATACATTAAACCCTTTATTACAATTTATGCTCCAAATCGGCATTTGAGCTAGCAGTGAAAATATATCAAATCTATAATCAATGTATGTTTTCTTGTGGTTCATTATAACTGAAAATATTTAAGTTTACAAAGAATATAAGTTATATTAGTGATATATATTGTGTGTATTTAGTTTATACTAAGTATTACATAGTTATAAAGGCTTTCATGTCACTGCAACATTATAATTGATTTATAAAATTTTATAACATAAACTCTTATACATATGTCTTGTTTTGAATTTTCAAATACCAGCTTAAATTCATGGTATCATTCCTTGCATTACTACTCTGTATTTATGATAGTCACTGCATCATACCTTGTTTTACCTTATTGCGTCACCTGACTTTTTAAGACAAATGTTCATGGTGACCTACAATATGCAGTGGGAGTCCTCAAGTGACCCTTTAAACATCTTTTAATAAACTGAAAGAAGTAGCCCTTTTAATGAACTGAAAAGCCTTGAAGCTTTAAACTACATGTGGTATTAGTGCTTGAAGACTTAACATATTTGTGAAGTCGGTTGACCTTGACTTTCATTCAAGGTCACAATGATCTTGCATAGTATAACTTTTAAACCTAAGTTGGGTCATGAACCAAAAGGTCTTTAAACTCCTGATTTTGTTTATGATATCAGTGCATATATCCTCGTCATGTTTTGAGAAGTTGGTCAACTCAGAACTTCATTTTGCTTATAATGATATGATAATTAACACTTAAGACGGCTTCTTTTCACGAAACTAAATGTCTAGAAGGGTCAGATAATGCATAAATAAGCCTTGCCAAGTATATAAATGCTTAATCATTTAACATTTTTATCTGTGTACTTAATACACCATTTCCTATATTTTTATCTACATACATAAAGGTAATTACCAGATTATTAAGATTTTCATATTATATGTTACGAGTACTGAATTATTAGAAATCCTAAATGTAATGAGTACCCAATTAGCCCTCATTTTGCTCATTTTTAAAGTTCGTTTAATTTTGAAATAGAATTACTGTAGTTTACACATTTATGTTGGTTTATATATTAATATTCTAGATTTTTTTCCTTTCAAATTTAAATATGCACAAACAGGATGAAACAAGAAATATATAAAATTATGATAATCTTCCATTTGTTTTTACAATTACATATTAGCATAGAACAAGATATGGATACTTTTATTTATGAAAATTTTACATCTTTTTACTGTATTCAGTGAGAATAGTTTATCTAATGCTCAGTATAACATGTTGATCTTGTATTAACTATGAATCTGAATTGCAATTCAGAACTAGGGATCACATCACAGGTACGAGTGGTAAAATACTCTTTTTGAACCTTCTGATAAACAGAGATGTATATACAATTATATACATGTATATTGTATACTGTTAGATAGGCACATGTGTGTTATATACATGTTACACATTTACTTTCAGATATATCTAGATATATACATTTTATTGGGAAAGAAATAAATTCAGTCATGATAATATTTGTTTTGTTGTGTTTGTAAGCTTAACTGACTTACTGGCTTAAGCATGAAAAAGTGTGTGTGTAGTGTGTGTGTGTGTGTGTGTGTGTGTGTGTGCTTTAATGCTTTTCTCTGAAATTGATGAGAAAACTGATACCAACTTTGTAGTGGAAAGTCCATTTTAATAGATAAAATTTTGTTAATGGCAGCTGGATCTAGAATATCTAGATGTGGATACACTTTTTCTCTATTGTTTTATTGTTATACACACCAACTGATCAATATAGCAAATTCTACTTTTCTGAAATTGCTTTGCCATATAACATTAAATTTGGTTTGGAAGGTCCAAAGGCAGAGAAGATTAAAGTTTTCTAAAGATGTTCATATCTGACATCCTAGATGACCAATGTAACTACAAAGATTTAAACAAGAGGCCCAAAAGGGCCTGTGGAGCTCAACTGACAAAAATGGTTCTTGTGCCTTCATTTATATAAACTCGGTACAAGGACTTGAGCTGACGTTAAATGCTAAATATAAAAGCTGTAGGCCTTACAGTTTCAGAGAAGAATATTTTGAAATTTGACTTTCCATATAAGTATATGTAGATATATGTGCCCCTTGGTGGGACCAAAAATGGACCGGGGGCCACCATTTGTACAAACCTGGTAAAGGGACTTGAGCTAATGTTAAATGCCAAATATAAAAGCATTATGCCTTACAGTCTCAGAGAAAAAAATTTTTAAATTTGATTTCCAATATATACATATGCAGATATATGGACCCCTGGGGTGGGGCCAAAAATGGACCGAGGGCCACCATTTGTACAAACTTGGTAAAGGGGCTCAAGCTGATATTAACTGCCAAATATGAAAGCTTAAGGCTTCATGGTTTCAGAGAAGAAGATTTTCAAAGTTGATATCTCACTATAAGCCATATATGCATATGCAGATATATGGACCTCTGGGGTGGAGCCGAACATGGACCCAGGGCCACCATTTGTAAAAACTTGGTAAAGGGGCTCAAGCTGATATTAACTGCCAAATATGAAAGCTTAAGGCTTCATGGTTTCAGAGAAGAAGATTTTCAAAGTTGATTTTCAATTATAAGCCATATATGCATATGCAGATATATGGACCCCTGGGGTGGGGCCAAAAATAGACCGGGGGCCACCATTTGTACAAACTTGGTAAAGGGGCTCAAGCTGATATTAACTGCCAAATATGAAAGCTTAAGGCTTCATGGTTTTAGAGAAGAAGATTTTCAAAGTTGATTTTCCATTATAAGCCATATATGCATATGCAGATATATGGACCCCTGGGGTGGGGCCAAAAATAGACCGGGGGCCACCATTTGTACAAACTTGGTAAAGGGGCTCAAGCTGATATTAACTGCCAAATATGAAAGCTTAAGGCTTCATGGTTTCAGAGAAGAAGATTTTCAAAGTTGATATCTCATTATAAGCCTTATTTTCACTTTTTACGAAGTATGACAGAAAAACGTTAAAAACGCGTAACCTAGTTTTTGACAGAATTTCACGAAATGTACAACCTACATGTTTAAGGGTGTCTAGAAGCTAAATATCACATCAGATTTTGAATATAACCTATGGTTTCAGAGAAGAAACTTATTTTAGGTTTTTTACATTCTAGGTCGCTGTGACCTACTTTTGGTTGCCATGGAAACCAATTGTAAAAATTTTCATCTACTCCTTCTAGAGATCATTCCTGCAAAGTTTTGCTAAAATTGGCCCAGTAGTTTCTGAGTTTTTGCTAGACTGACCAACTGTACAACTTTACAAAGCAGTAAAAAACAGCCTATGCTTAAAATTGAGCCAATTCTTTAAAATCTCTAAAATGGCTTGTCCAGAAGCTCATTGCACAAGATTGAATTTTCTGCAACTTCCAAACTTCTTTTTAATTGGTATTGTCTGGAGATTAAGTCAACTTCCTGTATAACTGGTAACATCAGATATGAATTTCCCCATTTAAAAGTGACATCTTGAGATATTTAAACCTATTCTAGCTGGTGAAATCTCAAGATAAGTGAACTTCTGCTAAAGCTACAATCCAATGTTTTAAAGCTGCATTAAGTTTTTCAAATTTCTGAATTTTTTTTGATTTTCTAAAAATATATTTTTTTAAAAATAGATACCTTCTAATCACGATACTTGAGATTCATTTTCTAAATTTTCATTCCCATTCCTTTTAGCTTTAATAAACAGAATCCTCTAACTGGTTGGTCAATGTTTAACGATGATTATTGTGAGCTTTGAGCATGTGCATGGATGTACAGAAATTCCAAAGAATCGAAGGTGAAACCTGACAAATTGTATTAATTGTCCGTCATTAATATCCAAATGTATTCCAAATGATGTTATTTATCCTTTACTAAGTCAAAAATTACAAATTCAGTGAAACTTTGTGTTTAATTTATTATACTGTAAATTGGGAAATTTTCGCGATCGTTTCATGTTCGCGTAATTTCGCGAATGAAATGAGTCCCGAAAATAAAAGTTTCGCGAAAAATAAGCAGAATTTTGAAAAAGTCATCTCGAAAAAATTCTGGTTTGTACATTCAAACACAAATGAATAACAAAACACAATACATTCAACTGATTGAATATTTATGATGTTGTAAATGTACCCACCACCTATTTTTCCCAAAAAGGGATACACAGTAAGTAAATATCCATTTTAACGTGCGATTACAAGTCACTAGTACATGCGTACAAGTCTTATCCGGACAGTCTAACAGTATCAAACTCTGTATCAACTTAGTCCAGCCATTGTCCAGGAGCTTTTAACTTGATCAGGATTTTTAATTAAGTCATCTACAGACTTTACAATCCATTTTGCATGCAATGGTAACTGATTACAAAGCGATTTTCATACCAGTAGTACAGAATGATAAGTGTTCAGTTGAGAGAGAACTCAGTCACGTGGTCAGACATTAAATAATATTTTTTGTTACACTGGTGTTCTCAATTATCAAAGGATATCCATGAGAGAAAAAGTACGCTAAAGGTTCTGTTCCATTTTCCAGCAAGAATTTTAAGACAGTTGTAACTCGCAAAATTAAAACTACAGAGTCGCGATCACGTGAAAATTAAAAGTCGCGAATAAATATTAAAGTGCGTTCACACGAAAATTAGACGACACGAAAATTTCCCAATCTACAGTAATATTTCACCGTTTCGTAAGTTGTGTTTAAATGACCCCGTTTTATATTACCTAACCATGTTCTAAAATTAGATCCCACATGCTACATCTCGCTGTTATTTCTGTATTTATCCGTGCTTTTATCATGGAACCAAATGTAATATTGTTCATTAGGAACATCATTAATTAGATCAGCACCGTTTTAATTTTTTCCTTGGAAAACTTAATGCAGCTTTTTAATGGTAACCAAGACACAAACCACAATAATACCTACAATGCATTTTCATCACTTAGCTATTGAAATTCTCTTAACCTGCTAGAAACTTCATAATAAAAAGTATGGCAACGGCATAAATACATGCAAAATAACTGCCCATAAAACTACCAGAAATTAAAGAAAAAACAAAACAAGCACTTAAAACTACATTGTTAATCTACCACTTATGTCCCTGATTTCATAATCACACTTAAGTTTGAGGAAATACTTAACTCAAATATCCTAAACAACAAGTAATGGATAGACCAATGGAATCGCCCACAAGCCTAGTTGTCAAAATCTGTACAAGTGGAAACACTGCCATGTACTTAATCATGGACTGGTTAACCATAAATAGGGTTGTTTCCTAGCAAAACTGATATCAACAGAAAATACTTTCATTGTTAAGCCTATTCAGTGGATTTAATAAGTGCTTGAAAGGTTTCTGTCATCTTATAGCATTCCCTTCGGTGTCTCGGGTGAGCTATTATTCTGTGACCTTTTGCCATATTTGAATGAGTGTCTGAGGGCGTTAAGTACCTCC
Organism: Tegillarca granosa; assembly: GCA_029721355.1. NCBI lineage: Eukaryota > Metazoa > Mollusca > Bivalvia > Arcoida > Arcidae > Tegillarca > Tegillarca granosa. The sequence goes on along the minus strand of CM056606.1, from coordinate 34,295,859 downwards.
CTCATAATATATGACTGTAAACTCAAACTAGATACTAGATTCACTCAAGTTTTATTGCAAAACCCAAAACAAAGGAATAGTGTAAACTCAGACTTAAGTGTGATTGTGAAACTGGGCCTGGATGTACAGAGGACAAATTTATATCCATCGGTGTAGTAAATATAATTTAGTACAAAGAGAAGATAAAAACATTCCATATAAGTTCAGGGTTTTCATTATTAGCCATAATAATTCTTGTAACAAAGTAACTGCTGATTAAAGCCAGCAGAACACTTGTTTAAAGGCATAGGTATGGTGGGTTGTTTCTGGTGCCCACAAAAATTAAAATCACTGATTATGTATTTATTCAATCAAATTTAAGGCAGTTTTTCTCACCAGAATAACTAAGTGATCTCTGACTCCAACTAGATATTGTTATAATAGTTGTCAAATGTTTCAACTGTTGATATAAATAGTTATAACCAGAGGTTGCAAGTTGTTTCATCTTCATTAAAATACTGTAATTTTTACAATCAAGTATCAAAAAGGGATATACACTTAGCTAAACTTTTATGACATCAAACATGATGCAAGTACTTTTATTGTCAAGACAAAAAATTATAAAATTGGCATGTAAATTTCATAAATTTTAAATCTGAGGTCATCTACAGCACCTTAAAATACCTACATGTACAATACTCTTTTTAAAATTCTGACATATACATGTACATAAGCCTACTGTATTCCTTCAAGCTGCTTTCATAGTAATTATTTATAACAAGATGACTTTTAATTGTGAATTCCATAAAATATGCAAATTATTATTAATTGTAATTTATACTTTAAATAATTTTATTTATTTTGCAACAATTTAAAAAACAGTAATATTAACATTAAGCTCCTTTACTAACTTGCATTTAAGTCTGATATTTCTGTTGAAAAAGTTGGAGAACCAGTAAAACACCCAAATATTAAACAGTTTAATCAGACGATTCCTGGAATTTAAACACTGGAATTAAATCAAGCCATATAGCTAGATAGCTGAGAGTACAAACCACTGTATCACTTTTATACTTGTTATAAGTTAAAAGTTTTAATTATTTGATTCTCCCCACAAGGCTATTTAACAACATAAAGCTATTAGCACTATATTTATACATGTACAAATAAATTTAAATTATCTCCAAATATCATTTCTTCTTCATCTGTATCTTAGAAGGTGGTGGAGGAATATTGAGTTCATCTCTTAGTTCTTGTAAATTTCTTTCCCAATGTTTTTCAAAATAGACGGCCATTAAAAATTTCGCGTTCCATCCTGTTTTTACAGCCCAACTCCAGTATGTTTCTAAATATTTTTGCATGTGTCTGAAATATAATCAGAAAATAACTTTTTGTGCATTCTTTATGTAAAAGCCAATGTTGCAAATAAATATCTAACAAGAATTCCAGATTTAAATGTCTTGCCTGGTTAGTTTTTGATCGAGTAGAAAATACGTTACTTTTAACATTCTGACACGTCACCACCGCCACCCTCTAAGATGACATCAGAAAAGTAACACCTAAGTCTCACCTTATGGCAATGCCAGACTCGACAAAAATTTCATTTAATTCAAAAAGTTTGTTATGAGCCTTATATTAACTGAAAATCACTATGAGATTATTTGATCATAAGATATCTCTGAGGTGAGAAAAATATAATTTTCAAAATATGCATTAAAATAAAAAATAAATGATAAAATCAAAACATTCAAATCCAATCATGAATCAGAATATCTGGACACCTGTTTAGTTAATTTTCAGTTTAAGTTTTGTTTTCACTGTAAAAGTTACAATGTCCAATAACTTCACACAGTTAATTGTTATGCAAGCCAGATACTTACAAAAATAATCAAACTTTTTAGCCAAAAATAAACAATTAAGAAAGGGGAAGAATCTAAAACTAAAGGTATACCGAATATATGACCTATTTTGAACTTACTTTGGTCCAAGTCGCACTGGTCCAAACACAGCTCCAAGAGCACACATTGGCAAGCCTGTTTGTATTGCCTCTACCCACTTGACAACGACCTCACCCAACATATTTGGAGGCATGCCAAGTATGGTGTGATATAAATCATGGACTTGTCTGTATCTTAACATTACATACTTCAGATCAACATCATCAACAAAATGAACTGGTAGTCTAGCATCTGGTGAAAAACCCTGAAAAATAAAATGATTTTCCATGCAAAGATCTGATTTGATTTTATTGGGTTTTACGTCCCAGTCAAGAATACTTCACTTATATTGAGACATCCCTGGCTATAGGTGAAGTGGCAGGATTTTTCATCTTTGCAGTTTGCTTAGAGAAATGTACAGGGAGGGTTTTTTTAATGTGCCATGCCTGTCATGATATGGGGCATCAGTTTGAAAGGACTCCTTCAAAATACCCCATGACTTTCATTTCTAAATGCAGAGTGCTTGGCGAAAGAACAGTCACTATCAATTTCCAAGTCTTGGTCAGACCCAGCTTGAGTTTGAACCCCAACATCCCACAAACAAAGCGAGCACTCTACAAACTGAGCTACTGTAGTGGTTACATGCAAAGAAAGGAGTGACAGAAATCATGAACTTGTCTCTGTCGCAACATTACATATTTCAGAACGTCACTAGTAACTCAGCATGGACACACATGGTCATTATGCACAATCAATTTAATTCCAATTTTGAACTTTTAAAAAATTATCTCCCACAAATAATCAAAGATTTACTAAATAAATTTCTTCAATATGTTAAAAATAAATGATTGGTGATTCAAACACAACATTGATTTAATGTTTAGAGCCAATAAAGACTTACTGAATGGAATTGAAATTTCAAAATATATATGTACATGTATACAATGAATACAATACATGTAAAACATTTAAATATATATGTACATGTATACAATGAATACAATACATGTAAAACATTTAAATATATATGTACATGTATACAATGAATACAACACACGTAAAACATTTAAATATATATGTACATGTATACAATGAATACAATACATGTAAAACATTTAAATATATATGTACATGTATACAATGAATACAATACATGTAAAACATTTGTTACACTAAAGGTAAATATAAATGTTTTCATGTTTATACAAGATGACTCCAATAATTCCTTGACCTAGTATTGTTAGTTAACTTTCTTTGACTGATGGTTTATTTATAGTGTTGTATCGTTTACACATGTATCAATAAATGTATCATTTATACATGTATAAGTAAATGTATCCTTTAATTAACTTCAATAGGACCAAATAAAATCATGCGGATAAAATATTTAAATTATGATGTACAGGTATACATTTATATTAAAATTGTAATTATATTACATATGAATAAAGTATTAACAAAAGTTTATGTAAATTAAAGTATAACATACATGTTTGTTGAGAAAATACCAGTAATTCTTTCCAAATGTATCATCTGGTAAACTTCCCAAATAATCAATAGACACTGTGTCTGTATTAATAACAGGTTGCTCCCTGGAAATATTAAAACAAATGAAAAACATCTAAGCTAAACTGACATTAAGTATAAATAATGATATCGTAAATCTTCACTAACAAAACACACCACTACAGTAGCTCAGTTGATAGAGTGCTTGTTTTGTATGTGGGAGGCCAGGGCTTCAAACACAGCCGGGTCTGACCAAGACTTGAATATTGGTAGTGAATGAGCACTCAGCATTCAGAAATGAAAGTCATGGGATCCTTCGGAGGAGACCTTAATAACAGATCCCCCATTTCACAGGTGTGGCATGCTAAAGAACCCTCCCTACAATTGCCCTTAGCACACTTCAAAGGTAAAAATTTCTACCAATTCACCTATAGCTGGTGACATCTCAATATAAGTGAAATAATCTTGACTGGTACTAAAACCCCATTAAATTAAAACAAATCAAATCACTAACCAAACAAGGTAAAATCTTCAAGTGTAAGTATTCTGGTGTTAAATCTTTCAGATGTTGTTGGTTATACCAGAGACTTTAAACTAGGAAGGCTATAGCGACCATGCAAACATTAAGACAATCAAAGTGATACTTCTGACTAACTCCAGAACTTGATCTGTAATTTATCATAATATATCAATGTTCTAATCCTCATCAAAAAGAGACAGAAGAAACGATATATGTGGCTCAGAAACCAACAAATGATGCACAGACAAAAGGGAAGTATGATTTTTGTAATGTTGTATTATGTTGCATCAGCAATTTTTCAGCTATTTGTGACAAGGAAGGGAAGTATAACATCAAGAGAGAGGTATCAAGAGGCCCATGTAAAACACAGTTTTAAATACATGTTCACATCATGCAAGGACTTTTCAAATTAAATATCCTTCATATTGGCTAAGTTGTTTAAAGAGAAGATTTTAAAAACTTGGCAAAAAATAATCACCTTACTACTAGCACATTCTTTGAAAACTATGTATGAAAAATTTCAGAAAAACATGTTACACTGTTAAATGGCTACAAAATACCAAATTTAAACTAAATTAGTTAAAGATGAAATCTGTAATGTCAATTCATCTTTTTTTTTCTATTTAAAGTAATGATGGCCAACAATGATTTTGTAAAGCCAAGCCAGATACAATTTTTAATCTGCATCAACCAATAATCTTCTTTAACAAATTTGTTTCCATTCAATTTCAGACAAGAAGATATTCAAATAATTGACTCATTTGCATAATGTGGGAAAATTTGGTCAACAATTTTTTAACTTTTGAAACACATGTTAGATATGTTTAAGCTGCATAAACCAATGATCTTCCTTACCAAATTTGATTCCATTCAACCCAGTGCATAAGGAAGAAAAAATATTCAAAGAAATGGCTTAAAATAACACTTCTTTTGCATACCGTAATTCACCAAAACTGCATCAAAAAAAAAGAAAAAAAAAAAAAAAAAAAAAAAAGAAAAAAAAAAAAAAAAACCGATTTGTTTCTTAAATGGCTATAGATCTACTATCAAGCTATTCATGTCCATTCAAATAACAGTTGAATTAGCCCATAACCAAATCTTTTTATTTATTTATTTATTTATTATTCAAGCAACAGTGACCATCTTGGATTTCGGACCTGATAAGCAGGGCTCTGGTCAGCAATAACAACTAGATACCAGCCTGATCAGTATCTTCAACTAACTTCAGTTTGACTTACTCCAGTATTTGCCTGCCCACTGGATCTTGCAACATTTTCTTTTGTATATTCTTCAATGCATAATACCCAGTAGTTTCTCCAAGTGTAGCAATCATGTCTTTAAAAATTCAAGATAAAAAAAGAAGAATTAAAAACAGAAGTTATATTATAATAAATTATATAAACAGTAATTTGGGTTTTTTATTTAATGGGTGAAAATGGCTCAATTCAATATACCAGTATATTCTATACACTCAAATATTTCTTGGTGACCAGATGTTCCTATAAAGTGATCATAAATTGTTTATATAATGCCCCCTCATTTACTATTCCACTATTATATGTTAATACTATTTTAGCATAAAAAGTTGTACCCTATATCACTTACCATCACGGGATGGGTCAAATATTGCCATGGCAGCTGATCCCACAGAGAGTAAAGTTTTCTGTAATAGTGATGTTTGAATGTGACCTGGGTATAAATGATCATACTGGGATGTAGTTGTTTGTTGATGGTCTTCTTCACTGATACTTTCTTGACCTTTAGCTGTATAAAGATATGAGCATATATGTAAATACTTGCTTCAAAAATTAAATGAACATTTATGTGCATACAGATATTTTAATGTTCCAGTCCTTATTTGTAACAGCGAATAGAAACAACAGAAAATAAAATAAATGTAAATGGAGTTTTGTATCACCCACTTTTTTTATCTATTATCAAAAACTTTTATCAACAACATTAACAATTGATACTTGTGCCCAAGCATGGAATCAACCAAATTCTAAGGATCCATTCATAAATTTTATCAGTGTTAAAATCTGTATTTGATTAATTTTTTAGATAATTTACTTGTGTATTGGGGAAAGGAAAAAATGTAGTGGTCAAACCCAAGACCTTCCAAATACCAGCATAACACTCTACTAATTGAGCTACCCAACCACATATAAAGCCCAGTCTGCCACATTCCTCCTATTTTTTTTTTTAGTTTTTTATTTTTAATCAAGTACTTTGAATCAAAACTACAATGTTGTACCCTGGGACCAACCTGTTAGTCGACCACTTCCCAAAGTCGGATGAGCCCCTAAATGTAGTAGGACAGGGAAAAATTGCAGTGGGGAACCAAACCTTACCAACACTAGTGGAATTACTTACTAACTACCAAGCCACCTGTCTTTCAAATTAAATATTTCAAGATATCATTGCTGCTGGTTAGAAAATTTGATGCAGTTTCTTAGATGTTGATGTTTGCCAACCTCCTCTTCCATTTTCAAAACAAGACTACCTGACCTCGACAAACCTTTCACATTCAAATATTTTGGAAAACAAATCATCACCTATTGATCAAACTTAGTAGGTTTACTACAGTTCTACTAATATTTTTAGTCTGAAATGAAATGCAAGCACCATTTCCAACACTAGTTGTTATAAAAAATCCTGGGTTTTTGACACAGAATTTGTTTTGATCCTACACATGCCATCAGCATAAAGTGTGTCAGAGGAAATTCTGAATTCTACTGTAGGAGTCTGGGTAGCTCATTTGGCAGAGCACTAGTCTATAGTGTGGGAGGTCCTCGGTTTGATCCCTGGTCTGACCCTGCATTTTTTCTCCTTCCTGTTACAGTCTGGAGGCAAGTGTGGCCCTCAGAAGTGGTGGACTGGAAATATTGCAGGCAATATAGTCCATCCGAGGGAATTTAGGGCGAGATTTCCCATTGGACCATGGGAAACACAAGAATAACAAGGGTGGAATGCAGGGTCTGGGTAGCTCAGTTGGTAGAGCACTTGCCTTTAGTGCATCATGAGGTCCCAAGTTTGGGAACCTGCATTTTTTCTCCTTTCTGTTAAACTATCAGATATCATGATCATTTCCAAACACTGCTTTCATTTTGTTGTTTTTAATTTGCAATGCCAACATAGCTTGTCTTCATAATGATGATAAAACAGAGAGATATGGCACAGGGGGTTGGTGTCAGTGTTTTTATAATTTAGTTTTAAAGATTATTTATTTGTTTTTTGTTTATTACAAGCCAGGTTAATACAAGTTCATACATATCGATAACAAGGGGGTTTCGACTCTAATGGTATTTTTGTAATAAGTAATAAGTATTTTCCTGCGATTTTAGGTCATTTGCCAGTTCAGTATTTTACTGCTTAATTCGACATCAAATATGATAAATTTTGAGTTAACCTTCGCTTGTGAAATATAAACTTTGTAATGGCGTCTTGTTGGAAGGATACTTTTTCATAAATATTCTTAACGAAACATTTTTGGAATAAGTCAAACTCCTTGATAAAAATTTCATGGGCGCTGCCATCTTTGATTTCTTGTTTCTGCATATCTCTCAAAATCAGGGCGCACCAACCGGAAGTTGCATTATATGAACCACATTAACGGATGGTGCCATGGTTTTGTTAAGTTTTAAGTGTACTTTTGACAGATTTTTATTAAGGACTACACGTACGGTATTTTCAACATTATCAAAATCAGATATACAACGTCAAAATGTAAATAGTCTGTTCTTTTATAAAGTGTTCACGCCAAATCATTACACCAATAGATTGTACCACCCAGCTACTAACTGTTGTAGATGCATGATAAAATCACATAAAAATGGACATTTTCTGGATAAAACCTTCAACAGAGTTAAAAATTATCATACATCAGCAGCGAGACTGTGTAACAAGGAGGAAAAGGAACATACAGGAGAAATTAAAAATACTGCCAATGAAGACTCGTATAAACAATCTTTGGGGAATATAAAAACTTTAATGCAAATACAGTATAAATGTAAAGTTTGTGGATCTACAAACAGACAACATTTCTCAAGGTTATCATATGAGAAAGGAGTTGTAATTGTCAAGTGTTCTGGCTGTTCTAATAACCATCTTATTGCTGATAACTTGGGTTGGTTTGAAGACATTGGCAAAAGGTAATATATTTTTGACTATGAAGGTGGTCCAGTAGCTCAGACCCTAAACATCCTTTCAATGAGGCCTTAGTGGCTGAGTTGTCTAAGGTGTCTGCTTGCAAATAGCAGAGCCTTTTACTGCCTTTGTTTATATCTCATCAACGGCATTTAAAATGTCCATTTTAAATGTCGCTGATCTCATTTGGGAAAAAGTCATAGTGCTCCAAATTTTATTTTCTTGATTTCTTTTTTAGTGGTAGATTCCCATTGTCTTGGTGACAAATAGGGTTGATTGGTTTATAGCATCTTCTTCAGTGCTTCTCACTGCCTAGGTTTGAATCTCAACAGGACAGATCCTTGTCAGTGATTTTTATCTGGACACTATGGTTTCCTCCACCACCTGACAATCAACTGACTCAAGCTGAAAATCTTGTTTTACTTAGGTGTTGAACAAATTTAACTCCACTCTACTCCACACTTCATTCCACTCCACTTTGTTTCTTTAGAGCTTGGTCAATATTATCTAAGTGCTAGCACTTTAGTGTCTTAATGTTAGCTTAACATTGTCTTTGTGCTTGTTTTGTGTTATATCTCCAGTGTCTCAGTGTCAGATCTCTTATTATTTTAGACCAAGCTTTTTATATTCTTGATGCTAGCTTTCAGGTGTCTTGATGCTAACTCTCCAGTGTATAAAGGTTCTTGCCCTGGCTCTTGAAAAGAAGGAAGCAATATTTAACTAACTTTAAAATTTAGGAGCCAGTCGGTAACGAAGTGCCAGTAAGCATCAGAAACAATATTAGTCCCACATGTAAATTTTGTATATTATGAACAGCTTTTAAAAGTAAATAAATTTTTGAAATAAATTACTTTTTTATTCTGGTGTAAAACAATTCAGAAATTTTTGTCCGCCTCAGTATGAAACTAACAAATATTTTGGAGCAAAAATATTAGAAAAATTATATTTTTATAGCCAGAAATTATCAAATTTACAATTGGCAAAATAGCAAAGTAACCCAGAGTTCTCTATAATCTTAATGTTAGCTTTTTAGGGCAATAAGCATTTACTCAACAGTCTCAGTACTAGTTCTGAAATGTTAGCTCTCTGATATATTAGGTGTAAACTTCAAATGTCTTATTGCTAGCTCTTAAGTTTCTTAGTGCTCACTTCTGCTAGCATTATGCGACTAGTCTAGCACTCTATTAACTTAAGGTGTCTTATTACTAGCTCTCTATTTCTTATATTTTCTTGATACAAGCTTTCTATTATGTTAGAGCTAGCACCCAATGCTTTTGTGCTTACTCTTTATGTAAGTGATAGCTCTCCAGATTCTCACCGATACTTCTGAAGGATCTTAATTGCTAACTTAACAGTACCTTAGTGATAGTTATATAAGCTATATAAGATCTTAAGTGACTTAGTTCTGGTAAAACAGGATTCTAAGTGCCAGCTATCCAAAAATTTATTGCTAACAAGTGAAAAGTCTAAGGTGTTAATCCAGTTTATCATTTTTTATTCACAAGGGTCTTAAGTGCTAGCTTTCTAGTGTTTCTTTGTCATGTTTCTAGTGCTTTGAAGTTGACATTCATTGTCTTGGTAACAACTGTCAAGCATCCAAGTGTTTACTTTAGGCCTTACTGCTAGCTCTTAAAATCCTTAATGCCAACTCCATGTTGCCTAAGTGCTAGGTCTTCAATATCTTAGTGCTAACTCTTCAGTGCATAGGTGCCAGCTTATCAGTGCCTTAGTGCTAGCTTATCAGTGCCTTAGTGCTAGCTCATAAGTGCCTTAGTGCTAAACTCTTTTAATGCCTTAGTACTAGCTCTTCAATGCTGTAGTGCAAGTTCTTAAATTTCTCAGCTAACAATCAAACTGACCTAATGTTGTCTCATGCAAGGAGTATATTATACCAGTTTTCTCCTACCCAAACACACTTTATTTAGCAGGCGGTTTTGTGTAAGGTATGAACAATTTTTCTATAAAACAAGAGGCCCATGGGCCTTAACGCTCACCGGAGGATATGGCTTAAATCATTTGCAAAAATATATACAATATTCTAATATACATGCCTATACAAAAAGTTAATAGTTTTCAAGATAAACATTTTGAGTCTTCTTATGAGTCTATGACCTTGACCTTTAAACGCAAAATCGCTTAAACCATTTTTAGACCAAATTTCGTGAAATGAACAAACTATAGGCTTAAGACTCTAGAGAAGCCAAATATCACATCAGATTTTTTCTCCCATCATTGATTTCGGAGAAGAAGATTTTTTAAAATTTTGTACCAAAACTATGTCACCATGACCTAGTCTGGTAGCCATGGCAATGCCACGAACAAATCTGAATGGCACTGACCCAGACATGCTTCTGGCCACGTCTCATTGAAATCTGTCCAGTACTTTCGGAGAAGAGGTTGAAAATGTGTGTTAATGACTGCACACATGCACGCACACACACACACACACATGCATTCATGCACATACACACGCTGTGTTATGCCATAAGCTCTCATGACCTTTGGTCAGGTGAGCTAAACACTGACTGTTTTCAATATTTGTGGTAGAGGGAATGTTGCCTCATTTCACTTTGGACTGAAGGTGGTAGGTTAATTGTCAAAAAATTAGTAACCTCATTGATAGGGTCAAAGGATATTTTGGACTAGGGTCATAATTTGAAAGAACCATCAAACCCTAGTCCAGTAGGTCGTCATTTGGGTCGTCAACTGGTTTAAAGATAATTTGGATATGGTAATTTGTTTATTACAACATGAAGCAATGTACAATTTTACATTTACCTTTTACTTTAAGAATTTTTCATTCATTTTCATTTCAGAAATATTGAAGAAATCCTTGCAGAGAAAGGTGAAAAGGTCAGACGGGTATCTTCTGCAAGCGGAGCTCTGGAAATTACAAATGAAGATGTAGACAGATGATATCAAATTATAAATTGTACATGTATTAACTTATACTTTTGTCACATTCACAGAAACCATTCATTATTAAAATTAAACACCAAGTAAAGATTTTCATTTTATTATAAATTTGTTTTTTGCGTTTCAAAATCTTGCATCATCTGAATGTTGTCAAGTGGACCTAGCATCGGTAATTTTTCAGATTTCTAAATTTCAAGACAAATAGATGTTCAGATTACAGTCATAGATGGCAAAGTGGTCTAAAGCATGCATTGACAGATCACATCATTTCTAACTGCCTTGTTTCAAATCCTATTCAGGCAATTCCTAGCATGAGCATGTTTGTCATTTTAATTTTTGAAGGTCAAGTGTTTTTCTCCAGGTATTTCATCATACATTAACTGACATGTATTGATAAGGGACATGCAGTACTCTTGACTGGGGCATAAAACACAATTACTTCACTTCACTCCACATTATTAATCTTTACTCAAGTATGTTCAGGACCCAAGTTTATACAAGTGTTTCTGATCTGCTATGACAACAAATATTTATAACTTTTTAGATTGTTATTGTACAAGCCTTTAAAGTTACAGATAAAACATTGATCATTATGTATATTTGTATGTGTAGTGCTTTGTTGTATATATATACTAGTATTCTGTTTTGAGTTGAAACACTCATATTATCAATGGCTGCCAGTTGTCCCGATTCCTGGTCAACAAAAATTAAGTTGATCAAATTGTGTCAGCTATCAGCTTATTGTCAAAAAGGATGTAATAAAGAATTTTGACTGCCTGTCATTGTCAGAGAAAAAAAACATGTAAGAGTCTTAACCTAACCAAAGTTAAATACATTTGTATTTTGAAACAACTTAATCAAGAAAGGTTGAGAATTAATGTTGTTTAGTGGTAAAGATCACGAAATTTTCAGCGCCTAAACCATACCACTAAATTCACAACTAAAACCTCGTTGGTTTCATTATTTATATTACGTGTAACAAGAGGCCCATGGGTCTTAACGCTCACCTGAAGATATGTCCAAAATTGCAAAGTGCAAAACACAATGTATTAGATACAGAAACTTTACAAGCTTTCTCAAGTTAAGAACTCCCACAACACTTAATCAGAAATATATCCAGTCACATTTCATTTATAAGTAGTTATATATAATATACATGAAGTAACTGTAATGCAATCAATAATTTCGAAATCATTAACAAACTTCAGTATACTTATGCAGCTATGTCCTTGACCTTTGAACATATATGACCTTGAACCATATATGATCACCATGTCAATACCTACAATATTCTTCTATATATGCCTATACAACAAGTTAACAGTTTTCAAGATAATTAGCAATTTAAGTCTTCTTTTGCAGCTGTGACCTTGACCTTTGAACATATGACCTTGAACCATATATCAAAATGACCAATGTCACAATATTTACAATATTCTAATATACATGCCTATAGAAAAAGATAATAGTTTTCGAGATAATTAGCAATTTATGTCTTATTTTGCAGCTGTGACCTTGACCTTTGAACATATGGCCTTGAACCATATATCAAAATGATTGCCATATCAATTTCTCCAATATTTTAATTTACATGCCTATACAAAAAGTTTATAAATTTCAAGATAATTAACAATTTAAGTCTTCTTTTGCAGCTGTGACCTTGACCTTTAAACATAGGACCTTGAACCATATATCAAAATGATCGGCATATCAATTCCTACAATATTCTAATATACATGCCTATACAAAAAGTTAATAGTTTTCAAGATAATTAGCAATTTATGTCTTTTTTTGCATCTGTGACCTTGACCTTTGACCATATGACCTTGAACCATATATCAAAATGATCATTGTCACAATGCCTACAATATTTTAATATACATGCCTATACAAAAAGATTATAATTTTCAAGCTAATGCACAATTTTGGTATTTAAAAGCCAAAAATAACTTTTCAGGGGCAACAACTCCTACATGGATTATCATATAGTTATGAAACTTGGTACCGTTTTATACGCCCGTCAAAGACGGGGCGTATTATGGGATCACCCTTGGCGGGCGGGCGGGCGGGTGGGCGTCCGGGTGGGCGTCCAGGCGGGCGTACTGGCGGCGGGTTTGTCCGGCCCATAACTCTGACATCTATGGTCAGAATGACTTGAAACTTGGTATGCTTACTTACCACGATGATGCGAAGTGCAGTGCTCAGGAACCGTAACTCTAGCTCCCTTAATTTTTGAGTTATTCCCCTTTGAATGCTGTTAGCATGTTTGTCCAGATCATAACTTTGACATCTATGGTCAGACTGACTTGAAACTTGGTATGCTTACTTACCACGATGATGCCAAGTGCAGTGCACAGGAACCGTAACTCTAGCTTCCTTAATTTATTCTAACAGGGAGCAGATACACATAGAGTTGTAGGCTGAAGAACTTGCTGTCTTTGAAACAACCCAGTATACTAGAGATTACCTCAATTTTGTGATGAAGGTTACAAGAACATGATGGTAAAATTATATAAATGGTGTGGCTGGTGGTAAGTCTATTTTGTTACTGAAAATAATACCAAAATCTCAATAATTACTATTGTTTTTTATTGTACTTGTTGACTTGTGCACTGCATTTTGTATCATTGTGATGAATAATTGAATTGACTTATTGATTATGAACAGCTCATATGAACTGTATAAGTCCCTTTACAGTTCATATTAAACAAAATATCCACATAAATGACTTGCAGATTTGACGGGCGTATCATGCTCTGCCATGCGGAACTCTTGTTTAATTTTGTCATGCTGAAGATTTAAACAATGTTTTGATTTCATATATCTCTTAATATTTGCAAGAAAATTACCTAAAACTGCATAAATCACTAATTAGGTCAAGACCTTGATTTGTGAACTTGACCCTAATTTAAAGGTCATTCCAAGAAAAAGTCAAAACTGGAAACCTCATGTCATTATCTGTTATGAAACTTGGTACCTTTTTAAATTTTGCCATGCTAAAGATTTAAACAATGTTTTGATTTCATATATCTTTTAACATTTGCAAGAAAATTGCCTAAAACTGCATAAATCACAAATTAGGTCAAAACCTTGATTTGTGAACTTGACCCTAATTTAAAGGTCATTCCAAGAAAAAGTCAAAACTGGAAACCTCATGTCATTATCTGTTCAAATAGTCAAGTTATAACAATTTAAAGCCATTTTACAAAATTTTTAAAATTAAACGCAAAAACGCGTAACCCATTTTTCGACCAAATTTCATAAATTTAACATAGGCTTAGGACCCTAGAGAAGCCAAATATTATATCAGATTTTTTTCTCCCATCATCAGTTTCGGAGAAGATTTTTAAAGATTTTTGGACCCCTCGGTCACCTTGACCTAGTTTTGGTAGCCATGGCAATGCCATGAACAAATCTGAATTGCACTGGCCAATATATGCTTCTGACTAAGTATCACTGAAATCTGTCCAGCAATTTTGGAGGAGAAGTCGAAAATAGGTGTTGACACAAACACACACACATTCACACGCTGCGCCATGCCATAAGCTCACATGACCTTTCAGTCAGGTGAGCTAAAAACTGATCTAGAAGGAACTAATGTGAATGGTGATTCTTACAATGTTGCTGCTTCGTAAGACATATCCACTTAAACAAGATACATGTATAATTTATTCAATAATTTTAATTTTTGATGCAGAAATGCACAATATACAAATGTGTAACTGCACTACCATATTACAATCTCACCAATTTCATAATCTCTCTTTCCCACTTTCTGGCAAACACACACAACACACACACACACACACACACACACACACACACGCACACATCTTATGACCAAATGGAGTTACTTTTAGAGATGAATGTAAAATTTGTCACGATACAAATCAAGTATGCATAACAATGACAATTTGACAATGTAAACAGATGAGAAGGATGTTTTGAGGTCAAAATAATAAATACAAACATTCTGTATTATTGTGTACCAACAGAACAGTGAATTTTCTCCATCAGTTCATCAACTGTAATGTGACATTCAGCTACACTGTTGAACTACACAGCATTTATTTTCATATGCAAATAAGAATAATAGTCTATTTTGTGGTCACGAATGTTTTTTAAAAGAATTCAAAGTATGTATATGTATTTTGTCCTTTTTTAGCTATAAACTGTATTGTATCAAGAAAAGATACAAATCTACATAAACATGACATTCAAATTTCTCTTCGTGGATTTATCCTAAAGACTTCTCTATTTGATCAATGCACAATTGTTGAACTCGTACAACTCTACATCATTTTAATGAAAATAATTCAGACATGATTCAGTGGAATAAAGTTTAGAATTTCTGGGTACTTTAAGAAGACACTAAAGCATCATTTTATGTCAATTTTAATTTGAGTCTGTATTGTAGAAACACTAAGCAATACTACTGTTAACTTAAAAACCTCAGTAGCTATGTTGACAGAGGAATATTTTTCAAACATATATGAATTTGGTTATTTTGCTAACTTACAAATGCATTCTAACAAAAAAAAGGAAACATAAAATTTTATGTTTGTTATACTGACAAGAAACCAGATCTTGAATTATTATTATGTAGCATGATGTAGAGTTAAATAGTCAATGAGAGTTATCTCCCTTGTCATTTACTACATATCTCCCAATAAGTCTAAAGTTTGTTAAGTTTGACATCATCGTTGTTTGTTTTGTGCAGATTCTTTCCTTGCTGCATCCTGTAATAACTGTGTATCACATTCATCTGCTGGTAACTGTACATATCTGACCACTGAACCTCGTATAAAACAATTCTTCACTGACAGCTGAAATTAAAACAAATATGCATTTTACTTGATTTCAGACAAAAATTTAAAATAACAATACTAGTACTAAGAGAAAATAAAATAAAATTAATTTGTTTATTTAATATACATGGTAATGGCATTTTATACATGTATATGTATTTGGCAATAAATTGAAGGAAAAATTTTTAGAAAAATTAAGACTGAGGACTGCACAAAAAACTTATAATAAGAAAGATCATGGAATCATTGTAAGTCATTATTTAAGGGTTCTTTGCACTTTTTTAGTTATTAAAAGTTAATGCTATATTGAAATATGTTTGCAAATGCCCTTGAAGAGAACCTATAAACAAGCTGGTTGTTTAAATGTTGTTTTACATCACACCAATTGTAAGATCAAGCTCTTCAATTTATGTATTAGATGCAAATTAAGTGATTGATGTATATGGAGATGTCATCAGCTAAAAGTGAAGTGGCAGAAAAATTTACCTTTGCAGTATGCTTAAGGCAATATGCAGGGAGGGTTCTTTAGCGTGCCATGCCTGCCATGACAAAGGGCATAGGTTTTCTCCGAAGTACCTAGTGACTTCAGTATATAGAAGAGATTGACCTTCTAGATAAGGAGCAACCCCAGAGAATCTGATTTCCTACACAAGTTACAACTCTACTCACCATGTGAGGATATTTCTCTGGATCTGTTACAGATATTTCTGTCAACTTTATATTCAGGAACTGGTCAACTGAGTGAAGTGTACCACATATACTGAAAAAACATCAAACAAATAAATGCACATGTAAATTACCATAATATTTCAAGTATTGGTATCTAAATGTGTTACTGATTGCTGGTCTTATAGCTCAAATCCAATTAACACTTCGGCATCTATTTTGGAGAGTTCTTATAATTTTAAAATTGTTTGCTTATAATTGATGTTGTAGAATCAATAAATTTTGCTTAAAATACTTTAATGATTTCTTAATATACACATATAAAAACAAATGTGCTTATTTAGACATATTTAAACTAACCTGAGATCATTCTTTAATTCCACAACTACATCCTTCCCCACCAGGGACTTGAAAAATGAATAAAATAACTGAAAAAATAATGGTGGTTGTGATTAAATATTGCTAAACAAAGCTTGAACATTCCAAAGCTACCAGATCCCGATTTCACAATCATTCACTCTACTGAGTGTACACTCAACTCAAATATTACCGTTTTTGTCTCGTCAATATTTTAAGTTTTATGGGACAATGTTTTATTTTTTTTTATAATGCTTTTTTCCATTGAATATTACAAACAAAAATTATATCTATGTGATATAACTGACATAAACAGATATTGTACAATGGACAATCTGACAGTATATAATGTCGTACACAATGTTTTATTTTAACAAATCTGCACTAAACAATTAAAATCTACCACTATAGATATTCAATTTTAACTGTGTTATGTCTTAAAAATTGACAATGAAATATTCCTTAATTTGATTTAAGTGTACACTAACTTGAGTGAATGACTGTGAAACTGGGGCCAGACCTAAGACTGCCATTTTAATCCTTCATCAGAAAATTTGCCATTGGTCAAGTGGAGAATATATTTTTGCCAGTATCTGAGAACTATGATTCTTTTCCAGTGTTTTCTTTACTACCATATTTTATTTCATGAACAGTAACCTAATGACTAGTATAATCTGTTAAGCTATCAAAATTTTATGGAAAACATATTAATAATAATATGTACAAGTCAGAATCTTATTTACATGTTTGATATAGAGTATCTATTGTGGGACCACTGGTTGTAAAATAAATGGGATGATTTGTTATTTACACAAAAATTAGCTGAAACACAATTAAGTCTACACATATCATATTGTTATTTTTTTCTGTTTCTTCTTCATATCTGTAGCAAGTTCTTATTGACTTCACTTCCAAATAAGTGTACCAAAAGTAGCTTCTTAGCATGATCATAAATAAACATGTTGAACACCGGTAGTACATTTTTGCAACAGAATTAAAATTTTTGCAATTTTTTAATTTAATATAATTTCATTTAGTATATCTGAGTAAATTTGTTTGAGCAATAAAGATTACTGTTACAGTCAAAAGCTGGATGATACTACATATAAGTAACACATACACAAATAAATATGGCAATAATTTAAATGTCTTTTTTTGTGTAGAGTTATTATTTCATGTCATTTGCAAACCCAATGTTTCCATCCTCCAATAACTTTCTATTATGCCTCTGTAATAATATTAAGCTATAATTGTCATAGGCAGTCTACAGTATACAGTGGTGGACTAGCAGTTACAGGCCATATGAAGTCCATCTGAGAGAATTTAGGACGAGATTTCCCATGTGACCCAGTGCTTCAGATTGTTTTGAAAAACCAGGGGCCCAATGGGCCAATTCTGTGTGGAAAAGAGGGGCCCGTTTTGAAAGTTTGGGGCCAATAATTTTTTCATTCCCAAAGAATACAGAATTAAATTTTGTAGCCGTGTTAAATGTTTTACCTTTAGTCTATGAATAGACTTGAAATTACAGCATTGCCATGCATGGGTAAATATCCCAGAATTTATGTGACTATGATCAATCACGCCTAAATCCACATTTCAATTTATTTTAAATAAACGAAGAATTAAAAACATGAACTATATTTTCTGTTAATACAGAAAACAATTTGACTAAAAGTAATAATAAAAAAATCATAAAACATTGTCACAAACATTGCCTATCATCAATGTAATGTTGCGTTACATTCCCCATCAGCTGGCCTGAAGATGTCTGAAGCTAAGCGACCATGCGACAGCCCTAATAAATGTTTACAATAAATAAACAATGGCTTTAGTGGGTGTTTTAATTCTTTTACTGTGTCTTGAATTAAATCTTGTTTAAAATTTATCACTTTCTTCATCAACTCAGGTCTTTTTGAGCAAAAACGAGAGGATGCTACTCCGCTTTCTTTTTGACATTTTCATTTTATGACTACCGTAAATCAGAGGTATTCCGAATTAAGGAAATTTTTACAGACTTTTTCTGTTTATTTTAGGATGATCGAAAGAACACGTGCTTTAGATCTAAAATCGTTCATAGTTTAGTGCGCCCAATGGGCACTAGGTACAATTTTCATGCGTCATTTTTAAAAATTATGCGGGATTAACGCGGGCACACCGACAATCTGAAGCACTGTATGACCACTAAGAAAATCAAGAACAACAATGAGGAATGTTACAGTTCGAGATATCCAGATGTTTTATTGGGAGTTAAAACTCTTTTCCGTCTTACCACGAATTATTTTCAAAAGATATCAAAATCAAGCAGAAGTATCGTACTTTGCGTCACAATACGCTGTTAGCGCTGTTACAATTAAGATAACTACTTGCTAATATGTCAGTATGGTTAAAATCGGAGCGGGAGGGTTGTATATATAAGCACTTGTTTCTGATAGTTTTACAAGGTTGAATGTCTAACTTTTCCCTCAAGCACTATTTTATACGTATGAAGTTAAATAGCTCTGATATCAACTTCACCTAAAAAGAATATATACGGGGTATATAATGTAATAAACAGTAACGTTATTAAAGCGTGCTTACCATTTTTGATTTATTCTCGGATGTACCGAGATTATTCGAGATTTGCTTTGGAATTTGAAGATGTCTTGTTTGCTGTCTTTTTTACTTTACTCTGTTAAAATTTTCATTTACGCTAGAATGTGCAGAAATTTCAGAATATAATCTGTCATTTCGTCTCCTTAAGATTTTGAGACATGACACAATGATTCATGATGAACGAGTTAATCAAAACCTTCCCACCGCATTCTACTTTCATTTTCCCAGTCACGTGACATTACCTTCGCCGGAAACGAGACTTTAATTTCAGCATTGTCACTACATACATAAGGAAAATGAGTCTGATGGTAGAACCAAATATTGAAGGGTCTAATTCATACCGTCCAAAACAGGTTCAGTTCCAACCGTATGCCTTTAATGGCGGGTAAGTCTCTCGTTGATGTTTGTCATCGTTTTTTGTTTGTATATTGTGTTGTCATTGTCTGAAAGAAATATAATGGGTGAAGGGGGGGGGGGGGGGGGGTTGATGATCACTTCTTTGTAAAGTAATTCTACAAAGTTGAATTTACAGACTGTCAATATGGCATACAAATAAATAATTCAATAAAAGGCATGTCAATTCCGTCTAACATTGGGGGACTATAGATTATTTCTATTCCTTGCTAATAAACTCATATCAATAGAAAGACTAAATTCTAATAGCTATCCATGAGTTCTGCCAGGGTTAGCAGAATATTTGAAAAAAAATGTAACATCATTGTATGGTGTTAAGCTTCAGGTAATTGCCAATATTTTTGTAGTAATGATTGTCCCATTGGACTGAAACCAAAAAACAAGTTAAGATGCATTATTGAGTTTCTTCATTGTCTCATTGATTGGTCCCTAGAAATACCAGATCAGACTGAAATTACCAGATCTGCCCTTGTTTTAAGTGATATTGTTAATATTTGTGTTGTATAAGATGCATATAGTGTATAAAATTCATAGACATATATTTTCAAAAATTGTTTTATTTTCAACACTTTTTACTGCTGATTTGGTAAATAGTGCATCATGTCTTGATCAATAACAGGCATTATATATAACAAGTACCAGAGAATCAACAGTAATTACTGAATCGGCACTAAATTTTTTTTTAAAAGTTTATATAATTCATTATCAATACAATATCTTATTTATTAATTCTAAATGATAAATATCAATTAATTGTTTTTTATTTTTATAATAATCCACTATACCATCATTAAATTGGCTTGAAATAATGTCTGATTATTAACTAATGATACAGAGTCATACAGCATTACTGGGTCTGTGTTAATTACTGAATTTATAGTAAAATCATGGAAAATGAAAGAATTTAATTTCAGAATGTAATTTTTGTAAATTCTATGAAGTATTTTCATCAAATTAAAGCTGCATTAAGTTTTTCAATTTTCTGAATTTTTTTTGATTTTCTAAAAATATATGTTTTTAAAAATAGATATCTTCTAACCACGATCCGTGACATTCATTTTCTAAAATTTCATTTCTTTTAGCTGTAAATAAACGGAATCATCTGACCAGTTGGTCAGTGTTTTACAGTGGTAATTATGAGCTTGTAGCATGTGCACGGATGTATGGAAAAACCCTAGAATCGAAGGTGAACATGACAGATTGCATTAATTGTCCTTCATTAATATCCAGATGTATTTGAAATGGTGTTATGAATCCCTTACTAAGTCACAAATGACAAATTCAACAAAGTTCTGTGTTTAATTTATCATATTTCACCATTTTGAAAGTTGTGTTTAAATGACCCGGGTTTTGATGACGTAATCATGTTCTAATATTAGATCCTGGAAAAACTTCCTTTTGTACCATCCACTAAAATATTAGTTTCAACTAAATTGATATAAAAATAATAAATTCCTGCCATTTTGAACATTTCTGTAAAAAATAATTTTTCAAAAATTTTACATTGAATTTAATGGGTGGGGGGTACAAAAGGAAGTCTTACCCAGATCCCAAATGCTGCATCCCGCTGGGTAAATACTGTATTTTCTGTATTTATTCGAGCTTTTATCGTTGAATCAAATGCAACATTGTTCATTAGGAACATCATTAATTAGATTAGCACCGTTTTAATTTTTTCTTTGGAAAACTTAATGCAGCTTTAAGCACAAGTATTATAAATATATCTTAAAACAAGAACCGATCCGGTGGCAATTCAGTAATTGCAGGCCGATCTGGTAATTCTAGGAACACCTTGTTGTATATGCTTACCTATAGTCAGGATACTAAGGGTAGAGCTTGATCTAAAATGTCTAGGGTCATAGTTACCAAGTAAAAAAGGTATTGGCCTTCATACCCAAAATTCCGTACTACTTTGAGCTTGTCCAAGTTTTACTTCCAGTAAAAACCATTTTCCTTATCATAAATCTTTATTAGTTGACTAAGTATAATGGACTGATTGGTCCAGGTAGTCTTTGAATTGTCAAACAGCTCAGGTACCATTCTGTTTTATCAATACTTTGATAATTGAATGATTAAGGATATTTGAAGTGAAGTAATGGGCTAAACTTGTTATGAAGTTCTTCCTATTTATCATACAAACTTCTACCAATTGATTCATGATCATACTGACTTTTGATATCCAAGCTGGCCAACTACCTGTGGATAAGAATGTAAATAATGTTGTCAATGCATTATAGAGATTGGATCTGAAATCACAGAATAAGAAAATATTTTATATAAAGAGATTTACCAACTGACGACCTAAATTACAGATGATGCTTGTTTCAAATTTTCCTTCCTTGGGCTTGAAAACCTGAATTGCATAACCTCATAAATATTACCAAAGTATACGATTGTTGTTAATGCACAGCTTTTGCAAGTAATTTTAACAATATTTTAAATATGTTTTACAGAACAGTGTTGGCTATTGCTGGAGAAGATTTTTCTGTGATTGCTTCAGATACTAGACTCAGTCAAGGTTTTTCCATCCACTCTAGAGATCTACCTAAAACTTATAAATTGTAAGTATCAGTATTATGTCATTTATATTGATTGGTGGCAGTGAAATGATCTTGATTTTATAATCAAAGCATTTGATTTTGGTAATTAGTCTATAAGTGAAAAGTGTTTAAGTTATGTAATCTGTTTGTAATATATGTATATAGTTGATTATATCTGTGTAATGTACAGGTCATTATATCTGTGTTTTCTAATTAAAAAAAAACTTAGTTGCATTACTGGTCTTTCCATTAAAACAGTTTTTAACCTTTTAAACTTTGTTTTTGTTTGTTTGTTGTTTGTTTTTTTTTTTTTTTTTTTTTAAAAAAGATGAATCTTAATTGCTCAAAACCTGCATTTATTATGTATTGACCCTTTCTAAAAATCAATACATGTGTATTTCATAACTTTCTGATGTTTACAATTATTTTGTACCTCAAGGTGAAATGTATTTTTGTCAGATTTTCCAACTAAAATAAACATATTTTAATTTTTTTAATTGAGCGAATTATTTGTATATGTATTTAATTCTTTGATAGGTCAAATTCCACTGTTCTTGGTGCATGTGGTTTCCATGGTGATGTTCTTACTCTAACAAAAGTCATCAATGCAAGACTAAAGGTATTTATTTGCATGTATTTATTGAAAAATGTCCACCAATACACATCATGAATCCTGCCTGATACACTTAAAGCCTGGGATACTGCCTGATACACTAAAAGCCTGGGATACTGCCTGATACACTAAAAGCCTGGTATATGAACACAAATAAAAACTTTTACTCTAGTGAGGGATTTATAAAATATAAATTTCAATCAGCCATTTCTTTAAAATACAGTTTAGGCAAGTGTACTTTGGCCTTCTTACTTGTAAGAGTGTGTTTATGTTTTTATCTCTGATTTGTTTGAAGATGTATAATAGGTCTGTCAATAATATTTAGGTTTCATGTGTAAAAGAAAGTGATATCCTGATTTTTGAGATTATGGCAACTAGTGGACATTAGTTTAACCAAGATGATAGGTGGATAGGTAATGAATGTTTTTGATGTCCAGAAGTATAAATATCTTAAACACTTCCTAATGAAATTATTCTTATCCAGAAAAAGTGAAAAGTTGCTGATGTGATGTTAAAGAAATATGCAACAGATGGAATTAGTCAACAATGATATTTATGTATTGGTTTCTTTTTTATTTTTTTTTTAGATTTATGAAAATGAACATCATAAGAAGATGTCTACAACAGCAATAGCAGCTATGTTATCTACCATGTTATATTATAGACGATTCTTTCCTTATTATGTATACAACATTGTGGCAGGATTAGATGACGAGGGTATGTATTATCTTTAACTGTAAGCTTTGTATTACATTTGAGATGCTACACTGTTGAATAAGATAATGTTCTATTTATACACCCACTGATGTTTGTCCAGATAACAAGGGCACTTTTGGTATGCAACATATAATTTCCTGTCTGTTTACATTTGTGCCAAGTTAAAAAAAAAATGGATAGATGTTTAAGTTATTGAGTTATGACCCGGTTTTTTATGACATAACCATGTTCTAAAATTAGATCCCACAGGCTACATCTTGCTGGCAAATTTTTGTTACAGTATTTCTATATTTATTGGAGCCTTTATCGTTGAACCAAATGTAACATTGTTCATTGGGAACATCATTAATTAGATCAGCACCATTTTAATTTTTCCTGGGAAAACTTAATGAAGCTTTAAAAAAAAAGCATGAATGAACATGCTTTTGCAAAAACAGTGTAACCATAAATATATACATATATATGTATATGAAATAGTTGTACAGCATGATTTATATTGTATGTGTGGTTTTTTTTTCCCAGTGTGAATTTGATATTGTATGTGTGGTTTTTTTTATCCCCTTCTAGGTAAAGGCTGTGTGTTTAGCTTTGATCCAGTAGGATCCTATGAAAGAGAATCTTATAGAGCTGGAGGGTCTGCTAGTTCCATGTTACAGCCATTGTTAGATAATCAGGTAATGGCAGTGTCTGTAGAATTTACTTAATACCCTGATAATTTTTTTCTTTTTTTCTTTGTATGCAAAATAGGTATAAGTACAATCTTCATGTTTAATTTTAACTGATTTTTATCTATATCAATATAACAATCATAATTGATGACAAAATGATAAAGAACTATTGTTACAGCACTGATATTCAGGAAATAAACATAACATTACATAAGCCTATCCTTAATATATTTTATCCACTATATTGTAATTATAGGTACTAGATGTACATCAAAATTTACCAAAGCCCAGTAAGTAAGCTCCTAGGAAGGGAGTGTTAAATAAAAAAAATTCCTTAAGCAAGCAAAACTTTTTTCATAATTTTGTATTAGGTATACCTGTACTTTTTTCAAATTTTATAGAAATTTTGAGGAATATTGATTTTGGAACTTTTTTTTTTTCCAGATTGGCTTCAAAAATCAACAAGGTGTAGAAAGATTGCCCTTGTCTAAAGATAAAGTCGTTAATTTGGTTAAAGATGTATTTATATCAGCCTCAGAGAGGGACATTTACACTGGAGATGGAATTATTATAAATATTATCACTAAAGATGGTGTACAAGAAGAGAGGTTCCCACTTAGAAGAGATTGATACATTAGTGTTTTTCATCTGACATTTTCAACTTTTATTATTTAAAAACATTATCAACAATTTGATGTAAGACAATATTGAACATTTAAATGTTAATTATTACTAATTGACAGCTTTATAAAGAACAATTTTGTACTTACATGTCTCTTTTATCTTTTATATAATTCTAACAATTCAAGGCTTTTTACAGTGAAGCTTGTCTTACACAAGGTAAATCTTAATTGTTTATGAAAAACTATAAATCTGTATTTCAAGCAAAATGCCATTAAAATTATGCCTAGATTTTCAGCCAAAACAATTGCACAGTTTGCCACGAATATTCCAAATTTTTAGCTCACCTGGCCTGGCCACAGGCCATGGTGAGCTTTTGCCATCACTTGGCGTCTGTCATCTGTCGTCCGTCTGTAAACTTTTCACATTTTGACTATCTCCTCTGAAACCAATGGACCAATTTGAAGCAAACTTTACAGGAATGATGTATGGATGGTCCTTTACTAAGTTTGCCGAAATTTGCCGGATCCACCAAAAAACATGGCTGCCAGCGCAGGACATAGTTTAACATTGGACCCTATGGGAAAAAGCATATATTGGCCATCTTCTCTAAAACTACTGAAGTCAATTGAATCAAACTTTACAGGAATGATGTATGGATGGTCCTTTACTAAAATTACTGAAATTTCCCGGATTCACTAAAAAACATGGCTGCCAGCACAGGACATATTTAACTTTGGACCCTATGGGAAAAGCATGTATTGGCTATCTCCTCTGAAGCTAATTAAGCAATTTGAATCAAACTTTACAGGAATGATGTATGGATGGTCCTTTACTGAGATTGCAGAAATTTCCTGGATTCACTAAAAAACATGGCTTCCCTGAGGACATATTTTAACATTGGACCCTATGTTCTAGCATTGCCAGTGCAGGACATAGTTTAACATTGGACCCTATCGGAATAGCATATATTGGCTATCTCCTCTGAAGCTACTGAAGCAAATTGAATCAAACTTTGCAGGAATGATGTATGGATTGTTGTTTACCAGAATAGCCAAAATTTTCCGGATATGCCAAAAAAACATGGCCACCAGCGCAGGATATAGTTTAACATTGGACCCTATAAGAAGCATATATTGGCTAGCGCAGGATATAGTTTAACATTGGACCCTATAAGAAGCATATATTGGCTATCTCCTCTGAAACTACTGAAGCCAATTGAACCAAACATTACAGGAATGATGTATGAAAGGTCCTTTCCATAGATTGCCGAAAAGTTTTTTTGAATTTGCCAAAAAACTTGGACACCAGCATAGAATATTGTTTAACATTGGACCCTATGGGATAAGCATATTTTGACTATCTCCTCTGAAGCTACTGGTTTTAATTAAACCAACTTTTACAGGAATAATTTAAACATCTTCTACTAAGATTACCTGGCCCAGGTGAGCGATACAGGCTCAGCCTTCTGAGCCTCTGGTATTGTTTAAAATGTCTTAACTTTCAGTTTATTGTCTTACCCAGGAGCACTCAAATTTCAGGAATCTAGCATTTCCAAAAAAAAAAAAAAAAAAATCTCCCAGTCGTTTATTGGGTCCTAATATTTTGAACAGCCTGAGTTATTTTACCATTATTTACAATATTGATCAGTACATCAGGAAAACAGACATGCAAAAGTTACATGTAAAGTCATGTTAACTATACCATGGATTATAGATATCCACAAGTGACATGGTCTTTATCACATTAGTCTAAAACCTGGAGAGAGATCATGATTTACCCATTATCATGCCCTGTCCAACCCATGGATACAGTGTTATAAGGTTTTTAGAATATATACACATTTTTCTGAAAAAGATTATATCAAGTTTGTTGGTCTGGTGAGTTACAGTGTCTGTAGTGAAGTAGAGTAATGACATTTTTCACCCCAGTCAAAATTCTTTTACATAAGTATATTGTGATGGTCTGTTCTGAAATGGTTGAGGAAACCAGAGAAAATTACCTAGCTTCAGCATGCAGACTGGCAAACTTTCTTTTACTAGAATCTTCCCAAGTAAGATTTAAACCTAGGCAGTAAAAGGCATTGGGATTTGTAAATGTGTGCTTAGGACCATGTTACAGTGTCTGCTTTTGACACTCTTGGAAGGTTGAACCACTGTAGTAGCTCAGTTGGAAGAGTACTCGCTCTGTAAGTGGGAAGTTGTGGGTTCCAAACCTGGACCGGGTCTGACCCAATACTTGAAAGTGGGAAGTGACTGTTCTTTCACTTAGCACTTGGCATTACGAAGTGAAAGTCAGGTTCTTTCGCATGAGAACATCAAATAAATGAGGTCCTATGTCACAGTAGGCATGGCACGATAAAGAACCCTGCTGTATAATACCATCAGTGCAATACACTGGCGAATGTTCTGTACTTTCACATATAGCTGGCAACATCTCAATATAAGTGAAATATTCTTGACTGGGATGTTAAACATCATTACTCAACTGACTCTCTTGGGAGGTTGAGAGAAATGATGTTTAATGCCCTAGATTGCTTTACGTATAGAGGTCTGGGAATGATGGTCAAAATGAATATCCAAAGTAATACTGATCACAACTGAAAAATTTGCTCAAAGTACACTAGGATTTACTTAAAAGGAGTCAATCTTATAGGCTGTGAGAGGAACTCTGATCCATAACCTTAGCTTTAGACCAATTGACCACAACGCCCTTTAATGCTTTTACTTATAAACTGAAAGGCTTAGGAACTTGAAACTTCATGTATAGCATCAGGGCATAAAGATCTATCAAAGGTTTTAAAGCTTGTTGACCTTAAGAGTTAACACCTTTCACAGTGACCTGAGATACTAAAACCTTTAACACCTTGTAATACAAAGAAAGGTCTAGGTATTTGAAACTTTATGTATGTCAGCATGGCATATATCTCTACTATCTACTATGGTTGCAAAGCTGGTTGACTTTGACAAAATTTAAATGAAGTGATCTTTTATTAAAATATCGTGTTATGAATTACAAGGCATTGGTGCTTGAATTTTCAGATATGGCATTTACTGCATACAACTTCATGAAGTTTTGGAAACCAGTTGACCTTTACCCACATTTAAAACCAGTAGCCTGAAAAGAGAGACTGTTCCTGGGTACTTCTTCAGAGAAGGTAAATGGTACAGTTGAACCATTTTCACCAAAAAACCCACAAGATCAAGTTTTGGAATATATGCCATAGAAATGTCTGTCTGTGTCAATATTTTGTACTATAATTTAAGACTAGGCCTACCTTTATATTCATACATTGAATGTTCATACATCACATAATTCAATAAACTGGTAAAGATTGATAAATCATGTGCTTGGTTGCAGCAGTTTATACCGGTTGAAGAATAACATAAAAGTACAATTGATAATTAAAATGTGGTCGATTTTATCACTTAAATGACAAGTTATTTCTATAAATCATCAACTACCATACATATACATGTAGGTAATAAATCAGTCAGTCATGCTATGTCTTTGAGTGAAATTCTGGAAAAGTAACAGTGACCTGTACCTTTGACCTATGATCTTCAAATTCATATGGTATCCTATTAACTTTTTGTATAGACATGTATATTAGAATAATGTAGGTATTGACATGATGATCATTTTGATATATGATTCAAGGTCAAATTTCAAAGGTCAAGGTCAAAGCTGTATAAGAAGATTTAAATTGCTAATTATCATGAAAACTATTAACTTTTTGTATAGACATATATATTAGAATAATGTAGGTATTGACATGACAATCATTTTGATATATGGTTCAAGATCAGATGTTTAATGGTCAAGGTCACGACTGCAAAAGAAGGCTTAAATTGTTAATTATCTTGGAAACTATCAACTTTTTGTATATAAATGTACATTAAAATATTGTAGGTATTGACATGATGATAGCATCAACATACAAGAAGTTAGATGAATTAGCATCTCACCTACATACATAGAATTATGACCCTTTTTACCCTCAATAATTGACATGACAATCATTTTGATATATGGTTCAAGATCAGATGTTTAATGGTCAAGGTCACGACTGCAAAAGAAGGCTTAAATTGTTAATTATCTTGAAAACTATCAACTTTTTGTATATAAATGTACATTAAAATATTGTAGGTATTGACATGATGATCATTTTGATATATGGTTCAAGGTCATATGTTTAAAGGTCAAGGACATAGCAGCATAAGAATACTGAAATTGGTTAATGATTTGGAAATTATTAATTGCACTTCAGTTACTTCATGTATATTAGCTACTTATAATTGAAATGTGACTGGATATTTCTGATTAAGTTTTGTGGCAGTTCTTAACTTTAGAAAACTTGTAAAGGTTCTGTACTAAATATATATTGTCCTTTGCACTTTGCAAACAATTTTGGACATATCCTCAGGTGAGCATTAAGGCCCATGGGCCTCTTGTTAAAAAAATATCTGTTGGTGTTAATTGACATTCTACCACATAAAATTTGAGTGTGTGTTCTTAAAAACAATATGTTGACCTGACATTATGATTATGTGACCTTGAACTCTGACAAATAAACATTGTTATATGATTATGTGACCTTGAACTCTGATAATTAAACATTGTTATATGATTATGTGACCTTGAACTCTGACAAATAAACATTGTTATATGATTATGTGACGTTGATCTCTGATAAATTAACATTGTTAGATGATTATGTGACCTTGAACTCTGACAAATAAACATTGTTATATGATTATGTGACGTTGATCTCTGATAAATAAACATTGTTATATGATTATGTGACCTTGAACTCTGACAAATAAACATTGTTATATGATTATGTGACCTTGAACTCTGACAAATAAACATTATTGTACGATTATGTGACCTTGATTTCTGAAAAATAAACATTGTTATATGATTATGTGACCTTGACAAATAAACATTATTGTATGATTAATTTACTGGTCATAGTGAAATTACATCACACTAATTTTATTGTACAAAAGCCCTTAAATAACATGTAGTGTCAATAATCTTAACATTTGATTTTATCCTCCTCAATCAATCCTTTAAAGAATATGTCGGTCTACTGAGTTTGAGAAAATTCCTTGAAGAATGTTTACTTATTACATGTATATAGGACAGATCAGACCAAACACTATATTCATCCCACAAAGTATTTTGCAGAGGCAGAATAAAATACAAAATTCCAGTTAGTTTCTTTAAAGGCTTTAATGAAACAATCTTGATAATAATATAACCTTTAACTTAATATCTGACATGGCATCAACTCGTTGAACATGTTGAAAATATCAAAACATTTGCTTTTTAGCATTATCAACCTCAGAAAAACATCGTTTATTAAAGTCAATTTAAGCTTTAATTCTTGCCTTTATCAGCTGTATTGAAGATAAAGCCGTTACAATATTTGCTGGAACAATATAAAAACAGTATCTTTTTATACAAAAACTTCGGCTTCTAAAATGTGAAAAAAAAACCAGACGATTGAAAAAAACCAGTTTACACTCTTTAAATTCTTATAAAAATGTATCATATTATAAATATCAACTGATGTTTAATGTTTGTGGGGATTATTACAGAAGTGAATGTAATGTTTACAAGGACAATTTTAGCTACAAAACCAGGAATGAGGCGAGACATCATTTTATTATAAGTTACTGACTTTTTTAAAAGTATTTGATGTATACACATGAACTTGTATACAACGTATAACAAACCATCACATATAAAATACAAAATATCTGCACCATCAGAATTGGAGAAAATAATACAATAAAAAGAGAAAACAAAGAAGATATGAACATAAGGGGTGCAATACAGAAATCTCGCCAATTATCTGGTTGAACAGCATGAACAAAACTGGCTGAAAATAATTACCTCATTGTCCTCTATTTAAATCTTTTAGTGACTTATGATTGCCAGTATGATTTGCTTATTTTTATTTCCCACCAATAGTTATCAATATTGAAAAAGAAATCTTAGTGAGATCATAATTGTTCAAAAACAATTTTAGAAATACATGTATTTAAAATAATATTGGAATATCTGCAATACAAATCTAGTAATTCTAATTAATAAGAATTCAAAATAAATTTTGTTTCAGTATGATTGCACCCCTTTCATAAAAAAGAAAAATGATCGAACTATCACCAAAAGCATATATACCATACATCATTATCTGTATATAAATGAAAAAATATTAAATACACATGTATCGGAACAGTGTAATTATACCAAATATCACATAACTGATATAAAAATGTTGACATTTATTCACTTACATATATATAAAACCACTTAAAGATGAGATAAACCAGAACTACTATATTTTTTTTAAAGATATAAATGCCTTCAATTGTTTAATTCGGGTACAACAATAATTAATTTAATTAATAACCAAAATTTTAAGGAGTTAAAATGTTTAGTTTCTGTTAGATGTCTAAAAAGTTCAAAGGTCACTTGGACATTGATTGACCATTGAGATAAGACCTATTCTGTAAATTCTGAATGACTGAATTAAGTCTGTGTACCACATGATCAATATTCCATAAATTTCTTGTTTGAGGATATATAAAAAGTTTTCTTTTTGTATTCTTGTAACATTGCCATCTTTGTGGAAAACGTCAGCTTTTAATGCTGCTATCCATTTAATTACAGTGTGCAGCATCATGCAGTACACTTATGAACTCATAAAACCTTACAGTACTTTCCACAATAAAACAATAATCTTTACTTTTAATCAAATGTCTAAAAGTTTCATTCATTCCAGAAAAAGCTTGACAAATACTTAAAGTTTTATGGAATAGGTATCTTGGGCCACTTGACCAGGTGAGCTTTATAAATTATATATGAATAAACAGAAGCATGCAAGTTTAATTAAACATTGTAATGCCTTTTGATACAAACAAAGTATTGACATCATTTTCATACAGTCAAACCTGTCTGTAAAGACCACCTTGTTATACTCAAACACTTCAGAACACCAAAAGGAATAATTTTAAAACAAATTACTTTCCCTAGCCATTGGTATATATACAATTAAATCATTTACATGTTATGTCTACAAATTCAAAAATTTTATTTATTTCAACAGGTACATGTTCATGTATATTGACAATCTGCATTCAGAAGTAAAATTCAACTTCCAAAAACAAGACATGTGACTTTTAATTTTAGATGGTTGGACATATCATTTCAATTTGCATTAGCAATTTTTAGCTACTTTTAACAAGTTTATATAATAGGTGTTTCAGATCTGCTTTTAAACTATTGTGAGCTTACTCCAACTGTTAGATTGGTGGAATAATGACCAACAATATTACAGATAAATACTAAAAAAATTTTCTTCTGAAGAGGCAACCAGTAAAGCCATATAACTAAGAACATAATCACTTCATTGATAACCAAATCCACCACAGTGAAATTTCTTGGAACTGTAGCTTAATTTCCTAACTATAAAGCTACTAAACCCTCTTAATCTAGCAATAATGCCTACAAAATTTTGACTGTAAACAAAAATGACGCAGGGAAAAAGCACTGTTATCTTTAATAACATGTAACTTTAAACAGAGGTCTGTCTTTACAGTAGGTTTGACTGTGCACCTGTTCTTGATTTCACAAATCATAGCTCTAACAGTATCATGATACATCAAGATAAAATATTGTATACACTACTGATGAAACCGTCTTTATACAGCGATAATATAAGTCACACACAGTGGGCAAATTCCTTCTTTTTAGCACAACATTTGTATCTATTATCAGTCAATTTTTCGGTCCTCCCAGTGGTTGTCCTTTGTCTTTTCCTCGAAGTTTTACACCTTAAATAAGAAGCAGATATATATGTAGTAAAAATATACATGTATATAATAAGGTAGAAAAAGTTTTAAAAATATTTGGACCACAACTAAAGGTAACAAAAGCACAGCCAAGTAGGGCAATATACACCTGTCACTATCTATGATGTAAGATTTTTTTGGAATCATACTTTTCCTAGTTCAGATTAATAATTTTGGAGAAACTTGAGATGAAACAGACAAGCTGTGTACCTTTAAATGCATGGAAACTAAATTTGTATATTAACTGTGACCTTGACCTTTGAACTAGTGACCTGATTTGTTGTCCCATGCAATATGTCATCACAGGGAATAAACTGACCGATTTTGAGAATAATGTGAAAAATTGTGCATCTCTAAAAGCACAGAAATCAGTTTTCTATTTAGACACATGGTGCATCTTTAAATGCACTGAAACTGAATTCTTATTTATATTAACTGCGACCTTGACCTTAATTTTTTTTATTCTAATAAATTTTCCTGAGCACTCCAGTTTACACTATAATCCTAAAATCAAATGACACATGATTGAAATTTATTCACATTATAACATTAATTTATACATATATCTTACCTAGAGCTCTCTCCAATTTTCCCATAACCTGGTTGTTAGGAATTGCTTTTCCTGATTCATACTCATTCACAACTTGTTGTTTTTCATTTATTTTCTAAAACATAATGATGTTGATTTTTCATTTGATAAACTACAGAAAATACTTTATTGTGACAGCTGTCTGTGACACTTGAGACAAGGAAGACATATGAGTATTGCGATAGTCCTGTGTTACACTTGGCACAAGTAAATATTTTAATTAAATTACAATTTTATTCTTAAATATTTCAAAATTCATTATTTTACATCTTCAAACTATTCAAATATTCTGACCATCCATTCAATTTTTTTCACATGTAAATTTTAAGATTTTGGACTTACTTTTCAGTTTCATATTCAAAACTATTATTAAGTTACATCTCAAGTATAAAGCAAATACTAGTAATCAATGAATACCTGTAGTTTTACAATCTAGCAAAGATTACCTTTAGATTTAAAAAACATTGTAGGTTAATCAAAGAGAAATGTGTATAATATTTTGATTCTGTGATCCTCATACTTGTATACAGACTTAAATACACTGCAGGAATGTCACATCATTTCATTGGTATTAGGTCCAGAGCTCAATGAAAAGGGAAAATTGAGGAGTGTAAAATCATGGAATTAGAAACATTTAATAACATCTTAGGGAAAAAATCTAAATGGAAAAAAAATGAAAAAAAAGAGAAAAAAAAGAGAAGACCTATAAAGGTTTCATTATTTAACTTGGTAACTTGAGGTTGATATGGTCAAATTCAAGAAACTTAATTTTTGGAAATCTCTGATTTGATTATGGGGGTAAATTTTCTGCAAGAATTAGGCAAATTGAAAGCCCTTTTGAGGGCCTTCAAGGACAAGTCTTTATAGAAAAACCTTTAAGGCAGATATGACTGAGATAATTATTATTTACTGTTGCAAGTTCTTTCTGAGATAATCCTTTGGCTTGACGTGCCTGCTGAATAATTTTACAGACATCAAGTGACACATGCTCATGGTGTAATTCTTCGGTTTCTCTATCCAGTTTGGCTGTATTTTTTGCGGCAGAAAAATTTTTATTCTGTCCTCCTGCATCTATAAATAAAAAATATTTAAAAATTCTACAAATACAGTCCTAAATCAATTCTGGTTTATGATATAAAGAAAATATTATTTTTACATGTTAAAAGTTTTAACATTTATATTCAAAAAATCAGTTTTAGGCTTATTTTCATAAATATTTTTTACATTATTAAATAAAACATCTGACTACACACTATCAAACAAAGAAACATTTTAACACTTGTTTTGATGGGCAGGTGGTCTAATCATAGAAGTGGACACTATATAAGGTTTTACTGTATTGGGAATATCTAAATCAACTGTAATATTTTCAAGTTGAATAAACACGTGTAGCTAGCCCAGCATTTAAATGATAATGTAATAAAACTTCATATTATTTAAAAGTGATTTTCTGAATTACTCTTTCATTTTTTACATGTTTGAGTAACAATTCTAACACGGAATGTGCATAAAAAGTATAAGATAATTCAAATAATTCTTGAAAGCATTCTTCTGAATTAAACACACTAATTTTTGTCATCTATTTCATTCAGCTGGTTGTAGTAGGCACTTTTGAGCCTATCCAGAGTTGCATTGTCATGTTGTCTGGCTTTGTCACAGGGACTACCTGGTTTAGATTTTGTAACAAGCAGAGCCTCCAATGTTTGGTCTCCCAGTGTTGCTCTCTGATCAGTTTGGTTTTTCTCACAACAGAGAATACCCTCTCACAGTGGGCACTGCTGTGAGGTATGCATAAAATACCTAGCATAAATTGTGCTAAATGTTTGAACATAAAACCTCCACTTTCATTTGGCATCTGTCCGATTGCGTTCCATTTCTCATCAATTCTGTCATATTTTTGCATTTCAGATGCAAGATCTTGACTCTGATATAAAACAAATTGTTCAGTTAAGGGTCAATGGTAGCTCCATCTGATATTAGGACAGGGAACCTTTCTAAAAAAAATTGTATAGATGACTGTTTGGCAGTGGATTGTTTGTCTATGTCTGCAACTTCAGCATGTATGAGTACTGGTTCATTGAGAGGAAGTTTTGACTTAATGTAATCACATGCATTGACAAAATATTGCCTCACTGATTTGTAGAATTCTTTAATTCGATGGTCACGAAGGTTGTTCTTTTCCCTGTTTTTGATAAAATCCATTGCAGCATTTCCTATGACTAACTCACTGTTCACCTTTTGATTGTACTCAAGTTTATACTGCACTTCATCTACAGACTTGCCAGTAAGTGCTGCAGGTTTGACAAAGCGTGACAAGAGATTATGCATAACAGAGTGTAATGCTCCTCTGATTTTATGAATCTGTGGATCCTCAGCTTGATTTTTTAAGACTTCATCATACACCTTTAATGTATAGCTAAGAAAAATAGTATATAGTTTGTTAGTTGGAGACTTTATAAATCCTAATATGGACTCCACTTTACTTTCTGCATAAGATGGTTCAACTTTCCCTTCTTTTACTTGTTCTTTATCCCCAGTTGATTTGTTGTTGTTGTTGTTGTTGTTATCCGTACCCTTTCTACAACTTGTAGCTGTACCTTTAGTGCTACTAGCAGACTGAACATATGGTTTTTTGGATTTCTTGCCACTTTTTTTCTTTTCAAGCAAATCATGTTCCTTGTAGAAATAGTCCTTCAGAGCATCCCAATTTTCAAGCATTCTGTCCAGACACCTTCCAATACTAAGCCACCTAGTTACTACATGTTTAAGCATTCTCTTTTGCTCCAGATCATAGAGCTCTTGTGATTCTTTGAAAGCTAATTTTCGAGTATCACTTTTATTGAAAAAGTAATAAATGTCGATCAAAACATCACCGATAGGTGGTAAAGCACCAGCTGCCTTCTTTGCAGTGATATGTATCAGATGGAGCACACATCATGCCATAAAAACATTTGGTTTGTTTCGCCCTGTCATAACGCTGGCATTGTCTGATCCTAAGGCTAAGCAATTTTTCCATCCAATGTTTTTCTCTGCAAGAACTTTATTCATCAAGTTGAAAATGTTTTCACCTGTTACATATTCACTGCAAACTGGTACAGCAAGTATTTCGGAATTAACTTATCCTGTTTCAGTATTTATTGTGCGAACTACTAAAGGATATTGTTTACTCATGGAGTCATTTGATCCATCTGTACTTAAGGTGAATGGACTGTGTTTAAGTCTTTCAGTCAAAGGTTTTTGGGTAATCTTGGCTAAGTCCAGTATTATAGATGTGGCTTTGTTCCTTGCACACTTCATATCTGAAAACAAAGAAAAAATTCATTTTCTGTAGAGGTGAATAATAAAGGATATGGCACAGCATATGTATACTGTACCCATTTATATAATTTCACTGTAACATCTAGTGTGGAGTGTAACACCTCCCCGCTTTTTATTTTAGGTACTTACAAAAGGGGAACTCTGCTAGTGAAAGCTGGAACTAGCAAAGTAAATGCATGCAGCTTTATTTAATCAAGTGTATGAAATGTGAAAAATATAAGAAAATTAACATACACCCACTTGTTTGAATAGATCCCCTTTTTATAAAAAAAAACTAAGTCCAACCCTAAAAAAAAATTCAGCAGCACTTCCCTAGACAATGAGCTTTTTTATCCCCCACTTCCACATTTCTAGACCAAAAGTTAGGGATGGAGAAAGAAATTGAGATGATGTGGGGCAGATTCATTTATAAGAACATGATCCATACACCATCTCAACCTACAGATAGAATACATATATACATGTATAATATAACATACCTTGAGCTATTTTTGAATCTTGAAACATTATTTTAAATGCTTTGTTGAATGTGTCAGCTGCAGATATAGGTAGATTTAACTCTGCTATCAATTCACAGGTTAAAACTTCTACTCTGGTCACAGCCCTCGTGTGAGACATTTCTGGTGTATTGTTTTTCAAAAAAACTGACATCGACCTGTTAGAATTCTGCAAATGTGAAAGGTCCTTGTGGGTTTTCGATTCAATGTGCCTGGAACAGTCATTTTTCCCGGCATGTCCACATGAAAAGTCTGATGAACAAATTGTGCACCGTACGTAGTTGTCCCCATGTTGAGATCTTGTGAGGAAAGGCCAAAGTTCGTGGTAGCTACTTTTGAATCTTTGTAAGATCTTTTTTCTTTTGGGTGGCGTCTCGACCTGATCACGCTCAACATCAGAAGCGTCATCTTCTGCTTTTCTTTTAGCAGACATCTTTTAGACTCAGGTAATGGTAAGTCCAGAGAGAATCCGAATAACAGTAATCATAATCACACTGGCGTTTTGATACACCAAAAATATTACTTATGCAAAGCGCTTCAATAACCCAGGGAGAAAATAATTTTTGATACAAAACCAGAAAAGCGTAATTTTGGAAGGTGAATCTGTAATGCGTATTTTAGGACTCAAATCCGGGATAAATACGGAATATCTGGGAGGGTAAACACCTCTGCTAGCCTGATCATGCGTCTATCCATTAAATTTCAGCATATTATGTCCATGCACTTTGTAGTATTGCATGAGCTTTTCTACACTTAGGCCATGCATAATACAAATTACACAGATGAGATGTTGTATATGTATGTTTGGAATTAATATTGAATACCAAAAGAGCAATGATACCCTTTCCATCTGCTACTAAAATTACATTAAGTAAAAAAAATTTCCCCGAAAATTTTTGCTTGATCAATAAATTTTACATCTACTAGTAAATATATATTAACTAAATGCCTTTTAAATTTTGATGTGCCAGATGAGCACATTGTGGAAAATCATTCCTGATCAGTGACACTAGGGGCGAAAAGTTTGACAGATTAAAAAATATACACCAAACAGTTGAAAATAAATGAGTCTAAAGTTCCAAAATTATATGAATCCAAATCCAGCTAAGGAATGCTTTGCATGAGGGAACAATCCTTAGTTTTAAATAAATTTAAGTAAGTGGACTGGTGTCCTAAAGTTAAACTGAGGAAAAACCCAGATTATTTGAGAAAAAAAAAAAAAAAAAAAAAAAAAAAGGAATGCTTTTGAACTTGACTAAAACAGTTTTCATTTAGTATCAGGAAACTGGATATATCTTGACTTCAGTTCAAATGTAAATTATCAGTTATTTGAACTTTATATTTGAGCCAATGTCTTATATGTACATACATTTCTTTGTAGTTTCTATTTCAATTCCTTGTCTCTGTGCAGAGTTAATAGCCTGAAAATAAAAGACAAAAAATGTTCTTCAGTGTTTTTCAGAGTTGTCTACCCTATTTGAATAAAATTAATGACTTGAAACCAGACATTTCCATGTCATTAGACATTGTGATCTTCCACACAAATCATGTAAAAAATTAAAAGGTTTTCTACATCAATCTTTATAAAATTTAGGGACACTGAATTTAATTCATGAATGAATCAGGTAAACCCAATGCACCAACTAGTGATCAGAATTATTCGGCCAAACTGAGATGAATATTGTTAATGACAAATTTTGAAATTTCGAACTAACTGTACCAAGGTAAATATACATGTATCTCTGAAATCTCCATTAGCATATAAATGCTGAAATGTTCCAGCAGTTTTGTACTTCATTATCAATGATTTACGAACATGCTATTTTACCAACATTAAGACCCACTCTTTTATTTTATTACTTATTTACCTAAAATGCAAAAAACTAAAAGGGCAGATTGATTTCCATTGCCGTGGTAATTTTTCCAAGAATTTTTTTTAGTTTAGACTGTAAATGAAAATATGAAAAATATTATATGGCACATGCTAGGTTTCAACAATTTTAAAATTAACAGTAGCCAAATTTCCTAAATGTCTCAAAATATAGTCCCTTTCAAAGTGTTTTTCCAGAAATCTGCTAAAATTGATTCCTTTTTAAAGGGATTCCTCGGAAATTAGTAGCCAATAGCGATTTTGGCTACAAGGAATGGAAACATAGAAATGAGAATGAAACAGTATCGGAATTCAAGATGGTTACATAAAAATTGATAAGTTTGTTAGTATACAGACAAATCGCCCATTTACACTTTCCCATTTTTGACCTATGGGTCAGGACGGGGTTTTCCCGTATATATAAATTGTGTTAAGTTTTAAATTGAATGGTTCCGACAACAGGTGTTGTTTTATAGAAAATGTTGCATCAGAATCGGCAAAAGATAGAAAACCTGTTGAGAGCGGAGTTGACTGGCTTTGGGTTGTCTTTTCCTGATGTATGTTACTTCATCCCAGTCTGCTTCAGCCATTGTGTTGATCAATTAAAAATAAGATATAACTTTCTGACAAAATAGGACAATGCTCTATCAGTACTTTCAACTGATT
Source organism: Tegillarca granosa (assembly GCA_029721355.1). Classification (NCBI taxonomy): domain Eukaryota; kingdom Metazoa; phylum Mollusca; class Bivalvia; order Arcoida; family Arcidae; genus Tegillarca; species Tegillarca granosa. The sequence goes on along the minus strand of CM056606.1, from coordinate 34,256,054 downwards.
ATCTGACTTTACTCAATTTCAAACTTGCAAGACTTCTTGTAATTTCGATATGGCGTGCTTCCGGTGACTTGTGTTTTTGTCAGAAATCGTCAAAATTGTGCAATGCAAAATAATCATTTATATCAATATACAACAATCGATACAATAAATGCATCTAACTGAATTATCTAATTTAATTATCTTTAGAGTAAAACATAATAAACATCTAATCATATGAAATAACACGTGTTTTGCCCAATGTCGTAAATTTACGACTACCGACTACATACTACTTTTGTTCCGGTCAAGAAGAGTTCACCATTTTCGTGTTATTCCCATGTTTTTGGTTTCAGTTTCAAGTAAATGATGACCGGATGATAAGAAACATTGGATTGGTAATGTATGACACGAACAATATAGTACATTTAAAGTTTATCCGAGTTTCAGCCTTGTTCGATTTCATGGAAAATTATCATAATTTCGACATTTTTGTCTACGAGAGCCAAGATGCATTCATTCATTGTGAAAATGAAAGTGTAAATTTCCGATTACTTGGAACAATTAATAGATTGAACTTTTCTTAATCTAGCACTGATAAAATAAGATTAATTACATAACGGATAAGATTAATTACATAACAGATATTTTTATTCCGATGCATCGGTCAAAAACGTTTTAAATGATTCATTAGTAATTTTCATTTTTAGAAACATTATTGCGAGAAGTGTTTTTATGTACATGTTTTTTTTTTTTTTTTTTTAAATTATTGGCACTTATTGCAAAATCTAAAATATCTGTTTTAAAATATATTTTTGCCCTGCAATTTTAACAATACTTGTCACATTAATATCACTCCTAATATTGATACATTTTCAAGTAATTGGACATATGTTAAAATAGTGTGTTATGTACAGAAATTTACAATTTTTTCTGATGTAAATTGTTTAAAATACATTTTGAATACATAAGATTTCTTGTTTATTCCCACAAGAGAACTTAGTGGTCACAGCGTCTCTTGATCTATTTGTATGATGCAAATATGTTAACTTGACATGCAGCATTTTGTAAATATTCATGTAGAAATAATACCTCACGTACCACCTCCGGTGGTTTTTTGAGTGAATAAAAACTTGAACTTGAACTTGATCCTAGCCTACCAGTATATTCAAATTTCATGACCGGGATTTTGCAGGGCCAGCCCTGGAATCTTTTTTGGTTTCACCAAACCATCTTCTGCAACAATGTACATGTCGCCAGTCTGAAAATCCTTTTTCACCAATATGAGAAAGTTCATCTTACTGGCCATTGTTTGTGTGGGATTTAACTATGCTGCCAGAAGTGTTCAATATAGAACTGAAGGGAGTGGGACCTGATTTCTAAATAGGGGTCAAATCAGACATATAAGTAGCATTTCAACCAGAGTGCAAATTTCCTAGATCTGTAAAACCCTCTAGTGCTTTCAATTCTAGTAAATAATTACTTTTTAATGTAGGCACTTTTCCTTTGATAACCAATAAACAGATCGCATAGCACAAATTATAGATTTTTTTTTTTTTTTTTTTTTTTTTTTTTGCCTTGTCGTACAAGCGTTGAAGTTTGATAGTTAGTGCATGATCCAGAGGTAAAACTGTTTATCTTGCCCATCTAAATGCAAAATTTACCTGGCATAAAACCAGTTTCGTTATCAAATGACAACCAAGACTTAAAAAACGATCATCATTCAACCAGATATGTTTCACATCAGATTAGGAGTCAGACGGTTTTGTATAATTTTTCACAGGATTATGTGTTTAAGCAGACAGAGAGATGGGCTCTTCATCAGACTTTTTTTGTTTTGGGGTTTGAATTGAAAAATATAGTAATAAAATGTGCTTCATGTTCCCGTGAATCTAGTAAATAAAATAATTCATTGACTGGTCATAAGAAAGAGCTCTGGAAGAGTGTTTAAATGCAGATTGATTTCGTAAACCCCAACCAAGTTTTAACTTATTCATAAATAACCAGTTAGCCATAATTAATTATGGAGGCTAATTCCTTTAATCCAATTAGTGTGTTTATTCATTTGTCAACTTCCAATAGTGTTTAAAGGATGCGGTTCAGTGATCACGTGATTGACAATATAAACAAACGGCTACTATACATAATTGAGGTGCGTTCAGCCGTGAAATACCCAACTTTTGACACAGAAAAGTTATATTAACATTCACCAACTACATTTTAATCTCGCCAATTTTATTTTGAATTCGCCAAACACTTTGCCCAATTTTAATTTTGTTTCGCCAGATTCAAATATTTTTTGCATTTGGCGCCACTGGCGATCGACAGTGTGAGCCCTGATTTTAGCTAGAAAGTTTTGGCTAGAAAGATTCTTGTGTGAGAAAGTTTGTCATTACACTTGTCAAAGATCAGTGGTTTTCTCAGGGCATTCTGGTTTTCTCACCATTATGGAACTGGTCACATCTGTATAGCTGAAACAAACTTGACAAGGTTGTTAAACACCATCACTATACTCATTTTATTTCTTACCAAGGTAATCAAGAGGAACTTCATACCAAACAAAGCTGAAAAAGCACTAGTTCTTTATAATACTATTTTATTGAATACCTAGTGCATGGAGCTTGAATGAATCTGACATTTTAGATTGATTGAAAAAAATATTGGGGTGGAAAATAAAAATAAAACAATAATAGAGTGGAAATTATAAGGGGTGATCATCACTTTTGTTTTATATAGCCATTGCCTCTGACTGCCAAAGGATTGACAATTCAATGAAAATGATGAAAGAAAGTTTAATGAATGCTGAAATCATTGCTTTTTGGAGTTATGATCATTGAAGGTCAACATAAAATCTTCACTTTTTATATACTAGTAGGATTAAAATTGAAATAATAGAATCATTGTTTAAAAAGTCTATCCATGAATTTTAGCTTTATAAAAGAACATTAAACCTTTACATTATTCCAGTTCAGTTTGTAATATTTCCTCCATTTTCAGGATCAAGCCTCACATAATAAAACAATATTAAGATAAAATCACAAAGATAACAGAACAGTTAAGAAGATACAAGATGATGGACGTAACAGTTAAGACGCTGGATGGACAAAACAGAAGTTACAGTGTACCAGAAAATGTAAATTGTCTTAATCTCTTAAACCAACTTTAAATGTTCAAATATATTGTCTTCACATTTAGATAAATCAAGATGTTTACAAAATTACTTTATGGATGTCAAGTCTTGTGGAACCATTTCATACCGAACAAAATTATCTTAATGCTTCCACCACAATTGCAATACTAAGTAAACATTTGTAAATTGTTTATGCCCACAGTCTGGTTTTTGTTTTATGATACAATGTAGTTTAACATTTTCTTCATTTGTCTACTGTTTCTTAAAAGTTTCTGTATGGAACCTTGTCTGTTTCATGCTTAAATTACAATTACATGTAATTTTTGTCTCACTGGAACGGTGTAAGACAGAGAACCATATAATCAATAAGAAAACACAAAAGTTATGCAGTCAGTTATGTTTCCTTGACACTGGGGACAAACTTGTTTGATTTTTTTTTTTTTTTCAATCTAATAATTTTTAAAAGTGTAATTGACAGGGAAGTAAATTTGACAAAACATTCATCATACTACAGATTGATAATGAACAAGATAATACAATTTTTTTAATAGTATTTTACAGACAAGACTTGTTATATGCATTTTTAGGTCAGATCAAAGAGGTTTACTTCTTTAAGTGCCCAACTCTCAGTTCTTTCTTCCTACAATTACTTTTAAAAAGTACTATAATTTAGCACTTGCAATACTGTGATTCAATGAATAATGTGAACTCCACTTTCCTTGTATATGGCAGTAACATCTTTATGTTAAATTATAATTTATAAGTACACTTTCAATAATAAGTTAATGTGGTTTTTTTTTTTCAGATAACTGTAAAGCAGTTTAAAGAGAAAATTGCTTCATCTATTGTAAGTTTTAATGATTTGATAAGTCACATGTAAATTTCTCCAGTGTTAAAAAATTCAAATTTCATTATCTGTACAAGAATATTAAAGTATTTACAAAATAAAACATGTTGAATACTATGGTTTATTACTCATTTTCTCAACAGGTTGTCTTACTTGATGACATGAAAAATTGAAGTCAAAGTCAAAGTTTCATTACCATAGGTCTCATGTTAATCACATTGACACAACTTGTGCTATGTTAATGATCACAATAAAAATCGCTATGTTAACCCCAATTACACAGGTATTTTAGAACGGTATGTACATTACTCATTTCATATATATACATATATATATACCGGTAATACAAATTTCTCAGTATTAATCCCAGAATAGTCAATACTGAGTGGACTCTATATGCAAAGAATTGGTTGTTTTCAAACTAATCAAATAAAAAATGGCAAAAGTATATGTATAAATTCTGTCCTTAGCCTCTTATCAGGCTTTTGCTAATTCTAATTTTAATGATGTAAATTTAAAATATAGATTCCCAAAATTAATTGTTTGTATTTTTATATATACAGAATATATCAGTAGAGACACAGAGGTTGATTTTCCAAGGAAGGGTAATGCAGGATGACAAAGCTCTTAAAGATTACAGTAAGTACTAATATCATTTCTTTTTATTAAAAGTCTATAATTTTGAATGTTTCAGACTAAAAATACATGTATTATTTATCAGTTTCATTGTGAATTAATTTTTTCACAAAATGTGAATTAAGTGAAAAATGTTGTAATTTAGTACTTAAGGCACAAAAAATCCCCAATATTTTGTAACATTAAGAGCAGTTGGAAGTAATTAGTTGCCAATAAAAATTTGCTATAATGATTTAGCTTGCTACCAAACAATAATTGAAGAAAAAAAAATTGTTTTTGTGGTAGTTCAAATGGAGAAAAAGTGGAGACATTGTGTTTTATACCCCAATTTAAGTTCCCTTTATTATATCAAGATGGCAAGTTCAGGAATGGTGGAGGAAACCAGAGAATCTGGATAAAACTTCTGTTTATCGAGTGAACTTACACACTTTGATCTGCCTTATAGGAAATCAAATTCTAACTCTTGTATATTTGTTTTGGGTTAGCAGACTGTTCCTAATATTGAACTCTTTGTCTATTTGTTTCTGGTTAGCTAGCTGGCCAGGCTGGTCAAAATTTGAACTCTTGTCTTTTTTGTTAAACATCGTGATATGTTTGATGTTTTGTATTATATTTCATTTGTGACCATAAATGTTGATGCTTTTTATCACAATTTTTACATTGGTTATTCTTCAAAGCTACAACTGTTGCACATCTTTGTTATAATTATTTTTAATAAACACCTGTCGTAACATTTCAGATGTACATGGAAATGTCATACATGTTGTACAAGGACCACCGCCTTCTGCGAGAAGGAGTAATTTACCGAATTCATCCACAGGAACCCCAAGAGGAACCCCAGGAGCTGGAGGGAGGGATGCCATTGGTGTTGTAGGCGGCTCTTTTACTCTCCCCTCTGATATAATGGACCCTAATCAAGTCCAGGTACTAACCACTTCATCTAACATTTAATTCCTCATAAAATTCCCAGCACTTTCACATAATAAATTGTTATAGTATTCTGTCTTTTCAGGGATTAAGGGAATAATTAACTAGGACTACTGTAAACTTTAAAGTCACTTAATCTAACCACTAATCAATTCTTTTGATTCTGTTGTAAAACCTTTATCATTTCTATTGTTCTGACACTTCTTATAAGTACTAATTATGGCCATAACAAAAAGTGTTTGGTAGTGATGTCTCGATTATCGCCGATGATCGATTGTCAGTCGTTGTCAGGGCAGCGATCCTAATAATCGATCACAAGATAAATAATCGATCATCGCCGGCATCAGCGAGTAGTTTCCGGATTGTAGTAAAGTCTGTTTCCTTTCCAGTTCTTGCTTCTAAAAAACAACAATGGCGGACGAGGATCAGATAATATATTGTATCCAGACACTTTTTACACAGTGCGATGCTTTTGCCACTATCAGTTTATCAGGGCAAGGAGCTATCTGGCCTTTAACTTACAATCACAAAACAAGAACACTTGGCTTTTACAATTAAAGTATTTATATTCATCCTTATTTGTTTCTGAATACTGATGTACAGTTACTAAGTAATTCCGATTATTATCAATTAATTGATAAATTATGCCTCACCGATTATCGATTATGATTTTTTGTCCGATTGGACATCACTAATGTTTGGTGGAAAACAGAACTATAATGGCTGGAAAATTCAGCAGTACATTCAAAAGATAACTATCTTTTGATAGTGTGTATATGTTACAAATTTGAAGGTATTAATAAATAAAAACCTGTTTCAAACAAGATAAATTCTCATTTATAAGTCACACCCTCAGTGAATTAGGGTTCCTATCTTTTATAACTCAAACAAAAAAATAAAAACATATATATAAAGACCACCAAAAAGTCCATATTTTTAAGTTTTGTGGATGGTCGTTTTAATTTACTTACCAATTATCTAGTGGTTTAACCCACATATATTATGTGAAACCCATGATATTTGTCAGAAAATATTATTTTATTGCATATACAATTTTTTAAAGTTTGTCTTTTAAAGCCTCATTAATCCAACAAATTGCAATACTGACATTGCTAATGAAAACAATGGTCAGAAAATGCTAATGAAAACGATTGCTTCAGAAAATAAGTTAGCAGTTATCACATAACAAAGATGAACTTATGATATATTTTGTAGTTAGTGGGGAAAATACTCATTTGAGTGTTTTAAAATAAAACCTTACTTGATAAGTAATAGTGGTCTTTATGGTAAATTAAGAAAAATTGAAAAAAAATAATAATAAAGACCCTGAGGTTTATACTAACTAGCAATGTACTGTAAATAATCATTATATATTAAACATTGAAATTCAAAAATTATAAAAATTATATATAATTTACTTTTAGGATATTGTACAACAAGCATTGTCAGGGATGGGTGACATTGGAAGAGGAGCCAGAGTGTCTACAAGAGCTTCTGTAAATATTCCTTTTATGTTTTAAAATATTTAGCTTATCTTACCTGCTTATACAAACTAGTGTTATGATATTTTGTCTACCGTTCATCCTTTTTTTTTAGAACCGATGGAAAAATTTCAGTGGACTTGTAGGAAGCCAAGGCAATTAACTTCTGATAAAACGTTATACTTACATGTACTTTATGAATGTGAAATAAGTTTGAGTCAAACATCACTACAAGTATTATCACCATTACTATCTCATTATATACATTTAGTCAAGATTTAGTGTCAACATCGGGCCAGCTTTAATTGAAATTTAGCATAAATAGCTTTACTTTGGACAGATATCAGACCCCACTAATGATATAAAACTGAAAACATTTTGTAGTAACAAACAGTTAACAAATTTGTGCTTATATACAAGATAAAATCAGTTTATTTAAATTAAAGAATCCAAAAGGACATAAAATGAAGAGGAAGTAGAGTGGAGTAAAGATGTTTTATGCCTCAGTCAAGATTTATTTTACTTATATTGACTACAGTCAGTTTTGGGATGGTGGAGGAAACCAGAGTGCTTCAGAAAAAACTGATGACCTCTAGCAAGCAAAATGACAAAATTTCTTACATTAGGCCTGCCCTAAGTGGTATTCAAACCTAGGTGGTGAGAGGCATTGCCATTGTAAGCATGCATTTGAGAATATTCTGCCAACGAGGCCTTAATTACAGTGATTGGAAATAACATAATACAGAGAAGTGTAAATTAAATTTTGTGTTTCTTTCTATTAAGTCTGATGGTAGTTCACTTGATGTACATATTAATCTGGGACAGATCCCTGGTCAAGTAGAGAGTGAAGCACAGAGGAGAATAAATGTAGCTCGCAGGATGCTTCGAATAGCTACAGAAAGTTTGGACAGACTGGAGGTTAGTTGTTAGGCAGTTCAAAAATGTATGTACATGTATATGTGTGTAAAATACATGTAGGTAGGCAAATGTTTATGTCTGATAATGTAATTCATTTTGTTTGGAGAATTTAAAATTTAAAGTAGGAAAATATAGGTATATATTATAAACTATTCACAGTTTTCATTTGTGAAAGACTCTAGTTTTGTGTCAAAACAGTCACAGGTTTTACCCTGGGAATTCTTTTTATTAGCATAGTGTATATAAGTACATGTATCAAGTGAATTCTTATTCAGTAACACACCAGACATCTTAAATGGAACAATGAATAATCTAATAACCTACACATCAATATCCTTAGTCACACACTAGGCATCTCAGACAATATTATTATAATACACTTATAGAATCCAAACCAATCGAGTGAGAACAGAAGTGAATCACAAGTCAACACTTCAACCAGCCAGACAACACCGTCCAGCCAGTCAGCACCAACCAGTCAATCAGCCTCGTCGCCAATGGATACATCAGAAAGCCAAGAAACCAGATCTGAGTCTCAGACTGAGAGTGAGCCTAGTCAGTCAAATAATCAAGCTTCAGGTGGTGGTACACAGCCTAGAGGACCTCAGTATGTATTATTGGTGTTCATTTGTCAATCTTTAGATACCTGCTTTAATTATAAGGAACTAGGGTTTAATAGTTAGTGTAGAGGAAAAGGCTTTTGATGTAATGTACATATTACATTCAGTCTTTAAATGAAATACTGTAAACCTACTAATATTAGCATGTATGTATTTTAGCGCAATTTACATTCTTGACTGATTTAGTGTGGATTTAAATTAACACAAAACAACTTTTGAGAAAACAGACTATGCAGTCAAACATGTATTTTAGTGTTATGTTTAAATTAGCACTACTGTCCTAGTGTGGCAATCGCTAAAATTAGTATGTTACCATAATAGTTTACACTTAATAAATCACATAAAGTCCATATGTGTGAGAACAATATTTCACAAACATATGGTAGTGTTGTTACTATGTATCAACTTATACATGTACTTGGTGGCAGTTCAAAAATTCTGAAAAGTCAAACAGAAGAAGATGTTATCTAATGGTACATTAGATTTTCATAAAAGTTATTGACTAATGTTATTTGGTACAGCATGAAATCTCTGATATACATGCAGTGTCCCTCAAAAACTATGCCACTACACTTAATGCTAAAGTATTTTGAAGTCAGAATTCATTTCTGTATGTTTTTCTTTATAAACCTCACACTATTTATCATTAAACTTCTTTGTAATGATGTCACCTGACTGAACAACTAATGGTGATGAATTAATGTTTTTATGCATCTTGACACAAAAATAAAAAAAAAGATTTTTTTAGGATTTTACTTGAATCCAGTATTTAGAATATATAATTATTCTATTATGTGTATTATTGTAGACGGCCACATGTTAGAGCCCTAGCAGATATTTTAGATGAAGTTCATGTAGTAAATAGAAGATTACAACCTCATTTAGAAAGATATCAAGTTATGATGAGAGATGGAACACAACTGAATCAGAGTGTTAGTACAATTTATATTAAAATGGCATAGTTATAAAGTATAAGATATTTTATTTGCCAATTTAGGCCCTCATGAGCATATTAAGCATGACATATATAAGGTAGAAAGCTGAATCATAGTTACATATATATATACGAGTGATAATAGCTGATTTTATATAAAAAACATGAAATGTCATAATGTTATGTCTACAGCATGGTCATCAGCATCCATTCATGTTATAAGTCCCCTATCTTCTAGAATTGGTTGTTCTCAGTTTTTCAAGACACAGTATAAAATGTATTTTTGTTAAATTTTATTTGCCCATTAGAAAACATTTTTGCCATAAATGTAAAAACAAAAAACTTAAAAGATGATGTAAAACCAAATTTACTTAAAACTACCTCAGATAAAATAGGTGTCTTGAATTTTGTTTTTTGGGCCATTAGAGCTAGGGACTTTTTTTATAAAGAACAAAAAAATTTAACCCAAAAATGTACAAGTATGTTTGATATTTGATGTATGTTGACTGTGTACTCAGTCACATTCTTACTCAGTGCATTCTTACATTCTGCAACAGCTATAAACTTTAAGTTGTGAAAATAACAACATTTTTTCATTTCTAACAGGAAAATCAGGATCAGCTAAGGACATCAAACACAATACATGAGATTCTTCATGCTATAAGTCACTGTTATCACAACTTGAGTGATCTAATGATTGATACCAATCAGTCTCCTCCCAGGCTAGCAGCAGCATTTGTTACACCACTATCGACAGCTATTATACAACAGACTATACCCATGCATGTAAGTATATTAATGATTAATTTTGATTTATAGATAAAATAATGGAAATGCAAAACAAGAACTTTTATGTTGTCTGACATTTCATTGTCAATATTTTGTGTTTTCTATGTTAATTATGTCAATATTAGAGGGGGCTGGGGTGACAAGTGGTGTAAAAAAAAATGTGGCCTTCACATCACAATGCCAAAAGGTTTGCAGTACCACACTTGCAAATTCTTGTTTGATTAAGTTTAACATCAGTTCATTGCCAAAGGTTTTTATCCAGACCTTTGTTTCTAAATATAAGTGAAATATTGGAAAACTGTTTTTACAGATATTCTTTTTACATTAGGGGTTCCACATAATTGCATAATTAAGGACACATATGAAATTCCTACTGAGTTATTTTTTAAAGTTGAATCCTTTACAAATTTAAATGATACAAGTTGTACTTATTTTTCTTTCATTTTAATTTTAATAAAGTTATATAAACTTTGTCAATATAACAACATAATTACTTCATGAACATGGTACTGTCTTCTTTTTTTATCAAGAAATCTTAAAAATTACCAATTTTATGCAGTTTTATTTTTTTACTGAATCATTGTTCCAACTCTGGCTCCAACTTTATTTGAAATGAGAATAATGTCAGTATGAGAAAACTATTGGAGCAATATTGTATTGAAGCCAAATTCCACACATGTATAGAATTTTAAACAATAAAGGCTGCATTAAACAAAAGTGATGTCATTAACAATACAAACTTTAAAGTTGCCTTTCCTTGTTAAGCAATTCTTACTGTTTATAAAAACCAGTGATATATGAGCAAGTGGTTTTAATAATAAAAGCACAGTTTAGGGATATTGGGAGGTGCCTGCTTACTGCTTTTTGATTATTTTAACAAAATTTACATTATTTTAGCTAGCTTTGCATAAAATACAATATAACTTATGTTCTGTTTAAATGATACATGATAGAATCAGCAAAAGTGTTCATTGACTCATGTTGTTAGAATTCTTTGAAGGACTGAAAGTTTTTGTTTTTTAATCATTGATCTTAATAAATATGTTTCTCTTTTCTTATATTGTCATTTGTTTCATAAACAATTACTTTTATTAGCTCACCTGAGCACAAAGTGCTCATGTGAGCTATTGGTATCAATAGAGGCAGACTCTCCGTTGTCCGTCGTCCGTCCATCAACAATCGCTTCAAACGACTTCTTCTCAGAAACTTCTGGTCACATTTTGTTTAAACTTGGTCAAAAGCATCTATAGAACATTGCCTTTCAGATTTGTGTTTTTGGTTGCCTATAGCTACCAAATGTGGGTAACAATGACCTACATAGTTAAAAACCTAAAAAAATCTTCTTCTCCAAAATCACTTCACTGAGATAAAATCTGATGTGATATTTGGCATCTACGGCATATTATATACCAAGTTTGTGAATTTCAATAATTTTTGTGAAAAATTAGGTTACACGTTTTTGCGATTATTTTTTTGTATATTGTAAATAGTACTTTTTACAAAAATTACAATAATGAATAAATTTAGGTGAACTCTTTTTCCAAACATCATTTTCTTTTGTGAAGAATCATATGTTTGACAATTTTCATGAAATTCTGTGCAATACAAGTCGCTTTTTTTGGCCTTTTTCATTTTCAATTCTAGCAACCCAAGGGTCGAGGGTTCAAATCCCAATGGGGCCACTTTTTTTATTTATTTATTTATTTATTTTTTTTTTTTAATTTTCTGAATTTTTTTACTTACAATAGTGCATGGAAGAGATTTTATGAATTTTTACTTTTTAGTATAATTATTTTTTTTTAAATACATGTGATACTGCAACCCAAGGGCCAGGGTTCAAATCCCAGTGGAGCCATTTTTTTTTCTTTTTCCTTTTTTTTTTTTTTTTTTTTTTTTTTTTTTTTTTTTTTTTTTTTTTTTTTTTAATTTTCTGAACTTTTATGACTGACAATGATGCATGGAAGAAATTTTTAGAAAACCTAAAAAAATTTTCTTCTCCAAAACCACTTCACTGAGATAAAATCTGATGTGATATTTGGCATCTAAAGCATCTTATAAACCAAGTTTGTGAATTCCAACAATTTTGTGAAAAATTAGGTTACGTGTTCTTGCGTTTATTTTTTATACATTGTAAATACTTGCAGTACTTTTACCAAAATTACAATATTAATAAATTTAGGTGAATTCTTTTTCCAAACATCATTTTCTTATGTGAAGAAACATATGTTTAACAATTTTCATGAAATTCTGTAAAATACAAGTCGCTTTTTACAACTTTTTTCTTTTTCAATTCTAGCAACCCAAGGGTCGAGGGTTCAAATCCCAGTGAGGCCATTTTTTTTTTTTTTATCTGAATTGCTCATGTGAGCTTTTGTTATGGATAGGAACTCTGCCATCCATCCATACATTCATCAAAAGACTTCTTCTAAGACTTCTTCTAAGACACTGCTGGTCACATTTCTTTCATATTAGTCAATAGCACCTTTAAACCATTGCCATTCTCATTTGTGTTTCTGGTCACTTTGGCTACCAAAAGTAGATCACAGTGACCTATATAGCTAAAAACCAAAACAATAAAAATATTGTTATCTGAAACCACTTCTATTGAGGCAACATGTTATGACTTAACCAGGTATTATCAAGACATACCAGTTACATTTAAACTCAGGTGAGCAAATTAGGGCCATCTTGGGTGTCTTGTTTTGTTTTGCTGGCTGCTTTCTTCTGATATTTAAGTTCATGATAAATTTGTGTAAAGCTCTGACAACTTGTTCAATATGTAATAAATATAATGACTTTATTATAGGCTCAGATACATGTTGAAAACCCAAGAACAGTAAGACGAAATACTGGCACCCAGTCAACTGTATCAACATCATCAACATCAACGTCAACTTCTGTACCATCAACTAATGCTGCTTCACAGGTTTGTAAAATCTCATATCTTGTCTGCCTAAAAATATTATAAAACAGCATGTAGTATGTCATACCCTTTGGCATGAAGTGGAATAAAGTAATGTCATAATATTTTACTCTCCAGTCAAGATTCTTTCATTTTCTTTGAAGTTCAAAATATAGTTGCTTATGAAATGTTGGAGAAAAAGAATGACAGAAGAAAAACATGAAATACATGAATTTCCCCACAATAGAATCTGCTTAACAACCTAGGCAGATACAAAAACAGTGATTTATAAAAAGTGAGCATTTTAGACCATTCTGGGTTCTCTCTTATGTCAATATTACAATTTTGAAGTTAAAATCTTTTGCTATACACCCAGGGTGATAGTGATCATTTGCCAGGTTTGCATTTATGGGTACATAAATAGCATAAAAACAAATTTCTAAGAAATAATGTATGGTCAGAGTTTCTGGAAAATATATATATAAAATTTCATATTTTAACACCTTTTGAAACTTTGCCACTTATGATTTATAATAGATAGGACTAGGTACATGTATATATATACACCGACATAGTCATAGGAACTTGATAGTGTTTTAAGTGACTCATCTGTGAATTCATAAGAACATAATATTTCTTGGATTTGGTTATGTTTTATCTGTGTTTTACATGTTCAGTATAAGATAATGTACATTATATTACTTCAGACTGTTGGAAATGCCACAAGTGGGACAACAGCTACAAGTACAACATCCACAACTGCCACTGATCAGTTCCCAGGGATACCCGCAGGTGCCTTTCCAAATCTAGGCAATATACCACAAGCTTCCATCAATATCCCTGGTTTAGGTGCAGCTGGAGGACCAAGAATTGGACTTAGTACAGATCCATACACATTTTTAGAAGTAGGACCAGAACATGTGACTGTTAACAGTATATCAGCTCATGTTGTAGAAACAGAGGTACCTAACACTTCAGCCTCTCGTACATGTAAGTTTTTTTATATACCTGTTTGAAAATACTGGATTAATGTGTTAAATCTCTGTCTAACAGTCTGTCTGTCCATCAAAGGAAAATTATATATTGAACATTAGTATCTGAACCTAAACTACAAAATATATCACAAAAGTTTAAATTTGAGTCATCTCTAACTCTTATCTTGTCAAGTTATTTTTCTTTGATTAAAACTTCTTTTAAATCTCTTACTAGTAAAGGAATTATTTAAGACAAAATTTCTTTTAAATCTCTTACTAGTAAAGGAATTATTTAAGACAAAATCTGATGCGATATTTTAAATCGCTATAGTCTATTGTTTGCTTATTTTATAATATCTACTTAGTGAGCATGTTAGCACCTTAACAAAAGTCAACCAGAGTTGACGCTATTACAATGCAGACCATACAACAAACTTGCACATCTTACCCGTAACAGTCACTTATATTTGAAATAAATTTTAAATTGCTGAACTATTTGTTAAAATTACGAGATAGGGTCTTGTTCATTGCCACTTGTTAGCATATCTGCACAAAGTTAAAAAGCCTCATAACACTTGTGTCTGCATTAACGTTATCTTTCAGTGTTTTTGTATATAGGACAACCTCTATTAACTGATACATCTATACAGACCAAATGTTGGGTTTTTACTACCTTTGCTTATTCCCCCAACACTGCCTAATGACCTACAAGTATAACTGCTGTGATTGGTTATTTTATGGCTTTTATGGGTTGATAGATAATGTACCCCAGTGTTTTCTCCAGAGTGCGATTCTTGCGTTTTTGACGCGATTTTTTTATGAATGACGCAACTTGGTTATGCTGTTGCGTTATTTTTGACGCAACCATTTTTATGTAGATGGAAATCGGCTACTGTAAATTATGAAAGGTGACACGAGTGAAAACCAAAGTACTGAGCAGAAATTCCGTATTGTCGTACGGCATTACTATCGTACCATATTATAGGAAGCTAAATATTGATATAGGAACCTGTCTATATTCTTAATCTTTGAAATGTTTGTATTGAACGCTTAATTTATAAAGTCATTATAAGCGCTCTTTGCATCGGGTTAAAAGAAAAGTCGAAACAATCTCGTTTGACAAAGTTTTTGTCAAAGTCCTGCACGGAGCTCTGAACATGACCAGGCAGCATCTGGTAGTAACTTACTTGCCGACGACTCACAGTCAACTTAAAAAAGCTAATGTAAATCGATATTTTAGTAAAATTTCGTTAAACAGATATTCCTTGATGATTTATGAAAATAATAAAATCATACGTAGAACAGGCATTACGGAAGGGATGGATAATAATAATGAATGATAATGTTCTGTTTACTTGACATTCAGTAATTTCTGTTTTGGGATACTGTCTCGATTTTACTGTTTCAAATATTACAGATATAGGTAGCATTTGGAATAAAACACTTAAACATACCATTTGTTAAAGCTGCATTAAGTTTTTCAATTTTCTGAATTTTTTTTTTATTTTCTAATAATATAGTTTTTTAAAATGGATAACTTCTAATCATGATCCGTGAGATTCATTTTTGAAAATTTCATTCCTTTAAGCTGTAAAAAAACAAATCCTCTAACCGGTTGGTCAATGTTTAACAATGATTATGAGCTTTGAGTATGCACACAGATGTACGAGAATTCCAATGAATTGAAGGTGAAACCTGACAAATTGTATTAATTGTCCATCAGATGCATTCACAATGGTGTTATGTATCCCATACTAAGTCAAAAATGACAAATTCAATGAAATTCTGTGTTTGATTTATCATATTTCACAGGTTTTGTAAGTTGTGTTTAAATGACCTGATTTTTTATGACGTAACCATGTTCTAATATTAGATTTCACATGCTACATCTCACTGGGAAATTACTGTTATTTCTTTATTTATTTGAGCTTTTATCATTGAACCAACTGTACATTGTTCATTAGGAACATCATTAATTAGATCAGCACCATTTTAATTTTTTTCCTAGGAAAACTAAATGCAGCTTTAAAGGTGTTCAAGCAGATTAGCCTAGTAAAAGATAAGATTGAATGAAAAATAAATTAAGGAAAAATTTATCGAAAAATAAAAAAAAGATAAAATTTTCACCATGGAAACATTTTCAGAGTTACTATGAATGTGTGAATATATTTTTTTATCTTTATATTTCAGCATCAACTACAACTGGACCACAAGGAACACAACAGTCAGGGGCTGTGTACCAAGACCTTATACAGGGAATTGTATCAGCCATAATGCAGGCACATACAGGTATAAAATCCTTATAAAATATGTAAAGATTAAGTACACTATATGTACATGGATTACAGTATATAGTGATTCCTAAATAAAAACATTCACAAGACTTTGTTGTCAAGTGTTCTAATAAGGTAATTAAGAATTGAATCTGATTTTCATTCGGGTCATTGAGAAATAACCTGAATGGACGCTGTGCACACTGTGTAATTCACAAAGGTAAAATGATGTGTATTTAAAGTAGTTCTAGACACTTTGGCATGTGAGTGGGTG
Organism: Tegillarca granosa; assembly: GCA_029721355.1. Taxonomy (NCBI): domain Eukaryota; kingdom Metazoa; phylum Mollusca; class Bivalvia; order Arcoida; family Arcidae; genus Tegillarca; species Tegillarca granosa. The sequence continues at coordinate 34,239,373 of CM056606.1, read as the reverse complement.
TGGCTGATTTACGTTCGAGTCATTGAGAAATGACCCTGAAAGTTTTTTCACTTTTCAACCCATGAAATCATTAGAAATTTTTCAAATTTAATAATTGGCTGATGAATCACATTGCCTCCTGCTCCCTAGGTTAAAATTCAACTCAGGCAGATCCTATTTATCAGCTATCCAGAATTGATCCATGTTGAGAAAGAGAAAGAATTTAAGTCACCATTGCTCCACTTCTCTCTAGTCATTTTGTTTCTGGCTCAAAGTCATTATTTGCAAATAAGAAATATAAATGTACCCAAATTTTTTCCATCGGCTGACATAGGTTACCAATAGAAAAAATTTGGATGGTTCTTGTAAAGTATGGCACATTTTGTAGAAAGACATTTTTACGAACAGAGAGGAATCTCTGTGATGTATTGTCACATACGTCGCAAGCATTTGGCAAGGAAATCATAGATATCTTTAAAATGGGATAGGGATACAGGGTGACAGAGATGTTCATAGATGGGGGCAAGTAAACCCAAAACAGGGAAATGTTAAACGAAACATTTTTCCTAATGTCAGTGAAGAAATTCAATTTTTTTTGAAATCGGACGGGCTATGTCAACGCTATGTCAAATCCTTGGGCAATATATGTGGAATATAGTACGGTAGTTTGCGGGTGATAAGTACGTGCTGAGTGTAACCGCACAATGATGAATGTATGTGGTATTGAAAATAAAATTTATACATGGATTCTGTGGAGAAACTTTTGGTGGAAAGGATACAATGCAGCGCAGCGGAAGAATACATGAACAGTTTATGTAAACAAAGACCTATTTTCGCAACATTTTCGCGGATATCCCATAATTTAAACGGTCTCTTTTGATTGGATGAATTATATGACGTGTCATTTCTTGGTAGCATGCGTTTTGGCGAGAAGAGGGAACCACAGTAAATAAAGCAATATTTTTTTAACATTACCCGAAGTTTGAGCGTGTAAGTAAAAGTATAGGTTGCAGAAAGTGCTGTAAAGAAATCATGTCTTACATGCACGATAGCAAATGTCATGTTTATAGGAATGTATTTGTTTTCATTCGTTTCCCTTCCCATCCCCTCCTCGAAGCCCCAACAAAATTTGACCTATATCTGATGTAGACATGTTTACATTTTAATTTTGTCGACGTAGCGTAAAAATGATATACACGATTTTGAGAGCAGCATTGTGAAATCGACCGGAAAAAGCTATTGCTGAGAGATTTCACAAGTTCCTGTCGATTGTGCAAGATGTACTCTAGAAGTTTACATGGAAAGCTTTAGGATAAATCCTCGGTAGGTGGCGTGTATTTTGTATATCGTCGTCGGTCCTAAATTCGCGATGGTCCTTCATTCGCGGCATAAACAGTTTTTTGCAACCATCATTTGTAGTTGTTTTGTCGCGCTACGGGACATTTCGGCCTATAACAATATCGGCCTATGACAATATCGGCCCATAATAAAATATATTCAAAATATTTATTACACCTAAATTTGGACAACTTTGTCATGACTTATGCCTTGGTTTTAATTTTATTTTTAAAAGAAATTATTATTTTTTATTTCATATTAGATCAACCTATAAATGATGCACACACTCCGTTCACAAATGTTTTAGTCAGAGTTACTCATGACTGTAAGACTCGTCGATTCTGATCGATCTAAACTAGTTTGTGCAGATAGCGTAGAAGAAAGACAGTTTGAATGTAACTTGTGTGAATCTACAATTATGTAAAAACACTAAAGTATCAGGATTTTTAAAGACAAATTATATTTACAAGAAAAGGATCTTTCTTTTCAATTCATTCTTATGGTTATTTTTCTTTACACACTACATGTAATTAAAGCATCATAATAATACAAATATTAAATTAAGATTATAATTAAGATTATCTATTTTTAAAAAATTTTAAGATTAAAACAAAGTATAGGTATACCTTTCTGTCTTTAAATTATTCATTTTAAAAAAAAATGAGACATATATATAATCCATTATTTGAGTTTTAATAGATTAGTGGTAGACTTGATTAGAAATGATAATTTGAATTAATTCTTGTATTGCTTTGAATAAACTTACTGAAATTTACATGTTTCAAAGCATAATAATACTAACACATGTTTATGCACAACAATGCAAATAAACGAAATGAGTAGCAATCTTTGATAAAGGCATTTATTTCATGGGCCGATTTTGTTATAGGCCGATTTGGCTATAGGCCGATATTGTCATGGTCCGTTTTTTTATGGGCCGAAATGTCCCGGAACCGTTTTGTTGTTATTGAGAAATATAACGATTGATGACACCATAAAAACATCTTTCTGTTTGTGTAATTAATTAAAAATGTTACGTATGAACGTTTTTGACTTTTCTTGGAGAAATGCTTGGAATGTTAAAGGACCTTGCTTCAGCACAGACTCTTCTGAATGTGGTAATTTGCCAACACTAATACAAAAAATATAATGGACACTTTTCCAGTCATGAATTCTTACTCCCCTTCCATATGGTGTTTTACAACCTTGCTCGCATAGGAATGGAATGGGATAAGGCAGATTGTAATACTACCTACACTCACTTTCAAAGCCTCTTGCGTTTCCATGCTCTCTGTTCGTACGGCACCTCCGGTGCTTTGATTGAAATGTTGTCCTTCAACCTTTTTTTAATTTTTTAACGTGTAATATGTATTACTGCTTTTTCTTTATGTGTTTGTAGGAGGGAGAGTTGCACCTGGTAATGCTCCTAATGGTGCCTCAAATGTCCCCACATCAACAGCTAGTGCAGCAAGTACACAAACAACAACTGATCAATCACAACAAAATAACTCTGGAACCCAGACTAGTACAGCTCCAACAAGCACATCTGGTACCCAGACACCTGGTAGTCAACCACGTACAGCAGCTTTTGTTATGCCGGGAATTCCTTTAAGTATGCCCAACATTCCAGGTATGTCTGGCATCGGAGGAATAGGAGGAATGGGGCAGAGACCTGTTGACCCATATTTAAGCTGTTCATCAAGACATTTTGTAACGATGCAAGCAACTAATTTGCATAACCAGCAGCAACAACATCAACAGGTAATTATTAGATTATTTTCGTAAATTGAGTTCAGTAGCATGTCACATGATCATTACCTCATGAAGTTTGTGCAGAAAGATTTTGAAACCAGGAGTAAAATTGTTTTTTACAGTATACATCATTTCATGCCATTCTGTATCCAGTGGCTATTATACATGTAGTTCCATACAAAGATTGTGGGATATCACATGGTTTAATTGACTGATCCCATTAGGGAAATGTTCACACTGGTTATTAAATTATTCTTTAGTAACAACACATTCATTAGTGTGTATTTCTTCATGTTTCTATCATTGGATGACCATTTAAAACAAGGTGTACAAATGAAGTGGTATCTAATTCCAACTATTAATTATATTGCTCTCAAAATTCTGTACAAAAAAATATAACGATAAAAACATCTGTTCCTATTTTCAGTATACATTCAGTTCATAATTATTTATTGATGGTCTTGTCATTTTGACCTTTGGAGTGTGCTCATGTCATTGTGTGGGAATAGATCTTTAGAATGACATGCCTACTTTGACATGGGGCATAGATTATTTAGGTCTCTCCTCTGAAGGACCTCCATCACTGGCATGACTTTCATTTGTAAATGTCGAATGCATGGCCATAGAATAGTCAGTACCTATGTTAAAGTCTTGGTCATACCTGGCTAGGGTTTGAACCATGATGTTATTTAATAAATTACCTTATTTTGTTCAAACTTATTTTGCTGTTTTAGGAGATGATGGGTAATGTTTCTAACTTGATGTCAGGGTTAATTGGACAGTTAAATCCCCACTTACAGCCTAATGCACGCACACAGTCACAGACAACTCAGCCATCACAGACAACACAGGCATCCTCAGCGAATAACAGAACATCAACACCAAGACAATCCACTCAGACACCAACATCCACTTCAAACTCAAGTAGTTCAAATCTACCACCACCCCCTCCACTGAATCCATTTGCTGGTCTGGCAGCTGCTAGTGGAGGAAGTATCCCAGGGTTACCACCGGGTATGGCAGCCATGTTTAACACCTTCTCCTCACGACCAACAGGAAGTACATCTAGTAGTACAGGTCAGTCTGCTTCTGGAGGGATGTCTCAAGGAGAACCACAGTTTGTTCAAGTACTGAGAAGTATGTTACAGACTGCTGGGGTATGTATATAGTTCTTTGCTGTAAATTTTATTTCATGACAACTGTTTTATTCGGATTCTTGTCAAGTCTGCTGTGTAAGTATTAGATTTGATTAATGGTAGGAGTGGGGTAATGGTGTTTTAGGCTCCTGTCAAGATTATTAATAAATCAGGATGGTCAGTGATAAATTGATGAAGGAAACAAGAGTTCCTGAAAAAAATGACCTTCATTTTAGCTAGCCAGCATATAAATTTTCTAAAAGGATTTGCTTGATTGAGATTTGAACCGAGGCAATAAAAGGTGCTGTAATTCATAAACTAGTGTTTAATACTACCTGTTGAACTTTTACTTTCTTTATTATAGTTTTGCTTTTGTAATTGATTAAATAAATCATGTTTAACTTAATCAACATAATTTATATTGACTTTTTATGGAATAGTATCTATAGATCATTATACATATATGGTAAACAAGTTAATTTGTAATCTTATTTTTAGAATGAAAGTCAGCAAGGTCAAGGACAAAGAGGTCAGAGTACCCAGAGTACCACTACTACAAGTACATCAACTGGTTCTACGATCTCGTCAACAACGACTAGTACTGGTACTTCATCGTCTTCTAATCAACAACCAGTTATGACAGATGAAGCATTTACACAACTTGTACAAGGGATTGGTCAATTTGTCTCCCAGGCAGCCATAGGTCAAGAGTCCAATCAATCCATATCCGACTTCCTGTCTACACTTGGAGATAATTATAATTTTAGTTCAGGAGAAGGTACAGGTAAGAGTAACACGACTGTCCATCAGGAAATCAGGCCCATTCCCACAGTCTTAACACATACAAGTATTTTACTGAAAAAAGTGATTTTTGTCGAGCCTGGCATTGTGATAAGGCGAGACTTAGGTGGTACTTTTCTGGTGTTGTCATAGGCAGTGGCAACATGTCAGAATGTGAAAGTATATGTTAAGGTAATGTATTTTCTACTCGATCAAAAACTAACCAGGCGAGACATTTAAATCCATGGAATTTTTGTTTTCAAACGAATAATTCAGTCATAAACAAACAACATGGCAATATTTCAGTATTGTTGTGGTTCTTTATTGTGCATAAAATTTCTCAGAATGACATTAGGCATCCATTAATTAACTGAATTCCATGGGCCCTCTACCCAATATCAAGATCTTATTTGACAGTCCTGGATTAGTTTGTAAAATTATCCACATATCAGACCTAGAACACACATTTTAAAAAGCCAAGATAGTCTGAACTTATTAATTGTATGTCTTATTTGGATATGGTAATTTCTACTCTGGCAGCCTTAATAATTGGGATACATAAATGTGATTGGTTGCTTGTTTCTACATAACTACTATGATTAAGTACTTCACATTTTAATTAAAATGTGTTTATTTGATAATTTTCGTTTGGGACTGCTCTCTTACAATGCCAGAACAGATATACCCTGGAAAAGGTCCATAACAGAACTTTAGAAGTAGATGACATATCTGTACCTAAGGACGTCTTGTGTTAAAATTTTGTCTTGTTTCGTTGGTTAGTTGTAATGTTTATTTTAATGTCGCATCAGCAATTTTGCAGCTATTCATGACAAATAATCCAAGAACAAGTGTATGCAAAATATGTGTCGCTTTGCATTATGGTCTGCCTTGTACTAGTGAATATGGACAATTTTTTGTTAATGTGCTAGCTCACTAAATCAGTATGCCACAGACAAGCATACCACTCTCCCATCAAATTATCCTGGCACTGGGTGATACTCTGTCCCCTTATTTTCAAGCACTAGGTGAGGAAGCATAATTTCAAACTTTATGTATGATCTGGCTAGGTTTGAACCCCTAACTTCCCACTCGAGGCATCTTTTTGTAGTATATGTATATACATGTATACACATGAACATACATGTACAAAGATCACAAAATTTTTTTTTCCTTTTTCAGGTTTCATTAACGATGTTTTTAATTGTGTTTCATCACAACTAACCTTTCCGGATTTGGTACAAGTGTTCTTTGGAAACTCTGCTCCTCTTAATATAATAAGGAATCCACTACAAGATTTTCTGCGGCAGCGGATATTAAATGGACAAGAACCGACAGCAGAAAACATAACAGCTGGTGTCGACAGATTGGTGGAGGATATGCAGGATGAATTACTTACTGCTTCTGTAATTATAAATTAATAGTTTTAGCTGTCTTGTATGATGCAGAAGAGCTTTTCTTACATATTTCAGTGTATTTATATTGGTTGCTGGGTCATGTAGGTGCTGAGATAATTTCTTTTCTGCACACCCCAGTGTGAGACAAGCTACACATTAAATAATCTGATGGCAAAAATCATATTTAGATTTGCTTAGTTTATGGCATGGTAAAACATGCATTCTTCTCTGAAACTGCAGGGCCAATTTTAACCAATATTGATAAAGATGATCTTTGATTATTATAGGTTAAAAGTTTGTTTTACGTGGCCATTCAAACTATACTGTTTAAAAAACAAATATTTAGCCATTACAAGTTAACCTATGGACCAGTTTAGTTCAAACTTGATAGACATGTATAACAGGTACATTCATGGCTAAATTAGTAATACTTACAGATTATGTCAAAAGACACGAGTTAATGTATTTCATTACATTTATGCTAAGTTATTATTATCACTTTTTGCCTTCTGTTGGGTGTATACTTTTCTGTATTAGTTTGCTAAGATAAGTCCTTGTTAGAGTGAGTAATGACATAATGATTCATATATTTCCAGAGGATATCCACAGTGAAAGACTCGATAGATTTACAGGCCACATGGTCGGTGTTTTTTCGTCAGCAGCTTGTAGCGACTGTTAGAATGATAATGAATACAGAGGGTAGGTAATTTAACATACATTGATTTATAATATACAATATCACATGAATGTAAATACAACTTAAAAATATGATAATACCCCGGTATACAAATTAGTATACAAATTTCATCACTAGAAATAATGTTTATGGTACTTTAGTAAATCACATGTTAATTCCTTGAATAATCATTGGGTAATTACATGGATACTATTTTAAGTAGAAATCATCTGCCTTTAACAATGCATTGTCTTGTTTGTTTTTGGTTGCTACTGGCTATATAGCAAATTTCTGTTTTCTAGTTAACTTATTGACTCAGTGAACACATTACATTTTCAAAATATTTTTTTTCTATACTAACAGAAAATGATAATGATTTTGGGAGGAAGTTATATGAGAGAATAAGAAGAGGAATGTCAGAACTAGTTATATTAACAAGATCCTGTTTAACTGAAGGAATGCAAGGATTAGAAACACTTATACAGGATAGACTTGTAAGTACTGTTTTACACCCTAGTCAAGATTCTTTTTTTATCAAAGTAAACAATTCTTAGTGGAAACTTGACTATTTGGAGAAAACCACCAACTTGAAGCAAGCAAATTGACCATCTTTGTCACATTAGGATCTGTGTGAGTGGCATTAGATCCTAAATGTTGAGAGGAACTGTCAACTTTACATTTTCTTTTTTAAACTACTAGTATTTGATCACAGAAGCTCCCCACGGTACAATAGGGTCTCTATTACTTTATCAAATATTTGGTGACTTACTTTTTTTTTTTTTTTCATGAGTTATTTTTAAAGTCTTATGTTTTTCCATTCTTAAATTTAGCTGACCTTTTAGTGTCGATTAGTTTTTGCAATATTTCTAGTTTTGTTCTCAGCAGTGTTTTTCAAAAACACAGTTTTTATTACTCTAGTAAAAGTTTTAAAAAGCTTAATTTTACACAAATAGAGGTTAAGATCCCAATTCCACAATGGCAGATCCTAGAATATATCTCAATACAATGTTAGATTTCACCTTCTATTGAATTTTCGCATGTCAACATATATATACTTCAGGAATATCATGTGTTTTTAACAAGTTTATTAAGTCATAACATGAAAAACGGTGTGCACACTTTATAATGCATGTAGCGTGTTATGAAAAAGTGTGCACACCGTTTTTCATGTTATGACTCAATAAACTTGTTAAAAACACAAGTTATTCCTTATAATTTAATTTCAAACACTTAAACTGAAACATAAATAAAATGCAATGTTTTGTTTTATTTTTCTTGATTTTTTTTATGATTGAAAAAAAATTTCATCTGCTTTGGAACTATCATCAACAAACAATTTCAGCCAATGAAATGGAAAGAGTCATGCTTCACGCCATTCACATTTAATGGTGCTATGGTTGCGTAGTTTATTGGAGTATAACATGAAAAACAAGCACGTGCATTTACGTTGTGTTTGTATTGCAGTATGATATAACAGAATTTATAAATTAAATTATATGTACATATGTATATATTGAATATAAATAGCAAAGCAGTATTTTATGATTTATTGTGTTATTTATGATTTTGTAGAGATATATTACAAATGGTATCAATCCCATGATTCAGCAGTGGATGATTGGTGTTTCATCACAACAGTTAGCTAATTTTAATCCAACCTGCAATATACGTGAAGAAGAAGTTGCTCACTATATTGTTAGAAAGGTTGAAAGATCAAATCAGGCAGATAATGAAGTTGCTGCCATGGAAACACAGTCCCCGCCTTCAACATCTGCTACTGTCTCACCGCAGGTATCAATAGTTATTTATAAATTTTTGTTCTAACTGTAGAATTGATGTTTGTACACAATATTTTAACAGAGGTTAGCAAAAAAATAGTTTCTTATTAAATGATGTCATTAAGATTGATCTCTTTCATAATTTTATGTAAAAAAAAGTCTTGTTTTTCTAGTTATGGTAGGAATGAATGAGTTAATGGTGTATCTTTTAAGTTTATAATTAATATATACATGTATATACCAGACAAGACTGCTAATATTATTACAAGTTGAGATTAAGTCAGAGATAGAAACAATTACGGATGCACCATAATCTGAAATTTTCCCCTAAATTACAACAAAACCAATTTGTCTGTGAAATTATGGGGAAAAATTGTCTTGAAAGGCAAAATCATTTTAATTTCGAAACTTGCATAAGCCCAGTTTGGGTTGTTTCTATTACAATTGTAATGAATATGTGCAATCAAACATGAATATTTGAAACCATGAAGCATGCATTTATATATCTTCAATGCATTTATTAGACTCTCAACAATGCTGAAACCAGGTGAGCCTACATTTTTAGTCCCCTACCGGCGAAAGCCGAAGGGGACTATAGGTTTGCACTCTGTCTGTCCGTCTGTCCCTCCGTCCGTCCGTCCGTCCGGTCCTGTCCGGTATGTGACTCTACCATGATGAGTTGCAGATCAAGTTATCGTTTCATTCTGGTACACAAATTTTTACATGAGTTATGGCCCTTTGAACTTTGAAAATTCACTGAAATTTCAGTTTTCCGCACTTTTTTTCTAATTGATTTGGTTAATGAACTGATTTTTGGTGTATGACTCTACCATGATGAGTTACAGATCAAGTTCACGTTTGTTTCCATCTGCTAATTTTTACCGTAGTTATGGCCCTTTGATCTTTGAAAATTCACTGAAATTTTAGTTTTCCGCACTTTTTTTCTACATGCTTGCAGTAATAGAACTAATGTTTTTTATGTGACTCTACCATGATGAGTTGCAGATCAAGTTATTGTTTCATTCTTGTCTGCAAATTTTTACGGGAGTTATGGCCCTTTGAACTTTGAAAATTCACTGAAATTTCAGTTTTCCGCTCTTTTTTCTAATTGATTTTAGATAATGAACTGATTTTTGGTATATGAGTCTACCATGATGAGTTACAGATCAAGTTTATGTTTCGTTTCCATCTGCTAATTTTTACCAGAGTTATGGCCCTTTGATCTTTGTAAATTCACAGAAATTTTAATTTTCCGCACTTTTTTTCTACACGCTTGCAGAAATGGAACTATTGTTTTTTGTGTGACTCTACCATGATGAGTTACAGATCAAGTTTATGTTTCGTTTCCATCTGCCATCTTGAACAACATGTATAATTTATAACTATAAATCTTTGTACCATATAATAAGGTACATTTTACCTAAAACTTTGGGATTAGTGAAATATGTGACTCAGAATGCTTGTTTTTTCTTGGAGTGCTTATTCATTTAAGAACATTTGAAATATTTCATTTCTCATTAACAGTCTATGGAAGTTGGCAACAGTGAAGTTGTATCTGGATCTAAAGCAGCAAGTAGCAAAAATCCAACAGTAAATGGTATAGGGGCTGTATCAGAATCGGCAACAGTGGCTGAAGCAGAACCTGCTGGAGCTGTAGGTGGTGATAGCTGGACCTCAGAAGTTCCATCAGTATGTCACATTTTCTTACAAATGACATGGATTTATGATATTTATATCAACTGCCGTAATTCTTCTATGTATTCGGACAGATTTTAAAAATTTCATTATCAAGTGTCCGGGAAGTAAGAGGAAATTTGAAAATTAAATATCGTGAAAATTGGGGGTGTCCGAATATTTAGAGTGTCCGAAAAATTTGAGCAATTTAGAGCCGATTTTGGGTCCCGGTTACCTCTCAGTATTTTAACACATTATCAACATTGATATCCACGCATAAATCAATGATAAAGTAAAATTTTAAATAAAATACAAGTAAAAGTTACCTTTTGCATTGTTTATTTCATTAATTATTATTTTTTAAAGTGTTTGTTGATCAATAATCATGATTCTGTGAGTAATACACATCTAGGTCGCCATTTTGATTACAAGTAAACAACGTGACTTTTTTCATTAACTCCCAACGTTTAAGGTGCACCAACATGATGCTTTCTATTTGTAATTGTCTGCAGCCAAATTATTATTATTCATCGTGTGTTGTTATTTGTGGATCAAGTTCAGAGAATTTCGTCGGCCTCTATGTATGTGTGTACATTTTAAGAAATGGCAATGCAAAGATGGAACAAGTCCAGACTCCCGCAAATAAAAGGTTAAAAATTAAATTATTTTAAATCATATTTCAAACATATTTTATTGTAATTTTCGTCTTGGAAAACATTTTTAACGTGTCTGTCGGCTGAAACAAAAACATGGTCGTTTTTGGAATTCCCATAACAAAAACTAAATGAGAATAAGTGAAAAACGTCACTTCCTGTTTTCATCAGAAAAAATGTCTGATGTTGAACTAGTGTACCGACAAGATTCTGTCTTACACAATTTTCTAGGCAGTGAACATTAATTTTAATCAACTTTCATTGAAAATTAAAGCACTTATCAAAGGTATGATTTTATTGAGTTTACATAAAAACGTTAATACATTGCACATACTGTTTCACATTACGATGCAATGGCGCCAATACACAATGAAATTAACGTGTGAAAACTACAATTTATAGTTTAAATAATTGAAAACAACAAATTTTCTTCTTGATTTTATTAAATCTTTATTTCAAGCGCTCTACATCACATGCTGCAACTGCGTTTCAGCAAAAACGTGTCCAGATTTAGAGGTAAAAAATCGCCGTCCAAATTACAGAAAATTTAAAAATTATTAAAATTTAAAAATTAGGGTGTCCGAAAACATAGAGGGTCCGAATACATAGAAGAATTACGCTAGTTGAATTAGTGCTAGTAAAATTCACAGAGGGGTTTGACTCATTACCAGTATAATAGATACTCCTTGTTCTGGCATAAATTTATTGACTACTTGAAAAGATATGTTTTTATCTGTTTTGATGTTTATAAATAGGTTGTGACACAGTTTTATCTGTTTTGATGTTTATAAATAGGTTGTGACACAGTTTTATCTGTTTTGATGTTTATAAATAGGTTGTGACACAGTTTTATCTGTTTTGATGTTTATAAATAGGTTGTGACACAGTTTTATCTGTTTTGATGTTTATAAATAGGTTGTGACACAGTTTTATCTGTTTTGATGTTTATAAATAGGTTGTGACACAGTTTTATCTGTTTTGATGTTTATAAATAGGTTGTGACACAGTTTTATCTGTTTTGTGACACAGTTTTATCTGTTTTGATGTTTATGAATAGGTTGTGACACAGTTTTATCTGTTTTGATGTTTATAAATAGGTTGTGACACAGTTTTATCTGTTTTGATGTTTATAAATAGGTTGTGACACAGTTTTACCTTTAAGCTTTTGATACTGTTTGAAATGCATTTTTATGTTCAAAGGTATCTTAATGCATTGTGAATTGTGAAATCCCCCCCCCTCCCCAATAAAATTACCTGTATTGTATTAGCACTGGCATTGTTTTCTGCTTTATTTGAAACAGAATAGGATAAAGTTCCCTTTTGATTAAAAGTACTTAGAACATTGTAACTGTAAAGCCAGATGAACTTATGGCATGATGCGCGCGCGTGCGTGCGTCCGTCCGTTAACAGCAAAAACTCAGAAACTATTGGGCCAATTTTAACAAAACTTTGCAGGAATGATCCCTAGAAGAAGTAGATGAAAATTTGTACAATTGGTTTCCATGGCAACCAAAAGTAGGTCACAGCGATCTAGAATGCAAAAAACCTAAAATAAGCTTCTTCTCTGAAACCATAGGTTATATGCAAAATCTGATGTGATATTTAGCTTCTAGACACCCTTAAACATATAGGTTGTACATTTCGTGAAATTCTGTCAAAAACTAGGTTACGCGTTTTTAGGGTTTTTCTGTCATACTTTGTAAAAAGTGAAAATAAGGCTTATAATGAGATATCAACTTTGAAAATCTTCTCCTCTGAAACCATGAAGCCTTCAGCTGTCATATTTGGCAGTTAATATCAGCTTGAGCCCCTTAACCAAGTTTGTACAAATGGTGGCCCTAGGTCCATTTTCGGCCCAACCCCAGGGGTCCATATATCTGCATATGCATATATGGCTTATAATGAGATATCAACTTTGAAAATCTTCTTCTATGAAACCATGACGCTTTAAGCTTTCATATTTGGCAGTTGAATATCAGCTTGAGCCCCTTTACCAAGTTTGTACAAATGGTGGCCCTCAGGTCCATTTTTGGCCCCTACCCCAGGGGTCCATATATCTGCATATGTATATATGGCTTATAATGAGATATCAACTTTGAAAATCTTCTTCTCTGAAACCATGAAGCTTTAAGCTTTCATATTTGGCAGTTAATATCAGCTTGAGCCCCTTTACCAAGTTTGTACAAATGGTGGTCCCCGGTCCATTTTCAGCCCCACCCAAGGGGTCCATATATCTGCATATGCATATATTGGCTTATAATGATATCAACTTTGAAAATCTTCTTCTCTGAAACCATGAAGCTTTAAGCTTTCATATTTGGCAGTTAATATCAGCTTGAGGCCTTTTTCCACGTTTGTATAAATGGTGGCCCCCGGTCCATTTTTGGCCCCACCCCAGGGTTCCATATATCTGCATATGCATATATGGCTTATAGTGGAAAATCAACTTTGAAAATCTTCTTCTCTGAAACCATGAAGCCTTAAGCTTTCATATTTGGCAGTTAATATCATCTTGAGACCCTTTACCAAGTTGGTACAAATGGTGGCCCCTGATCCATTTTTGGCCCCACCCCAGGGGTTCATATATCTGCATATGCATATATTGGAAATCAAGTTTAAAAATTTTTCTCTCTGAAACTGTAAGGCATAATGCTTTTATATTTGGCATTTAATATCAGTTCAAGTCCCTTTACCAGGTTTATACAAATGGTGGCCCCTGGGCCATTTTTGGTCCCACCCCAAGGGCCAATATATCTACATATGCATATATGGGAAATCAAATTTAAAAATCTTCTTCTCTGAAACTGTAAGGCTTAAAGCTTTCATAATAAGCTCAAGTCCCTTTACCAGGTTTGTACAAATAAAGGCCTCTGGGCCATTTTTGGTCCCACCCAGGGGCGCATATATCTATATATACTTATATGGGAAGTCAAATTTAAAAATATTCTTTTCTGAAACTGTAAGGCCTACAGCTTTTATATTTAGCATTTTACATCAGCTCAAGTCCCTGTACAGAGTTTATATAAATGGAGGCACAAGAACCATTTTTGTCAGTTGAGCTCCACAGGCCCTTTTGGGCCACTTGTTTTAGCTCACCTGGTCTATAGGCCATGTGAGCTTATGGCATGGTGCAGCGTGTGTCCGTATGTCCGTGTGTGCGTGAGTGTGTGTGTGTGTGTGTGTGCATCTGTAACTCACATTTTCGACAACTCCTCAGAATATATATTAGAATATTTTATGTATTTTTGCAAATGATTTTGGATATATCCTCAGGTTGGCAATATCCTCAGGTGAGCGTTAAGGCCCATGGGCCTCTTGTTTCAGATATCCCTTTTTTGCTGCAAAAAAACACCTTAGAATTTCAAGACTCTTGTTTTGTACTTTCAGTACTTTGATTTATTTTTTCAGGAATGGGTTCCTATTATAACACAAGATGTACAGAAACAACAAAAACAGAAACCACAAGCACCATTAAGTGATGCTTACCTACAGGGAATGCCTGCAAAAAGGAGAAAGGTTAGATTTTACAATAAAAGGGGAAAAAATGATTGCTGAAAAACATAAATTCATTCTTAGATAATGCAACAAAGAACATGATACACTATATGTAAATTATCATAATGAGAAAAACAGCTGAACAAGACAGGATATTTGAAATACTAATTATGAAACTCCTGTGACCTGAACAAACTCTGGAGTAAATGTCCAGTGGTGTATTTATAGTACTATTGGATGTCCCCAACCATCTCACTTTATTTACAGTTAGTGGCTGGTATACGTATATACAACTCTGTCGTATCTTTTTAGCTTTTAGCTTGCTTGTATGTTACACCAAGGGTATGAGCATCTGCCTTCAGATATTAAGACATTGTATTTAGTTCTTTTGATGGTGCAGGAAGACTATTGGGTACCCATTTACCCATGTGTTGAACTACCGTTCCCATTGGGAATGCGTAATTGATGTTTTTCCTAATTTCATGTGTTTTTCTGCAAAAATGATGCACTGTACAATGTTTCCTCAGATTTAATCGATTACACCTATTTAAACTATATCTATTGCCCATGTTTTACTGTACAATGCTTTCTTAGTTTTCTTGCTGTTGCTAACACAGTACAGTTTCTCCCCAGATCTGCTAAACACTTAACATTGCTTCCTCAGATCTTTTTCCCCTTTTTAAATGTTATTTTGCATCCTCAAATACATGTATATTGTTTTATTTTACATTGCACTTTCTCTATCGCCCCGATTTTATACTATTAAGTGCTTCCTCAGAACTATTGCTTAGAGTTAACAATGTACAAATCATCAACATATGTATTCCCCTATTAAATTGTCATTCTTTCTACAATTTTATTCTTTTCAATTATCACAAGTAGAAAATGTTGTGGTTTAACAAGTAAGGACTTTATTCCAGAATAATGTTTGACCATCAGAAATTTTTGATATTTTGTATTTGATTATTTTCCTTTCATCCTTTTTTAGATAATGACACAAGATAGACCTATGAATTTATCCAACACAGCAGATGTCATTCCTGACTCCATTAGAAGGGCTGTAGCAGCTGCTGGTGTTGAGCCAATCAGCAGCATGGAAAATTTGACCAATGAGGTGACAGAAAATTCTGAACTGCAGAGTGCTTTTGAAGACCAAATAAGCAGTACATTATCAGAAAGACTGGAAAATGACAATGATTATAGACCCGAACGCTTTCCAAATAGTGCAGAATATTTTAAACAGAACAAAAGTCATAATAAAAAATAGGATTCAGTAATATAAACTTTATTCTATAGGTTTTCAATTGTTATAAGAGAATTTTGAAAAGGAGATCCTAGGTATAGGAACCTCTTGAAAAAATCTTTAAGGTGTGGTGGTTACAAGCTGGTGTGTAGACTACAGATGGACTTCGTATGAAAGTGATAAGGGTTGGTTTACAAGCCTACCATGTGATCAAGAACCAAAAACATTTGTACTCAATGTTTCGGAAAGTTAAAACAAAATCCCAGTATAATGTCATTTTTAGTGGGAAATATCATTTTATGAAATTATATATTCAGTTGATAAAATAGTTCTGCACAAATTTTAGGGGTTATGACTTTGTAATTGGGTGAACTTATTTTGAAGATTTTGACTTGACTTTTATTTATTATTTTTGTGGTTTTTATTATATCCTTTTAATTAACATTTGAGTAAGTAAATGTCTTACTTATAATGAGGATGTAATTGTTATCATTTTTGTACTTGAAATATAATATAACCTTTTATTAATTCTGTTGTAGACATATGTGAGTGAGATTGTGGGTGTTTCCTCGGGTGTAAGGGTGCTGTCAGATTTTATTGTTGTATATTTCAGTAGTTCAGAACTGTACTACAGCAATATACATACAGAACAATTTCTGAAAAATAAACAGCCAATCATTGACTGTTAATGTTTGTTTTAAGATAAACAACATGATTACAATTTTGAGTAGAGAGGTTTGAAAAGATTGATTTCTGGATTGCATATTGTTAAAATCAGAAACTGTTATATCAGTGGACAGTTTAAGGCCTGTTTTTTTTTTTTTTTTTTTTTTTTTTTTTTTTTTTTATAATTTAAATGAAAAATGTCATTACTCTGATTTTTAGAAATCTGTGCCAGAAATGGGTAGAATACCAATTTAGATGATGCTTAAATGTTTGCCATCAATAAATTCTGTCGTTTTAGGTTTAGATGTTACTTTTTTCACGAAGTTAGGTTCATCGATCTAGAGAAGATATTAGAAAATTGTTGAATTCTATCTAGCTATATGAACCCTATATGAAACGGTAACCATGAAGTTAAAAAATTGTGGAAGTACCCATAAAATTAATTCCATGGCAACTTCAGATTTTTATGTTGAAGTGAGATGAATGTTTGTGATATGAAATTTGAAAGAATCACTTTTTAATGTTTTCTCATTATAAATATCATAAAAATATGAATATGAAATGCATGCCCCAAAGTTAAGGCATATGTATTTTATTTTTAAAAATTTTATTGCCAAAATTTCTTCAAACATTTGTGCATACAGCATTAAAATCTATTGTAATTATTATCATTATTATTAATATTATTATTATTATTATTATTTTATTACTTGGTATGTGGTCTGTTCATGTACATGTACTATTTGATGTAGAACTATTATTTCTGTTGGTATCTGGTAGTAATGTCATTTTAATGGGAAATTATTGAATTACATTACTAATGGAAATAATAGTAGGCTACATGATACAGAGAAGTTTGAATGGCACAAAAATTACCATTGACTATTAGATCTATGAATATACTGTTGCACAACCATTTTATTTTTTCTTAATAAGCATAATAAAATCACCGTTAATATTATCTGAAAGCTTTTTCATGTAACTAGTGCAAATTAATTATTTTTTGCTAAAACACTCAGATTAATAGAAACTGTTTTAAATGATGTCATGAAGACATTTTTCTTTTTATATGCAGACAGTAATATTCACTCTACGATTCAGTTCTAGACAAGACAGATACTGTTCCTGCTGGGGGAATATTTTTGACTTTTGTAAACTTTTTTGTAAGCCAGACTTCTTTCATTTTATAAATATTTTGAATAACAATCATCCTTTCTGGCTGGGGTGCATGGATGGGTTTGTGCAGTTATATGGTTGATGTATTTCATCGATAATATTGTATTTTTGTTTATAAGTCAAACAATTTCATTTAGTTGTTAAAATAATTATGTGATTTTTTACATATAAAATAAGAAAGTGTATTGACTTATTTATTGTTGATTCACAGTAGATTTGAAGAAAGAGTGTCCACACTATATGTGGTAGGCTGAAGGTAGATTTTAACAAAGAGATGGTAGAACATTTACTTCACATGTGTTTGGTTGTGGTCATTTTCCCAACCAAGCAAAATCTGTACATGTATATGGTGATGGTTTTTGCCATACACTCTGCAATTGAATAAAAAGTTCACTGTGGCATTCTGGGTGTTACATAAAAGTATCTTCACTCATCGTTTTAGACACATTTTATTGTTACATGTGTAAATCACTGCTACTTTCGCTGTAGCTGGTGACATCTCAATATAAGTGAAATAATTTTGACAGAAAACAACCACATAAAACAATTCACTCATTGTAAGTAATGTAACATAATGTTGTGACAGGCAGAACTAGGACATTCATTGTTGTTAAATGGGAGATTACTCTGTAAAGTTTTTATCTCTCCTTCATTAGTATATAAGTTGCTGTAAATAAGAATATGTAACATGTTCCTAGCATGTGCTTGTTTAGACTTTGAGTAAATGGCGAGGTACAAATTTAATTCCTGGCATATATTTCCCCAGATTTTGGAGTAAGCAAGGAATACAAATTACATTCCTGACATCTACCTGCCATGACTTTGAAGTAAGCGAGGAACGGCTTCAATCCCTGACATATACTAGTATTTGCCCAGACTTTAGAGTAAGCAAGAAGCTACAACTTTAATTCCTGGCATATACTTGCCCAGACTTTGGAGTAAGCAAGAAGCTACAACTTCAATTCCTCGCATTTATTTACCTAGACTTTGGAGTAAACAAGAAGCTACAACTTCAATTCCTCACATTTATTTGCCCAGACTTTGGAGTAAACAAGAAGCTACAACTTCAATTCCTGGCATTTATTTGCCCAGACTTTCAAGTGAACAAGAAGCTACAACTTTAATTCCTGGCATTTATTTGCCCAGACTTTGGAGTAAGCAAGAAGCAACAACTTCAATTCCTGGCATTTATTTGCCCAGACTTTGGAGTAAGCAAGAAGCTTCAACTTTAATTCCTGGCATTTATTTGCCCAGACTTTGGAGTAAGCAAGAAGCTACAACTTCAATTCCTGGCATTTATTTGCCCAGACTTTCAAGTAAACAGATAGGTTCAATCTCTGTCATGTATATGATATATGTACTTTATGAATTAGAATTACCTAGAAGCTTGAGTTTTTAATTTGAAAAACCAACAAATGCCAGATTTTCAAGAAATGGACGTTTTTAGTATTTCTGTGTCTAAACTACATATAGTGAGGGCAAACCAGTTGTTCTTCTGCAACCAAAATAAAACTAAGCTGAGAACAAAACTTCTTTAGGTCTGTTAAAAATCTGCAGTAGTGAAGAGAGGATACATTAAAATGTTTAACACCCCAGTCAAGATTTTTTCACAAGTAACATTGAGGTTATTAGTTCTGGAAAAATTGGAGAAATCAAGAGTGCCCAGAGAAAACCACCAAACAAACAGACAAACTTTCTACCCAAACAACATTCAAGCCTAGATGGCAATAGACACACTGTGATCTGTAAATGGGTTATAGAAGTGTCTGTCCAAGCAGCATTTAAACCTCGGTGGCATTAGACACACTGTGATCTGTATGTGTTTAAGAAGTACTTGGCCAACCAGCATTCAAACATAGGTGGCAATAGGCATTGTGATCTGAAAGGGTTTTTTAGAAGTATCTGCTCAAACAACATTCAAGCTTAGGTTGCAATGGACACACTGTGATATGTAAATGTGTTTTAGAAGTACTTGGCCAACCAGCATTCAAACCTAGGTGGCAATAGGAACTATGATCTGAAAGTGTGATTTATAGGTACTTGGCCAACCAGCATTCAAACATCAGTGACAATAGGCATTGTGATCTGTACAAAATGTACGTATTTTAGAAGTATCTGCTCAAGCAGCATTCAAACCTGGGTGACAATAAGCACTGTGATCTGTAAATGTGTTTGAGAAGTATCTGCTCAAGCAGCATTCAAACCTGGGTGGCAATAGGCACTGTGATCTGTAAATGTGTTTTAGAAGTTCAAACCTTGGTGACAATAAACATTGTGATCTCTAAGTGTGTATGAGAAGTATCTGCTCAGGCAGCATTAAACCCTGGGTGGTAATGGGCACTGTGATCTGTAAATATTTTAGAAGTGTCAATCCAAGTAGCATTCAAACCTGGGTGGCAATAAGCACTGATCTTTTAATGTGTTTTAGAAGTGTCTGTCTAAGCAGCATTCAAAACTGGGTGGCAATAAGAACTGTGATCTGAAGATGAATTTAAGGAAGAGTCTGTCAAAGCAGCATTCAAACCTGGGTGACAATAAGAAGTGTGATCTGTAAATATGTTTTAGAAATATCTGGTCAAGCAGCATTCAAACCTGGGTGACAATAGGCACTGTGATCTGTAAATGTGTTTTAGAAGTGTCTGCGCAAGCAATTTTAACCTGGGTGACAATAGGCACTGTGATCTGTTAATGTGTCTTAGAAATGTCTGCTCAAGCAGCATTTAAACCTGGGTGACAATATGCACTGTGATCTGTAAATGTGTTTAGAAGTGTCTGCTCCTTAGTATTTAAACCTGGGAGACAATAAGCCTGTGATCTGTTAATGTGTTTTTGAAGTGTCTGTCCAAGCAGCATTCAAACCTTGGTGGCAATAGGCACTGTGATCTGTAAATATGTTTTAGAAGTGTCTGGTCAGGCAGCATTCAAACCTGGGTGACAATAGACACTCTGATCTGTAAATGTGTTTCAGAAGTATCTGCTCAAGTATCCTTCAAACCTGGGTGGCAATAGGCATTGTGATCTGTAAATGTGTTTAGAAGTATCTGGTCAGGCAACATTCAAACCTGGGTAACAATAGGCACTGTGATCTGTAATTGTGTTTAAGAAGTGTCTGCTCAAGCAGCATTTAAACCTAGGTGACAATAGGCACTGTGATCTGAAAATGTGTTTGAGAAGTGTCTGTCCAAGCAGCATTCAAACCTGGGTGACAATAGGCACTGTGATCTGTAAATGTGTTTTAGAAGTGTCTACTCAAGCAGCATTCAAACCCGGGTGACAATAGGCACTGTGATTTGTAAGTGTGTTTTAGAAGTGTCTGTCCAAGCAGCATTCAAATCTGGGTGGCAATAGGCACTGTGATCTGTAAATTTGTTTAAGAAGTATCTGCTCAAGCAGCATTTAAACCCAGGTGACAATAGGCACTGTGATCTGTAAGTGTGTTTTAGAAGTGTCTGTCCAAGCAGCATTCAAACCTGGGTGGCAATAGGCACTGTGGTCTGTAAGTGTGTTTTAGAAGTGTCTGCTCAAGCAGCATTTAAACCTGGGTGACAATAGGCACTGTGATTTGTAAGTGTGTTTTAGAAGTGTCTGTCCAAGCAGCATTCAAATCTGGGTGGCAATAGGCACTGTGATTGGTTAACTTAGAAGTACCTGTATTTGCCCAAGCAGCTTTCAAACCTTAATGAAAATTTAGGCACTGTGATATGTAAGTGTTTTAGAAGTTTTTGAGTTAAAAAAGAAAAAGGACAGCACATGTGAAACATTACCACATAAAATTATATTTTGGTTCATGTCCAAGTACAATTATGGCCTCTTTTTGTACTCCCCACCAATTTTTTTCACAGAAATGTTAAAAGTTGCTAGATTCTATTGTTTTGAGACTATTCAATCAAAGTTCAAATTCCAGAGGGTACAAGATGGAAATCTTTCTAAGTTAGTATCACCTATCGCTGCAGTATCATGATTTGGAAATTGAAGCATTTTTATTTTAGAGGCCTATAAACAATCTTGAGATGGTCCCTTCTTTTTAGCCATCCGGTACTCCAAAATCGGAAGAAACTACAAATTGAAGCGAAGAAGATAAGGGGAAAAAAAGCAAAAATCTGAAATATAATGCAGTCTCCGACAAGTCCACAAAACGACCGTCCTTTAGATACTAAGACAAGAGATTCTGTAACTGATGGACTGATAGAATTACTTAAACCTTCAGTTGAAGAAATCGATGATCGAGTGAAAACTGTGAGGTAAATAAATCGTTTAAAATCACGTGAAAATGAAGGCAGATGGGCGTACCAAACCTTCATCTGTCTACTATACCAGTATTCTGTATCTGATATCTAAAATTCTGCGGGCACAATTTTACCAGACATTTAAAGTCTTAGCCAGTATCTTCTTATAATGTGATGTGTTAGGTGAATGATAAATACTGTGTCGGACAAGAAAGGCTGATTATTGTATGAATTTTGTGAGCACTGATTATTGTATGATTTTTGTGAGCACTGATTATTGTATGATTTTTGTGAGCACTTGCTGTTTGACCCCCAGTCTTCCCAGTATTATTTGCAGCTAGGCTAATTTTATCTGATTACCAAGTTGGTTGGTTCCCTGACTGGGGATCTAGCTTTGTCCTGCACTCATACTTAATAAAACCGAGTTTCTAAACTAAGATTTTCCTTAACATAAATTTAGCAAATTTTGACAATCTATTTTGGAACTATGATTAAACTTTTTTTTTTGACAAAACTGTGGTTGTTCCTATATTTATTTATTTATTTATTTATTTATTTATTTATTTATTTATTTATTTATGGATGGATGGATGGATGGATGGATGGATTGATGGATAGATTTATTGATTGCACAGATACAATTACAATAATTGATCAAGGCAATCTAATTAAACATAAAATGACAATCTAATTAAACATAAAATGTCAATCTTATTAAACATAAAATGATGATCTAATTAAACATAAAATGACAATATTTACAAGGAAAGATGAGAAAACTACAAAAATATACAAACTCTTCAAACAATATACACAAAAAGTGTAGCAAGTCTGTAACCTGCAAGGCGGTAACAATAAGGAAATTGTTTATTCTAATGAACAGATTTTGGTATTTCTTATTACTATACAATTTCTAATGTAGTTAGCAGTAATTTTCAAAATATTTTTTGTATTGTTATCAAACAGAAGTTTGATTTTATTATGTGAAGGTAGAATAAAGAAATTAGGGTAAAAATTATTAAGTTTTAAGTAAAATAGTGATCTACCTTCTGAATATAGGGGGCAGTGAAATAAAAAATGTACAGTAATTCATCTTCAACTTAATTTACAGATTTAAATTTAAGGAAAATCTTAGTTAAGAAATGATTGTGGCCTATTGTCAAAAATCACATTTTATCAGCACCAAGTCAGCTACATGTGGTATGAAAGAGGAAACTTTTTAAAATTTGCAGTACAACACACAACATTTTTATTCTTCCAAGATCCAAAAATGGCTCATAATATTCAAACTAAGGACCTGATTAATTATCATAACTATTTTCATTGTGTATTTTCTATTAAACTCTGTTATAAATCTAATCACATTATCAGATCAGATCATAATTGAAAGTATGCGACTGGCATGCTATATATGACATATACAAATCAGTATTCATGTATTATGTCATGCCATCTCATAGCAACGATTTTCACACGATAACATAGTCAAGCAAGTTTATGACTAACAAGACTTAAAATACATAATTTGTGATTTTGTATAAGGTGAGAATTTTAAACTTATAAGATCAACAATTATGGAGTTGAAGATTGATGTAATTGCAAATGTAAAGTATAAATATTGAACTGATGACATATAATAACCATGGTAATTATGGGTTAATAAACTAAGTAATCAATTGTCCATCAACTTTTCATCTGTTCTCATAAAAACAAGTTGCCATAATCATGCACAGTTGAGACATGTAATTATTTCAAGATTTTTTCTTTAAGATACAATGAATGAATTATAATCAAATCAGATCAATGAATATGTCACTAGAAATCAGAGAAAACCAAATACACTATGCAAATATTTTATGCTATCTGATATATATATATATATATATATATATATATATATATATATATATATATATATATATATATGTATATATATATAATTTGTGTTCTTGTGACCATCAAGTCCTTCTGTATTTGGTATACTACCATAACAAATTTTTGTTCTGTATTTAGGGAAAGTCAGGTTGAGTTAAGACAACAGATTGACAGTTTAGCTGATGGTGAGTTAACAATTTGTAATTTAACAAAGATTCTACCTATTAGTAATTTTAAATTTCAAAAACTCTGTTTGACAGTGTGTACAGGTGGAAAACACATTTGGTTATAAATATCTTCAAATACGACAAATATGACATCATAAAACAAGCTTAGTTTTTCTCATGTAGGTGGAATTTGAAATAAAGAGTTTATAATTTTCATATGTTTTTCTGTAAAATGACTTGCATGTAAAATAAAATTATTTTGTTATATGTGTCTTTGTAGTTGAATGAATGAATTTATTAATGCAGCATGATTTAATTGATTTTTTTGCATATACATGTATAGTCACATACAGTGACAAGTTACAGGTCAAGTTTACATGTGTTTGGAGTTATCACCCTTTGATATATTTCTATTTATGAAGTTATTAAATCAAATCAACTTTGATATAAAGTGTTATTAATCATGATTCATTGTTTTAGACTTTATTTATATTTCTAAACAGTAGAATTGATTTGTTTTGTCCAATATAGTTTTTGTGATTGAAACACTATCTGATTTTGCAGACATTTTGACCCCACATTTGAATTGATTTATTATGGTTTTGTATTCCAATCACGATTATCTTTTAAATTAAGACAGCCCCAGTATAGATGAACTTGCCACTTTTCAGGTTGTAGTGGTGTGGTATGGCTGATTATTGCTCCAAGTATTAACCTTGGAACAATTAATGGTTCATGTTTCAATGTTTTAATTTATATAATTATAGATTTAAAGAGAATAGCAGAACAACAAGCTGTTCCTGTAGATTTAGATCCATATGTAAAGAAACTGAATAACTCTAGAAGGAGAGTAATGCTTGTTAACAACATACTCCAGAATGTTCAGGTAAATTAATCCAGATCATGTCTCATTATTAAAAATGAAATAAAGATCCAAACAGAGTGGAATAATTGTGCTTTATATCCCAGTCAAGAATTTTTCACTTATAAATGACATGGTCAGTTCTGGGATGGCGTAGGAAACTTAAACTTTTTCTATGAAATCCACAGACCTGTAGCAAGTGAAAAAGAAGTTTGCAGTGGAATGACATGGACATAGCAATAGTCAGGAATATAACAGAACAAATATGTGTTTGGTAAACATAAATTTCAGATAATATTGAGGCCATTGAAATGAAACTCCTGATTTTGCTCAAGCATCAGATAATGACAAATTTGTATTCAGTGTTGTAGAATTTTAATTTTATGAGATACTCGAAAATCACAAATGTTGAGAATTAATTTTTTTTAAAGTAAAAACTACAGAATTTTATGTTATTCAAAATGTTCACTTACCAAGGCCTCAAAGTAATAAGATTTATTTTCAAAAAATGCTGTTTCCAGGAATTTTTCTTCCTAATTTTTAAAATTAACAAACCAGTAACTCAATGAGTATTAGTGATTCTACTATATTAGTAATTGTATCAGTAGTCTTGCTTGAATCCAATGGATTTTAGCCCATACTTTACTTGGTGATAGGACCACCAAAGGGACTCCATGCTGAAGATTGCCACTGACAACCGAGTACAAAGTTCTGCTATAAATATAAAGTTAAAATGAATATCCAAACAAGTTTATGAGAAAGTAATATGCAAAGTTTTTAACATAGTTTGTCAATGTGATTCATTAGCCAGAAATATGTAGTTGGTGTTATAAAAATTCTTCATATACTTTACAGGATAGACTGAACAAGTTGCACAGTAACGTATCCAAGGAAACAGCTAGACGTAAAACATTGCTGGACCCACTGACACCAGGACCACCGAGGTGAAGACATAACTGTTATTTTTTTTAATGAAGTACTTTTATTATAGCTGTTGTCCATATTTTGTTTTTAATATTTACACTTATTAAATGTACATTCCTTATTTGGTTAAATAAAAAACAAAATAAATCCTCTTTGTACTTTCTGTTGTTTTAAAAGATTATGGAAGGTTTCAAGTAAGCAGGTCTTCAGTGAAATAAAAAAGTTGTAGATAACATTTATATATGGTACATGCCAATAGCCAATACCTTCAAAAACATGATATAGTAAACAAACAAATGAAATATGAAAACAAAAGATAAACACATATTGAGACTACTGATTACAAAACTCCATCAACTGTCGACAAAACCTGACACAAATTTAGATGGAATGATGTTCAAGCCGGGACAAGATTATTTCACTTGTATCAAGGGTGTCATTTATGGAATAATTGTGTTTGAAGAAAAAGCTATCCAAAGAGGTAAGCAATTTTACAAACTTTCTCACAATATATGCAATTCAAACCTAGACAGCTAGAAGCACTATTTTACAAGGAATGTAGCATCACGTCAAAATACATGTAAAAAGACAAAGTGGCAGTTTAATAACAAACCCAATATCCACAGTCAACAAGGTCACACAACACATGCCACAGACCTAACTTGATGTGTCAGTGGTAGTGTCTACATCAAGTGGTAGGTTGTGGGTTTGGAACCCTGGCTGGATGTTACAATTTGAGATAATACTTCTTTGCCTTATACTCTGCAGAATATTTACTGATTTATCTGATCTGGTGCCAAGATATGGGCCGAGTAGTATGTTTGTCTGTGACATCAAGACTCAATGATCTATCACTAAACAGAAAGTCGACCCTGAGTGAACACTAGTACATGTACAAAGCAAACCATAACACACTCTCGCATCTTACTCATATTTCAACTTGTTCGTAGATTAATCCTAAGTGATTCTTAAACCTGCTTTTGTTGAGAATAACTGCAAAACAATACATCCAAAAATTGTCAAAATAGGAAATACCTGACTAATAATCGCCAGGTATACAACTGTATAAGGTACTAAAAATTGTAGTTTATCATACCAGTGAGGAATTTTTTTACTAAGACACCAACTGTTGATGGTAAGACCTTTAACCAATACAAGGTAATTTACATAAACATGATAAAGGCTCTTTATCATATCAGGATCTGTGACTTGATCTAAACAAAGATCAGTCATTATCTAGTTTTCTGTTTGTTTTTTGTTTTGTTTGTTTTGTTTTTTTTTTTTTTTTTTTTTTTTTTGGTATAAGATCAGTTCAAACTTAGGATTTAGCTAAGAACCATCATCTTATTGAAACAATATAGCCACTGTTATTATATGATTTGGTTAGATATATGTCTATATGTGCAGACCAAACACTTCCAATGGACCTTATGGATCACAGTGCTTCTCACCGACCTGGGTTCGTATCCCACTCGGGACAGATCCTAGTGTGAGAAAGTTAGTCAGTTTGCTTGCCTGAAGGTCAGTGGTTTTCTCCTGGGTACTCCGGTTTCCTCCACCATTCCTGAAATGACCGCCTCAAAATAAGTGAAAAAAATCTTGACTGGGGCGTAAAATACCATTACTCCACTCCAATCCAATGGACCACAGGAAGAAAAAAAACCAATAAACCATGTATATTGCAAATTTAATAAAAAGTTTATTTTTAAAATGTCGAAACAAGTATGTAAATATACAATATTTTTGAGACTTCACAATGTTAAGGTCACATCTATGGACATGAAATAGTCAGTCTAATATATAAATATCCAACTTTTATTATTAACAGATTCTAAAAAAAAAAACATGTATATAGAACAGCCAAAAAGAAACACGAAATTAAATGTCAAAGATACAATATTTGACACTTAAAAGAGCTGATATACCTGATAGAAAGTTACTTGGCACATCATATATTTATGTCTATACATTTTTATTTTATTTATTCTATGTTAGAAGAAAATCTCTTTATGAAAAAACATATTTTTTTAATCGTTCAACTTTCTCATTGTAATTATGAATTTTTTAGTCATCAAGTATTTGTTATTAATTTATACAGCCCGAAGAGAACACAAATGGATATAAGATAGCATTTCTTAATCTGAATACACTTAAACTATCTATATAAAACTATGATATATATATATATAAACTGTTTAAATGTAATATCAAAAATACTCTCCAGATATTTTACTAGCTTTCTGATTTATTTATTTATTTATTTACTTATTCATTTATTTATTTGTTATTTTTAAATAATAAAACTATTCAATTACTGTTAAATAAATACTTCAAGTACAAAGTACTCTTTCAAAAATCAATGACTAGCTTTCTGAATTATTTATTCATTTCTTTATTTATTTATTTATTTGTAATTTTCAAATAATAAAACTATTCAATCACTGTTAAATGAATACTTCAAGCACACAGTACTCTTTCAAAAATCAGAGGCCTTGACTAAAACAAAGACCATGACCTTTGACTTGATGACCTTGATACCTTGACCACTCTGATTAACTCAAAATAAATTCCTAGTTATGGTTCAACATTAAGTACAATATAGAATATGGTTTTTACCACAATATTGAACTTGTTTCAAATAAAACATCCATTTATTAAAAATATATCAATTTTACGCATTTATATTTTGTGACAAATAATTTACACATGTA
Source organism: Tegillarca granosa (assembly GCA_029721355.1). Classification (NCBI taxonomy): domain Eukaryota; kingdom Metazoa; phylum Mollusca; class Bivalvia; order Arcoida; family Arcidae; genus Tegillarca; species Tegillarca granosa. The sequence goes on along the minus strand of CM056606.1, from coordinate 34,210,868 downwards.
AAAAATATATGAACATTTTTTATTAACATACTGGAAACATATGCATGAAAACTTATTGAAAACTGAGAACAAGATGGGTAATCTTCATTTTTGTACATCTCTTATGATTTTTTTTATCACCGAATTAGTTACTTCTTAAGACTATTTGTTTAACAACACCTTTTAACGTAGTAACAAGTCAGGAAGATTCTTTTTGTATCTGGGATTTCCTATTTCATACTGACCATATGTTTTTGTGTTTTTGTGTTAGCTAAGGCCTAAAATAAAATTATCTTTGTTTGCCGTTGACCGCCCGACCCACTTGAAATGCACCTACCCAAAAATTTTTATTGCCATTAATTTCAATTTTTTTTTAATTCTCATACAACATAAGAAACAGTATTAAAGGGCAATAACCCAGGCAAACGAGACAACCTGTGTGCAGGTTTATATACAGTAGTAAGAAAATTCTGCTGTGTTTCTCCATGGGAAAACACAAGGAGGAACAAAGAAGACTTAGTTAGCAAAAACAAATTGTAAAATGTGTTTTAAGAAACATATGAAACCAATTTAAACTTTTTTTCAAAACTGTAATAGATTAAGTTTTCAAAAATTAAAATAAAATAAAATATTTTTCCTACCTACCTACCCACATGTAGATAGCATGGCTCGGAAAACAGCAAACAAAGAATTTTTTAAGTTAGGCCTAAATCTTACATGTAACACAAAATAGATCATGCTTCCTTATCATATGAGTTAATTTTATACCACAGTGAAATGTTTACTTATTATGTTTTTATAATAAAATATATACAAATGTATAAATCTGTAATAAGTACTTTTGATATATTTTATATACATGTATATATATATATATATATATATATATATATATATATATATATATATATATATATATATATATATATATGATTGAGACGTAATTATTAGTGTCTGAAAGTTAGACTGAAACTCTAACTGCTCCAAATAACAAAATGTCAGTGTTTTATGTAGAAACATGTAAAAAAAAAAAAAAACTTACAGAATACCTGCATGTATTGCAGTTCTAGTTTATAAATAACATGTCTTGGACCACCAGACTTGCTTAAATTTCAAGCCCTACATAAGTACTATATATTGTTTTTAACAGAAACAAAATTGATTTACAAAAGTAAAGGACACACGCACACACACACACACACACACACACCCACACATCCACACACACTTCTAATGCTTAGGATTTAGTTTGGTTGGAGATCATAATGGTAAAATTAAAATTCAGAAAAAAGTGAATTTAAAATTTTATAATAATCGCCTTACTAAAGATTCAAATACAATATTTGTGACATGTGTAAATAATGCTGTATTACAAGTTTTTGTGTCTGTGATTTAAAGTCTTGATTTGACACTTCTCTTTATGGCTGCCTTGATGTTTCCTGAAGGTTTATCAACTGGCTGTAAGACCTAGAAAAAGATAACATATAAATAATCTCAACAGATTTATCTAACACCCAGAATTACAAAAAAAGATAACATATAAATAATCTCAACAGATTTATCTAACACCCAGAATTACAAAAAAAGATAACATATAAATAATCTCAACAGATTTATCTAACACCCAGAATTACAAAAAAAGATAACATATAAATAATCTCAACAGATTTATCTAACACCCAGAATTACAAAAAAAGATAACATATAAATAATCTCAACAGATTTATCTAACACCCAGAATTACAAAAAAAGATAACATATAAATAATCTCAACAGATTTATCTAACACCCAGAATTACAAAAAAAGATAACATATAAATAATCTCAACAGATTTATCTAACACCCAGAATTACAAAAAAGATAACATATAAATAATCTCAACAGATTTATCTAACACCCAGAATTACAAAAAAGATAACATATAAATAATCTCAACAGATTTATCTAACACCCAGAATTACAAAAAAAGATAACATATAAACAATCTCAACAGATTTATCTAACACCCAGAATTACAAAAAAAGATAACATATAAATAATCTCAACAGATTTATCTAACACCCAGAATTACAAAAAAAGATAACATATAAATAATCTCAACAGATTTATCTAACACCCAGAATTACAAAAAAAGATAACATATAAATAATCTCAACAGATTTATCTAACACCCAGAATTACAAAAAAGATAACATATAAATAATCTCAACAGATTTATCTAACACCCAGAATTACAAAAAAAGATAACATATAAATAATCTCAACAGATTTATCTAACACCCAGAATTACAAAAAAGATAACATATAAATAATCTCAACAGATTTATCTAACACCCAGAATTACAAAAAAGATAACATATAAATAATCTCAACAGATTTATCTAACACCCAGAATTACAAAAAAAGATAACATATAAATAATCTCAACAGATTTATCTAACACCCAGAATTACAAAAAAAGATAACATATAAATAATCTCAACAGATTTATCTAACACCCAGAATTACAAAAAAAGATAACATATAAATAATCTCAACAGATTTATCTAACACCCAGAATTACAAAAAAGATAACATATAAATAATCTCAACAGATTTATCTAACACCCAGAATTACAAAAAAAGAAGCATGACCATAACATCAGTATATAAATGTATAAAATTTAAAAGTATATAAAAAAATTTCTCAAACATTTCCAGTGAGACACAATTTTTTTTTCCTCACATACTTCACAGAGGTATTCGGTTGGTTGCTGGTGTGTGATATATCTTGTGTGACACACACCTCAAAGTCTAAGAAAAGGTTATGATTAAGTTCTGTCTACCTTGCACATGAAGTGGTTTTATATATATATATATATATATATATATATATATATATATATATATATATATATATATATATATATATATATATACCTTCAAAATTGAAACATTGAAACTTCGGGAAATATCAACATAGGTGACTTGAAATCCAATGTAAACAATAGTCCAAAATAAAGCTATGAGACATCATGTTATGCTGGTGAACCATATTTGTAAATGAAAATAAGCAATTTTTAAAATCTTACTTGTATTTGGTTCCTCTTAAAGTCAATCTTTGGAAATCTTTTAAAATCCACATCAAAATAATGTACATTAGGGAGTACCATTTCAATCTCTTCAATCTGAAAATATAATAATAAATGTTCTCAGTGGTTAAGTAATCTAAAGCCCAGTCTGCTGATCTAAGTGTTTCTATTAAGATGAATATTAATTAGCACCAAAGACAATCTTAACAAAAACTGTCAAAAATAAAACATACCAGGTACATTACTTTTCTGTCAATGTATCACAAAGATTAGTTGTCTGACAACATACAGAGAACATTACTTGTGTAGTATATCAGGTACATTACTTTTCTGTCACTGTATCAGGTACATTACTTTTCTGTCACTGTACCAGGTACATTACTTTTCTGTAAATGTACCAGGTCCATTACTTTTCTGTCACTGTACCAGGTACATTACTTTTCTGTCACTGTACCAGGTACATTACTTTTCTGTCACTGTACCAGGTACATTACTTTTCTGACAATTTATCAGGTACATTACTTGTCTGTCAACATATCAGGTACATTACTTCTCTGTCAACATACTAGGTACACTACTTGTGTGTCAACACACCAGGTACATTATTTGTCTGACAACATACCAGGTACATTATTTGTCTGACAACATACCAGGTACATATTTTGTCTGACAACATACCAGGTACATTATTTGTCTGAAAACATACCAGGTACATTATTTGTCTGACAACATACCAGGTACATTATTTGTCTGACAACACACCAGGTACATTATTTGTCAGGCAACATACCAGGTACATTATTTGTCTGGCAACATACCAGGTACATTATTTGTCTGGCAACATACCAAGTACATTATTTGTCTGACAACATACATAGATCAACGTATATTACTTGTCTCTTGTCTAAAAACAAACAGGTACATTACTTGTATGAAAATATACCGGGCACTGACATTTAACATGGTAAAATAAATGTCTGACCAAATATTTGGTCCACTACTTGTCTGACAATGTACCAGATAGATATGATTTGATTTTATTTAGTAGGGTTTAAGTCCCAGTCAAGAATATTCCACTTATATTGAGACATCATCAATTATAGATGAAGTGGCAGAAATTTTTACCTTTGCAGTGTGCTAAGGGCAATGTGCATGAAAGGTTCTTTAACATGCAATGCCTGACGTGACATGGGGCATCAGTTTTTAATGTCTCATCTAAAGGATCCCTGTGACTTTCAATTCTAAATGCCAAGTGCTTGGCAAAAGAATAGTCATTACCAATTTTCAAGTCTTAGTCAGACCCGGCATAGGTTTGAAACCGACCTCCAACATACGGAGAGCACTTTGTACCAGGTAGAGATACTGGATAGATTACTTGTTTGAAAACATACCAAGTATAATACCAGAAGGCACATTCAGTACAAGAAACAATTTTATTAAAATCTATAACATTTAAATGCTTTATGACATAAGATACAGATTCTCATAAGTCACCACATATATGATAAAAAGCACACTAACCTGAGGAATCTTTGTTAAAACATTTTGTTCTGTTAAATATAATGTATTCTGTACAGAAGGGGAGTAAACTCCTTCTCTTGGTTCTCCTGCAAATGTTTCTAATGTAATCTTTTTAACCCCTTCCCTGTAAATAAAGTTGTAAATCATGTTGAATTTTTAAATATTTCAATTTCTTCAATATTTTATAAATTATTCTTACATTAGAACATAAGCCATCAGAACACAGTAACTACCGGTAAACTTGACACAAACAGTGTAGCAAAAGTTGTTCAATAGCTTATACAGAACTAACAACATCACTGAAGCCCTTTCAAATACTCAGTAGATGATATATCTTTATGATGAATAAATAACAAGTCTAAACTGAACACCTTTGAGACCTAAGATTTTGTTGGAATTACCGTAGACAGGAATTCAATATATATGTTGAATTTTACATTGATTTACATGGACAGATTTTTATCGATTGAGAACAGTTTGAAGACCACACAACCAAATATTTGCCTCTTTCATTATTTATATCTTATGAAATTAATCAAAGTCAATACAAATAAAACAGACATCATTAATTCAAATAAGAAAAGTTTTACAAAATTCATAAGTGGTTTCACATAAACAAATTTTTGTGTGATAACACATTACAATTTTTTTTAAAACATTATAATCAATTAGAAACTCACCAAGCTCTATCAAAGTCTACATTCACTGTATTATAGTTCCACCTGGATTGTACAATGGTACAGAATACTCTGTCTTCAGCATCTGGTAATGTCCTGAATTCATCATTAACAAATTTAACAAATGCTGATTGTGTTGTCTTCATGATCTTCAAATCCTTTATTCCTGCACTCACCATGGGTCTGCCTTTAATAGAAAAATTAGAAAAAAATATTTCTTAAGACTGCAAACAAAAAATAACTGTCAACAATAGCTGTCATTGATTGGTCAAACCTTGTATCAAACTATCTTAAATACCAAAACTTCTGCTGACTATTTTTTTATCATAATGGTATACTAGTCAGACTCTATCCAATATAAACGATTGTAGAAATATATATTTGGTATGCAACATTTATAGTTTAATTTTTTTTTTAAAACTGAAAAATACACGTATCAACTATAGAATGTCACTAACTTAATTTATGGTTGCTAGAGCAACTGCAGGATTCCATCAATTCCAGCATGTACAACAAAAGGGTGCATTAATTAATATTGAAATAAATAAATTTGAAATATACTTAGTATGAACAAGAGGCCCAATAGGGCCTGTATCGCTCACCTGGTACACCCTTATTTTGTTCTTTGCTTTTTCTATTTAAATATATCCTATCAGTAAAATGTAAACAAACTCACTAGCAATATCCTTATTTTCTATTATTCACTATTTCCCATAAATTTTCTTTCAATTGGCCATGTACTTTCAGATTTAGGCTGAAATAGACCTTTTTTGCATGTCACATAATTATTGCAAAAATGAAAAATTGTACAGAAAAACCTATTACATATGTTTTATCACCAACATCTATTTTCTATGTTATAAATTTCAACAAAATCAGTACATAAATAAACCCATAATGGCCATTTTGAGATTTTTGCTATTTATAGTAACGGCAGCCATCTTGGATTTCCGACGGACATGTCAGATACAATTTGAATCTATACCACCCAAGGACCTTCTACATTCAATTTCCTTTCAATTGGCCATGTACTTTCAGAGAAGAAGATTTTCAAAGATTTTGACTAAAAATAAACCTATTCGCATATTACGTAATTATTGCACAAACGAAAAATCGTACAGAAAACCTGTTACATATGTTTTATCCCCTGACATCTAGTTTCTATGTTATAAATTTCAACAAAATCAGTACATAAATAAACCCATAATGGCCATTTTGAGATTTTTGCTATTTATAGTAACGGCAGCCATCTTGGATTTCCGACGGACATGTCGGATACAATTTGAATCTATACCACCCAAGGACCTTCTACATTCAATTTCCTTTCAATTGGCCATGTACTTTCAGAGAAGAAGATTTTCAAAGATTTCGGCTAAAAATAAACCTATTCGCATATTATGTAATTATTGCAAAAACCAAAAATTGTACAGAAAAACCTGTTACATATGTTTTATCCCCTGACATCTAGTTTCTATGTTTCAAATATCAAAAAAATTGGTACATAAATAAACCCATAATGGCCATATTTAGATTTTTGCTATTAATAGTAACGGCAGCCATCTTGGATTTCAGACAGACATGTCGGATAAAATTTTGAATCTATATCACACAAGGACCTTCCACACTCAATATCATTTCAATTGGTCATGTACTTTCAGAGAAAAAGATTTTCAAAGCTAAAAATAGAACTTATTTGCATATTACATAATTATTGTAAAAACTAAAAATCGTACAGAAAAACCCGTTATATATGTTTTATCCCCCGACATCTATTTTCTATGTTTCAAATTTCAACAAAATCGGTACATAAATGAACCTGTTATGGCCATTTATAGGTTTTTGCTATTTATAGTAACGGCAGCCATCTTGGATTTAGGACGGACATGTCGGATAAAATTTTTAATCTTTAGCAACTAAGGACCTTTCATACCAAATTTCATTAGAATTGGCCTATTGGTTTCAGAGAAGAAGATTACAGTTTACGGACGCACGCACGCATGCACGCTTTACCATTCCATAAGCTCACCCTAGCTTTGCCAGGTGAGCTAAAAATGACAGTAGAAAAGGAGCAAAAAATTGTACAGAAAAAACTATTACATATGTTTTATCACCAACATCTAGTTTCTATGTTATAAATTTCAACAAAATCAGTACATAAATAAACCCATAATGGCCATTTTAAGATTTTTGCTATTTATAGTAACCGCAGCCATCTTGGATTTCCGACAGACATGTCGGATACAATTTGAATCTATACCACCAAAGGACCTTCTACATTCAATTTCCTTTCAATTGGCCATGTACTTTCAGAGAAGAAGATTTTCAAAGATTTCGGCTAAAAATAAACCTATTCGCATATTATGTAATTATTGCACAAACCAAAAATTGTACAGAAAAACCTGTTACATATGTTTTATCCCCTGACATCTAGTTTCTATGTTTCAAATATCAAAAAAATTGGTACATAAATAAACCCATAATGGCCATTTTTAGATTTTTGTTATTTATAGTAATGGTAGCCATCTTGGATTTCCGACAGACATGTTGGAAACAATTTTGAATCTATACCACCCAAGGACCTACCACACTCAATATCCTTTCAATTGGCCATGTACTTTCAGAGAAGAAGATTTTCAAAGATTTTGGCTAAAAATAGAACTTATTTGCATATTACGTAATTATTGCATTTTCAAAGATTTTGGCTAAAAATAGAATTTATTTGCATATTACGTAATTATTGCACAAACGAAAAATCGTACAGAAAACTTGTTACATATGTTTTATCCCCTGACATCTAGTTTCTATGTTTCAAATTTCAACAAATTCGGTACATAAATAAACCCATAATGGCCATATTTAGATTTTTGCTATTTATAGTAACGGCAGCCATCTTGGATTTCCGACAGACATGTCAGATAAAATTTTGAATCTATATCACACAAGGACCTTCCACACTCAATATCATTTCAATTGGTCATGTACTTTCAGAGAAAAAGATTTTCAAAGCTAAAAATAGAACTTATTTGCATATTACATAATTATTGTAAAAACTAAAAATCGTACAGAAAAACCCGTTATATATGTTTTATCCCCCGACATCTATTTTCTATGTTTCAAATTTCAACAAAATCGGTACATAAATGAACCTGTTATGGCCATTTATAGGTTTTTGCTATTTATAGTAACGGCAGCCATCTTGGATTTAGGACGGACATGTCGGATAAAATTTTTAATCTTTAGCAACTAAGGACCTTTCATACCAAATTTCATTAGAATTGGCCTATTGGTTTCAGAGAAGAAGATTAAAGTTTACGGACGCACGCACGCATGCACGCTTTACCATTCCATAAGCTCACCCTAGCTTTGCCAGGTGAGCTAAAAATGACAGTAGAAAAGGAGCTGAAAGACTTACAATTGATACGGGGTCAGGCAGAGAAAAAGGCTCACAACTGCACTGTGTTGACCTTATGATCTGACTGATGCAAAGAGGATAGGTAGGTAGGTAGTATGAAAAACAATTTTTTGTAGTATTTGATACAAACTTTTTATATATCTTTCATGACCTATATTTCATGACCAGTATAACGACTTAGCCATGGGTTGATATGGCATGTGATACATTTATCCAGAGACTGAAACAGCATGTGATATAGACTAAGTCACATAATTATCTCTGTCTATTGTCAATATACATGTAAATCTTACTGTCTCTCTTGTGTTCCACTTCACAGAATCTTGTTATATCTCTGTTCAATATAAATGAATGTGAATGTTCCTGACCACCCTAAAATGTAACAGAAAAATTATTATTATTATTATTTATTTCATTGTCAAACAGAATATATTGCAACCTGTCTAATCTATTTCATCATATCTTTATGATATTGGGTCACCTGCTTACATGTACATATGTGCAGATATAAAGAGTCTAGCATTTTATTTGACCATTTCTTTTTTTATACATCTAATAACATAGATAACTATAGTTCCAATGTGGCTTAATGGTTAGTGTCATCACCTATCACCAGTGTGGCTCAAGTTGATTCTCAAGCATCATACATAAAAAGGTGAAGGTCATCTGCTTAGAGTTGAGTTGAGTCATGGTGTTTAATGTCCAGTCAAGAATATTTCACTTATATCGAGACATTGCCAGCTATAGGCAAAAGTGCAGAAATTTTGTCTGTGCGTTGCGCTGATGGCATTATACAGCAGGGTTCTTTATTGCGCCAGCCCAACCATGACACAGGAACTCGTTTATTTTAAGTTCCCATCTGAAAGAACCATGACTTTCATTTCGTAATGCGGAGTGCTTGGCGAAAGAACAGCTACTACCCACTTTCAAGTCTTTGGTCAGACCTGGTCGGGGTTTGAACCCATGACCTCCCACTTACAGAGTGAGCACTCTACTAACTGAACTACAGCAGTGGTGTGACCTGCTTTGACATACTGGTTCTTTTCACAATGAGACCTTACACAGCTGAATCATTAAATTTAAATCATTGCCACAATTTGCTATATTCATCATATTTAGCAATAAATCAAGGGCGACTTCCATCAAAAATGTAGGAAAAAGTGAATTTTGGGGTTTCAAATACTTTTGACTACAGGTGAGTTAGAAAAGATAAGAAAGCTGCATTTTAATGAGGTTTTACAATTTTATAAATTGTCTTATTATTGTCAACATTATTATCATTTACTGGATTTTATTTAGAGATGATTTCAAAGGGTGGGACACGTTTTTATATCTTTCTTTAAAAATATATGTCCTAGGGTATTAAAAAAGATGACTTACTATTTCTATGCGTTTCCAAGGAGCTTCTTCAATGTAAACATTAGCTCTCGTGACATGTCTGTACTTGTTAAGGAAGTGATCGCACAACAAAAGTGCAAACTTTTCTATCGTTTTAACCTGTAACAAAAATGAAATGTAAAGTTATACCAATAAGTCTTTTAAGGAGTAAAAGACTTTGGTGGGACTACAGTCCATTTTTAAAGTTATCTTGATGCATAACTGCTGGTACATGTTTATAAGGTGGGACGATTGAAGTAATAAAATGAAATTATCACCAAACCCTTAACCAACCCAAAAATATCCACATAATTATCTTTCAACCTACTTGTGGGTCAACTCCATAACCCTTGAAATTGCATCTTTGTCTAACATCTTGACAATGTATTTTACAATAAAAAATATTTTAAAATCATCTTACAATTAATCATAACACAAGTGGAAAAATACCATGATTATATTCTCAAATGATTTTTTAACTTCTCAACTGCATTTTAAAAAGTTCAAATCTATCTGTATTTTATAATTTACAAACTACAGTTTCCAAATTCTCATGACTACACATTTTATCATTTTAATGGTGCCCAATGTCATCCCATATTCAAAAATCCTGGCACTACTGTGTTATCACCAACTTTATTTATCTGAAGAGTTTATATAAAAATATACTTACACCATGTTGTTTAGCCAGGACATATACTGTATTTTTCTGAGAATCAGTTGCTATGATATCAGAGTTATCTCCCTGGAGATAATCTTTGGTATTGTTTAACGTAAGCTGTGAATTAACTTCTATTTCTTTTATATAGTGTATCTTCCCTTCTTTACGGACTTGTAAAAGTTTAACATAATTTTTTCCATAACCAGTAAAGGTAAATTCTGTTTTTACTCCAGCTGACATTTTTAAGAATCTGAAAAAAAAAGGGTCAAGGTCAATCAACTTCTCAGACTTGGTAAGGCTAAATGCACTGATACTGAGGGGTATAACATTACGATCAATGATTATAAATTTCCTGACTTTGGATGTGTACTGGAGTTACAGTTAAGTGCTGTAGTTTCTTCAAAATGTGCAAAAATACAAATCATTTTATAGACAGAATTGATTGTATATCCACATATGTTTTGAATTAATTTTTATGTGCCAGATCTGTGAAACAAACTGTTTGTGTGCCAGAAATGTGCCACAAACTGATTGTGTCAGATATGTACCACAAACTGTGTGCTAGAAATGTGCCACAAACTGTTAGTGTGCCAGAAATGTGCCACAAAATGATTATGCCCCAGAACTGTACTACAAACTGTGTGCCAGAAATGTACCACAAACTGTTAGTGTGCCAGAAATGTGCCACAAAATGATTGTGTCCCAGAACTGTACTACAAACTGTGTGCCAGAAATGTGCCACAGATATTTATTCCACTATTAAGAATGCAGAAAATGAACCAGACATTTGTGGCACACTTCTGGCAAATAGTGTGCCAGAAAACTGATTTACATACAAAAAATGCATTTGCAGCAAAAAAATCACAAGTTTACCGCAACAGCGTGCTACAAGCCTAATATTTTGGTAAGGGTTCTGGCCTTAATGACCACAAAAATGCTAAATTTATCAAGCTGAAATATTATCAAATTTAGGGCTAACAAAACACTGACCAAAAACTGTGTCATCACCATAAGATTTTACTTACCAGTACACCTCATGTAAGTCTCTGCAAATGAAAAACTGGAACTTTGCTCTAGATAATTTTTTTGTATGTCACAGGTTTTCTCTCGTCATTTGGTACTTGGACAAGCAGTTTGAAAAATTCTGAAATCTCATTTACACCAGTGATGGTGTGTTTCCAAAAATTTTGAAATTATATTTATATTTTCTCTTAAACCTTTAATTATGACCACACAGGTTTCTTACTTGCAAAGTGAGTTGTGACAAATTAAAACAATTAGTATCCCACAAGTCCCTAGTCATAAAATAAGCCCAGATACAGTAAATGTAAGGGCCAGTAATTTGGGCATATAAACAACTAGACACAAGATAATGTTTAGACAAACTATAAAAATCGACATCAACTGGCTGGTGGTTCTAATGAGCATCCTAGTTTTTAACTTGGTTTATCTAAATTACCATGTCTGAAATGAAATGCATGACATGTGATGTTCTATCTATCATTGACCTTTCACTCTCTAACCTTTCTCCCACACCTAATAATTCACCAGATGATAGTCTACAAGTTTGGTTTGGATTAATAATGTTTTATGCCTCATACAAAAATCTTTCACTGTATATCCAGGCAGTCAGTTCTGAGATGGTGGAGGAAACTGGGGTACACAGAGAAAACCAATGACCTTCAGCAAGCGAACTGACAAACTTTTTTAAACTAAGATCTGTCTGACCACTGCATGTGCTTTAGACCACTCGACCATGAGGCCCCTAATAGTCTACAAGATTAGACTGGATTAACAGTGTTTTATGCCTCACTTTCACTTATGATATATCTAGATGGTCAGTTCTGAGATGGTGGAGTGATCAGAGAAAAACACCATTCTTCAACATGGGAACCGACAAACTTTCTCACACTAGGATCTGCCCGATTGCATGACTCTGCCACTAAGGCCCCTTAAAAGTCTACATGAGAATCATCGTGGAGGAAAAGCTCCACAATGAAAATTAATTATAAAACATTATACTTTACAATTTTGAAATTTTGATAAAGAAAGATCTCTATAATTTGAACTAAACTCTAAGCTACTTTGAAATAAGCATTAATCTTACCACCTGTCTCAGAAAACTTCTATCTACCTAAGTGTTTGAATTCTCTAAGGTATATACATGAACTTAAGGTATAGAACAGGTATATTTTTAATCCCGTTTACATAATGTTATGAGACTATGTTATCCATGTACGAGTTTTCTAAATATAACTGTATCTATGATATATACCATGTCTCTGATTTAACTACTGCACTGTAAGTCATAAATTAAATTCTTATCTTAAATTTCACATAAATGTAGAATATTGCCTTTACCTTATGACCTGTTTACAATGGCAGGGATTTTTCTGGCCATTTTGGGAAAGGGACCTTGGGATGAAATTGGGAAAATCATTGACAAAATCGACATTTTGGGAAAATTTTTCATTAAACTTTAAAACTTTTTACATTGTCAGCACATAAAATATTTTGCCTGGAATATTTAAATTTACTATTTTGATACATGCTGGTAGTCACTCATTTGTACCAAATCACTCAGACATTAACACAATATCTTCATAGACAGGCTTCAAAACAAACATCTGAGAAAGTTGTTTCATGAGTTGCTCCCATTCTACCAGATCCTCATTGACTATACCAGTAAATCAAAATGTGCATAAATACAGGTTATTATAAAGATATACAAGCTACACCAAAAATATAGAGTTTTTTCACTTTTTCTTAAGTTTCTCAAAGCAGGATTATTTGGGAATTTTTACCTACAAAATTGGGAAAAATGTATGCTTTTTGGCATTGGGAATGGGTCCCTTTACCGGACCCTGTGAGTGGCCAGAAAAATCCCTGAATGGACAGTATAAAATACAAGATGATTTAAATCAAGGTTTACCTCTCTAACAAGGACACTTAAAACTTATTTAAACATTATATTATTTACATTATATTATTTACATTAGCATTTTTGCACCAAATTATTAAGAAATATTCAGGATTTGTGAAATATAACTACATGTATATAACAAATTATTACTTAAACTACATAAAAGAAAAAAAGATAAGTGTAGAGAAAAATGGACCATTTTTATCTGGAATGGGTCCTTGGACCACTGGCCCCTAAGTAAAAATACAGGCCCCGAAAATGCTATAAGTCTCACTACTATCCTTCTTTTCAATATCAGATAAGTTTTGAGGAAATATTGTTTAAAAAAACTGATAACAGTCATTAAGCTGTAACAGTTTTTAACAAGAGGCCCATGGGCCTTAAAGCTCACCTGAGGATATGACCAAAATCATTTGCAAAATACAAACAATATTATTATGTACAAGTTAATAGTTTTCAAGATAATTAACAATTTGAGTCTTCTTATGCATCTATGACCTTGACCTTTGAACGTAAGACCTTGAATCATACATCAGAACGATCCCCATATCAATTCCTACAATATTCCAATACATGCCTATACAAAAAGTTAATAGTTTTAAAGATAATAAACAACTGCCGTATTTTTATGCACCTATGACCTTGACCTTTGAAAAGATGACCTTGGGGCTTATATCAAAATGATCGTCATGTCAATACCTACAATATTCTAGTATATATGCCTACGCAAAAGGTTAATAGTTTTTAAGATAATTAACAATTAAAGTCTTCTTGTGCATCTATGACCTTGACTTTTGAACATATGACCTTGAGCCATAAATCAAAATGATCATCATGTCAATACCTGCAATATTCTCAAATATATGCCTATGCAAAAAGTTAATAGTTTTCAAGATAATGCACAATTTTAGTTTTTATAAGCAAAAAAAATAACATTTCAGGGGCAAAAACTCCTACATGCATAAACACAAAGTTAGGAAACTTTGTACTTTTTTACATTTTGTCATGCTAAACATTTTAACAATGTTTTGATATTATAAATCTCTTAAATTTTTTAAGAAATTAGCCTAAAACTGCAAAATTACAAACTAGGTCATGACTTTGAACTTTGACCTTGACCCCATTTTAAAGGTTATTTCAAGAAAAAGTCAAAACTGAAAACCCCATGTCAATATCTGTTCAAATAGTCAAGTTATAACAATTTAAAGCCATTTTACCAAATTTTAAAAATTAAACGCAAAAAACTCATAACCTAATTTTCAACAAAATTTCATGAAATGAACAAAAAGGCCTAAGACCCTAGAGATGCCAAATATCATGTCAGATTTTTCCTCCAACCTTGGTTTCGGAGAAGAAGATTTTTTAAGATTTGTGGACCCCTAGGTCACCTTGACCTAGTTTTAGTAGCCATGGCAACAACATGAACAAATCTGAATTGCACTGGCCCCTATATGTTTCTCACCAAGTGTCATGGAAATCTGTTCAGCAGTTTTGGAGGAGAAGTCGAAAATAGGTGTTAACGATGCACACACACACGCACATACACACGTCGCACCATGCCATAAGCTCACATGACCTTTCGGTCAGGTGAGCTAAAAATGACATATAAAATCTCCACAAATATAAACTGATTGTGTTACAAACTGCAACAATGGTCTTTTGAATGTTTATATTAATCCCCTTTTTGGAAAAGATGACCCAAATTTTCCCAAGGCCTTGAACAGACAGGCTTATCCAACTCTGGAGCCTCAGCAGCCTCAAGTGGTCTAAAAGAGCCCTCTCATTGCCAAGGTTCAAATCCCACTCAGGCAGATCCTAGTCTGAGAAAAGTTTGTCAATTCTCTTGCCAATTCAGTGTGTGGTTTTCTCCAGGCACTCCAGTATCTTTCACCATCCTAGAACTGACTGCCTCCACATAAGTGAAAGAATCTTGTTTTTTGGTTTGAAACATGTCTATTAACCCAATCCAACTCCAATCCAGATCAAACACTGATATACTGAGTTTTAAACCAAACACAATACATATATTATCAGTTACTTTATGTATTTACATTGGGGATATAGTGAATATTATGCAATTGCTGACTGAGACATTGCAGTGGAATCATTGTGTTAAATGCCAATGTCAAGATTCTTTCACAAGTCAAAGCAATCTGTTCTAGTATGATATATGTACATTATTCATCCCAGTCAAAATTCTTTCACTCACACTGAGGAAGTCACTGAGGAAGTCAGTTTCCGAGTATTTGAAGAAAAAACACTGACTCTGGGCAAGCAAACTGACAAATATTCTCACACTAGGGTCTGCCTGAGTGGGATTCAAACCCAGGCACTCTGATCCATAACAATGTGCTTTAGCCACTAGGTCCCTGCAACAGGAAGGAGTACATAACTAAAAATCCACTTTTTCACTAGGTGCCCTAACTGAGGATCCCATCTGACCCTATTGGTTGATAAGTGAGCCCTCTTTCACACTTGTTAAAGATAGTCTGATAGTAAATTTATCACTTTTATATCTTCTATGAGTATTCTCCCGTTCTATTAAAGAAGAAACAAGAGCACAAGGAGAACAACACAAGTCTGCAGCATACATACTGACAAAACTTTCACAAACATAAAAAATCTGCCAGAGAGGGATTCAAACCCAGGCAGTGAGTGGACAGACTGATAGTATGACAAACTGGATTAAAAAATGACAGATGGGCATTTTATACATTCTACACGTAATGATGTCAGTGGTTTTGTTTGCCTAAAATTACTACCGAATAAAGGTAGTTTCCCCTTGAGAAATAAGACAAAATTTTCCCAATTTGACAACTATAATTCCCCAAAAGGCAACAGTGACACACAATCAAATAGTTAAATCCAGTTGTCCAAAACTGTTCTGACAGACAAAAAATGTTAGATATTGTCACAATATAAAATCTTTGCAATGAATTCAAAATTCTGAGCGTAATATGTGACATAAAAAGGGTCCAAATTTTCCCAATCTGAAAGGTGGAAGGTAGTTTTTTAAAACCATAGCAAAATCACTGGACGTATCTCAATGGATAAATTTTGTAGCGGACTGGGCTTGATAGGTGGCCAGGTCGCTCAGTCGGTAGAGCGTCTCCCTAGTATTGGGAAGTTCCCAGGTTCAAGTCCCGGTTTGGCCGCTGCATTTTTTCCTTTCCTGTTACATTTGGGGGCTCTTCCGACCCTTAAGTGGTTTCTATTCAAAGTGGTTGTATGAATAAATATACAATGTATAGAATAAATATAATGCATGTATACAACAGTCACAGTTTACAATCACTATCATGTTTAATCAAGGTTCATACTCTGTACATAAAACATGTCAATAATTATACAATGTACAATTACACAGAATATGTATTTATCTTACAGATTTACCTGGAGAGGTATCTACAACATTAAAATAAGACTGCAGACCATAATACAGGAATTCAAAACACTGAAAAAAAAAACGGATACCGGCCAGCCCGTTGACCTTTTACATAATAATTACTTGTCAAACCTGGATACATTGTTATGAAAGCTGAGTAACACATGCAAGCTTTAATAAATAATCGAATATTACAATATAAAACTCACAATACATACCTTATAATCTCTCAAAATGCTCACAAAAACGAGAAAATTTCTTCTCTATCGTACCTACAAAATTATGCCAAGCTTAATGCACGTAGACAGCGTTAAATATTGTAGACACACAATATTTAAATTGAGACCAAGGACAGGTAATGTTTAAAATGGGACGAAATGGGCACGTAATCCAAAATGTACTCGTCACAAATACTACGTCACTAAGTAAACGTTTAAATATCAATATTTAAATCAAGCAGTCGTAAAAATTACAGAGAACATGGGTTGGGTTTTTTAATTAATAAAAAAAACAACATGAAATACGCAACCTGTGAATTCCATACCGACATGAGAATAAATTTGAATGCACAGGCGAACAAGGAGATCGAAAACGAAAGTAGAATTGGGATAACCCAATGAATTACGAAGTCGTATTTATAGTATAATTAGATACAAGAACATTGTTTTGCTGGTTTTGTTTCATTCGTAAGTACAAATAATTAAGGGAAAGAGCAACTAATTTTGGTTAGAATTTTTGGACCAGTTTACAGTTTCACTGTATATGTACATTTGAATTACCGGTATTTCTTTTTTGGCTTTCTGTGTGGCACAGAGGGCATGTCATTATGGCGATTAGACCTGAAATACATGGCTCCGAACGGCTTATTTATTATACTGATGTTCGGAGCCATGTATTTCTGGCCCCAGTTTCACAATCATTCACTCAATTGAGTGTACACTCAACTCAAATTTGGGAATATTTCAATGTCAATTTTTAAGACATTACACAGTTAAAATTGAATGTCTAATGTTATATCTAAATTGTTTAAGTGTAGGTTTGTTGAACAAAACAAAATGGTGTCTCATAAAACTAAAATTATTAAAATATTAATGAGAGAAAAATGGGAATATTTGAGTTGAGTGTACACTCAGCTGAGTAAATGATTGTGAAACCGGGGCCTGGTCTGTAGGGCGATAAATATAATTTGTTTGATGATTTCAGTCTATATTTACATCTTGTAGTTTTTTTTAATGTTATTTCATTATTAATTTTATTTATTTATTTTAATTATTTTACACCGACAAAATAATTCTTATGTTAAAATAAATCCTCGGTTGCTCAGTGGTAGAGCGTCCGCGTCGAGAGCGGGAAGACTCTTAAATTAATCCTGGCACCAGGTGAACCACTCAATACTCAGTCCTCCTATCTAAACTGATGCACTAATAAGAACCACCTGAATGACATGTATGCGACTATTGTAAGAGCCAAATAATATGTGAATAACATGAATGGAATTCATCGGAATTACGTATACACGGCAATAGTCAGAACCATCTTTACTATAAAAAAACCATCTGAAAAAAATACACGATAATGATCAGAACATTTGTATTACATAAACATGACAGTAACTGCTATCTGAATTAAATGCACTTGGCAATAGTCACACAAAAAATCTGAAGTGTACTTGCTTGGCAATAGTTATACAGTTATACAGAACAATATTCTATATACATGCACTTGGCAAAAGTGACACAGAGCCACATGTGCTAAGTGTACTGGCCATATGAATTACACGTGCTTGGCAATAGCCACACAGAGCCACCTGTGTTAATTACGTGTAATTACCAAATGAATTACATGTGATTGGCAATGGTCAAACAGAGTCAACTATGATAAATGTACTTGCCATATTAATTACATGTGCTTGGACACAGTCACACAGAGCCACAAGTGTTAAGTGTACTTGCCATATGAATTGCCTGTGCTTGGCAACAGTCAAACAGAGCCACAAGTTTTAAGTGTACTTGCCATATGAATTACATGTGCTTGGCAACAGTCGCACAGAACGAGCTAAGTTACATTTATTTGACAATGGTCATGGGGAAATATGTTTTATTTACTACACATATACACAATTGTTTTTTTTCTTTGCAGATTAGACGGTCTTCAAAATGTCTCCAGAAAAGGCTCAGAGATCCAGAGGGAGTCGTGCTTTAAACAGTGTAGCGTTATTGATGGTAGCATCTGTCTTCTGGATGTGTTATCGTGATGACGACACTAATTTTTGGCTGAATAATATTAAAACTCAAATCAAAGGAAACCAGCTATCCTATGTTATGACCTTTAGTACTGTTGGATTTGCCGACTTTATCGTTGGTGAACTAATCATCCGGTTTTGTGTTTTCTGCAATTTAATCAGACAATGTGAAGGACGAACATGGCTGTATATGGCCAAATCAGCGTTTCTGACTGATGGCGTCAAACAATTTTTAGTTTTCCCAGTTTTTATGTCAATGCTTTCGTTTCTAACTCTACATGGAGGAAATTATCTTCTTATTTGGAGTATAATGAACAACACTTGGAACTATGCTATTATAATGGCAGTAGCATTGCTTCCGTATATACTTG
Source organism: Tegillarca granosa (assembly GCA_029721355.1). Lineage (NCBI taxonomy): Eukaryota > Metazoa > Mollusca > Bivalvia > Arcoida > Arcidae > Tegillarca > Tegillarca granosa. The sequence continues at coordinate 34,191,248 of CM056606.1, read as the reverse complement.
GACTTAAGGTAATATAATTCTTATAACAATTTTGAAAAAAATCTTTTTTCGTGGAATTTTATTTTTGCGATGTAATCACGAAAAATTATTTTAAAAAAGCCATTTGGTATTGCGAAAATTCCATGAAGCCATGTCATCTTAGGTACAAAATCGAGAAAACCAGACTTTGCGAACTTTAACTAATTTACTTTATTTACAAATATATTATTTATCGTTTATTTTGTCATTACAGGAACCGACCCGTGTTGAGATGTCGTACTATTTGGAGAAAAATAAACTAAATGTTGGACATGGACTTGCTTGGTCGTACTACTTTGGTTATTTGAAGCTTATACTTCCCTGTAAGTGTATAGACTTAATTTTAATGAATTAGTTTATCACCATTTTCATAATGATTGTTCCGAATAACGTAAAATACAATCACGTTACCAAATCCACTAGCTCTATTAATAATTATGTATCCGAATGAATACTTTTATCTATGAACATTTGTAGTTCAATGCCACACATATGTACTCGGCGAAGCCAACATATAACCAAGAAACGGTACAATAAACAATCCAAATATAAAACAGAACATGAAAATCTACTTATTAATAAAACTCCGGGTCCCGGTTGTCACAATCATAAAGCAATCGAAGGGTTTCATTAACTTAAACTTTTTTCCGTCCTCAGCGAAGAGTTTCTTTAAATGTTTCTGCATTAAGATTTCCTAAGCATAATATAAAACGGCGCATTTTTTTAACTATGAATGACATGACAAAGTGTCATACTTGGTTTCATAATAAAGCCTTTACTATTGTTAAAATTGGCGGGGAAACCTACTGCTAGTTTGATCTACCAAAGATTTTATTAGAACATTGATCGCATTATTCTAAAGAAAATGAGGCAACGTCAACAAACACAACAAAGAAGCAATGATACAAAAAATAAACACACAAGTGTTATAGATAAATCATTTATGACTGCCTTAATGTGTTATACATAAATCTAGTTATATTTTTGGACGCAATTCTTTAATTAGTGTAAGAAATGACAATCTGTCTAGAAATAAAAAAGAAATTCGTCAGCGGAATATATGCAAAAACACATTTTACAGTCAATATTCATGATAAGAAGGCAATAATCATCATGTTTATCTTGCAGTAAGTGATCTTTACATTTATATAGGGATATATCATATATAAGAGCATTTAATTTATTACACAATTGCATTCAGCTTTACAGACACGATTAACCATTTGGCAAGAAAAACAACTAGAAAAGTCCAAAATGGTATATAAGTTGTATATATTGGTACCATCAAGCTGTTATTGTTACCCGTCATTAGAGAATGCTGATAACAGAATGTCAGTATGTAAACCAGGCCCTGAAACTATAAACGCCAGCAGGAGTGGTAATATTTCGAGAACATACAGTAATACTGTATACAGATTCCAGTTAGAAAATGAAAAGGTACTTTGTATTTTTGGATCAAAATAGAAGAAAGTAATTTTTACAGAAAAATATATACTTGACATCAACCATTGCAAGGAAGAACTCATTTTACTGGGATCACAGATTAAAAATTTTCTGACTCCCAACGAGTACTTTGAATAAGCCTAGGTGCATAAAGATTTCGTAGTGACCGTCATGATGAATATGTCCCGGTAGGCTATTTGGTCAACATTATCAGCTATGGTCCTTGTCTAGACGAAAATGTCCCGGTAGGCTATTTGGTCAACATTATCAGCTATGGTCCTTGTACATCATACATTTTTAGAATCTTTTCAAAATTACATTTTTTAACCAGTGGGATGACGTTTAGCATGTATGAAGCATGTTATGCGTGAATACTTACAAATGTTAATTTATTTTGTTTCAGACAACATATTTTTGCTGTGCTGAGTATGCCACTCCTGTATTGTCACTTTACGAGATGAGTCAGCATGAAGAAGCAGGTCTTAGTGTCGAAGATAGACATGTTCAGAGGAGACAGTTCTGTGCCACACTAAACGCTATTTTGGACAGGAATCCAACATTTAGAGCAAGTTGTAAAGTAATTATATTTGATGGTAAGTCATACCGTTACATCTACATGTAAAGTAAATATATATATGATGGTCAGTTATACCGTTACATGTAAAGTAATTATTTTTGATGGTAATTCATACCGTTACATATACATGTAAAGTAATTATTTTGATGGTCAGTTATACCGTTACATATACATGTAAAGTAAATATTTTTAATGGTCAGTTATACCGTTACATATACATGTAAAGTAAATATATATGATGGTCAGTTATACCGTTACATATACATGTAAAGTAATTATTTTTGATGGTCAGTTATACCGTTACATATACATGTAAAGTAATTATATTTGATGGTCAGTTATACCGTTACATATACATGTAAAGTAAATATATATGATGGTCAGTTATACCGTTACATATACATGTAAAGTAATTATTTTTGATGGTCAGTTATACCGTTACATATATATGTAAAGTAATTATTTTTGATGGTCAGTTATACCGTTACATATACATGTAAAGTAATTATTTTTGATGGTCAGTTATACCGTTACATATACATGTAAAGTAAATATATATGATGGTCAGTTATACCGTTACATATACATGTAAAGTAATTATTTTTGATGGTCAGTTATACCGTTACATATACATGTAAAGTAATTATTTTTGATGGTCAGTTATACCGTTACATATACATGTAAAGTAATTATTTTTGATGGTCAGTTATATCGTTACATATACATGTAAAGTAATTATATTTGATGGTCAGTTATACCGTTACATATACATGTAAAGAAAATATATATGATGGTCAGTTATACCGTTACATAAACATGTAAAGTAATTATATTTGATGGTCAGTTATACCGTTACATATATATGCAAAGTAATTATATTTGATTGTCAGTTATACCGTTACATATACATGTAAAGTAAATATATATGATGGTCAGTTATACCGTTACATATACATGTAAAGTAATTATTTTTGATGGTCAGTTATACCGTTACATATACATGTAAAGTAATTATTTTTGATGGTCAGTTATACCGTTACATATACATGTGAAGTAATTATTTTTGATGGTCAGTTATACCGTTACTATGAGGCGCCGTTTCTATATTTATTCAGTATTTTAACATATGCATAAATCGATTTTTGGATATCCATAAATCGATTTTTGCATATGCAAAAATAGTCGGTATTTTTGCATATGTAAAAATCGAATTATGGATATCCAAAAATCGATTTATGGATATCCAAAAATCGATTTATGCATATGTAAAAATATTTGGCATTTTTGCATATGCAAAAATCGATTTATGGATATCCAAAAATAAATTTGTAAAATTTGAAAATACTGAGTTCTCCCCAATTCTCAATCCCGAAGTAAATACTTTCCGGTATATTGTGAGAGTAATATTTTTCTCTTGTAACAAATAAAAATCGTTCATTTTCTTTATGGTTAATAAATGCACTTTCAAAATAAGTGCAAAAATATAAGCCTACGCATTTTAAAAACAAAAGTGTTTATTACATTACGATTCGTTACATTACCACGCGACGGTTCGCCCTACAAAATCCAACATGGCTGCTAGAAATAATAAAAGGAAAGAACGAATATCAGAGGAGTATATCATTGAGGTGTTTGGAAATTGATGATCGGCATGTTGACGACAAAGCTGTCGATATCATATCAGAAATTGAGTTAGTTGCCATGTTACAAACCGACGTAATAATGAACACGAAATAGACCCGCACTAAATAGTTGGGGAGAAATCATTTCACACTCGCGATTTATGGATATGTTAAAATCGATTTTTACATATGCAAAAATACTGACTATTTTTGCATATGCAAAAATCGATTTATGGATATCCAAAAATCGATTTATGCATATGTAAAAATGTATTTTTGCATATGCAAAAATAGCCAGCATTTTAACATATGTAAAAATGTATTTATGCATATGCAAAAATCGATTTATGGATATCCATAAATCGAATTTTACATATGCAAAATTATTTTTGGATATCTTTAAATAATTTTACATATGTTAAATTCGATTTATGGATATCCATAAATGAATTATGCATATGCTAAAATAGTGAATAAATATAGAAACGGCGCCTCATACGTTACATATACATGTAAAGTAAATATATATGATGGTCAGTTATACCGTTACATATACATGTAAAGTAATTATTTTTGATGGTCAGTTATACCGTTACATATACATGTAAAGTAATTATTTTTGATGGTCAGTTATACCGTTACATATACATGTAAAGTAATTATTTTTGATGGTCAGTTATATCGTTACATATACATGTAAAGTAAATATATATGATGGTCAGTTATACCGTTACATGTACATGTAAAGTAATTATAGTTGATGGTAAGTCATACCGTTACATATACATGTAAAGTAATTATATTTAATGGTAATTCAAACCGTTACATATACATGTAAAGTATGTAATTATATTTGATGGTAAGTCATACCGTTACATATACATGTAAAGTAATTATATTTAATGGTAATTCTAACCGTTACATATACATGTAAAGTAATCACATTTGATGGTAAGGCATACCGTTACATATACATGTAAAGTAATAATATCTGGTGGTAAGTTATACCGTTACATATAAATAATTATATATGATGGCAAGTCATACCGTTACATATACATATAAAGTAATTATATATGATGGTAAGTCATACCGTTACATATACATGTAAAGTAATTATATTTGATGGGCAGTTATACCGTTACATGTACATGTAGAGTAATTATATTTGATGGTAAGTCATACCGTTACATATACATGTAAAGAAATTATATTTGATGGTAAGTCATACCGTTACATGTACATGCAGAGTAATTATATTTGATGGTCAGTTATACCGTTACATAAACATGTAAAGTAATTATATTCGATGGTCAGTTATACCGTTACATAAACATGTAAAGTAATTATATTTGATGGTCAGTTATACCGTTACATATATATGCAAAGTAATTATATTTGATGGTCAGTTATACCGTTACATAAACATGTAAAGTAATTATAATTGATGGTCAGTTATATCGGTACCTATACAGGTATATGTAAAGTAATTATATTTGATGGTCAGTTATATCGGTACATATACAGGTACATGTAAAGTAATTATATTTGATGGTAAGGCATACCGGTATTTATTTTTAAATGTATTTTTTATAGACAAGATGATTGGGGATCAATGACTAGTACCATAACATTAACCCTAGTCAGTGCTCCTCAAAAAATGATAGTTTTATTGTCACTTTTCCCAATATATGTTTGTTTGTTTTTTTGTTCTGTTTTTCTATTTCTATCATTAACTTGTATTGTGTCACCGCTTTATTCATCTGTTGACAGACTTCAGTCACAAATGTTTATAACAAATCAGTTGTTTAAGTGGAATGATGTTGTTCAACGCTTTATGCGTCTAAAAGGACTTGTAAAAATTGCAAAAAGTATGGAGCAATGTTTATACACTTATACGTTTAGCAAGTATATGTTTATCAGCTACTAATTATTATTTCAAATATTCTGTTTTGATTTTAGATATAGATACAGCTGGAAATGAAGTTAAAATATGTAGGATTCTGAAAGAAAATATTGAAAGAGATCTTAGAGAAACTGTTAAAGAGCGAATCTTGTAGATCATAACATGACTAAGTTTTCTTATCCTTTACATCATAAAAGAGGAATATATATATATATATATATATATATATATATATATATATATATATATATATATATATAACTTGTAATTTTTGTTTTATTTTCGTGTAATTACTTACTTTTTTTAATTCATTCATATAATGGATTAATATACTTTTTTAATAATGTTTTGTTATTAGTTTGAACCAGTGAGTTTTAAACATTATTTATATTTCCTAGCATGATTATGTAGTCTTAATTATGATACCTTGGTATTTTATTGAATTTTATTCTTATGCTAAATATGTTACTGTCATTTTAACCAAAATACTTGTATAAAGGTTTCGAGTTTAAAATAATTATGTTTCAAATAATATTCATTGTAATAAGACGTCTTCACATGTGTTTATTGAATGTCTTGTGTTTAAGTACGTATAGTGTCGGTTGTTATTCTTAATTAAGATCAACTAGCTAATTAAAATTTAACACTACTAGTTGTAGTTCGAATATTCTCTGACCCTTTAAGCATTACATTTCGAAAAATTCCAAAGTTATCATAATTCAAAGATTATAAAAATTTTATTCAATTTTTAAATATTATTATGATAAATTTTGAATTTTTTAAATATAAAGGTGAATGCTATAGTAAATTAAATAAAAGACATCCTTATCCTACAAGATAATCTTTTCATACACTAAAAGGCCCAAGAAAAAACATATTAAACATCAGGTTATATTTTAGCGGAAAACGTCTACGAAAAATCAATCTATAAATTGTTTGCTTATAATCCCGGTCTTATTGTAAGGCTAGGAAGGTATGGACACAGTTAAATCTACTTTATTGAGTAAATGAACATAAACACCGTAGTTGGGCTAGTAGGCTTTTTTAGATACGCAGACTAATTATGGTTTCGAGCAAATTCGCTCATAGATGTTAAAGCGATTAGATATAAGCGACTTCATTTTAAATGTCTATCATATAAACTGCAGGAAATGAAAAAAAAACCTGAGAGAACTAATCTAAAGAGAACAAGACCATTGAAATAAGAAGGTAGTATGTTACAGAATAAACTCATACGTGTCCGATATGTTTAGCAGTAGAAGAAAGCAGTATGTAGCTAAACATCACGTTCTTTGTTCAACAACACACACACACACACACACACACACATAAAACAACAAACAACCAACCAAACCTATATAAATGACAAAGAATAACAGAATATATTTATTGGTCACATCAAATGATAAACCTTCACAGTAAGTACGTTTTGATATGGTTTTCACATGAAAAGCCATCAATTGTTTTTTAATAATTAACAAGCATTCCAATTAAGTATTTCTTCTAGTCATATTACAGAATAAAATATAGATCCAGTACTTGTAAATTAGTCTTTGTTAATCGATGCTTTATTAAGATTGATTTATAAAGGTCCAAACAGCAAAATAACTCACGTGTAAATGTAGTTATATTTATACTTTATAAACTGATTTGACATTTGAGACTTTTTTGGACTTTTTAAATATTATTTTACGGTTATTAATAGGAAATTAAACAGGTTCTAAAAACTGCTTGTTAAAACAGCACTGTAGTTAATGCTGTAAATCAAATACCTTATTATTAACAACATCTTAGTTTATTCAATCTTAATTTATAACAAGCAATAAGACAGCAAACGCCTTGTTAATTATACAGTACTGTATCCAGAAAAAATAATTATAATTATAATGAACTGATGTTTTCTGGAATCCTTTGTATAATAAACTGCAGGCAAAAAAAGATTTAAAAATCACAACTGAAAAAATCAAATCTGAGAACAGGTCAACCTTCTCCACATTTCTAACAATAAAGGAAGTGAAATCGGCGTAATGAAGAGATATTATTTGGTGAACCGAACCACAACCAATTATGTTCACTTTATTGAGTAAATTTAACAAATTAAAAAACTTTCCGAACGGCACAAATTTGAAAAAGGAAAATAAAACAAACATACCAGTCATTGTCCATATCACAATCCCCAAAACAAAGTAAAAATATTGCAAACTGGCAAAATATGTTATACACTCGAACTTCCATCAAGGAAGTGAGGCCGGGTGCTCCGGAAGGGTAAGCACTTCCTGTCTAGCTAGCTACACCCGTCACGTGCAAGTCAATTTTGAGAATGAAAGGAACATAGAACTACGGTAAGTCAAATATATCCAGTATAAGTTTGGATACAGTGACTACATACTTATCAACAATATTGTGATGACGGCCATAAAACTTTTTAAGGGCCTTGATTAGCCTAGGCTTGCAATATCCTTGTGTCAACAATTTAATTGTAAGTAATTTGCTTCGTTGCAAAAAGTCCCCATAGTGGGAACAAGCTTTTCCGTACCGTATTAACTGTGAAACATATACACCATACGCAGGAGAAGCAGGGGTATTACTGCAAAAATACGGAAAGTTGTCAATAGAAAAATTGAAGTCATCACGTTTGTCGTATAGCTTCAGATGTAACCTTTCGTGGGTGTCATTAGTGAGGAATAAGTCCAAATATGAAGCAGAACATGAAGAATCTGTCGTGTCTTTTATTTCAAGCTTAATTGGATAGATGACATTCACATATTCTCCAAATTTGTGATTATTTAGAGATAGAACGTCATCTATATATCTGTATGTGTAGTTGAATGATTAAGCGACAGTCTTTTCTCCAGATTTAACAAGGGTCTTTAAAAATTCTGATTCATATAAAATGTTCGAAATAAACAACTACCGTACATATTCTAGTATTCTGTCAAGGAATATTCTTTAATAATTTATCTATATACCATTTAGCCCATTGCTGAAAAAAATTGTTTTCTCTCTGTGGACACTACTATTTGGACTGCGTTAAGTTTTTATTGAAAATAAATTAATTTTTTAATTGGTTGTTATCACGATTTATTTTTTTAGTTCGGTTTTATTAGCCCAAAATAGATTAAAATCATAAAAACTTGGGGCAACTCGATAAAATGTTATTTATCAGCATGTATGAGAACAATGGCATCAACAGTTCGTGCGAGAATGACAACAGATTCTGCAAAGAAAAAACACGGACTAAATAGGATTAAAATCGGCCAGCTTCAGATGGCAAAATTGTTGTAAATAAAGCAGCAGTTTGGCTTGGGTACGCACGATAAAGTAGTCACATTGCTTTTTGTTTTGCTTGTTGACGTTGCCTCGTTTTGGATAAAGAATAACGTTATCAGTGTTTGAAAAATAAGATCTATGGTAGATCAAAATAGCTGTAGGTTTCCCCATAAATTTCAAAGTTAGTAAAGGTTTAATTATGGAACAAATTATTACATTTTTTCACGAGAGGCATAGTTGAGAAAAAATGCGCCGTTAACATATTATGCAAAAGAAAACATAATGCACCTAACATAACGCACCTTTAATATTTCGTTTTAAACAAATGACACATTCAAAACTTTTCGGGGACAAAATTCGCATTTTAGAGTTGTGCTTCAAACTTTCTTGATGCTGAATAACAAGACAACAACAAAATAAATGGATTGCAAATGCTTTTTAAACATAGAGACTGTTACGCCAAAAACTTGTCACTAATTGATAATATAATAATTCAAAGCATTGTCAGTGTAAGCTCTAGTACTATATATATCAACAGTTTGTAGTTCGAATTTATTATTACAGTCCTGGCTTGCCAGCTGTAAAATAAAGAAAACAAAAGCATATAATTCAAAGTATACAATGAATGATTAAGAAAATTCAGTTCCAGATTTTTAGTAACAATATAAACTAACTCCTGCTTGATCTGAGATTTTCATAAAGTTGTTATATATATATATATATATATATATATATATATATATATATATATTACTTGGTAATAAGTTCGATAATATATAAACTTCGGTTTACCTGTAAATGTAGGGAATAATAAACTTCGGCTGACGAAAAGATACAAGCAATAAGCGCATTCTAATTTATAAGCCGCCTTAAATTGTAAGCAATCTATAAGTTTTAAAAACTGAAAAACACTAAATCGTAAAGATTCCCACAAAAACAGATCGCATGTTTGAGAGCATATTGTTTCATCACGTTATCAAGACAATGATATCTTGGTCATGATTAACCAAAGTATATTTCATATTCTGGAAATTTAACTATTAAACTTAATATCGATATATTATATCACCTTAATATGTGTTGCATTACAACTGATTAATATTCCAGAAACACCATCTCTTGAGTATCCAGAATCAGTGAAGGAAGCTATAGCTGTATATTGGCGAATTGAAGCACAGTTAGGCAAAACCTATGAAAACATCACCAGTAATAACTTCTGTGAGTATTTCAGAGATACAATAATAATTAACTTTTGGGTAATTATAAAATTAATCTCATTAATTTAGCATTTGAAAAATATTACTTTTACTTTTAGATTTCTAGATCGTATGATCAAGTGATTCAGTTGCATGTACATTTAAAGAAAATCCGCGATTTTTGGGAGTTGTGTACACCAAGAATAAACTGTAAGAAATAGATCTTTCGAAAACTGCATTTGTTAAGGGCAGAATAGTATTGTGTAACAATACAAATTGGAATTTAATAATAATGTCCTTGCGGTCCGTGCGCAAACATTAAGCGCATGCTTAATTATACTGATATACGTTTAAAATTTGATAAAACGTTTTTTGATTTTTTTAAGAACTTAGATTCGCAGTCTTCATGGATGACTGATTGTAAACGATTTTTTTTCAAAAGTGCTTAAATTTTACATTATTTCCAATTATGTTATGTTTCCTAGGTAACACTATATTCTACAAAGGCTGTTCGATATGTAATGCATTTTGTGCCACATCGCGGTACGCTCTGCAAGATTTCGTTGATGATGATACGCTTGAATAGCTCTATTCAATACCTTTCGAACAGAACAGTATAAACAAGTGTTTTCAGCTCCTTGTAGTTTTAAAATTATAGCCATTTCAATGAACCAGTCGTTGACAACTATTGAAGAAATTAGCGCGTAAAGCTTATATAACAGCTCGAGTTTATTTAAGATTCTAACTGAATTGGTGAAGTTTATTGATCTGATAAGATATCTTATGAGACCGTTCCTAGGTGGGGAAGTTCTGACTAGCACAGTGTCCGTCAAAGATGCAGCAAAATCTGGTCAACTTGTGACTTTAACAGAAATGCAAATATCTCAAAAGTCAGGGAAATAATTGAAAGTGATGGCAGATATACTATTTATGATATCTATAAAGATGTTGGCATATCTCGGTTGCATTTCATTTTGAAGCGTATTTTGAAAGCACAAATGATTTCTGCCAGATGGATCCCGCATATATTGACAGAGGACCAAAAACGGGTACGAGTACAAACCGCTACGCAATTGTTCAAAATGTTTCCCAAATCCAATCAAAGACGCTTTGCAAACATTGTTACTGGTGACGAATCATAGGGTTCATTATATCGAACCAGTAAGAAAAATTGAAAACAAAATATGGTTTATTAAACACGGTAGAAGGTCTGTAGTTGCCAAAATAAGAATAAACACAAAGAAGGTTCGTTATTGCAGGTCCTTTCTGGTGCCGAAGGGCAAAAGTGGTACAGGTCGGTTTTATCAACCTGTTATACTTAAAATGCTCCAGAAATTTTATCTTAAATGACGCCCTATGTCAGGATTTAGGCACGTCCGTCTACTTCATTATAATGCTCCTTTACATACGTCTGAGCTTGCGAAGCTTTTTTTGAAATCGGAGAAGGTTACCGTCCTGCCACAACCACCGTACTTTTCAGATCTAGCCCCATGCGACTTGTTCCTATTTCAAAAACTTAAAAAGTTCTTATCTGGTCCCGACAAGCCCTTGGCTCAGCCATCAGTTAGTGCCTCAAAGGCTACCTAAATCATCGTACCGTCACGCATTTTGGAAATGGATCGAAGTTATGTATTCAATTCACTATTTGAGTCGAAAGCTTTGAGAAAACATTCAATAGACATTACATATCGATCAACCCTCGTATATGTTCTCATAATTGTAACTTACAATATAGAATATAAAAGAAACTTGAAACTGTACATGCTATGCGAGAATGATTGATATATGAACACATAATGTAAATACACAACACAAACACCTGTCAAATCCTGATGTGCTATATGTGCACACCCCGGAAAATCACCCCCATCAACGACACTAGGGGCCGAATAAATATTAAAAATTAGGACGGCTGAAAATTTTTGCTAAATGGGTTACCCTCTTAAAGCACAAAGTACTGCCAACTGAGTTATGGATACCCTAGGGGAAGTTTACTCCACCAGCAGTGGTACCCGCTCAGGGGTATTAAATACACAACACAAACAACTGTCAAACCGTGATGTGCCATATGTGCACACCCCGGAAAATCACCCCCTATTAGCGACGCTAGGGGACCGAAAAGCCTGATAGACAAAAACATAAGCCAAACATACCAAACCTTCTACAATTACTGAATCCAAGGTTCCAAAATTATATGAACCCAAATCCAGCCAAGGAATGCTCAGCATGAGGGAACAAACCTAAGTTTTAAATGATTTCAAAAATTAAGACGGCTGAAAAATAATAAATAGATACAATCCTGAAAATGTTGATAATATAGAACCAAAGCTTATAATGTAAAGATAGCCACCATCTTCGATTTGATTGGAGGTATTCATTAAGATTGAAATATTCAGATACACCTGTTTTTATTCTGCCCTAGCGATTAGTTACCTCCTTGTGGATATCTAGGGTACATAGCCAGCATACGTTTCAACATGTGATAAGACTGTTGTGTATAAAAACTCGGTCATTTGTACAGTGTAAAACACTTGAACATGTACACGTATTAAGTGTAACTACAATTGTGGTTTATCACTACAATATATTTTAATATAATTTTTACAATTGCTTAACTTAAGGCCAAATAAAAAATTGAATTGTAAGGTTTTTTACCAAGAAGGCTACATTTCTTTGTGCATTGATAAAAAAAAATGCGGAATATAAAATAACAGTTGTACCATATTCTACCAAAGTTAGGCGTAACTTCCAGACAACTGTTTTAACAAAGATATGTATATTTCCCATAAACAAATTTCTATTTATAATTGGTCTATTGTAATCCACAACCAACCCCATTCACCCCTTAAAGATCACGTCAGCTCCTTTAAGCTGTTAGTTGACTGCATGTTATTTCACGGATGTCAAATTACCTTAGGTCCTTTTATCCATTGTCTAGATGGACCTGTATTACATAAGCTGATAAATCGCGGCTTCTGGTAGGTAATGGACACCGTCCTTACACAATAATTGATACTGGCGGTTTGTCACAATATAAGAATATGCAAGTGCTCTTATAACTCCAAGTTTGTCACATGATCGATCTGAAAATTACGATACATTGCATAATTAGTTTGTTAATTTAACTTTTAAATAGATTCAGGTCAACGACTTACCTGCTATAAGTTAAACAGCTTTCAGTACATACTACACATAGTTGTACCAGCAGTACAATAATAATATTCCAACTCTACCTGTACTGTTTTCGGTTGCAAAACGCAATAAAACTCGATATATATTATGCATATTGTCAAATTCACGATAAAATTGCCTCGAGTTTCAATAGCCATGAAATATCAGTGATTCCGAAAAAATCAAAAATTATTTATAGTTAAAATGTAAATTTGAATGAATTTAAAGCCACAGTAATCAATGTAAAATATGCAACTATGTAACAAAGGCATCCATTATTAAACGAAATACTTAATGATAAACATTGTCTTAAGTTCGACTTTGATGCACTTTGTCCGGAAGTAATTAACGGCAAAACAAGTACAATCACGTAATGTCCTATGAGACGAAATAATTTGAACATAATAAATTTTGAATACCCTTTTTTAAACAAAAAAAAAAAAAAAAGAAAAAAAAAAACTCGTTATCCGACCTGTGCAAAAAAAAAAAAAAGGACAAAAAGTAACAATTCGATTTTGACATTATCGGCGGCAATGTCAAAATGCGTGGAAAATTTTAGAATCCGAGTAAAAAATCAATAATTTTAAACAACTCTGACATTCTTTTAAAGTTATTTACTTCAGACTTAATCCTCACAATAATGTATCACATGTAATAAATTCAAGTAACAAAGCATTTAGCAAATTATGGTCTGAAAGTCTTATCTTTGCAAGCAAAACTGTGTTATTTCCAAGTATATTAACAACCACCTAATTATATACCTCATGAAATGACACCTGCTTACAGAATAGTATCTGCTTTCCAAAGTTAAATTGCGGGAAACATTTTTTATATCCGGTCACAAAGGCTTTAAAACGAGACTTAAAAACACTATTACACGCACCTAGATTGCAAAACTTCCATAATGATTTTCTATACAAAGCTTGCAAGCATGAAAAAGATAACATGCAGCTAATTTTCAAAACTGTCATAAGAACTTCCTGCAAAGCTTGCAACCATGAAAAAAGCTTTCTGTAGAAAGCATCGCTGGTTGCTTGATTATAAACAAAAATTTTCTACGAAAAATCATTGCATTTTGCTCTCTTTCATAAAATAATCGACAATACAAGAGAATTGTACTAATGGACACTTATTTTGACTGTATATTGACAATGGTTTACACACACAATTGTCGCATATTCAAATCATATACAACTCGGTCCTAAATGTTTTTCTAGAGATGTTTGTCATTAGTTGGCGGCAAGTAAAAACTTTCTTAAAATCTGTTTTTTCTTTATATATATATATATATATATATATATATATATATATATATATATATATATATATATATATATATTCTTATGTATTTGTCTTTAACATCAACATAGGTGATTTGATTCTTATTTATCAACAATACTCGAACTTGCTAAAATCTAGTTATAACGAGAACAATTGTGTCATAATAGCTGGTATATAGGTTTACAGCTTTAATAAAATTTGTCTTCATTTTGTTATGGTTTATAATTGACCGTTTGGTATTTGCTGATTTTGAGAGAGGTGAAATAGGTTTCAAAGTAAAGTACAATTGCAACAGAGTAACTTGTAACAGGAAACATGTACTCTGCATAGGCCAATGCAAGGAAACATCAAAGAAAGGGGATAAGAAAAAGGTAATCATGAACAATGTAACTCTTCCAGTTGATCTGATGATAAAATGAAGAATCCGAATAATGTTCGATAAACCTGAACCATAGCCAATAATGTAGCTTGTGAATGTCACCAATTTATTTGGAGTTGGACATCCATCCAATCACTATGGACATCCATCAAAAGTATCTAGTGGTGCATTTATGAAAGGTACTTACCGTCTACTACCACATATCAAATATGTGATAAGCAAAAAGAAACCATATCGTCAATGCTCTGATATGTTTTATTGTTTATACGACGAGGTAACAGTGCAAGTGAATTCAAAGCGCTCGCAAATGAAGAGGTCTGTAAATGCATAATAAGAAACTACATGTATGATGTATACACGCTATAGATGTAATTTAAAAGATTATGTTGTTTAACATCTGTTGCAGTTTATACGCTCGAGATAAATCTATACAGGACGACACGATATCAAATCTTGGTGCCATGATGTACCGGACGGACAACGTTTGATCTTACCAGTACCAATATTGGTACAGTGGATGTATTTCTGGTTGTTCCCGGGAAAGGGAAAAAACTGATTAAAATGATGTATAATACATGGGTTATCGACCGTTTTATCTTCAGTATGATTGTCATACTGTAGGTATTTTTTAATACATGTTTTAATATCAGAACTCCAAATCTCATTCTCCATACAACATCGTAATTGACTTTTATCGATATATTCACAATATATATAGCATGATTCATTACAAGCTGGAAAATAACCACTATTACCATGGATACACGGGCTGGTGACGCAATTTTGCAGCATTTGAGACGTCACGGGTGCTGTCGACCTACAAGATAAAGAGCACATCTGCTTCTCCATGCAGAAGATATGTGTCATTGGACAGGTGTGTAGGGTCATTTGTCCTGAAACATCGCAAGAAAAATATTGCTGCTTGATAAATGGATGTGGAAAACTTGCTGGCATGCCTTTAACACATATATTGGGTAATACTGAAATATAAAAAATAAACACATATTTTCTTAACAAAATTAATAAGATTTTAAACAAAAGCAGTTTCTTGTACTAAACTATTCGCCCTTATCAATCTTAATTCTGATGAAGTTCTTTTTTTAGAAATTTCTTAAATACAAATTAATTCTAAATAATGGAAAATAAACATATATTTTCTTTACAAAATCTTGAACCTGATGAAGTTTTTGGAAACTTCATTTTAATAAAAAAAATTATTACCATCAATAGAAATTTTCGCAGACAATCTTATAAAAATTGTACTTATGCGGTTCTAACTATTAACTATTTATAGTTGAATATAAAACAATAACGACACATTATTTGTGGAACGTTATCAGTATTTCTATGATCAACTAAACACGCTTGTAACTTTACTTGTGCTATGGCTCTGGTAGCTGATTTGATTATTTACCTTGAGTCTGTGATGCAGTAGAATTAGATGTTGATGTTGTTGGCTTTGTTGCTTTAGTCGTTGGCGTAGTAGTGATTCTTTTTGTTGTTTTTGGTGTGGACACTGATGTTGTCTGCTGTTTTGTCGACAATTTTGTTGATAATGATGACATTAGTGTCGTCAATACTTGCTGAATAGGTAACGTTGCTCTCGATAAAGCGGATGTGGTCATGTCACATTTCGCAAAACAGCCGTTGTAGGACCGGACAATAAAGAGTGTTATATGGACATAAAACAATCAGCATACGACCGTTTTTGTCACAAATCAAAAATTTCGTTTCATCCGTCGGATGTGGAAAGCGGATATTATCCATTCCAAATTGACAAGGACTCGGAACGTTTGTATCTAAAAAAAATTAAATAAATAAATCAAATTGTACACATTTAAAATTCTTTACTATAACAATTCCATTGCTATCAAAACAAAGTAAAACTTTTTGAATATATAAAAATGTTCAATGTTTTGAACCATTTTTGTATATTAATCTTTTTTATAAAATATTTTCAGTCACACGAATTAATCTCATTACTTGTTAACCGGGCCTAAAAATGTCCCTTTCAAGATACCGGAAGGTCAAACAACTGGTGAACAAAATATTCAATAACCTCACCACATTTGAAAGGATCAAGTGAATTTTAGTGATAAGAAAAATAAGTAGGCAATTTAGTTCTGAAATTATTTGATATAAATAACAAAACAATATAAAGTTTACTTGGTATTAGATTATTTCCAAATGAACTATGAATAATGTCGTGTCCAGTACAATTCCTACTGATTCCAGTTTCCACACAGATTATGTTGACAGCTATAAATAAAAGTAAATAAATATATTTGTCATTAACAAGAGGATTTCTAAATAAGTTTATTTTATATGAAGTATTATATCTATATTTTATCCATTTAAACAATGTACCTTTACTGTGTAACTTGGACTGTATAACTTTTTTGCGGAACAATTACTTTAAATGGTTACGGATTTCATGAATGAAATTTCCCACAAGCCGACGTTTTCCGGGGATTTACGTTGTAATCCTTTCCAAAATGTTTTGCCAGCGTAAAGGTTATTGATTAAGTGGTGCGCGGGTGAACTCTTTTAGACAAAGATTCACAGAACTTTATTAACGAGGTGTGTTATTATAAAACGTAGTTAAAATATGTCAGAAATCAAGTACCAATAAATACATTCAATATCTAAATCACACATTAATAAAATACATATACCTTCACAGCCAGCATTGGCAACTATTGTCCTTATCGTCGTAAGAGCTTGTGGATTCGCCGCCACAAACATGTGATTTTCGTCAGTAGCTAATGCACGTAGATCTTGAATTAACACATTGCTTCCAATCCCTACAGCTATGATCCTAACGCCATCTTGTTGGAGTAATTTAGACTCTAAATTCCACCAAATTCCTGTCGTTTGGTGTTCCCTCTAAAAGTGATACTACCACGTGTAAAGCACGAGCCCGGCTTCCATGTTGTTGTTTAAAAATGTTGTGTCTTACATAACTATCAAAAAATATAAAAAAGGTAAAATTTAAATCTACACTATTGGACATATTATATGGCATTCCGGATGAAATAATTTTCTCTTAAGAATATGAACCTGACAATTACCACATCAACAAGTAATTACAAAATCAACAAAAATCAACAAAAAAAATGAATAACATAATATAAAGATATATCGCTTAAGCATAATGAAAAATAACCAAGTCCAGTCAGTACTGTCACGTTATTAAGTATTTTAGATATATTAGCACCCATCCCAAAAAGACACATAAAACATGAAAAACTGAAAATAGTGGGATCATTGTGCCAGGGAAATTATAAATCAATGTAAAGAAACGTCTAGGCAAGATTTAAAAATAGAATATAGCAAATTTATATTTCTCTATGAAAACAACAATTTTGTACAATTAACATATTCTAATTTCGACGCCAGAGCTATACACGATTAAGGGACCTCAAAGTAATTTGGTTGGAAAGTGCAAATAACGATGCTTGTTTTAAGATTTTGATTAAATAATGAATTCAAAAAAGTACTAATTTTGTCTTCAAACGAAATGATTACATCATACCTCAAAGCATTCCCTGTATTGCGTTGCCCAGGACTCCTTGTGATTTGTTGAACAGCCTGGGTGACGTCATCTTTGGTCATATGTCCGTTAAACCAAAACTGATTGGTCGAAGAAATTCCATACGTCACTACACTTATTAACATGGCTGATTGGCCGATATCAAATGTTTTTATGAAGTCAATAATGAATTTTTTCATTGATTGAAAATCACTGTCTTTTACACCGATCGATGTATCAACGAGGAACACAACATCTGCAGTTTGATTGTTACAACCTGAGGTAAAAAGAAATATTTAGTAAACCGGAAAACATAATTTCAACTGGTTATATTTTTTGAGAGTAAGAGAAATGACGAACTGAAATGTGCACTTTTCGTTCCAGTTTAAATTCCTTCATATTTAATTACATGTTTTATCTAAGGTGGACGATGTAAACTGATGTGCTTATTTTGGAAAATTAAAAGGCTTTTAACTATATGAAGTTACCAAGTTACAATTAAACGCTTTAAAATAAAAATGAATTAGTCCGCTGTAAGCTTTAAACGTTTGACATATAACATTATTTTGCCATTTCACGGTTAATAAGATTTGAAGTAAAACGACAGTAAAGCATAAATAAACACTGATGTTCACCAAAATTAAAGTATCTAGTTGAAAGTCATTAGTTGACATATTCTAATTTTTACCTTTAATTTTATTTCCTGGTTCAATTTGGATATTGTAATTACTGGAACAACCTGGCTTTCCTAATTGTGTACCTTTAAGGCTCATGGTGATGTCAGAACTGTTCCGAAGATATAATGTAAGGGGGTTTCCGAATGACGGCGTGCCAATAACGTCATACATTTCTTTAGAAGGATTGTTACTTTGAAATGAACCAAAAGCATCCATTTGTCCACCATCAATCGAGATCTGAAAATACAACTTGAACTTATCTTTAAAGACAAAAACCCAAGCTCCTTCATCTTCATTTGACCTTGTAAACTTGACCTTTGACCTACAAACCTAAATATGAATTTCGACGCATTTTCTCTTTTCGTGTTAGATAACATTTGTTCACATCCAAGTTTAAATGAAAACCCATCCATTGATGTGAAAGTTATCGAGCAGACACAATATAACGCAGGCAAACGGACGGGAACAGGCAGAGCTCGACACAATAAAACGCAAGCAATCAGACGGGAACAGGCAGACATTTTTGTATAATAAAATTGAAATTCAATCTCGGGATGTTTATTAAAAAGTTACATCTAGTCACCAGTATTTATTTATAACATGTTATATAGTTAGTAACTATAAAAGTTACATCTAGTCACCAGTATTTATCTATAACATGTTATATAGTTAGTAACTATAAAAGTTACATCTAGTCACCAGTATTTATCTATATCATGTTATATAGTTAGTAACTATAAAAGTTACATCTAGTCACCAGTATTTATCTATAACATGTTATATAGTTAGTAACTATAAAAGTTACATCTAGTAACCAGTATTTATCTATAACATGTTATATATTAGTAACTATAAAAGTTACATCTAGTAACCAGTATTTATCTATAACATGTTATATATTAGTAACTATAAAAGTTACATCTAGTCACCAGTATTCATCTATAACATGTTATATAGTTAGTAACTCTGAAAGTTACATCTAGTCACCAGTATTTATCTATATCATGTTATATAGTTAGTAACTGTAAAAGTTACATCTAATCACCAGTATTTATCTATATTATGTTATATAGTTAGTAACTATAAAAGTTACATCTAGTCACCAGTATTTATTTATAACATGTTATATAGTTAGTAACTATAAAAGTTACATCTAGTCACCAGTATTTATCTATAACATGTTATATAGTTAGTAACTATAAAAGTTACATCTAGTCACCAGTATTTATCTAAAACATGTTATGTAGTTAGTAACTATAAAAGTTACATCTAATCACCAGTACTTATCTATAACATGTTATGTAGTTAGTAACTATAAAAGTTACATCTAGTCACCAGTATTTATCTATAACATGTTATGTAGTTAGTAACTATAAAAGTTACATCTAGTCACCAGTATTTATTTATAACATGTTATGTAGTTAGTAACTATAAAAGTTACATCTAGTCACCAGTATTTATCTATATCATGTTATATAGTTAGTAACGTTGAAATGTGGATTTATTTGGTTGCTTTAAAATGTTCATTGATTTGTGTCCATGAAAAGTTCAAAATAGGCAAGGGCAACTTGACACTCCTAGTCCCCTAGCAAACACTGTCATTTTCAATAATCATGTAAGTTTTTATTAAAATAATCATTTAAAATATAATTATATCAAATATCAAACGCTTCCGATGATCGGATCGTTATACCCTAAGCACAGATTTGTTACTAAAAACGCTTCATATTTCACTAGTTCAATTAAACGCCCTGTTTTACCACTCTCTTCGATTAGGTTGTTTATTAAAATGGATTATATTGAAACACAAAATATGCTACATTTTAGAAATCTATTTATTTTTACAGCCGACAATGTTCTATGACAGACATTAAATAATACTTACCGTGATTGTGCGGTCATGTTCGTAACGTGGGATTCTTACAAGAGTATCTATTCCACATTTAAAGTGATGAACTCCTGACTTTACAACCAATGGAACTAGTAAACAATAAATCCAATAATAATTAATGAAGAGATTTTTTTTAATATACTTTATTAACATCTCTAAAAATGCAACATCTGTAGAAATGCAAGTTAAAATCTTGGCATAGAAAAACAACCCATTAATTGCATCACTTTTATTGCCGGAATTACCTTAGCAATTAAAAAATCTAAATCATTATGAACATGAAATTTGTGCGGGATTGGGTGCCGAAAATCTTGTAACCTTAAAAGTTGTTGGTATGTAACAAGATTTATTATTTATTAATAAATTATTGACGGATGTAGCTATCTGGAAAGGAATTGCTTACCCTTCCGAAGCACTCGGTCTCATTTCCGCGATGGAAGTTCACGTGTATAGCTAAATTGGCCAGTTTTCAAAGTTTTTACTTTTTGGAGGGGGACTTGCGATTTGGACATGAACTGGTATGTTTGTGTTTTATTTTATTTGGATTCATAACTTTTTACATTAACATTTTACACGTGTTAACCTATATACAATGTCTACAACTGATTAAGCTTATGACTTAGAAGAAAAGTAAACACAGTCTGTGATCTGCAAAACGTTTTACAAAGTACGCCGATGTGTTCTTACCAGAAGCTTATACATACATAGTATCCCCTGGTTAAAATATCGTAACGTATATAATTCATCATTCAGTTTCAGCCTCAAATTAAAAGTTGCATTAAAACCCATTTTAAATTTTTGTGTGTATTCGAAAAATCACAATTATAACCGTGTCTAATAGTATTCCGGATTATTTTTTCCAGCCAAATTTGTTCAAATTTGAAATATAGAAAGAAGACAATGACAATTTTACATGTACATATTTTCTTAAGTGAAATAGAAATGTAAAAAACCCAGTCAATTAATTACTGCATAATACATATGCTCATTGCTTAATTTTTCAGAATTTGTCATTTTTTGCATACGGAAGAAAATCGGTCACTTTTTCAAGTGCTTCAATTGTTATCTATGACGTAATAATGTCACGTGACGTAAAGTTTGATCGGAGGAAGATTTAAAATGAAAACAAGAGGGCGGAAAATAATATTTACAAATCGATTAGAAAAAAAACCTTCTTTGGGCCTCAATTCTACACATCAATAACTGGTGTCGAGTATAGTTTTGTTCCTACTTAGAAATCATGACTCGCCGGTTACAACTTGTTCTTCATTAGTAAGAACGTTATTTGACGTTCCTTTTGGGGCCTCAACGAAATATTAGAAAAATGCAATACACTGCTATTTTATTTTGTTCTGGGAACCTACAAAATTATAGTTATCTACAAAAAGTGTTTTAAATCCGGTCAAGCTTTCACTGCCGTTCCATTTTCCATCTAGGCAACTGAAAAAACTCGAACAAACCTATGTGTATGAGAGTGATAAAATTTCATAATTTAATTTGATAGAGCCACCGCTTCGATTTTTTGAAAACCCAAGGAACCTACAGGTTTGTTTGAATTTCAACTTTAATTTATGCATTGTAATGTAAACGGTGTTAGGTTACAAAATCAATCTAGGCAAATTACCCGGATTTCCTATATAACACTATTTTGCTAGTTTTTTTAATGTCCCTCTATGGCTATTGTAGGATAATTGCTTGTGCTCGATTCAAGATGGCGAATATGCAAATGAGCAAAGTGACCAGAATTCTTCCCCATGGAATCAGAAAAAAATATAATACTGTGAAAACATTTTAAATTCCTACCGTTACACATCAATCCAGTGATATCATTTGCCAATGATTTAGTTAATAATTCGTAACTAGGTAACATCTTTATGTGAGAACACACAGGTCCTGTTGTTATCCGCTGCAGATCCATTTCTGTGATTTGATTGCCTATTCCAATTGTGTATAACATTATTCCTTCATCTGCCAAAATACCGGATGCTGCTAAGGTTTTCATAGGTTCTCCTGATCTACTCCCGGTTATCATTATAGCGTATTTAGCTGCTTCCGGTCGTCCACTGTTCTTAAAAATGTCCAAAAGCTCTGGTAAAGGGTACACTACAGAAGTTGATGCTTGGATATCGATTATTGACATCAGATGAGAAATAACGGACTGCAAATTTGTGTTACCCGTGAAATTGAGGAATTACTTTCGGCGTATTACCAAAAGTGATAACGGCAACACGTGTGATATGTTCATTAACCGGTAGAAGGTTAATAAGGTCTTGGTAAAATATCTTGGCTTCAGCAAGGTTGACAAAGGACTGGACACTAGACGTATCTAGCAACAAGGCGACGTCTAATAATGAAGACTGTGTACAATCTGTAATGAGAAGTTTGCATCAAGATCATTTTCAGTTACTCGATAAACATTTTTTCTTCAACAAGATTAATAGATTTGTTAACAGAAATATAGAGCTTTCGGAGTTAGTATAAATTTATTTGTAAAACTTAATAACTGTTCTTTCGGGCTATTTTTAACATCGAGTAATTTGAAAAAAGTATTGGGAATTGCTTAGAAAAGATAGTGCTTACACGTTCATTATTCAGATATTTAAAAAAATATCCTTTGTCAAAACTGCATGATTTGGTTAATTTCACTGCATAGAAATATAACATTGATTATAGAAATACTTATATCCCTAACAGTTTACCTTATATTTTACCTATACTTGTGTGATCTAATCAAGAAAATTCACACCTGGTTTAATAAAAAAAATGGTGACTTGATAATGGGATAAGCAACAGACGTAACAAGTACTAGACAATTTTGATTTTTGTGAAAAATTGCAAAAAATGTGTGTTATGTAAACATAAACATGGGTAAGTTTACAAGAAACCCTTTTTTTATTCAGTTTTTCCTTTATTGTGTTTGTTTTTTTTTTTTCTTTGTGCTGAAATATTATTTGAATTTGAACAACAACAGCAGCAACAAAAACATTAAAAACCGAAATAAATAAGTAAACAGAAATTAGATATACAAAACTAATAATCAATAAACGCACCGTATTAAATATATAACACAAATTACCAGTTAAATTTTGCTGTGCCAGATGTGCACATTTCGGAAATTTATTCCTCATCAGTGACACTAAGACCGAAAAGTGACTCTTACTGCGCAACTTCGAATAACTTCGAATAGCACTCAGGCAGGACGATTGTAAAAAGTTTGTCAGTTCGCTTGTCGATGATCATTGGATTTCCTCCTTCGTAAAAAGTGAAAGAATCTTGACTGAAGCATTTATCAAAATAACTTCACCGCTCAACTTGCAAGCTTCTAAGTGGTAAAGATTGTAGAACACATCTGCAGTAGGAGTATCTAGGTAAGAAAGTTTAATTGCAATGACTGCTTTAAAAAACATATACAAGAGAAACATTTTGAACCTTTGTAAATAAATTCAAATAACAAGTCTTGCTTTAAGGTACTGAATCATTATACTTGACTTAATTTTATTTTCAATGACGAGATTATGTTGCCTATATGAACTATCATTCTTACACTGTCGATAAACGGAGATTATTGATAGTGTTTTTGAAGTATCGCCCTGTTTCATGCTTTTTTTCTAATTTAATTTTTTTTTGTCCAATCATTTTAAATAGTGATGAGATCATGTTAAATAAACCCAGATATCGAATACAAAAATATGAATAATATAACAATTGAGTTTATCAATGTTTTTTCAATACTTTTACCTTTCAAATTAATCGTTGCGTGGTAAAAATCGTACTCCTGTTTTTGTGGTCTGTATATGGTTTTCCACAACAGCGCTTGGCTTTCTATAGAGTTTGGAATGGTAAAGTTTGAATACTTCCGAATATACAGTGCAGCTGCCAATCCAGAATACAACGGTTTCCGAAGGTCTGTCCAGTTGACGTTATTCCAATCAATAGACAGTTTCATTTTTATTGCAGATTTAGCGTGAGACAAGGTGTCGTCTGCAAATTTTATATGATCAAACATGTCTTCATCAACCTTTAATAGAGTTTTTTTTTTTTTTTTTTTAAAAAAAACAAAAAAAAAAAATTATGCATTTTGTTAGATAATTATGTTAGATAATACAGAATATACAGCCAAGAGAGTGAAATATAAATTTTAAAAACGTTAAATTAAAACAAGTATAAAAAATATGAACATTTTTTTGTTAAGGAATAAAAATCGTCTGAATTAATCTATTCACTAAGATTGCACTCTTCTTGTTATTTTCATTTTATATTACATGAAAAGTCATTTAACCAGCCCGGTTTAGAGTTGAATTATAGTAGAATGCCGTTGATAATTATTATTTTTTCTTAGTGCCTTTTCTAAGTCAAAGAGTTCCAATATTTGGACAACTTGAATTTTTTTTTTTTTCACTTTTCCGTATTTTATTATTAAAATGGTATTAACAGTTGTAATATCAAGTTTTACATAAACATTTAATACATCCAAAAGCAGCACATGCATTAAAATAAATAATAAGTGTTTTCCTCCAGGATATGGTTATCTACCATTTCTCTTCGGTTCAAATCCCCCATTTATTTTTAAGATACAAGTCTTATATGCAAAAGTAATCAATTTGTATTGGCCAAAAAAATCGATAAAAGAAATGTTGGAAATAATCTTTGCAATAAGAATTCAATCAAAACTATTAAAATTATAAATATTAGCAATAAAAAACAATACAATTTTAAGGGAAAATATCTCACGGAAATGCTTAAAATACACAATAATAACAATATTCTAACTAAATCTCTTAAAATTTTGGGAAAATACTGCTTTGAGTAGTTCTTTTTCTATAATAATAATTATCATTTTATACAATATAGTCTGGATTTTTTATAATTTATGTTCATGTTCATTAACTACATTACCTATTAAAATAAATATATTTTACAATTGATTGAAATTTACCTAAATCTAGATGGAATAATCAGAATTTTTCCATATAAATTATTTTGTTTATCCTCCCATAAGGTTTTGGGGCCCGACTTAATGTTGGACTCGGACTGAAGATTTTTAGCTATTAGGTTTACATTATTTTTCAATTTAATTGCATTCTGGTCAGGAGATAGATGTATTTTGAAGAAAGTAACATCACAAAAATTGTATAAAAAAATATAATTATTGTATAAAAATGGTTTGAAAAGTGCATTTTCATAAATCAATGTTTTATCAATGTTTTTTAATTTTTCCAAACATTTAAATAAAACAGTTTTGATCAATATCATCTAGGTGTATGAACACAATTTTTTTTTGTTTCATATTTGTTTTAAATTATAAATAGAGTACTAATAACTGGAAAACGCGCACCTGTGTAAATGAGAACTCGAATTTTATAATAAACAAATAAATACTGAAAAAAACAAAGCTTTTTAAGTATTAAACCTACGACTTTGAATTGGACAAGCTAGCACATGAAATGTCTTAAAATTTATTAAAATACAGATTTTAACTTTGTATTTTTATTTTAGAATTAACGTATTGCATTATGACTGGATTTCCTGGCCCCATAATGATTCCTAAAATAAGATTTTCTTAACTTAAAACCGGCGAATTTCCTTCTTAAATTATTTTGTCAGTTTTTAGGTTTCATTTAGAAGATAACTAAACTTCAATTACACCAATTCTTGTTTCATCTAAAGTTGAAAATTGCAGTGATGTATATTTTTATCTATATTGGAAAAAAATGAAAATTGAAGTAAAGGGAATTTAAGTTAAAGAATAATTGTAAAACGGGACCTGCGCATGCGCCTTTGTGATGTTAACATCTGAATTATGTTTTGCATTCTTCATGGCTCACGACGAAATCACTGAAAATCATCTTAATATTCTATGAAGCGTATTTTTGCACCAGTTTCATAATTTTAGAGGTATCATTTCCGCCACTAATTAAAATTTCTGGTGTTTTAATTCGGCCAGAATCTGGAGGACTTTTGCGCAAGTGTTCCAAATACGTACAGTAAGTAGTGATCTGTAATTAATGTACCAAGTGTTCCAAATACGTATAGTAAGTAGTGATCTGTAATTAATGTAGCAAGTGCTCCAAAAACGTATAGTAAGTAGTGATCTGTAATTATTGTACCAAGTGTTCCAAATACGTATAGTAAGTAGTGATCTGTAATTAATGTAGCAAGTGTTCCAAAAACGTATAGTAAGTAGTGATCTGTAATTATAGTACCAAGTGTTCCAAATACGTATAGTAAGTAGTGATCTGTAATTATTGTACCAAGTGTTCCAAATACGTATAGTAAGTAGTGATCTGTAATTATTGTAGCAAGTGTTCCAAAAACGTATAGTAAGTAGTGATCTGTAATTATTGTACCAAGTGTTCCAAATACGTATAGTAAGTA
The DNA here is from genome assembly GCA_029721355.1 of Tegillarca granosa. NCBI lineage: Eukaryota > Metazoa > Mollusca > Bivalvia > Arcoida > Arcidae > Tegillarca > Tegillarca granosa. The sequence continues at coordinate 34,163,910 of CM056606.1, read as the reverse complement.
GTGATCTGTAATTAATGTAGCAAGTGTTCCAAATACGTATAGTAAGTAGTGATCTGTAATTATTGTACCAAGTGTTCCAAATACGTATAGTAAGTAGTGATCTGTAATTAATGTACCAAGTGTTCCAAATACGTATAGTAAGTAGTGATCTGTAATTATTGTACCAAGTGTTCCAAATACGTATAGTAAGTAGTGATCTGTAATTAATGTAACAAGTGTTCCAAATACGTATAGTAAGTATGATCTGATTATGTGTACCAATGATGTACCAAGTGTTCCAAATACGTATAGTAAGTAGTGATCTGTAATTGAAGTACCAAGTGTTCCAAATACGTATAGTAAGTAGTGATCTGTAATTATTGTACCAAGTGTTCCAAATACGTACCGTAAGTAGTGATCTGAAGATATGTCCTAACTTTATTCAATAGAGGATTTTATCTATATAGATAATTGTATCTGTAAATTTTGTGATTTTAATAGTTTTGAAGATGAAAAAAAACATTTTTTAATGCACTGTGATTTTTATACAGATCTACGATACTCGCTTTTTAACAAATGCTGTGATATTTTATAAGGTTTTAGTGATTTTAACATTGATGAAAAATTCTCTTTTATTTTAGAAAATACAAACATACTGATAGATTTTGCTTCAATTTTAACAAAGATGTAGAGACGAAGGTGTTCTTTTAATTCATATTCATTTTTTTATTAAGAACATGTTATTATTTTTAGTATTATAGTGTCTTCTAGGCTGGATGATATAATATGTTTTATAGTTTTTATGTATTTTATATTTGTATATATTGAATTATATCATGCGACACTTAAATAATTAATAAATTACTTACTTACTTACTTACTTACTACATGTATATATTTGAAGATAGAACAAAGGTTAGTAATTAAAATGACTAACTCCGCTAGTAATATAAATACTGCCGGTCTCCAGTCCGGATAATTAAACTTATATGTTTCACATAAAATTTTTGTTCATATCAATAAAGTGAGGCAGTTGGGTACAAATTGGCGCAAAAGGACTAAGGTTTTTTTTTAATAAAAGTAGGTGGCAGAAATAATATACTGGCGGAAATAGGCTGTGTCGGACAAAGACGCTTAACTGGCGCAAACTGGTTTGTCCCAATATTCTGCAATAAGTTACATAAAAAACATAAAAAAAATAAAACGTTGATAATCAGCTATTTTTAAAAACAATATTTTAATTTGCGGTCGAGAATTTTTTTTTATAATTGGTTATAAATTTGCACCTGATATATGTAATTAAAATATCCAAATCCTAAAATATCAGGTTTACCATAGTTAGCTATAGTGTCATTTATTGGTTCTAATTAAATACCTTCCAAATGCCACCATTATACGTAGGAGAATACGTGTCTTTTTGTATGCCATCTCTGCTCTCAACATAAGCCAGCCTTCGCAAAAATATCCCATTATCAATAATGCATAAATCCTGAATAATCTGCACAACGGTTTTAACAACCGCAGGTCCCCGAGCTTCGGGTTGTCGGGTATGATCCACCTGAGCTCGCAAATTCATGAAGCACAATGCAAATGAAATTGATATAATTACGCTCCTCATATTTAAAAGATTTCTCCGTTCGTTTTTTTGATTTGCATTTAATTGAAATTGACAACTTAACTTTATATAGTTTTAAGACGTAAAGTAATCCGGGTCTTTAACTGATGACGAAATTAGATTGTTACGTTGTTGAGAGTATATATAGGAAAAAAGTAGTTCGGTTATAATCTGGAAGTCATCTTCCTGAATAATAAAGTCTACATGCCAGAGAAGGATCTGTAAAAAGAGGGTCGACTAGGGGTTTCCAGGAAGATTAAGATGGTTCATTTAAGACATTTTTTCATCGAATTTTAACTTAATATATCGGAGTAGGAGTGGACCAGTAGGTGTGTAACTGTCTAGAATGCAATTACGTCACTTCCGTTGTATTAGAGATGATACTTGCATTTAACTCCTCTTTGTTTTAAACACTTTTGATTGGTCGGATCTTTTCTATATATATGCATAAATAAATAGGATCGTGACGACATGCTTGTATGAAAGACACTCACTAATATTTGTATTCAAATCAGAAAGCAACTGTTATCAATTGTGAAAGTTGTAAAAAAAAAAAATAATGCGATGATTCTTATCTAAAACTATAAATTATGAAACGATAGAAAATTTTGTTCAAGTCTTTCATTTTCAATAATAAAAAAGAAAAGTTATTTCATACGGTATCAAGTTAAAATTTACGACATAAAATCTTCAACATATATATTAACTGAAATACGCTTATAAATCTCCCGACTTTGGACGAGCATGTGACATAATGATGACATGTTATATAGGTCAAACGATAATCAGATAAAACTACATAATTACGGGAAAGCTTGTGCAAAATTTCCCATTTTTGCGAACATCTTTGCCTCAGGCGCAGGGGACTACCTTACAACCTTTAGTTCGGTCGAAATGTTTTATTTATTATTCATTTATATTTTTAGTTATTTATTTTTCATTGTTTATTTTATTTATTCATTATTTGTCGACGCACTTAAACATTTCTCGGAATTAAAAATGTGCACGTACATAATTCATATGAAAATACAATGTTTTTCACCTTTGGAGATCCCATGCAGTTTTTTTAACTGACAGAAACAAATTCAATTGAAAATAATCTATTAATTCCTAAATTGTGATGTAGTTAAAACAAAAATGTAAACTATATAATTAGTACCGCAACTTTTATCTCTTTAAAATATTGATACTGTGAATAAGAGGCAAATTAAAAGAAACAACTACAATTAATTGATAGCCTGTTTAGAGTTTAATCTAGTCTTACACGGAATTCAGGTCTAACACGTTGATAACACGGTGACTGTAAACGACTTTCTCATGTCATCATCTCCAAAACGTTTGATTGGTTACTGCTTTCGTGTAGGATGAAGACGTTGGTTTATTTTCGAACAAGTACTTCCTATGAACCAGGAACTTTTATTCGGTTCTGTTAATTAACTCACTCTAAAAAATTATATTTGTCACCCTCGAGCAAAACTGCTAAAAGGAAAATACCAAGGAACAAGGTTACTTCTTTTAGAGACCCAGCATCGGCTCGAGGTTAACACTGAATTAAAATAAAAAATATTCATGGAAAAAATTAAATATATTTCAACATGCAATTAAAGAGAAAAATCAAATAAGGTTTGAACCCGTAACTTTTAACCCCAAATTTTAATGTCTCTTCATCAACCAAAATTTGCAAGACAGAAAATAAAATAAAGAAGATTTTTAGTCAAAATTTCTTTTATGCAAAGGAAAGGGTTATATACTAGTATTTAACAAAAATATCTGTATGATTTTGTCGTGCCGTATGTCCATATATATTTCGGAAATTCATTCCTCATCATTGACACTAGGGGCCGAAAAAGTTGAAAGATAAAAAAGATAATCCAAACATTTGAAAATTTATAAATCCAAAGTTTTCATGATACAATGTTTTGGTTAATGGTTTTTTACTATAAAAATAAAAGTTTAAAAAAATGAATCTTTCACTTTATTGTAGAGTGAAGTGACAATATGGTTGTACTATTGTTGAAAACAAAACATTCTTCTTAAATAATGCAGTTATTACTTCGCCATGTGTATTAATGCTACCTATGGTTCTGTGTACAGGTCAAACATACTTTCACTATTTTGAGATCAGAACAGGTGTATGCTGTTTTTCCGTACTCATGCGTACCTTCTGGTGTTAGCTACATATATAAAATTACAGACGGTTTTGCCCATTCGACCCACTCAGCTTTAACTGAGACCTTAAAATACAACACATGTTCCACTCTATTAATTTTGATGAAATCTGTAATATGGCTTCAGCTTGTGTTTTGTTTACAATGACCAGGACCACATGTCATTCTGACAAAAACTGTATTCGAGCGAAAGAAGTTGAATTTTCACTAACATTATACTTTTAAAAAATATTTATTGTTCGAGCGAGCGAGGGTATTCGAGTTAACGAAGTTCGAGCCATCGAGGTTTATTTACATAGGATATAATAGGAAATTGGTCGGGACCAACAGATGACTTCGAGTTACCCGGGGTATTCGAGGCAACGACGTTCGAGCGATCGAAGTTTTACTGTATGGAAGTGCTTTTCAGAGACTTTATTTCAACTGAAACTGATCGATTTCGGTAATATCAAATTGGGTAACTATTTCCTGATACGATTGCAGTTTCTGTAAGAATTCACGATTTTTTACGGAGTTAGGTAAGTAGGAAGGTGTGTACTCTTCAAAAGCACTAACGCTACTGAACCAACTACCCGTCAAATGTCTAGAGTTTTATAATTAGTGATCCTGTTTGTTTTTCTGGCTTTGTTGAAATATTTTATCATTACCTTGAACTTTTCATGTTCTTGCTGGCGTTTGCTGTTGTTAAATACATGATTTTTATTGATACTTTGCTTTGGAATGAGTTGCATATTGAATGATTTGTATGTTAATTAGCTAGATGAACATCTCCAATCGAATAGGAGGTTAACTATTTCTTAATATATTTGAAGCTATGGATCTGGTTAATCAACAATTTATCATCACAATTTTGTTATATCATCGTGCAGAAATATTGTATTGAATATGGAAATAAAGAAACACCGGTAATAATTATATATATATATATATATATATATATATATATATATATATATATATATATATATATATATATATATATATATAAAGTAAAATTTCACGATAAAAGTTTACACGTTCTTTCAGCACTACTATTATATTTTCTATTGATATAGGTATTAATCCTAAATTTTACTGTTGTACCAGTAACTTAGTTATTTATTGCACAAAGCCAACAAAGATAAACATTATTTGTTTAAACTAACAAAACTACTTTTTTTATATATTTGTACATGAACCAATCATTCAGTACGACCACATGATGTGAAAATCAGCTTAAAGAGCCAAGTTATACAATTTTATAACACTTACCTAATCAAAACATCTTCTGAAGGAAACAAAGTTGGAATCAATTAATTAATCACTCTACTTTATCTAGAATCGGTTTTTATAAAGTTAAAAAACAATTACAAGTGTAAATAAAAAAAAATCAATAGTACGAAACACAATACACACATACATAGCGAGGTACTAGATAACATGTATAGCGACCTCCGATTACATAAATCCCGACGTGTACGAGAATCGATTGGATTAATGGCGTTTTACTATCTAATAAAAGATTCTTTTACTTTAACGGAGGTGATCGGTTCATAAACGATTCAGGAAAGTGCACGGAGAAAAACACATTTGGAAAGCGAACATTCTTACACTGAGGATCTGCAGCGGGATTCGACACTCAAGGTTTCGGCGTGAGGTACTAAGCTGTGTAGGCGCGCGCTTTAAAACACTTCGCCACCAAGGTCTCCCATATAATGTATTGGCACTAATGTTTATAAAACTCTCAACTGTAGACAAGCACTATATATACACCAATGAATGTCAAGTATAACTGTAAACATTACTCGCTTCTTTAATAAATAACATTAAAAAAATCCACATGTTGTATATTGATTGGATGTGAACTATTTTGTTATTCACCGGAATTACCGTTTTCTATTTTATATGTTATGGTATCACCTGTGTATGAATACATCAGTATGACTTCCTGAATAAAAGTAGTACACCATGTGACGAGCATGTGTTTGGTTCTAGGTTTTTTCGATGCAAAATAAGTTAATTTTTATGTGATAGAAATTATTAGATATCTGATACACAACACCACAGTTTTATTTTTTTGCGATTAAAAAATTCTGGAGCAGAAATAAAGTTTATTTATTTTCAATTTTTGCTTTGACGTTTTCGTCTTCCCGTGGATCAAGGAAGATTTTACCTCCTGTATCTAGGTAATTCGTACAATTCTTTATGGCATCATTAGCAACCTGCAGTACAAAAAGAAGCAAAGAAAGCAGGTTAAAACGGTCAACATGTCCGTGACAATAAACAAAGCTATCAAACACAAAAGCAACACTGGATTTAAAAACCTTGAATGGAATGTAATGAGAGATTTGTGTCCGATTGTATAATACTTACAGGGATTAAAAACATCTCGCAAACAGTACTTCGTGAAAAACAAACGTATTGAAAACTATTAGCCTTGCATTACCGAACAATAAAATAACAATCCTAAATGTATAATTTATTTAAACCATAAAATTTATTAAAACACAATAATAATAATAATAATAATAATAAAATTAAATTGTAAAATTTTGACAAAACAAGATTGCTTCACTAAATGTCATCAGGATAGAAACCAAATACATAAATGCACCATTTCAATTGCGCATGTCCGTTTTATCATGACAAAGCATAGAGCTATAAATAGACTAGTATATATCGTAGGGGGACTTGAGTGAATTAAACATTTTTGAGTTGCTAGTTTGAATAACGTTGCAAAACATGACGACATAATATATAAATCAATACCTGTTAGATTTTGATGTGAAATATGTGCACATTTCGGAAAATCATTCTTTATCAGTGACACTAGGGCCGAAAAGTTTGATAGATAAAAAACATAAGCCAAACAGTTGAAATAATGAATCTAAAGTTCCAAAATTATATGAATCCAAATCCAGCATAGGAATGCTTTGCATGAGGGAACAGACCTTAGTTTTTAATAAATTTCAAAAATTAAGACGGCTGAAAATTTTGCTAAATGGTATATTTTCTGACAGCACTAAGTACTGCCTACTGAGTTATAGATACCTCGGGGAGTTTACTTCACCAGATCAAAATAATTCAATATGAATATCAGTGTTTAAAAAAATTACAATTCAACTCCTCAATTTTATAAAAATTAAAGATCAAAATTAATCTTCTATCTTTTACTTTAATAGAATTCGGGTTCGTGTTTTCTTAAATCGGATCAAGTTAGTAATTGACAGTAAAAAAAATTCTTTAATTGAAGCAATTTGGAACATTTTTCTACCATCAAGTATAATCAGGGGTTCCTTAAAAGTAGGAAACAAGGGTAACATCCATATATTGTTTTAAATCTTTTAACTCCAAAATGTGTTGAATAAAAAATGAGAAGGAAAATTTTGTGAAAATTGAACAATCGTGAGAAGATATCTCATTTTGATTACGTATAGAAAAATTCTGCTTTTATTTATTTGTTGTCAATTTTTAAAAATTATTTTCCTTTTTCTCTCTGTCTTACCTTTTGAATTGGAGTATAATGTGCAAATGGATGATCTTCAACTGTGTCATTTGATGCTCTACAATAAGCCATTAGAAATGCCCATCTCCGGAGCTCGCTATCGTTAGAGCCACTTGTGTGTAGTAAATTAGAATGGAAAAACAAAGCATCGCCTGGTATATAAACAACAAAACAACAACTCTGAATCTTAAAAATAGTGGAAAAACACACATTCAATAAACAATAATTTTGTTGCATTCATCTGATTATAACATCTGAAATGAAACTAACATACCATACTGTTTCATTGAAAAAAGAACATGTTTTCGCTTGAATTGTTTTCACCAATACAAATATTGTTAAAAGAAAATAAAAGCTTAACCGAGTAGCTTATCATTGTAGCGTATCATTCTAGCTTATCATTCTAGCTTATCATTGTAGCTTATCATTGTTTATAATGTGTTCAATTCAAATACCTTACTACTGTTCATAACTTATTCAAACCAAATACGTAACCATGAATACCAAAACCCAAATTAAACAACTTCACATCAATATTATAACTTATTCAAACTGTGTAGCTAACCAATTAGTATAACTTATTCAAACAAAATAGCTCAACGTCACTGGGAAATACATCAGACACAGGTGGTTAGGTAGCGATTGTTATAATCGGTTCTTTTATTTTTATCTTTCCCATCTTGTTTTGATGTTTCTGTTCAATCACTACTGTGGAATAGTTTTGGCTGCAAAGTACAGTTTACGCAGCTAAAGTCTATGTTATTATTTTACTATGAGAAAAATTATAAGAGTCAATAGTATTTAAAAAAAATATGCAGTAATTATGTGACATAGTCTTAGTTACTCTGGTTATTGCTAAGAACATATTTTCATCAATAAATAAAATGTGGGATGACAACGAAATGACAAATCAATCGAGACATTTATACCTGCATTCATCTCTGCGTATTCTAAAGGACAAATTTGTTTGATATGGTTCACTCTATCTATGTCTGCTCCTAGCTGGTCTGTCCCTAACCCGTGATCGAGCCTACCACATTTATGTGAACCTCTGAGAATCTGAAGTATACATATATTAATATTGACAAGTAAAAAGTAAAAAAAGTTGACTAGTAATCACGTGGCATCGAATAAAGGGATAAATAGGAAAGATTTAAAAAAAAAATTTCGTCCAAAGAACCACCAGTTCCTGAAGCGGTTAAGATTATTTCTTGTAAAGAAAAGATCAAGCTTCCAAAAGAACATTAACGATGCTATATTCAACTATTAACAGAAAGCATAAAAAGACAACATTTATTAATTTAACATAAAACAGTTGATCCATCATCATTTCGATGATTCCTTGTGTAATTGTCTTATCTTTTCATCTTGATCATTGAAATATAAAAAAAAGGTTTATCCTGGTAACAAAGCGCTATACAGTATGTTGCGTCTTCATGCTATAGAGGCTAAATAATAAACTGACTATTCGAACGGGAACAAATATATTTTATGTATACATGGATATTTTTATATATTCCAGCTGGATTAATCAGCTGACCCACAAATAACGAAAACTAAATTGCGAAGATATTGGCTTTGTTTGTTTTTTGTTTTGTTTTGTTATGTTTTGTTGTTTTTTTTTTTTACTAAAGTCTCATTACCTGTAAACAACCATTTTGTTTCACACTGCCATCTACAGCGACAAATACAGTCAATAAATCAGGGAAGAGGAAACCATTTTTATACCAGTATCTGCAATATTGCAAAAATATTAGGAAAATAGGTTTTAGTAAAGATATTTTAATATTTTAAAAAAATGTAATGGAGTATGTTTGATGGGTTATAATTTTACAAATAAGTTAGTAAACCCAAAAAAGCCGTAACAATATCATATTTTATTTATGTTCTAGATAAATGTATCACGGCAGACTGGATTGAGTAAGTTGGTTTGTTTTATTGGTTGTAATGTTGCATTGTTTAACTTCACATCAGACATTTTTCAACTGCTCTAGATGATAGCAAAAATACAAGTATTAACCTCTAAAGTTTAATCTAAAAAGGTCATGTGATATGCAAATGAGTATCATGGTCTACGTTTACTAAAGTGCACTCTGGGATACTTTTTTGTTAAGGTGTTAAAGACAATAATATTACTTCCTAGGTCAACAAGTCTATACTCGGCTCTTTAACGCAGAGCGCGAGGCGAGAAGCAATTTCTTAAAGTATTAAGTCATGTATGACCCGGTCGGGCTCGACAATCCCACCCCTCGTCCCCGACCTCGATCGAGTAAATAAATCCCTTAAAATCTTCCCTCATTTCCAGTGCCTCTTCATCAGGAAATAAGAATGGAAATAATACCAACCCTTATTCATCAAATCTTCATTTAATCATCCGCCAAATTTAAAACGTAAATGATACACTTCTCACCCATAACCCTGATGTCTAAAATCCTCATCTTGTATTTGGCCAATTTTTAAAAGTAAATGATGCACTTTTACCCATAAACCTGATACCACAAAATCCTCATCCTATCGTTGTTTAAGTTCAAAACGGAAATGATACAATTCTTACCCATAATCCTGATGCCACAAAAATCTTCCTCCAGTCTGTGGCTCCTTCATCACTAGTTTAGAATGGAAATGAAACACTTCTCCTCCTAGTAACTAAAATGATAAATATAGTTGTCTACATAACATATTCCCTGTAATATACCAGTATATGTACACATTATATGTTGTAGTTTTAAGGTATGAAATATATAAAAACGAATTTCATTTGCTAATAATTAAAAAACAATAATGGACCAAAACTATAGTTTGGAAAAAATCCTAACCATTTTCAAGATGTTAAAACTAGTCCGTCATTACGAAAGCCTCAATACAAGTTCAGCTTAAAAAATGAACGATTTAAGAAACTTGAATTGTCATAATGATAATGGTTAATTCATACAACTGACTCTTCTCTTCTTATTCAACTTGTTTTACCTGATCAAAGTAAAAAAATAAATAAAAATAATAATACAATAAAATATTAGAATATATGCTGATGAATGTAATTAGCATAATCCAATGCCAAAAACTCTGTACAGAAACAAAACACAGGATGTAGTGACAAATAATAATGTGAACATTGTATGCTAATGTAATAAACTACTTTTGAATATTTTCGCTGTTGTATTCCTGATTGCATTAAATGTTGCCAAGTGCGTGTTTTATTTATTTATTATTTTTGTTACAGAAGTTGAAGCAATATCTAAAAGTTATCATTTTTCTACATTTAAATAATACTCATCTTATCCATTTTGACGTGTTCTCAAGTATATGTTGTGAAACTACAGAAGTTACCTATTCTGGTTATATATCCGTATAATCGTTTTACAGACAGTTGCCATGAAAGATATAGAGTTCTTATTAAAGTTTTAGAAGTAGAAACATACTAGTATCTGTTACGTACTTTTTCACACGTATTTACTACTTTCTCGCTCCGAGCCAACATCCCAGTGACGTCATCACCAGGATTATTCCATAAAACCATATATGTTACTCTGTCTTCATCGGGTATCTTTCAAATACCACATATTACATTGATTAAAACAGATTGTACAAGTTACAAATCCAAATTTACATAACAATTAAATTTTTCACCTCGGGTTAAGTTTCAATATTAACAGTGATTTTTATCATTCTGTCGTGCATATTGTTTTGATAACAAAAATGTTCAGAAACTTTCAAAGTTAAAGCCTAATTGATGAGTATATAATCTTGCAAGGTTATGAGACTTTTAGTAATTGAATATGAAATGAAGTTATGAGCTTTAAATAGATTTTTAATAATGATCAATTAGATAAAGATAACAAACAAATGAAAAAATTTGTATAACAATAATTACTGTAAGGTTCTGGTATACATCACATATTCATAATCCCTTTTTTAAAAAACATCATTTCGTTGCTTCAAAATGAATACATATAAAACTAAATCAGTCTCTTAAGAGACAATTAACTCATCCGAATCAAAACTTACTCCGTTTTTACGTAAATTTATATAGTGTTGTGACGTATATACGTAGCAAAAGTCATCTATATTTTCCAAATTATTTATATTACGTTGGTTATCCTTGGTACGTACCCCGTATTTATGTTTCGTTATAATCCTGTGTACCTACCCCAAATTTATATTTCGTTATAATCCTGTGTACCTATCCCATATTTATATTTCGTTATAACCCTGTGTACGTACCCCGTATATATATCTTATTGAATTCCTTTGTAGTAACCCGTATTTATATTTCGTTATATTCCTGTGTATTTTCCCCGAATTTTTGTTTCGTTATATAGTCCTTTTATTTAGGCCGTATATAGTCCTGTGTACGTACCCCATATTTATATTTTGTTATAGTCCTGTGCACGTACCCCGTATTTATATTTCGTTATAACCCTGTGTACTTACCCTGTGTTTTTATTTTGTTATATTCCTTTGTACTTACTCCGTATTTATATTTTGTTATAGAATCGTTTTCCTCTAACTGTTTCTTGATGTTCACTAATTCTCCATTATCCAGTAAGTTTCTAAAGAAATATAAAAAATATATTATCACATATGTACATTGCGGATATGTACATTGCGGATAAATGCTGAAGAAAACGACTTTCTTGTAATTAACTGTGTGCTTTATGTAGCAAATTTAAATGTGAAAAAAAATATTTAAAAAACTCCACCGTGTGATTAAATAATTTAATAGGGTTTAAGGTCCCAGTCAAGAATATTTTACTTATATCGAGACGTCATCAGCTATAGGTGAAGCGGCAGAAATTTTTTTCCTTTGCAGTGCGCTTAGGGAAATCTGCAGGGAGGGCTCTTTAACATGCCACGCCTGCCGTGATAGGGACCATCGGTTTTAAAGGTCTCATCCGAAGGATCCCATGACTTTCATTTCTAAATGTCCGAGTGACCATTGGTTATTATATTCAGTGTTTGTCCAATGTAGCAAGTTCCTAGAATCAATATTTCATTACAAGCAACTTGTAGATAATTTCTTTTCTGTTTTTGGGCAGTTTTCTTGGTTGTTTTGGTTTTTTTTCCCAGTAAAAATAAAAGAATTCCCTACCTAACCATGATGTACCCATGATCGTTAAAATCTTTCTTAATTTCATCTGTAACTTCAAATCCATCTGTGTATCTATACTCTGAAAACAAGATATATTGTACAAAATTATTACTATGGAAAAAGCATCGACAGCTAAAGCAAAAGAACTGTTTAAAAGAAATACTAAATTTATTAAGTTTATTTAAAACAGAAATATTATTATATAATTTTCAGTAATGTTCGATATATTGGGTCGATGCTTTATTTTGATTCAATTTCTTTAACACCCAGGCTTTGTGTAATGAAGAAAGGTGACATGATGGCAAATCTTTCTACAATTATAAGCAACATAGTTACATGGCATAAAAATGAAATATTTTGGATTTTAAAACATGCGACAAACAACAGCTGAACTTGAATATATGTCAATTCTTTCTACAATCGTATCTACATAGCATGAAAGTTAAATATTCTCGTTTTAAACGCACGAGACAAGTACCAGCTAAACTTAAGTACTGACCTGATTCTAGATTTTGGCTGTGTGTTGCTTTGAATCGTTTAAAAAGAAGCAATGGCAACTCTTTTACTTTTTATTTTACTTTTGAAATTCCGTTCTGTAGGAAATTGGCCATTTACTTCGCAGATTTCAGTTATATCACACAACAATGGGGTTAATAACATAAAGTAATCAAATCATCGTAACAATATCTGACATGGCATAACTTGTAATGGGCCAATAACATACCTGATGACGCCATTCTTCACCTAACATAAATAAAGGCAACTATAAGATTCTGAAATATAAATAAACACGGATAACTCTAAGTTATATCCGGGTGTGAACTATTGTGTCCTATAAAAGTGCTATGCGTCACAGCAATAGATAACTGTGATAACTAATTAGGTCACGTGCCCGTTCAAGGTCGGAAGTTTTATTATCAGTGGTTTCAACATGGTCTTTTTATGTTATGTCTAGCCACAAATAGCTGCAATAATAATGATTCACCCACCGTCACTCTCGTTCGTTTTAATATTTTTTTTAAATTAGTCTTCATTCCATTAAAGAGTTACAATTGTAATATATTTTATGTGACTCTTTTCCAATATCTGACTTCATTTTATGTTAGGTGCTTGATAGTTCTTCTATTGGTCACATTTGAGAATAGACGTTACCTATCACAGTGGTGTTTTTATTCCACCAAGTTAGTATAAAAATCCAAGTTTTTAATCCATTCGTATACGCTAGTGGGGCCAATATTTTTTGCGGGTCGCCATGTTTTAAATATGCATTACTTGGCTTCGCGCATGCCCACAACTATATTTTTCAGCAAGACATCGTTTCAGCAAGTCAGACATGTATATGTACAGTCAGACATGTATTTGTACTTTCAGGCATATATTTGTACAGTCAGACATGTATATGTACAGTCAGACATGTATATATACAGTCAGGCATGTATTTGTACAGTCAGACATGTATATGCACAGTGATATATGTAGATGCACAGTCAGACATGTATATGTACAGTCAGACATGTATATGTACAGTAATATATGTAGATGCACAGTCAGACATGTATATGTACAGCCAGACATGTATATGTACAGTAATATATGTAGATGCAGTCAGACATGTATATGTACAGTAATATATGTAGATACACAGTCAGACATGTATATACAGTCAGACATGTATATATACAGTCAGACATGTATATGAACAGTAATATATGTAGATACACAGTCAGACATGTATATATACAGTCACACATGTATTTGTACTTTCAGACATGTATATGTACAGTCAGGCATGTATTTGTACTTTCAGACATGTATATGTACAGTCAGATATGTATATATACAGTCAGGCATTCATATGTGCTGTACGACATGTAATTACAGAATCAGACGTGTATCATTATTAATTTTTTTATTTGTTTTTGATAACATTTTTGTATTAAAATAATATAAATTGTATTATTTTTTGTAAAACCTCTTTAGAAAAAAACTCTTCTTTGAAAGTTGCTTTCTTTAGACAATTTTAAGGAAAAGGAAAGTCTACCTTTATTAGACTCAGTCTACTTAGTGTATGCTTAGAACGCTTAATAATTCGTTATGACACAAATTAAAAACGAATGCTGCAGTAAGTTTGTAAGCCCCGTATGTACGTTTTACTCTAGAGAATGAGGAACGAGGAACTTTAAAACTCATCAAAGTAAACTGTATAAATGTTTACATCGCGAGTATTAACGGATTTTACCTGTATTTTTATCTTAATAAATTGGCTATTTATCATTTCTAAAGGCTATCTTAATGTCACCATTAAATATTAACTCTGATAACATCCTCCGCTCTTATCTACTGCATAAAATGATTATCAACTTCCCATAGGACCTACCTTGTTAAATATGTCATGTGCAAAATTTTGAATATTTCTTTTTGTAAAAATTCAAAATTTTGCACATGATAAATATACAAAATGTCATTAGAGCTAAACGCTTATGTCTCTTTTTAAATTTCAAACATCTAGTGTCTTGTGAAAGCAAGTACGAGATTTTTTCTCCTTTTTGTTTATACTAGTTTATTCCAGAACTAGATCTATGTTTTGTTATTATGGGTTCTTCCCCCCCCCCATATATTTCCATGTTTAGCTGCAAAACCTCTATCCCCAAGAACAAAACAGAAGACTGGTTGATAATATTAACAAAGATGATGAAGACTTCAATGTATTGGATCAATCACTGCTGATGTAACTACAAGCTGTTTTAACATACTACCTTATGGCTTCATAGTTTTAGCCCATCATACAATTTACCAAACTTTTATACCGGTATTTAGATAATCTCCGCGAATTGATTGACACAATTCCGATATAAAATAGGAATTGTCAAATATCTAAATGAACTTATCTAGTATACCGTTTAAAGTCGGCAGTTTTATTACTAATTTTATCAACTTTACTTGTACGACAATTTAACACATTCTTAGCTTTAATGACAATTATCTATAATAAAAGTTGTTCTTTTTTTCTATATAACAATACAGAAGGTTATTTCCTTCACTGCTCAAAAATGCTCTAGCCATTTCAGTAAGACTGGTGAATACTACGTGTACTCTTAAGTGTTGGTTTAAGTTTTGGGATTAGCATATAAATAATGTTAAATCGGGATACTGAGAGGCAGATTGATGAAGAATGTTGTGAAGCAAAGACCGTGACGTTTTGCAAAGTGCTTTATACTACCAAAGGACACCTGAGCTTGTTATTTGATCTTCTCATATCAAAAATGGCTTTTTCGGTTGCATTCATTAATAAGATTTAATTTATATTCTGCCTTATTTCTTCATAAAGATTTCATTTAACATGTTCATCTCATTTATGAAAGAAACAGAGAAAAAAAAACGCGAGAAATATAATACGGATATTTTTACTTCGGTACGCTCATTATACTAAACGGCTAGGGATGTCTGGTCGATTGATATAAAATACACTTAAATATATTGAATTGTTCATTGTGTCCGCCTAGATAAACATTTTTAATCAAACCGAAGATGGTAAGCTACGCAGATAACGTTATGTTACAAAAATGTTTTAATTTTTTAATTGTTTTTCGTCTCCTTTCATTATTTAACTTTAATTTCTAATCCCTGTTTAAAATGTTTCATGAATTTATCTTTATCTTCATAATTGGAACATTTTCTATTTCTCCCACTTGCACAGCAAAAAACAAACAGAAAACATAATTAAATAACACGTATAGACAGCATTATATGGATAACGGCAGCATTAACATTTTTAACCCAGAGTACCGATTCTCTCCATAATAATTTTTTTGAACTTACGGAATTTAATTTTAAGATATTTGTTTACTATTAAATAATATAAAAATATTTAGCTGTTTTGAAAAATAGATGGATTGTTAAATTTAAGTTTTAATGAATTCCTAATGTGTATTTATTCGTAGATTTTTGCTTTGTTAGTGGACACCTTGTATATAAATATCTTGAATTTTTTTGTCGATTTTGAAGTAACTTTACAATAAACAATTTTTGAGATAAGATTAAAATGGAACAAGGAAGTCATCGTAGGTTACCAAGTTGTGATATAGTCTGTATCAAAATTGTCATTGTCCACTCTATACCTCTAACTTATCTTAAGAACAATTTCTTCTTCTAAATATTAAATACATGGCAAGTATTGGTTGTGGGAACACGTAAAACGATTAACTAAGGTTTTAAAAGCCTGAAAAGGGTTACTTAAAGAAGTATTATTTTTAACAGCAATGATTATCAAACCAATCGTCACACCAATAAAGAAACGGTTTTAATTTCTGAAAAAAAAAATTCTTGAAAATAAGGAAATATGTCAGGAAATTAAAACTTCTCTTTTTAGACTTTCTAAATGACTGGGTTTTTTAATTGTGAACTAAAAATGCTCAAACAAATCTTGACTTATTCCACACTCCTTATAATAAAATAAGATTGACTAAAGAATTCTGTAATTGAAAACACGAACACGACAAAATACAGGTAAATTAAATAACCGTCAGACATGGCACACACTAATTAGGACCTCCAAACTTCCTGAAGTAAGAGTACAATGTCCAGTGATATGGTTACAGTACTACTTAGTGGCTTCTAACCATCTCGCTTATTTTACAACAATTTGTCATTAATGCGCATTAATAATCTGAAAAAAAACGCTGGAATAAATAATTTCGGATCACTAACAGCTAAGACATACAATATGCATGATGACTAGCGTCATACTCTGCAGGAATTATTTAAAATTGACTATAGAATACACTAAAAGACGAGTGTCTTTATCTCAACCCAACAAAGCAGATACCGACGAGTTCCAGAGAAAATGGCTATCTTTTATTTCTTGGTTCTTGTATCGTTTTCGGCCGTTTTAGCTGTTGATCAAACAAAACAACCAGGTGCTGTTGGTCCTGAAGTAGTTGAAGCCGTGGTTAATCTTATCCGAGAGTCTTGTCTATTTGCAGACGACAAAAGGTTTCTCAGACGATTGGCATATGTAGAAACACGGGACGGAACGGCACCAAATACCTACCGTCTAGGTTATGATGGTGGTATATGGCAGGTATATTCAATCATTTTAATATCAAAAACAGTAATTAAGTTGGTAAAACGTATATTTTGATTTCTACTGGTATGTGTGTTTAAGATACTACTGTTTCAATAGCGGAATGGTCACTTAAGCATTTTTATTACTGAATAAATATCTATATAATTTAAATCAGAATATAAAAAATCATATTTTTACTGCAAACTTTTACCTTCAAAATTAAAAAAAAAAAAACAAAAGAAAAAAAAAGAAAGAAAGTAAAACAGTTAAATACATCATTATCGATCAATAAAATACAATAAAATATTTAAGTGTATAAGACTATATTATTATCCTTTCTCGATAAAATACCTTTTTGTATATCCCCCGTGTCCATTATGGACATCTAAAACATAACTCGGACCAATAAGTCTAAATACGTTTTAAATTGCCCGCGTTTTAATTATAGCAAGGGAAAGCATGTATGTACTACCACAAAAACATTAAACAATATTTCAAGAAAAATATATTTTATACACATATCAAACAAAAACACTAAGATATTAAATTGGCATTGGAACAATTAATTAATACCCTATGACTGCATCAAACAAAAACACTAAGATATTAAATTGGCATTGGAACAATTAATTAATAACCTATGACTACATCAAACAATATATAGATTCAAGGGACCATCTAACCCATTATCTGATTTTTTTCCCATGCAAAATACAGTTATTTGATTTGAATTTTTATTGTGCTTAACATCTTTATTAATATTGGAAAGCTTTATATCCTAATGAGTACAATTTAGCAATTGTAATCATCCATGCTGAAAATGCATTGAAAGCCAAACACTTATCAAAAACTATTGCATGCAATGAGCAATGGTTTAAAGAGAAAATAGTTTACATGTATATAATCTTGACAATTAAATTCCATCAAGTGGTAGAATTTCTTAATTCACTCTGGTCTGCAAAACAATCTACCAAAGTAGATTGTTTTGCAGACCAGAGTGAGTTAAGAAATTCTACCACTTGATGGAATTTAATTGTCAAGATTATATACATATACATTACTACTGGGGAACTGGTACTCAATATACTGGTCAAAACTATATGGGTAAACTTCTTATGGTGTTAAGATTCAAATATCTTGTTGACATTTTTACAAAACAAACAATTTGATTATTTGTTATTCGATAAAATTTAAATGTTTCTTTTCAAATAGGTACATTTGTGACACTGCATCATCATATTTGATTAATAAGAAACAGTACTGGTTGTTAGTACAATAGATAGTGAAATCATTAGTATGTCGTCTTAGTAGCTAATGTGCTGTAATCAAATAGGGATTACATTTAGTTTTAACTGGTAGTTTGTATTCATTATTATAATGTTCTTTTATCAATTATTTGCTAGCAAAGAACATGGATAGATAGATAGTGACTATAAGTCCAAACACATGATGGATATATATGTTTGTGTGTGTATTTATGTGTATATACATATACACACATGTATATATGTATATGTATACATATAATTCTTTCATGACATGTTGTGTAATTATTATAATTCAATAAGTTTTCATATGGAACCTACATTTCTAGAATCATTTATTTTCTAAAGAAAAAATAGTCTATGAAGATTCTTCTAATTTTATATATACTGATATAGTTGTTTTGAAATTTGATGACCATTAATTAGCAGGAAAATTTATTGTTATTAGCGTCTTGTTATATTTGTTTTTGATGATTTAATTCTGTAGCAACAACTTGGAAATTTCCAGTCTACTAGAATCTATTTGCATAAAAGATAAATGCCATATGAAGATTTTGTCTAATATATGTGTATATTTACTAGTATAATTGCTTTAAATACTCGGTGAACATTTAGTATGATGACTTAACTTTTATGCAACAACATGGACATTCTCTGTAAACATTGTTTTAAAATCTGCAGATATAGATCTTCTATCAATAATGCACAAGATAAATTAATATATCTGTAAGATGAAAATACTCCATTATTACAGCATATTAATATAAAATTATCTCTTTAAATCAATTATATTAATTAGTAAAATAATATAAACAAATTATCGAAATAGATTTCATTATACCTACCAAATTCAGATTAAAATTAGTTCATGTTATGCCGATCCCAGCACATAAATATCTCAACTATGAATGACAAATTAAATTATCACTATATTTCTTTATTTTAGTATTCACTAATTGATCTTATGTTTAGGTTGACCAAGATAAGTTCCTGGAAGTTCAACAAAATGCACAAGCAATGAGCACACAGTACTCTATAATAAGAAACAAGTTTGGTATAGACTGGACAATGGTGAAATGGTCAGATTTGAGAAAACCACTGTACTCTGGAATCGCTGCAGCTTTATACACAATATTGAAAGGCGGAGTTGGTTGGAGAATCGAGGGTCAAGCCCAATTCTGGCAGAATAATTACCATTCTTATGGTGGCAATAACTTTACAAACTTAGCCAATATTCTTGATTTAGGTATGTGTTCAGACAGATGTTTTTGTTTTGTTATATATGTGTATCGAACAGTTTTAGGGTAATGACTTGACACCTAGTTCTATTATTTTTACATAATTGTGAACTTTTGCAATATTGCAAAACAATTTGAACATTACCGACACCTGTCCAAATTTGTTTAATCGATTTTGATTATGTGTTTATATCTTTAATGCAAATATCTATTAGCCTCATCGGTATTAAGTATATATTTTGGGTTTTGGCAATTTTAAAAATTAAGTCAAATTTTATATCCCATTGATAGTTGTTTTGCAGAAAATATGATATGTAACTGATTTCTTTTTGTAAATAAACTTTGTGCCTGATTAGGAATTGTTTGTAAATTTGTTGTAGTTAGCTAGACAGGAGTTGCGTATCATTCCAGGGCACCTGTCCTCACTTCTTCCCTAGTGGTACCTCACATGTTCAACTGAATTAGCTAGTTTTGTAAGCTTTTACTTTGCTTTTGGGATTGTGATTTGGACATAGACTGGTATGTTTGTATCTGATTATTGACGTAGCCAAGAATGATATGTCCAGTCGTAATTTTTAAAATGAGAAATATTAAAATATTACGGCACGACAAACTAAATAGTTGTATTGCATACTTTTTAGGATGTCATGGGAGTGACCAGATAGACCTTGTGTTTGTAGTAGATAGCTCAAACAGCTTATCACTAGACGATTTTCTACGTGCCAAATTTTTTATGCAAGATGTAGTAAAGGATTTTAAAATTGCCCCGGATAAAACAAGGGTTGCTGTCATAACCTACGATTCTCATGTCAGAACTGAATTTTATCTAAACAGTCATACCACAAATAATGGCGTTAATAATGCAATAAACAACATGATCTTTAATGGCGGATCAACTAAGACAGCAGAGGCCTTAGATCAAGCTCTCAGAAATGTTTTTACAAGCGCACATGGGAGTAGGAGTAAAGCCGTAAAGGTCTTGATAGTAATAACAGACGGGGAATCTGATGATAGGCTTAATACCATGCATGCAGCCGACAGACTTCATGACGCGGGAATCGTCGTATTTTCTATCGGGGTTGGAACACAAGTTAACCAGAATGAATTACACTCAATTGCCAGCAATCCCGGATGTACGCATGTATTCACTGTATCCGCTTATGAGGAAATAAAAGCTATCAAGGAGGAAGTTCAGAAAAGTACCTGTATAGGTAATTAACGGACAATATTATTTTGGAATGCTCTTTTTTTAATTCTTTATTGTAAATATCGTTTTTCAGTTTCAGTTTGTATTCTGATGACATGAGCCAACTGTCAGAAAAATAATGATGATATTGTATTGATTTATTCTAAAAAAGGAGATAAGCATTTATGACAAAGGAGCGATGGGTTTTTAATTAATATAAGATCCAATTATTGCAAAATGTCCATATTATTGTTCGTGTCGTTTCAAAGACTATATTTAATATACAAGTTAACAATCACGCTTCTTTATTTACTTTTGCCAACAAAATAAAATAAACAGAAAGGACCGTAGGAATGTATAATTCGCGTATTTTCAAAGCCAAGCTCTTCAGGCTCTTCAGAATATAAATTATAGAATAATTGTTCAAAAACCAACAATGGTCAATTGTTAATTATTGTTTATTTATTTTTCAGCACCCTTATATATCGAAGTAAACAAAACATACAGCTGCCAAATAGGTAAATGTCCGCCATTAGCTGTACTGACACCAACAGGTGGCGTTTCTGTCGAGGTAAGATTGTGTTATCATGAGTAAAAATTCATTGCAGATGTAGTTGTTTGAAAAAAAGCAATGCTGATAATGTTATTGTTGTATGGAAAACCACTAGTTTATAATACTAATTAAGATGTTGTTGGCAAGCCAAATGTTATGTTTATGCAATATTTTTACTGTATTGTTATATCTACTAGTAATTATTTCATTTGATTAAAAGCAGGTTTCAATGAAGTTCATGAATGGAACCGTCAAGATAATACTATCAGTTTTCAATGGAATCTAGTAGTTAACAAAACAGTTATGTTATCCCACCTGTTTGCTTTTTGTATTAGGGTTTGTGTCTAGCTACTAGTACCCTGTAATTCGGGAACACTTGTTCATTGTAAACAGAAACACTATTGCCTTGTAAACAGGAACACTTATGCCTTGAAAACAGGAACACTAGTGCCTTGTAAACATGAACACTAGTGTCTTCTAAACAGGAAGCAATATTGCCTTGTAAACAGGAACACTAGTGCCTTGTAAACAGGAACATACTTATCTGCCTATTGGCTTTAGATGTCTAACTTTATATAACATAATGTTTTCCTAACCGGTCTGATTTTGTAGTCAAACGTCACCTGTGGTCACGTCAACGTTTACACAGCATTCAGTAATCCTTATCCCAACCAAGCATTTTATGAAGTCGTCAAGGATACCAGTACAGGCAAAACAAGTATTATATTTCGGAACACCTCTGTTCCTCAAACTCTGTATCTGAATTTGATTGACGCTCTGAAATCTACGAACGGCAGTAGTGGTTGTACAATTTACGTAACACCGTACATCGGAGATAAAACCGATCACAGTAAGTACGACAATATCATCTAGATCGGAGATAAAACCGATCACAGTAAATACGACAATATCATCTAGATCGGAGATAAACCAATCACAGTAAGTACGACGATATCATCAAGATCGGAGGTAAAACTGAAACAGTAAGAACGACAATACTATCTACATCGGAGATTAAACTGATCACAGTAAGTACGACAATATCATCTTCATCGGAGATAAAACCGATCACAGTAAGTACGACAATATCATCTACATCGGAGATAAAACCGATCACAGTAAGTACGACAATATTATCTAGATCGGAGATAAAATTTATCACAGTAAGTACGACAATATCATCTAGATCGGAGATAAAATCGATCACAGTAAGTACGACGATACCATCTAGATCGGAGATAAAACCGATCACAGTAAGTACGACGATAACATCTAGATCGGTGATAAAACCGATCACAGTAAATACGACAATATCATCTAGATCGGAGATAAAATTGATCACAGTAAATACGACAATATCATCTACATCGGAGATAAAACCGATCAGAGTAAATACGACAATTTCATCTAGATCGGAGATAAAATTTATCACAGTAAATACGACAATATCATCTAGATCGGAGATAAAACCGATCACAGTAAGTACGACAATATCATCTACATCGGAGATAAAACCGATCACAGTAAGTACGACAATATCATCTAGATCGGAGATAAAATTTATCACAGTAAGTACGACAATTTCATCTAGATCGGAGATAAAATTTATCACAGTAAGTACGACAATATCATCTAGATCGGAGATAAAATCGATCACAGTAAATACGACAATATCATCAAGATCGGAGATTAAACTTATCATAGTAAGTACGACAATGTCATCTAGATCGGAGATAAAATCGATCACAGTAAATACGACAATATCATCTAGATCGGAGATAAAACCGATCACAGTAAGTACGACAATATCATCTAGATCGGAGATAAAACTGATCACAGTAAGTACGACAATATCATCTAGATCGGAGATTAAACTCATCACAGTAAGTACGGCGATATCATCTAGATCGGAGATAAAACCGATCACAGTAAGTACGACAATATCATCTAGATCGGAGATAAAACTGATCACAGTAAGTACGACAATATCATCTAGATCGGAGATAAAACTGATCACAGTAAGTACGGCGATATCATCTAGATTACCTAAACGCAAATTTCAGTAACACACAATCTTGATGACTTTTGTACTTTTATAGACACTTTTTCTATTTTACTGATCATTATAATTTCTCATTTTGTTTACCTTTAAGCTATATCAATGTTTACCTTCTTAATTCTATATTTCTGTATTAATTGTTTAATATGAGTTATTTTTATTTGTGCTTCGAATCTGACTTCCTAATTGGGAGATTTTGGTCACTTTTTTTTTACATTTTTAGCTCAACTGGCAATAGCCAGCTGAGCTTATGGCATGGCGAAGCGTGCGTGCGTGCGTGAGTGCGTGCGTCCGTGCGTAAACTTTAATCTTCTCCTCTGAAAATACTGGACACATTTGAACCTAGTTTGGTGTGAAAGGTCCCTAGGTGATGAAGATTAAAGTTTGCATAAATTAACTTCCTGCGGCATCCAAGATGGCCGCCATTACTATAAATAGCAAAAAAGTGATAAATGGCTGATACACGTTTATTTATCAACCGATTTAGTTCCAATTTGGCATATAGAAAGTAGATGCATAGCCATTTAACATATATAACGGGTTTTATCAGAAACATTTTTATTGGGTCGCTATTAGCAGAATATTCAAATAAAGTGCTATATTTAGCCAATTCTTTGAAAATCTTCTCCTCAGAAACTACTGGACCTATTTGAACCTAATTTAGTGTGCAAGGTCCCTAGGTGATGCAGATTAAAGTTTGCACAAATCAACTGCCTGTGGCATCCAAGATGGCCGCCGTTACTATAAATAGCAAAAAGTGATAAATAGCCGATACATATTTATATATCATACAATTTGGTATATAGACAGTAGATGTGTAGCCATTTCACATACATATCATTTTTTTCTGAAACATTTTAGCTCAACTGGCAAAAGCTAGCGGCATGGCTGTCTGAAATTCCACATGCAAATAAAGTGCCAGTTGAGCGATACAGGCCCTTTTGGGACCTCTTGTTCTATTTATGCTACGTAGATCTCTAATGACTGTCTTAACCTTCATGTAAGAAAATGCTTAATCGAGCGGTTACTGCTAATTAGCGTATCCATCGTGGTGAAGATGCTCCATCCGAATATTTTCAGAATCGCCTTTTTACTCCTTAAAGATTCAGGAATAGGCCAGGGGTAATTTTGTCATTGTAAGACTGGTTTAAGCTCATATTTTATTTATAACGAATTATTAGTAATTGTGCATTGCATTAGCACTAACGACAACAATCGGTCAAAACTAGGTCTTAGAAAATTTTCTTTTTTTATAAAATACAAGAGAGAGAGAGAGAGAGAGAGAGAGAGAGAGAGAGAGAGAGAGAGTTGAAAAATAACAAAGATCCGTAAACCGGAACTTTGAACTTCTTGAGAACTGAGACTATGTTCCGAAACTAGAAACAAACATAAACCACGAAGTTTAAACTGGTACCGGAATACATATCTAATGACCGATTTGAAAACCGAAAAATGAAACAAAAGATAGTAAAACCTTTTTGATTGAAAAAATAACGTTTCAGATATACTTACAGCTTGTCTGCTGCCACAACATCTGGAAAAACGTCTCCGTCATGTTGGACACTCACATTAGCCGTAACAGCTCGACTAGGCATTTTCCTTTCGTGACAGATTTAAAGACAGTGTTCATGCACGTATTTTTTTATTTATTTTAGGTGTAAAATGTTACCGTGACGGCATTCAAATCAAATGTCCAGAAACGGACTGTAAAGGTATGTAAAGGGAGATAATTCTCAATAAGCCGATGGCATTCGACTTTTAAATTCAAAATTTGAAATTTGTTAAAATCATATTCCTACTGATAGCAACCAAACGATAGAAAAGTCAAAATTTGATAGAAAATTACATATACAATTTGAATTATTGCTTTGAATATGCTTCCATAAAAATATGGAAAATTTGTAAATAACCATGTTTTTCAATTAATACGTAATGCACATTCCTCTCTTTCAAAAACAATAAAAACTGCCATCCCCTGTCTAGCAAATTTTTACTGATGAAGAGGGATGCGCTTGAATTAAAATTTGGGGCTCAATTAGATAAAATGCGCTACCCCTCCCTCTCCTTAAACAATATTCTTACTTAAATGTTTTTTTTCGTACAGGTAGGCGTTTATTGCGTCGTTTTGTTTTGTTTGCTTGCGCGAAACAAACTTCAAATAAAAGACAGCTAAACAATGTGTGCTTTTAAAACCCGATACAACAAATAACAAACAAGCAAATTCGTGGAATTTATGTCTCCCGCTTTCAAATGAAATAAACTTCTGTAATTGTAATGATATATGAGGGGTATTATGGACAGTCCTAGCATAAAATGCAAAGAGGAAAATTGGAACTATAGTACTATAGTATATCGTTTGTTTGTCTCCCTTTCGGTGAAAGCGAAGAATAAAAATCTTATACGGTTAACTTTTAAATGACCGGAAACTGATTTTCTATTGATAGTCACAGTGACCTTGACCTTTGGCCTAGTGACCCGAAAATCAATCCCAAGCGAATTCTTGTCATAAGCTACCTCTGTGCCAAGTCTCATTAAAAATCTTGAACGGTTAACCTTTAAATGAACGGAAACCGATTTTCTATTTATAGTCAAGGGACCTTGACCTTTCGCTTAGTGACCCAAAAATCAATCCCAATCCACCACTTGTCATAAGCTATCTCTGCGCCAAGTTTCATTAAAAAATCTTGAACAGTCATTTTTAAAATGACTGGAAACCGATTTTCTACTTATTGTCACAGTGACCTTGACCTTTGGCCTAGTGACATAAAAATCAATCCCAAGCAGCTCTTGTCATAAGCTACCTCTGTGCCAAGTTTCATTAAAAATCTTGAACGGTTAACCTTTAAATGACCGGAAACTGATTTTCTATTTATAGCCACAGTGACCTTGACCTTTGACCTAGTGACCCGAAAATCAATCCCAAGCGAGCTCTGTTCATAAGCTACATCTGTGCCAAGTTTCATTAAAAACCTTTAATAGAACTGAAGTTATTCAACGGAAACAAAACGTGACAGACAGACAGACAGACGGACAGACCTATCTTAATGTCTCCCCCTTTCGGTGAAAGCAGGGGACAAAAATAACACGGAAAAAAAGAAACAGAAAAATTGTTGACATTTAAGCTTTGCAGAACGTACCAGAAAAATGTCGATAAAAACCTTTATTATCTCGATAGAATAGCTGTATGTCTGGTCGGGTATGATGGTTTAAGTCCGTTTGTTTAACACAAGTTAAAATCATTATTGTCTTCTGTTGTTTTGTTTGAAGTACTTTTATTTGAATTTTCGGTATTTATGTCGTTAACTGTTCTTGACTGCTGTAATTTCTGTTGAATTCGCCTTTTATTTTCTCTCTTTTCTTTTTAATCTTTTTAATCAACTCTATTCTTTTTTCAGAAAAATGGAATTTCCAGAACCCATGTACGCCAGAAAATATCAAAGCTGGAAAAACAAAGTTTGAATATCCATATGATAAAACAAAATATATATTATGTGACAACAGAGGGAAAGAATACGTAGTCCAATGTCCACAGGGTGAATCCTACTACCAGTCTTGTCAACAGTGCGTGGGGGCCGATACCCCTTGTGTTGACAACAAAACCCCACTTCCAAACGGTGTTTACGATCCATGCTCCGTGTCAAATATCCTGGCAATGAAGTTCTTTTTCCCATATACAGGCGATGCACACCATTTTATTCATTGTGACGTCTGGGGTAAGGCTTGGTTGATGGTTTGCCCAGCCGGAGAAGAGTGGGACCAACAAAGATTAACTTGTACTGTACCATCCGCTATCAGCAATCCCTGTCATAATATCGGTCCGTCGGGTCCCTTTTACTTTGAGTACCCCTGTGATCCACATAAATACATCCAGTGTGACGTTTGGCACGAATCATTCATCCGTACTTGTCAGTCTAACTGGGTTTTCTATCCAGCAGCGGGGTCTTGTGTGCCTAGAACGCAGTATAATCCAACAACGCCTCCTCCTGGAACTCCTTGTGATGCTTCCTATGGCTCTGCTGCTACAGTCGCTGGCGTGACTCCAATTGTTTATTCAGGGTCGACCGGAAGTTCAGCGGGATACGTTTATTGTGCAACGGAAACTGTAGGGTGTGTACCGTTTTCTCTCCCTTGTACTACAGAAAACATGCAGGGTGGGAAAACATTATTTCCGGTTTTTGGAGATAAGCACCATTATATCCAATGTGACCCCGTTTCAGGGTACCAGTATTTGAGAATGTGTACAAACGGCGGTAGGGATTTCTTCGACCCGATCACGCAGACGTGTACAGATGGACCTATTGCCGTAGATACTTCAATTGGACGGTAATGCGTAATTTATTATGTCGAGTTACCTAAGTGAGTTATCTGTCAGAAAAAATAAAAGTCAATGAAATTCAAATCTTAAGTGTTCTTTTTAAAACAAATGTGAAATTTTCTTTTTGATTCAACAGGTTAAATTTTCCGATCAAGAATATAAAAGAAGAGTACTAAGATTTGACATTCCAAGACAGGTTGCTTATAGATTAGGGCTATAATGCATTATTTGAAAGTTAAATTAAGGTTTACATCTATTTCTATTACAAAAACATGGGTCAGTTTAAATCACGTGACATGCCGACCGTTCTGGACCAAACAGGGTCAACAATTTATAGGATTTGGCAACCACAAGCACTTCCAGTAACCGAATTAAATAAGAAACCAGACAGAAACACAAACTGAAACCAAATATAAAATCACTAAAATTGGACACATTTGGTACCAGGGTCTGATCCAAAACTTTATGAA
The DNA here is from genome assembly GCA_029721355.1 of Tegillarca granosa. Taxonomy (NCBI): domain Eukaryota; kingdom Metazoa; phylum Mollusca; class Bivalvia; order Arcoida; family Arcidae; genus Tegillarca; species Tegillarca granosa. Next base: position 34,135,424 of record CM056606.1, on the reverse strand, counting down.
AGGGGTAAGAATTTAATCATGTGGTATTTCGAGCGTCGACGGCTCAAGCCCACAGCATCGAGGGGCCTTGGAGCCGCTAAGGCCCTCGGCAGATCGAAGGCAGAACCCTGTTGGGTGTTCAGGAGGCGAAACCCATGATACAACAATTTCTGAGAACCATTTGGCCACATATTTATCTCTTTCTTTCTCGTTTTGAAATTTTCAAAGGGGGTTGCAACCCCCGCAACCCACCCACCCTATCATCCGCCAATGGGTACCAAGTATGGCGATTTGACTATTTTTGTTGTGTCCAGATATTTCTATTAACAAATACATGTTGTTATTAAATTATTTTTAATCTAAAATACATATAGCATAAATTATTAATCGGATTTCAAATTCGAAATAAAGACGAATAAATAGATGTAGGTAAATGTATTTACAGATAATCGAGGACATCGTGTCGAGATATACCGTAATGTTACATAACAATATGTACAATACGTACAACTTCAGTTACTGATAAACTTTACCTATAAAAATGGAGTAATTCCGGATGGTGCTGCAAAAGGTAAATGCTAATCGTTATATACAGCTAAATAGCTTACGAACACGTAACGACGATCCAAATAGACAGAAGATGTCAAGCAGAATGGATAGATACAGGCATAATATATCTCGATTCATTATACAAAAGTTTCATTACTAAATACAAAATGTTAATTCTTTTTCAGCAAATTTAAGTCTTATTGTAAGTAACAAACATGGTAGATATTGAACGGCTTTTTTAAATCTTAATTGTACATGAATTTAAACCATTCCCCTTGGTAATCGTAGTTCTAAGAAAATAGACTAGTAAATGATTTTTATATGCTTTGCATACAATTGTCATGTACTATTTTTAAATTGTATTATTCTATAAAAATTCAAAAGTAGCACATGACACAATGACAAAACAGTATTCGGCAGAACACAACCACCAACACCATTAACATAGGAATCGCCTTGGGTTTAGGGTTGGTGAACCTTTTAACGCTGGCGTTGTTAGTCACAACAAGGTCAAACAAACGATTTGTTGTTGTTGTTGTTTTTGTTGTTGTTGTTTTTTTTGTTGTAATTTTTCAACTTTTCGCGACAAGAAAAGATTAATTTTGAAAGATTAAGAAATAGTTTGTGTATGCAGAAAATTTACAAGTGTGTATTATGGTTTATTGGGCACAAACGTGCACTTCGGCGACTTTTTGGTACTAATTATCACCGATTCAATATGCCGCATATTAGCATACCTGTCTTCATCCATCAGGTAAACCAGTTCATACTCTTTTCTCTTGATGCGAAGAAGCAGTATTTCACAGTTCAAACCCCGACCTCCCACTCTCGAGCCAGACGCTATACCACTGAACCACCAAAGCGGACAACCAAATGAAAACAAAAAAAGTGACCAGGGAACCAAGTAAAGCTCTCTGCGCGTGAGATGGTATAGAACAGATCTGTCGAAAATTTAAAACTTTACTAACGAGTAGCCGGAGCCCAGGCTCGGCGGTCGAGAAACTATCTATTTCTCGGACCCTTGGCAGCTTAGGTTATCAACAGCTCGGCGACAGCTTATTCGCCGCCTCGGCTTCAAGCTAATGAAGATAGATTAGTTGATCCCTAGTTAGCCAGTTTAAATCCGGATTTTAAATGTCACTAAAAAAAAACCAATGATAGGAAAAGCGAACAGCTCAATGATAATTAACAAATATTTTTTAAACATTTTTCTACTATTATTTTTAAATATAAAATAATGATAACATTTTCCGTAAGATAGAAATTGATGCCGCCGGAATGTTATAACGCTCTTCAATTCAGTTTTTAAAATAACTGATACACATCTTTTAATTTGCATTACACGTTGATCATATATATATTCATATATATATATATATATATATATATATATATATATATATATATATATATATATATATATATATATAATGTGTTAAAGGGTACCTGTAACCAAAAATTTTTTTATCACAGTTGTTTTATATATTATTTAAATATAACAATATCGAAAACCGCATCAAAATTGGTGATAAAATAAAAAAGTTATAGCGGTTTGAAATCCACATTTTTTAACTTTCTCTTCATCGCAAAGTGAAACGCCTCGTTTTAAGTTATAAACGTGTGACGTCATTGCAGTATTAGAAGTAGTGTCTTACATAATAGACAGTAGTAACTATGATGATATATTGGCGTATGAAGAAGAAAGTAACGACTCTGACATGTACCTATTTATGTCATAAAGTTCGTCATTATTTAGGGAAGCAGTAGACAATCTTATAAGTAATGAATTTGGAGTATATCCGTTATTTATTCTGACCAGAAACGGGCGAATTTGATGAATATATTGAGTCGAGTCCCGACCTACTCGAAAATTGTGACTACATTTGGTTGCATAGCTGTTGAAAAAAACGTGACGAGTGTGAACTTGTCAACAACACGAAAATTGATTATATCTGACTTTTTTTCTTTTTTTTTAAAAAAAAAAAAATTATTTTATTAAATCTGACAGGACAGACTCAAGAACTACGATAAGTTGCATAGCTATAACAAAAAAATACGCGATTAGTTTTAACTTGTCAAATACACGACAAAAAATAATTTAATCGTCGACATTTTAAAATGAATTAAATATCAAGTCGGACTGGACAGGCTACCGGATGAATATTATGGAACTTGCTTTGGTGTCATGTGCTGATTTTGAATTTCTATCAAAATAATGCATTCAAAATTACATAAAAATCCAATCGCCTATATGCTTTTTTGTGCGTGCAATGTTTATTGACAGTTGAAATTAAATGACCATATGTAGAAAACTTTTAAGTAGTCTGGCGGCAACGCATTTCCTTGATAATTGGAAGATGTTCACACGATTAAAGTTTGTAACATAGTTCTTTTCAACTGCCCGATGGCTAATTGATGCTGGGGTAATTAAAAAGAAAAAAAAAGACAAGATGTTCCATCTCAAATTATTTTACGCGAAATATATTATAATTGTTTAAAATGAAATGATACAGATTTTAGATGGGGACCACATTAAAAAACGAGATAATAATAATAATAATAATAATAATTTAATGGATTTGTATATATAGAATAAAGAATTTTAAAATATCACGACTGTATGTATGCCCAAGGAAAAGTGAAAACTAAAATCTAATATAAAATCTAATAATCTATTATCTAATTAAATGCCGTAAGTAGATCTGTAAACGTGTTTCAAATAGACTATTCTGGTCGTCAATTTTGAATTTTCAATTTTGCCTAATAGTTACATTTCATTATTATTATTATTATTATTATTATTGACATGAAAACTAAAGAAAAATTTCTTTTTCTTACTTTTTAAAATTTTAAAATGAAATATCCTTTTTTTCCGGAGTGAAAACTTTATCATGACTGTATATGACAAATTACGTTTATCAGATAAAATTATTTTACTTTACTCGAACTGTAAATATATTATTGTATATTACAGGTCGTAAGATAACTTTATCAACCTGCAAATCAATTTTGCAAATTATACGTGACATCCTGTTAATTACAGGTGTGGGTCTAAATCTAAGGAATGTGTCTAATATACAAAAGGATTAATAATAATCTTTATTATCGGTACATGTCAAACGGATGTTATCCACTTCATTAAATAGTTTTCCCCGTAAAATAATCATAGAAAGTTAAACTACGAGTTCGTATTTGTCCTATTTTAGTAGTTGGTAAATAATATTCTGTGGAGATATGTTACTGGTATGACGTCACAACACGGGAGCCTCGATATCGACCTTTTTGATTTGGATTTCTAGAGATTATTAGAAAATCACCGATATCTACGTTATTATGAAATGGAATTTTATGGAATTTTCGCTACAACCATATTTAAGTACGACGAATAAAATATGTCAAAACTGAAAATCGTTACAGGTACCCTTTAAAGTAAATACGTGTAATCAGTAATTACTCGTATTTCCTTGGATGTTCAGTAAATACGTGTATTTACTAGCAATTTTAGTTGTTTTATGTATTTACTGAGATTACCAGGAAATTCACGTATTTACTGATTTTTTCTAATAATTTTACACATATTTACTGGTCAAACATCAGAACTTCAAAAATAAACAAACATATTTTATTTGGTGCAAATAAAAAAAAACAAATAGATTTTCTTTGTTGCAAACAACACACTCTTGGTGTTGAAAAATGTGAAAAGTTTAAATTGGAGCAAAAGTAAACTGAAAAGTTACAACAGCAAATTATTTACTTATTTTGACAGGAAGGATTGTTGTGGCATCTAGAATTGCACAATAGTCCTTCTTCACACATTTACAGGTCTTTTTAGAACATCCTGTTTTGCATGAACATTTGATAAAGCCTTGTCCGCTACCAACTGATGCTAAACGAGCAGCCTCTCTGACACTTATTTCTGTTTCTTTGTTTAAATTGGACGATGTCAACGTGTGAATAACAGACAGAGTAAACTGATTTCTGGAATATAATCAAACGAGGACTCCATGTTTTGTGGCTAACTTATATTTGTCAGTGTTACCGTCATGTTCAATGACACAGCATAAAACGTTCCTAGGATCACCACGTCCACGATCTACACTGGGGATTGGTACAGTTACATTATCATTCACATTGATTGGTCGAAGTATCTGGTTACCTCTTGATACCATTCTCTCCGCCTGTTTGGTTAAATTTGTTCTGCATGCATGTCATTCTCTTTGAATCAGTTGTGACCTTACACAGATTTCACATTGAACTTCACTCTCAACATTTGTTTGGAAAACAGAATGACATTGTTCACATTCACGTTCAAAATTAAACAGTATATCATCAGTGGTTTCAGTGGTTTGAGATGATGAAGGTGTTGAATCTTGAACAACATTTGGGTGTTAGTCGTCTAATATGGGTTGTTGTTCTTGTACACCAAAATGATCAGCAATGTCTTCTTCTTGACTGAGTACTTCAAGTAGTTCTGGTGGAATTGAAGTTGATGTCAGGCCAACTTTAGGGGCACAACCAAACATTGCTTCATATGGTGAACGCTTGATACCAACGCTTAAACATTAACTGTATTGTCTTTCTTGTGTCAGGAAATATGTGTAAAAGTCAAGAAAAAAATCAGCAATTACAAGTATTAACTGAGACAATTTAGAAAATACATGTAATAACTATCAACACAGGGGATTTCATGAATTAACTGATTTTTAGTAAATACATGTAATTCCTAATTACACGTATTTACTTTAACACACACACACACACACACACACACACACACACACACACACACACACATATATATATATATATATATATATATATATATATATATAACAAACTTAGACCTGTATAAACATTTAAAAAATCTTTTACATTTTTTCTAGCGATTTCATCCCTTATGGGACTTTTTCAAGAATGAAACTTTATGATACTGTGTACTTCTTTACAAACTCTTTGGTATATACCGGTATATATATTTAGACCCGGAAAAAAGAATAAAAACAACGGGATTATAGTCTTCTCTTAACCGTCAAGGTCCTGGTAATATTTCTGATTCAAATACGCATTCTATGCTAGAAGTGTCAGTAAGTCTATATTTTATATTCTATCGTAACCATTGTGTCATATATACAATTTTTAAATGTATTTAATTCAAAAAATGGGATATACTATATGTGTGTAACACTAAGGGAGTAGCATGTGCTAAATAAAGGGGGGGGGTGTAAACTTAGGACTCAAAAAGAAGAGACGGTAATGTATTTTTCATATATTTCTTAAAATTTAAATACCATTAGACATGTTTTAAAATGATAGAAAGTAATAAATATGATATACTTATCGCAAAATATTTGGATTGTGAATTTAAAAAAACTAGAGTTTTTTAAACAAATAGATTATTTGAAAAACTGACAATTCATAACCGATACTTTCCACTATTTATTAGCCTTTTAAAATGCGTTGACCTAGCGTGACATTCAAATTCTAAGACAACCAACTAACCAGTCGTGAAAACGACATGGTCTCAAAAAATTAAGAGAGGCCTCAGTGACCGAGTGGGTTAAAGCGCGCATACGGATTGCAGTGCCTCCTAACGCCTAGGTTCGAATCTCGCTCGAGCAGATCCCGGTGCCAGATGGTTTGTCAGTTCTGAAATGTAACAACCTTGAATCGAAACAACCAAAGTCTACCCAGAATCAATCTACAGGTCGATCATTTCTCGGGTTCAAACGAGCTCTGAATGTGACCGGAAAGGGAAAAAGGGCAGCGGCCTAACCGGGACTCGAACCCTGGACCTGGACTGAGCTACCTGGTCATCTTTCACGCCGTTCTGCCACATTCCTTCTAGAAACACTATGTATACATTGATACTACGGACATTTAATAGTGTGTGTGTGTGTGTGTGTGTGTGTGTGTGTGTGTATGTGTGTACGCGCTTGCAACATGACTACAAATGTCAAGTCACAATCAAGGCTTGGGTGTTAAAGTTATACAAGATTATTCACTTAATTCATTGTCTGAATTTACATTCTCTTTTCCTTTTGGTGACAGAATCATTATGATAATGCAACTTCTGCATGCCTCATAATTCTCAAAAGTCGGTCCTTTCAACTGTTAATATCATATCTAATCGACCAGTACCAAATGTAGACTATGACAAATTTTAGAAAAGGATCGTATTTAATGTTAAAGAAGCATTTCGTAGTACAAGTTGGTAACATACTTCTTTAACTTAATTTGAGGGTGCTAAATTCGAATTCAGTAGATACCAAGCTGAGTTTTGAGTTTTAGGGCCCATAATTCTAAAAGCAAAATGGCGACCGGAAAATTACCATTTTATACAGTTATACAACATATCAATTAGTACTTTTTAATTTAAAGATTAATAAAGACTTGATATGTGATTTTAAGTAAACTGCTTGTATTCTTAGCTATTCTAGAAACAACTTGATTGATTTTTTTTATCAAATTAGGTACAACTGAAGCATTTGTGAACAAATATCTTATAACAATCAAAAGGTATTTATCGACTGTATGATAGAATTATATTTAAGATTAAAAATACATAAATATAATAGAAATATTTAAGATAACCAGTACTTATTGTTTTTTAATATAATTTCCTGTGAGATTAATTACCTTTGCTATGAGAACTTAGGTTTTCCCAGAAAGTTAATGAAAATGTTTTAATGTTCGTAAATATCTGAACACTTTCAAACCAGTAATATATATTTTACTTTTAGCTTTGCCTTTAATTAATAATGAATCCTGTAGCGAGTTTGAAAAGACAAACTTTAATACATCTGAACCTTTGTATTTTCTGCCAAAATGAAGGTGGTACTGTCAATGTATTTTCTGCCAAAATGAAGGTGGTACTGTCAGAAAATCTACAAAACAAGGACTTGATAGAGTTTTCGAAGTAACAGAAATTCGGAAGAAGTTAAGAGATCCCGGTAATCGGATGATTATTGATAGGGTGTCACAGATTGTTAATACTACTGGTGATGATATTCCATCTGTGGTATGGCATAAAAACTGTTATGCACAGTACACAGATAAAAATAAGATTCTTCGACTGGAAACAGCAGGAAGATGTAGTAGTGATCAAGGACAGTCCTCTTCTGAGACCTCATCATTTCATAAACAATCCTTTGCGATCAGTAGACGCAGTTCTGTGAAACCAACTGACTGGTCGTTATGTCTATTTTGTCAAAAAAGCACAAAAAGAACGTCTAAGTTCTGTTATGACTCTTAATGCTAGTTAGTCAATATTGGATGAGTGTAAATATGATCCTGTTTTGAGAATTCGTTTAGCTGGGGTAACTGATCTGATTGCTGCAGAGGGTAAATACCATCTCTCGTGCCAAGGCAATTTCAAATGAAAAGTAGCAAAAACTAAACAAGAGTCTGAAGAATTTGATTTAGCAATGGTTTGGTTGTGTAGCGAATTAAAGTATTCTGCAGAAAAAGGACATGTTCTGAAGTTGAGTGATGTCTGGGAACGGTACAAAGATCTTGCAGAACAGGCCCCAGTTTCACAATCATTCACTCAGCTGAGTGTACACTCAACTCAAATGTTCTCATTTTTCTCTCATCAATATTTTAAAATTTTTATGTTTTATGAGCGAATGTTTCGTTTTGTTTTACAAAACTTCACTAAACAATTTAAATATAACATTAGATGTTCAATTTTAACTGTGTATTGTCTTAGAAATTGACATTGAAATATTCCCGAATTTGAGTTGAGTGTACACTCAGTTGAGTAAATGATTGTGAAACTGGGGCCAGGCCGATATCACTATTCCACCATCCTTTATCAGTCGTAGAGCCACCTTCAGAGAAAAACTGCAAGAGCAGGTTGGGTCATTCTTGTTATTTGTACAACAACAGGGGCGACCAGAAGACCGTGATACAATTTTGCTTCCAGACAAATATGCAGGAATTGCAATTTCGGATTTAGTCTCTTCAAGAGATGATGACGAAGATATGACAATGCCATATTATGGTCAAGAAGACGACATTTACCTTGCATTGGTTCATGTAGCATTGAAACTTCGTGGAGATTTGCTCGTGACACCTGGACATTCTGGGTTAGCTGTTAACACGGAAAGTGCATTGGCTTGTATTCCTGATAGTCTCTATATGTTTCTGAAGCTGCTCTTTGGTGGACCTTGTCAGCTTGAAAGTGATGACAGTGAATCAAAACTACAGGATGTTGATCAAAAACTAATCAATGTAGCACAGGACATCATTTATGGTTTAAGCAATGGTCTGAAGTTGACCCCAAAACATATAGGTCTGGCAAGCACTCTTCACCAAGCCACACGTTCAAGAGACCTGGTAGACGTATTTCGTAAGGCTGGACATGCAATGAGTTACAGTCAGGTTATACAACTGGCAGAAATTACACTTCAGTCCATGGATATGACTACTGGTGCAGTTATTCCTCCAAATCTAGTACAAAACAAATTGTATCAAAGAACTGGTTTCAGCTACCAGACAGAAAGCAGATATCAGTTAAGAGAGCAGAAGCAAACGATATTGCTTTCCATTAACTTAGAAACAAATCAGTCATTACAGTGAGTTGGACAATTTTCAATGAAACTTTGACGGATAACAATCCAGAAAGGACAGCAGTTTGTTATTTGCCAATAATACAGGTACCAGCACATGAATACGATACGTTAAATACTGTTGTCCAGCGCTGTTTACAGGTCTGTGATCGATTAGGTCAAAAGTATGCGGTTATTACTGTTGATCAAGCTTTGTATTGTAAGATTATGGAACTGAAATGGAGCAATCATCTGTATACAGATAGAGTCATTCCTAGGTTAGGTGGCTTTCATATAGCACTGAATTTCTTAGAAGTCATAGGAAAGCATATGCAAGGTTCAGAACTATTGGAGGTTTGGATTGAGGCAGGATTACTTGGATCAAATACAGCTGACATGGTTTTAGAAGGAAAGAAGTTCAAGAAGGGTGTCAGGTCACACGAAATAACAATGCAGGCTTTGTGGAAACTGTTAATGCCAAAATTTTTGGCATTTCTTTCTGGTAGTGATGAGTATCTCTACAATGAAGTCTCAGATTGCACCAAGACCTATTGATGATGTTAAAGTTTTGATAGATCTGATAATGAGTATCAGGTTTCTGGGAGCTCTCACTCAGTTCATCGAAAGTAAGAAGGAAGAGAATGTTAATTTTACATTTTGGTGGGCGTACATGGAAATGATTTCAGTTTTGTTGATGTTTATTAGAGCTCAAAGAAATGGAATATGGGACTTACATTTGCAGTCTTTTAGAATGATGTTACCTTACTTCTTCAGATATAATCACTACAACTATGGAAGGTGGGAGTCCTGTGTATTTAGCAGAGATGAATATGTTACCAGATGAAGTAGCAACAGAATTTTTAGAGGGAAACTTTGTAGTTAAACGATCAGATAGAAAATTTAATCAAGTTGACCCAGACCAAGCACAGGAATGGCTAAATGGAACTGGAAAATTGTGTGGGGGTATTGTTGGTATTACCAAAACTTCATCGGCCCTTTCTCGATGGGCTCTCTCTTACAACCTAAGGTCACAGATTGCAGAGGATACCAGGAAAATGTTTAAAGCACAATCAAATGATGAAAATCACAGCGAGTTAAAACCTGGTCGAAACGAAAGAGATAATCACGACGAGATGATAATTTCAATGCTCCAGCAATTCCTTTGAAAGTGACCTTCATGCATGTAACCTGCAAAATATCGTAACAAAGGATATTTCTACAAAGAATATTCAAGATTCTCTGTTACTTGCTAACTCAAGGGGCCAGTCTCAAATGGAGGACTTTGTAGAAGAAAGGTTAATTATATCTGATACAGGTGGTACTAAATGTTCTATCTATAAACCAATAAAGAGGAACAGCCCATCCACGTTTGAAACTCTTTATGAGGTTGTACAGAAAAATGAGAGTAAAGCAACGGGTACCATCTTGAAGGCTGATCGAAACTTTTTACGAAGGATTGTTACAGCTTATGCAGCTGGACGCGATATTGACCTCAAAACTCTACTGACACATGAACTTATGCCTGTTCCATTATCTCTTGCAGAACTAAATGGTAATTTACGAACCGGAAACAAGGCAATGTTGGCTGACATACTTACCAAAAACATTGAATGTCCAAACACTGTTTGTGTTGACAGAGAGTCCTCGTCGTGCCTTATTCTCGATGGACAAGCTCGAGTTTTATCTATTGGAAATCCAACTCATGTAAAGACTTTTAGAGACTTTGCTGATGTTTTTGTTAATTCGGTATACTAGTCTGGTGCCAAGTTTAAGCGAATAGATGTCATTTTTGACAGATACAGGCAAAACTCTATAAAACAAACAACCCGACAGAGAAGAACTAAAACTGTTAAACCAATCCGCCGTGTCATTGAAAGTGGAGATGTTCCTTTTCCAAAGTCTTGGTCAAATTTCATTGCCCTTAATGAAAACAAAGCAGATCTTGCACGGTTTTTATCAGAGGAACTCCTTATACATGCACCTTCTGAGAAAAAAATTGTTGTTGCCGGAGGATTTGACAACGAGCAGGAAGTTAGATCGTCAGTTCCGACAAGAGATCTATCTGAGCTTTCTGCTTCCCATGAAGAAGCTGATACGCGCATTATTCTCCATGCAATCAATGCTCAGACCAATTTTGTTGTAGTGTGTGCCACGGATACAGATGTTTTTATTCTCTTGGTAGCTCATCTAAGTGAAATTAAGTCTGATCATGTGTGGATGATGACAGGAACCTCAACTAAAAGGAGATACATTCCCATCAAAGATGTTTTCTAAAGTATACCTCCGCATTCCATTGACAGTCTCCTTGCGTTCCATGCCCTAACAGGGTGTGACACAACATCCTTTTTCTATGGACATTCCAAAAAATCATCTTGGTCGGTGTTCCTTGAGCATTATGATTTACTCAAAGATGTTGGAAATGGCAACATTAACCAAGCAATGCTCGATTCGATGGAAAAGTTTGTTTGTAAGCTATATTCTGTGGAACAATTCAATTCTGTTGATGAGTTGAGATCATTTATGTTTCCAAAATCCAGTAAGCAGGAGAATCTTCCACCAACTTCTGATGCAATATATTTCCATTTCAAGAGAGTTCATTATCAAACCAGCGTGTGGAACCAGGCAGGTGTTGCTGTACCCATTCTTCCAGATCCCTGTACTATGGGTTGGAAAAGAGACAATACAGGATTAAGTCCGGTTTTAATGGCAAAGGAACCCATTCCAAAAGTATGTAGTGAACTGGTGACATGTTCTTGTCGAACTGGATGCCAAAGTTTAAGATGCACATGTAGAAAGGCGATGTTACCATGTTTGCCATCTTGTTATTGCAAATCCAGGGCTGGTCAAGGACAATGCTTTAATATATAAGGAAAAATATGTTCCAGGCTGATATTTTTTCATTCATCCAATGTGTTTGCATCCTGATTTGATATGTTTTGTTTAAATCAACAATATTATGATTAAAAATACATAAAAACAACACATATAAGTTGTAGTTTGCTTTTATTTTGATGTAAAATTATTATATCATGTACAATAATGCTAGATTTTGACCGCCATTTTGTTTTTGGAATTATTGGCTTTAAAACTTATTTTTCAGCTTGGTATCCACCATTTTTGAATTCAGCACACCTTAATTAGGTATAAGACATATGTTACAAACTTTTACTATAAAATGCCTATTAAAGTCACATTTTCTGAAATTTGTCCTAGTCTAATGCTACAAAGAACCTAGTCGTCGATTTTACAAAAGTCGAAAAGTAAAATAAATTCGACGTCAGATCTCTCGGACTACAAAGAACCAACCGCAGACGCTAGAACTAGCAGATGGATAATACACGTTGTTGTTTTTTCATAATCCATCTCGACTTTAAAGACGTGAATTATTTGTTACGTTACATGTGCGTGACTAGTTTGCAAAAGAACAAAAGGTTTTTTAATGTTCGATATTAGAAGTTGTCGTAAAATATAAGAGAAATGAGGTCCGCTTTTTATTGAACGGATGTTCTTCCTTTGTCTATTGCTGAAAGATGTTAATTTCCAGAAGCATGTACGTTTTTTGTATAATAGAAGCTTAAATTGAAGTATGTAGAACCATCATTGTCAAGCGCTCAAGTCACGGGTGAGAATCGGGACATCGTCAAGAGAAAAATCGCCCAATATTTTTAAAAATCAAATATTTTGATACGACCCCTTTTATCATTTATCCACTTATCCATCTTGAGACACATGACATGACAACTTCCATAATGAAGAGACTACTTTTGATATCTAATTCTACCATGCATGGAGGTGGGTACCTGGAACACTGCCAAGACAACATTAAAGCATTTTTATCAACGTGAGTTCATCATCTTAGTCGATCAAAATGTTTGTGTTTTAGAGGATTGATATAGCTACACACTGTACCAGACTGTTAGAGTTATTCCCCTTGGACTACATATCACTTGATTTTGGGGATCATATTGCGTTAAGTTTTTATAGCTAAAACTAAGTTAGAATCATATAAACGAAGATTTTGTAATTTCTAAATTAAATTGCAGACAGTATATTATAATTCAGTTTTGGAAGGGCATTGGGTTTACCAACAAATCAGTGTCTGGTGTTGTGGTTTTAAGTACTAAAAATAACAAAAATAATTAAAAAATTAACTGCTTTTATTGTTGTTGTCGTTATTATTATTATCAATATTATTATTATTACTTAAAATTAACCTACAGGACCGTAAAGAGGGTGCTGTTTGTACCATACGCCCTTCATGACAGAGATGCCTATACCAGTACAGCGAGGAAAGCCTTCAACAGTTTCGGTATGTATGTCTGGCTATTTTTCGTTTAATTAAAATACAATGAAATTATTTACGTGTCACGGCGTGTTTCTAACAACAATTTTTAATATTCGAACTAATATGAAGACGATTTAACCCCAAAAATGTGAGGTTCCAAACAAACAAACGACACGGACACCTTGATGAGAGCAACTCGGAGAGGCGAAGTATTGAAAACGCGATTTCTAAGACCGCGTGAGAAGGATCGAAGTACAAATAATTTCAGTTTTACAATAAGTAGCTAATTTCCCAGTTACAAATGATCTAAGGGCGCAGTGTCAAATAATCTATGTATAGCGTTATTTTTGTTTTTAGTAACTTATAAACTACAACGTATTAGTAATTATGCTCGGTAAAATTTTCAAAATTAAAAAAAACAAGAGGCCCATGGGCCTTAACGCTCACCTGAGGACATGGCCAACCTGAGGATATATCCAAAATCATTTGCAAAAATACATAAAATATTCTAATATACATGCCATACAAAAAGTTAATAGTTTCCAAGATAATTAACAATTTGAGTCTTTTTATGCATCTATGACCTTGACCTTTAAACGTAGAACCTTGAGCCACATATCAAAATGATTGTCATATCAATACCTACAAAATTCTAGTATATATACCTTTGCAAAAAGTTAATAGTTTTCAAGATAATTAACAATTTGGGTCTTTTTATGCATCTATGACCTTGACATTCAAATGTAAAACCTTGAATCTTATATCAGAATAATCACCATATCAATTCCTACAATATTCTAATATACATGCCATACAAAAAGTTAATAGTTTCCAAGATAATAAACAATTTCAGTCTTTTTATGCACCTATGACCTTGACCTTTGAATGTATGACCTTGAGCCACATATCAAAATGATTGTCATATCAATACCTACAAAATTCTAGTATATATACCTTTGCAAAAAGTTAATAGTTTTCAAGATAATTAACAATTTGGGTCTTTTTATGCATCTATGACCTTGACATTCAAATGTAAAACCTTGAATCTTATATCAGAATGATCACCATATCAATTCCTACAATAATCTAATATACATGCCAATACAAAAAGTTAATAGTTTCCAAGATAATTAACAATTTCAGTCTTTTTATGCACCTATGACCTTGACCTTTGAATGTATGACCTTGAGCCATATATCAAAATGTTCGTCGTGTCAATACCTACAATATTCTATAATACATGCCTATACAAAAAGTTTATAGTTTTCAAGCTAACGCACAATTTTAGTCTTTTTTAGCAAAAAAATAGCATTTCAGGGGCAACAACTCCTACATGCATTATCATACAGTTACGAAACTTTGTACCTTTTTACATTTTGTCCTGCTAAACATTTTAACAATGTTTTAATATTATATATCTCTTATAATTTGGAAGAAAAAAGCCTAAAACTGCACAAATTACAAACTAGGTCATGACCTTGAACTTTGACCTTGACCCCATTTTGAAGGTTATTTCAAGAAAAAGTCAAAACTGAAAACCCCATGTCAATATCTATTCATATAGTCAAGTTATAATAATTTGAAGCCATTTTACGAAATTTTCAAAATTAAACGCAAAAACGCGTAACCTAATTTTTTACCAAATTTCATGAAATGAACAATTTATAAGCTTAAGACCCTAGAGAAGCTAAATATCACATCAGATTTTTTCTCCCATCATCGCTTTCAGAGAAGAAGATTTTTTTAAGTTTTTTGGAACCATGGGTCACCCTGACCTAGTTTTGGGAGCCATGACAACGTCACGAACAAATCTGAATTGCACTGGCCCATATATGCATCTGACCAAGTTTCATTGAAATCTACCTCATAGTTTTAGAAAAGAAGTTGAAAATGTAAAAGTTTACGCCGCGGACGACGACGACGACGACGACGACGACGACGACAACGCCGACGACGACGACGACGACAGACAAATTTTGATCAGAAAAGCTCACTTGAGCCTTTGGCTCAGGTGAGCTAATAAGGAGAATGCATTGATGATGCACTTTTAAGCTCGGGAATAGTTTTAATAATGAAATGAAATAAAAGAAAATAAAATACTAAGGCCTATTCTATAAGTAATTTCCAAGTTTAAACCCGTTGTTATTTTTTTATTCTGAATATCTGTAGTTAAAGTTTTGTTAAACATTTTTGTTACAGGATATGATTTAGACGGAATACATGAGAAGGAAAATCCCGTAGACGCTGTGAGGAATGCTGAAGCTATTTTTATAGGTACACGTTTCTTAATTAGATTTTTTGAATAGTTAATCGGTTAATATTTTTACCTATTTTTTTCAACCGCGGGAATTCATGTTCTTAACGATTGGAGAAAATATAGTTTTCCACATTTTCCCCCACTAATATGGAGGCGGTTAAGTTCAGTTAAAGGTGTCCCGCGAGGAAAAATGGAAAAAAGCTTACTTTCCGAACAGGCAAGCGCACCATGTGATTTTTTAAAAGAGCATTTGATAATGTTGCACACTAGCTCAGTAGTAAGAGAGATCGATTAGTGATGCAGAGGTACTTAGTTATAATTAAAAAAATATTCCTTTTGTTTGGATTTTCGTGTTCAGGTAATTTTAGGGTGTTTGATTTCAATAATAATGAAATTTTTAATTACTAAGTACTATAAAAATATTATAATATTGTCAGACAATACTATTGTTACTATATATAGTTAAGATGGTGTCAGTCCTCTGACATTTTACAAGTGTTTTCAAAACTTAAACAAAAGTGTGTTAGGGGTTACACAATATATATATATATATATATATATATATATATATATATATATATATAATATATATACCTTCGACAATGATAAAGTTTAAAAAGTTAACAGATAAGCAGTTTACAAAAGAAAGCAAACATCACGCTATAAGGATAAGTTAAACTAAGATTACCCAAGGTTTTAAAAAAATATTTTGACGTTAGATATGTCACAATTACACAATACCTTCTCCTGGATTATAAGAAACGCTACGTGAATAATTATGCTTGTTTAACTATTTTTTGTCACTCGATGTGATTCTTTGTAGGCGGGGGAAATACATTTCGGCTACTGAAGACTTTGTATGATGAAAACATCGTGAATGAAATCTACAAACAGGTTACACAGGTATTTTTTTTAAATTTTTGGTTATTAATTCATTAATGAATTTAAGTATGAACAAATAAAAGGTTGACACTATTGACTTCTAATATATTTACCTTTCTGGAAACTGAGACCAATACATTTTGTATTAAAATACACATGCGAGCGTAGCAAACTTTCTGTTGCCTATTAAGCTGACATCAAATGTATTTACTATTTAGATTAAGGAAATATCAAAATATATGTGATCCTGCTTGAATCCATGACCTTTACTTCTTGGTCACTTGTCTTCAAACATTACACCTAAAATACGGGTCTCCGAACGGCGTTTCTTTTTTATCCGAAACGGCAACATCAATATTATAAAAAAAAAATGCCGTTCAGATCCATGTATTTCAGGTCTATTCTAGCAGATAAATATTATTATGCTTTACGTGTCTTTGACGGTCAAAATTATTATTTTCTTTGCATGTGGTTTTTGTAGGATGGCGTGCCTTATATGGGGTCCAGTGCGGGCAGTAATGTGGCTACTATAAGTATCAATACAACCAATGACATGCCGATAGTATACCCACCCAGTTTTAAAGGCATTGGACTTGTACCATTTAACATCAATGCCCATTATACAGAGCCTGATGCTAACAGTAAACATATGGGGGTAGGGTATTTTTCTGCACAATATCAATAGAAATGTTATGCAAACATGATATTGAGGAACATGTGACTCGCATGGGAATCTTAAAACCATAAAATTAAGGATTTTGTTTAGAGAGATAATGATATAAGAATGTATTTGGCAATAGATAGTTGCTCTGTAAAAACACAGCGATAAAATGGACCAAACATAAAACAAATTAGGATATCTGATTGATAAAGAAGAATAATGACTTTAATTGGTTTGAATGGTAACCGCTAATATTCTAATTGTTGACAAAATGTCTCTGACCATGGCTGTTTCCCAGGACAAATCTTTATATAGTATTAAACAGTACAAAAACAAAACATAAGGATTATAAACAAACAAACAAACATCTCTTTCTGGTCTGACAAACTTCCATGTAGGTATTAGGCAAGATGCTCAGGAAGTTATTCCGATTTTCCTCTAACCAGAGCACACTTTATACCTGATGGGTGTGTGTAGGACCCTAGGCACAGCCAAAAGACACGGTGTGTTGGGGGTCAGAGGGAATTCGGACTACTTCCTAAGTGTAAGACATAAGCATTAAAATATGTTATAATTATTTAGACGTTTATATGACTAATAACAAAAAAGTCATCAATCTCCATAATCAAAATTGGATTAAAAGTATATTTTATTTCCAGGAAACGAGAGCACAGAGGATTAACCAGTATCATGAATATGAAGATGCACCCCCTGTCTTGGTAACTATATCTAATATATGATTTACAAAGACTTAACAGCTTGTTTTCAATGGTTGCATGCCAGCAGCCTATACAGTAATAACAGGAAACTATCTTAATGGTCAGAATACTTTAAAGTCTCAACCATGAAGATAGCTTTGAGATACTCAGCCAAGATTAAGAGCAAATTTTATGTCACCCCTTTAAAATGCAACATCCAAGACAAATATACCAAACTTGACATAGTGTATTGACAGATTTTCACAATGAAATGCTTTACAAATCATGGTACCAGTTTTACAATCATTAATTAAGAAAAATCTTAAAACCAAACTTTGGCAATCCAATATAGTAACATTTAAATATTTTGGTCAGAGCTAGATTTTATATGTCTAAAGCAATTTTAAAAATAACATATTTTAAGAATATCATAAAAAAAACTAACAAATTATTACGATTTCAACTTTGTTAAGATTTGAGTTTAAAAATTCATATTCTTAGATAACATGTTTCATGATGACACAGTGGTTTGCATGTCCAAATAAACATTTAACCCCAGGGCCTATAATCAGAATAACCAGATAGAAATCTGTGTTTAGTGTAGGAGTTTTATTGGTATTTCACTTAGAGATGTTATTCTTTATTGTTTATTTAAAATATAACTAAACACTTTCTATTTTAGGGTTTGAGAGAAGGTTGTATTTTACATGTAGAAGGAAATAAAGCCACATTAGAAGGAAAAACAAATGCAAAATTATTTGTCAGGTTGTAAAAATTTTTTTATTTATTTAATCACCCTAGCAACAAAGTTTGTGTCGGAAAATAAAACAATTTTATCAACCATGTCTTGTTTAGAATCATTGTGATTAACATAACTGTGGACACTTTACCTCAAACGATAGACATGCAGTTGAATTTTGATTGCAAGCCGCAATATAGTTTAATAATAGTTAACTTACTTAATAAGCTAATAAAGCCTATCATAATTTATAAAAGAATGCCAAAATTTCTTTTTTTTCTGTAATTTGATTTCAGAATTCAAAATTCTTTGATATTTATGTTAAAG
Organism: Tegillarca granosa; assembly: GCA_029721355.1. Lineage (NCBI taxonomy): Eukaryota > Metazoa > Mollusca > Bivalvia > Arcoida > Arcidae > Tegillarca > Tegillarca granosa. The sequence continues at coordinate 34,116,498 of CM056606.1, read as the reverse complement.
AATCAGAACCCGACTAAGTGTCAGAACCCGACTTAGTGTCAGAACCCGACTTTGTGTTAGAACCTGACTTAGTGTCAGAATCGGACTTAGTGTCAGAACCCGACTAAGTGTCATAACCCGACTTTGTGTTAGAACCTGACTTAGTGTCAGAACCCGACTAAGTGTCAAAACCCGACTTAGTGTCAGAACCCGACTTAGTATCAGAACCCGACTTAGTGTTGTATCCCTTTTCTTTTTTCTAGCCCCAAATAGCTGAAACAGTTATGTGGCTTTAAGCAATATCTCACTCACTCGCTCTTTCTATTTTGTAAGCCATTATGTTTTTAAGTTCCAGCTAAACTTGTCTAGTTAAATTGCTTCTAAAATAATTCATTATTTTATTTCAGAGGAAAAGAACCTGTTGAATATGAACCTGGATCAGATATCAGTTTTCTTTTAAACGTTTAGTAGAAGTCATTTATCAGAAATATGAACAAAATATCATTAAAGCTTGTTTTTTATAAATAAAATAAATAAATAAAACATGAAAACCTGCAAGTTATAAAAAAAAAATAGAAAGTTGTACTTAACATAAGCCAGTGATTCCCTATAGGCTTTGTACTGATACAGGATGAAATGTCAACATGTTATCCCGGACAGACTTTGTTAACACTCAATTCAGTAATTTGGTTCCAATTATGTGATTTCCGGTCAATTTTTATGCTGGTACTGAATATCACATCAATATTTTATTCAGTCACAATTCCCGGTCATTTATATAATGGTACTGAATATAATGGTCAACATTGAGTAATTATATTCCCAGTCGTATGTAGGTATGTGATCGCAGATCAACTTTGTACAGGTACAAGATATATCTCTGTGATTCTCTAGTATTCAACTGTGATTGCCGGTCATTTATATACTAGGTACCAAATACACTGTATTCCTGGTTGGTTTATACTGGTACAGGATAAAATAGAGACACTTTACTCAGTTATGTGATTCCCTGCAGACTTTATACCAGTACTGAATAGTGTCAAGATGGTATTTAGTAAATTAGTTCCTGGTTGTCTTTATACCAGTATGAAACATTATGCCCAACAGAAAGCTAAGAATTTAGTACATGTATTGAGAAATGGAAGACATTGAGTCCTTGGTTTAGGAACTTAAACTACCATCGTTATGTTTCCTAGTAAGCATGACCATCAATTCACATTTTATTTCCATTATTATCGTACATTTAATAAAATAATTATCCTGTTTATTCTGTCAAAATAAAAATGTAAATTAAATCAAGGCCTCTATGGCTTCCATTTTTTAATACTAAGTCCTAAGTTTTCTGTTGGACAGGAACCGTCTCATCCTCCACATTAAAAGTATATTATGCTATGTAGTATTGTATAGACTTGCAATTTTCAGAGCAACAGGTGGCAATAAAAATGATCTAAAATATAACATCTGTAGTTTTATTTAGGAGTGTCAAAATCAAATACACTATTTATCCATAAATTTAATAAACATTGTAAATATAACAAACATTGTTAAATATAGCACTTCCAATGAAAAAACTTTAAGATGCTCATATCAATTTTACTATCTGCATACTTAATTGAATTCAAAATCTGACCCAAACTTTCTTTATATTTACTCATTGTGTCCCTTAGTTTTGTTAGTATAAGAGAACCCCGACCCACCCCAATCTACAGATGGGTCTATTGATATAAGAAATCTATCAAGTAATTTTTTTCTCCTTGAATTTCAGTCTCCTTCAAATGCAACTTCTGATTGTGTCTGAACAAAATATGGCCCAGCTAATACATATGCTTTCAGTTTTACATAATAAGGTTGACCAAACTCTTCAACGGTTGTAGGGGAATCTGCTAACACTTTTATAATTTCGAATTTTGAGTCTTTTCCTTCCTTCACTTTTTCTGTTGACCTGTCCAGTAAATATTCATTGAATCCAGGATAATTGTTCATTAATTTTTGCCCCCAGGCTTGCATGGCAAGTGATGTTAAAACCTCATGTGCTGAAATGCGTAAATCTGTAAATGGTTGCTGGGCAATACCCATGATAATGTCAAATGATTTTGAATTTAAAAGTGAAAACCAGTTTTCCGTCATTTCTAACAATTCTGTAGTTTGGTCTTGAACCTGTGAACAACAAGGGTCAAACAATATTGTATTAGTTCAATAGCATATTATGTTCTATATCTAAAATGGCAAAATGTTACTGCTATGAAAATTTCACATGACGAGAAATCTGGCAAATGATTGATTCCATTGTGCTTATGATATAATATGTCGCTCTTGGTAAAAACAATAGCATTTTTTAATCTAAAATTCTCATAGTGGCAACATTTTTCTTTCTACAATTTATTAATACCTGGTTAATAGAGATTGTGCATAGCAATTTTCAGTTATGACTCATCTCAAAAAGTGAACAATTCTTATTGAAATTCATATAATATTCATGGAAAGTTTTCAAAAATATGCTGTTACAAACACAGTGGTACATGTACAATAAATAGCTAGATCCCACTGCAATAAATTTGTTATATCTGAATAAGATTTACTTATGTATCATTTATGCCTGTTTGTATACCTATAGTTTCAATCAGTTATTGCAAACAGTACTCTATAATTTCCAAATATAAAATAAAGTCACTTGTACAGAAAAATGTGAAATTGTAATTTCAAATTCATAGGGAAAAAAAATTACAAAAACAAATGGACAAATCACATAATTAATGACAATCTTATATACATGGGAGATAAATAAATTTTTAATTACATATTTACATGTATGTTACTCACCTCTAATTTAATTAAGCTTGCTGTAGTATGTAAAGCATGTAATCTCATACTAGATGGAGCATCTCGGATTGCCTTCCCAATGTACTGTAAACCTTGTTTCATTTTGTTACCTGAAATACAATGTATATAGTCAGTTGATTAACAAATTCCCACTTGTACATGCATAAGCTTTGTGAATCTTGGCAACCAAAAGAACTTCAATGTTCATCTCCTATACATTTATTTAACTGCAATAATGTTTTTTTTCCCCCCATTTTACTAAAAACTCTTTTAATTATCAAACAGAATTATCGATTTCACTGACAAACAAATAAATCCACCTTTACCTCAATTCTATTTTTATCTTAATTTATTTATACTTTGTTTCCTTACCTAGTTTATCTAATGCTAGTTTCCCTTCAATACTACTTCCAATAAATCCCACAGTTTGTATAGCTATACTACACAAGTTCTGGTCTGATGATGATAAATTCTCAAACACTGTATTTACAAATGTGGAATTTCCAGAACAGATTTCCTTTGGATGATAACGTGCTACACCACCGAAAAATTTCATCAATCCTGAAGGGTGAAAATACAAAGAATGAGACTAGCGATACAACATATAAGGATAAAATTAGTTTCCTATAAACACACAATGATTGATATTACTGCTTTTCTGACATATAAAAACTGCATTGTAATACGAAGAACACAGTAGTGAACCCGCTCTAGTCCATTTTTAAAATATTGATGCCAACATTCACTGATGCATTGGTTTTTATATAAGCATTTCTAAATTTTGAATAGATAAGCTAAAAAATTGAAGCCAATTCGCATTAAATATAAAATTTACATATTTTTATTCTTTCTGAAATAATTCTGTTAAGAGAATGATATCAGAAATTGCAGCAAGACATTAAATAGTGTTAATTAAACATGATCATATAAGCTTTGGATGTGTTGAAAAAAATCAAACGTTCATATGTATACCTGGTACAAGAAAACTGGCCATAGGATCAGATTCCACACTGGCCATCATGGTCTCCAGTTTCTGTACAATGCCTTGTTGGTCTAGGTACACTAGACCATGGTCCACCATGGCTAAATCAGATATTAGTTCTAAACAATTCAGTCGTATCAATATGTCGTCCTTGTTCATCTCATTAAGTAACTGCTGTATCAAACCACTCTGTACTGTACATTCCAATGCCACAATGGATAACTTACAAATATTAATTAATGTCTGAAATACAAATAGCACATTTATAGTCAAATTGCCATAATTGTCACCAATTCCTAATCTACATTTTAGTGTTTGGCAGTAAATCATGAACGAATGCGAAAATTCAATAAAACAGAAATAAACTGGGTACTTTAGGGATGTAACATATAAAACATCTATGGTCTAGCTATTATTTAGTCATGAAAGTGATTTTTAAATAATTTATAGTGAGCTTCTCTACATTTTTCATATTTTTTACATTTTTGCAAATTAAATACACTGTACTACTTTTTTAAAAGGTTTAGGGCCCCAAAGCAAGGACAATGCTTGATTATGACATGAAATTATCAAGGGGACTAATACTTACAGCTTATATCTAGTAGATTTTTGAAGATTTCGGCTTTTTAATCCTTTAAGGAGCTCTATAACATAACTCCTTCATCTGTGCAATCTGAAAACCCATCTTCACCTAAACATGACTACTGTCAATTATCATCAAATCTTGCTCAGTAGTTTAGGAGGTGAGTGGGGTAACAATGTTTAATGCTTCAGTCAAGATTTTTTCACTGGTCAGTTCTAGGATGCAAGAGGTATCTGGAGTACCCAGAGAAAACCACCCTACTTTGCAAGTGAACTAACAAACATTCTCACTCTAGGATTTACTCAAGTGGAATTTGAACTGAGGTACTGAGAAACATGGTGATCTTTTAAATGGCACTTTACACCACTCAACTGATAGTTTAAGACAAGATTAAAATGTAAAAGCTAAAGCACATCTAAGGACAAATGACAAACTTTGGGAATAAATATTGAATTGTATAGCTTTAATGGTGCTATATTTCCAAGTCAAGATTTTTTTCTTTTGATTTATATTACATGTCCTTAGCAAATTAGTAATTTCTTAGCAGTTTACCTCATACACTCTGAATCTGATTTCATCTGTAACATTCAGCACCACATGTAAAACATTTAACATAGGATTACTGTAAAGTAACTCTAATGCAGCTCCTGATCTGCCTGTAAAAGGATAAAACAGGCAATTTAAACTGAATTATATGTACCTGATGATTGTAAATAGCCTAAATCATTAATAACACTCTGTAACAAAGAAAAAAAAAAAGAAATAAAAACAATACACAAGATAAACACATTGAATTTGAATAACAAACTGTCAACTTTGAATGGACCATGTTGTATAGGACCAAGACTTACGGTACCATGTTGTATAGGACCAAGACTTACAGTACCATGTTGTATAGGACCAAGACTTATGGTACCATGTTGTATAGGACCAAGACTTATGGTACCATGTTGTATAGGACCAAGACTTACGGTACCATGTTGTATAGGACCAAGACTTATGGTACAATGTTGTATAGGACCAAGACTTGCCATGTAGTATAGGACCAAGACTTATGGTACCATGTTGTATAGGACCAAGACTTATGGTACCATGTTGTATAGGACCAAGACTTATGGTACCATGTTGTATAGGACCAAGACTTACGGTACCATGTTGTATAGGACCAAGACTTATGGTACAATGTTGTATAGGACCAAGACTTATGGTACAATGTTGTATAGGACCAAGACTTGCCATGTAGTATAGGACCAAGACTTACCATGTAGTATAAGACCAAGACTTACCATGTAGTATAAGACCAAGACTTACCATGTAGTATAGGACCAAGACTTACCATGTAGTATAAGACCAAGACTTACGGTACCATGTTGTATAGGACCAAGACTTACAGTACCATGTTGTATAGGGCCAAGACTTACGGTACCATGTTGTATAAGACCAAGACTTACCATGTTGTATAGGACCAAGACTTACCATGTTGTATAGGACCAAGACTTGCCATGTAGTATAGGACCAAGACTGAAAATGTTGTATAGGACCAAGACTTACCATGTTGTATAAGACCAAGACTTGCGGTGCCATGTTGTATAGGACCAAGACTTGTCATGTAGTATAGGACCAAGACTTACCATGTTGTATAGGACCAAGACTTACCATGTTGTATAGGACCAAGACTTACCATGTTGTATAGGACCAAGACTTACCATGTTGTATAGGACCAAGACTTACCATGTTGTATAGGACCAAGACTTACCATGTTGTATAGGACCAAGACTTACCATGTTGTATAGGACCAAGACTTACCATGTATGTATAGGACCAAGACTTACCATGTTGTATAGGACCAAGACTTACCATGTTGTATAGGACCAAGACTTACCATGTAGTATAAGACCAAGACTTGCCATGTAGTATAGGACCAAGACTTACCATGTAGTATAGGACCAAGACTTATGGTACCATGTTGTATAGGACCAAGACTTATGGTACCATGTTGTATAGGACCAAGACTTACCATGTTGTATAAGACCAAGACTTACCATGTTGTATAGGACCAAGACTTACCATGTTGTATAGGACCAAGACTTACAGTGCAGTATAGGACCAAGACTTACAATGTAGTATAGGACCAAGACTTACCATGTAGTATAGGACCAAGACTTACCATGTAGTATAGGACCAAGACTTACCAAGTAGTATAGGACCAAGACTTACCATGTAGGGTCCAGAGCAAAAAATGTTAAGTTTCCGTGAAATCAAATTAGTCAATATATGTGATGGAAAGTTATTTAATTGAAAGCATGGAATTTGTTGCAGAGGCTTTCCTGCATAATCACTCTGGCAAATATCATCAGTATTTCGATTAATGGGGAAGAACATAAGACAACAATATAGAAGATATCATAAACAGGACACAGACAGCAACATCCTTATTCAAAATACCATATCTTCAACAATGGGTTAGTAACAGTATAATAATTGATAATACTTAAAACAAAATGATGTACAGTGTACCATCATTTATTATAAGTATTCAAGCAAAGACATAATTTATAATCTTTTTTTTCACTTAGCAGTCCTTTTTCAAACACCTAAACATTCTTACCTTTAAGTTGACACTAAAGAACCACTTAGTCATGTTCTGAGTCAGGGTTCAGAACACATGATTGAGGTTGATCTAAAACAATGATATTCATGCTGAAAACAGTTGAGGGTAGACCATCAAGTCCCTTTCTAAGTTTAAACTTACCAAAACAAGTGATGATCTTGCCTGCTGCTTTTGCGACATCTATACTCTCATCAGCCAGTAATCTAATTGTCTGCTCTATCATATCTGTTGATAAAATAAGTTCATCTAAAGCTTCTTCAGCTACTGACTGTAACTGTCAAAGTAAAACAAAAACAATAAATGTGATTTGTTAATTTTAATAACACATAAGTTGAGTTGAGTGAGGGTGTTTAAGGTCCCAGTCAAGAATATTTCACTTATATTGAGACGTTGCCAGCTATAAACGAAAGTGCAGAAATTTTGCATGTATGTTGCACTGATGGCATTATGCAGCAGTTCTTTATTGTGCCACATCTGCCATGACACAGGACCTCATTTATTTTAAGTTTCCATCTGAAAGAACTGTGCCTTTCATTTCATAATGCTGAGTGCTTGGCGAAAGAACAGTAACTACACACTTAAATACAGGAAATAAAGTTAATGTACAGTAGTAATTCTAAAAACAAAATAATGCAAGCTACATCTTCAGGTATACTTATCTTGTTAAGGTAAATTCTTTAGATCTGATTACTGTAAACATGGTTATTTTCGCGAGGTGGAAATTTTCACTTTTTTCAGGAATTGAAAAAAATCACGAAAAATTACCCCCTAGCGAAAATTTCAACAAAACAACCATCTTATCTATATAGCTGCCACACAAGATAAGAATCAACAAGATCGCGAAAATAACCCCTATGCAAAATGTCAAGTATCTGATTTCGCGAAAATTTCCACTCACGAAAATAACCATGTTTACAGTAATCAGTTTAAAATAATTTAATTTTCACCAATTGTTAGCATTGAATAAAGCCAACCTGTTTCCTTGAATACAAAAAGGTATATGATATATAATGTGAATTCGAGTTGCTGATGGCATGATTTAAAATAAACCAATATCATAGTATGGTTAGTACATGTAGGTAGTAAAGAAGTTTTGCTTTGACTTTACAAGAACAATATAATTTTCATACATACCTGTTTCAAGCACAGATGCTTGACTGGTATCTTTGGATGTTTCATCCCATGCAGTAATTCTCCATGGAAATTGTGTAAAACTAAAGAAGGACTAAGTGCTGACAATAATCTTTCCAGAACATCACAACAAATTTCTAGCTGCTCACTTAAAGAAAATTAAAAATAAAATCTAAGTCATTTTTGTTTTCTTATAACTAATGTCTTTGAAAATAAGCTTTCAGAAAAACAGTCTGGCTTTCTAGCTAAATCAAACATGGTAACAGAATAACCAGTGTACCACTCACTAGGAATATCTGAAGATTCACCCTTCAACCAGTTCACCAACAGACAATTCAATTTATCAAAGACAAGCCCCCCCCCCCCCCCCCCCACCCCCACCCCCCCCCCCCTTAATATTTGCCTAAACCTAAACCTGCTAATTTTCTCCTAAAAGATAAAAAGTGCTCAAGGTACTCCCTATTACCGGTACTTGTAACAGGTGGTAGGGAATTTTTTTTATATTCAATAGAGATCATAATTGCAAATAAGAATTTAAAACCACTGTTCTTTTGGTTATAAGCTTATTATTTTCCCCTGGAATTACTGACCTGGAGACACATACTAGTAGTTATCTAGATTATAAGTGAAGTTATGGACCAAGTTTCACAGCCATTCCTGAACTTTGGTTATGATTTGAAATGGGAATAACAAATATCAATATGCCATATGGTCTAACATGTTTTTATAATTCATTTCAAAATTCCATTGATTGTTGTGCAATAAAATTTAATTTAAAATTGAAAAATTAAGTTTTCACAAAAATCAGACTGTTTGTTTTCAATGCAAAGTATTGGTACAATTGGTTCAATGATAAAACCTCGTATAGATACAGAAAAAGCAGTAATTTCCAAGCAAGGGTGGTGTCTAATTTTAGATCATGGGTAGGACATAAAAAACTGGGTTGGCAAATGTCTAAACACAACTTACGAACTTACAAACAAAAAATATGATAAATTAAACATAGAATTTCATTAAAATTTGCCATTTGTGAATTTATAAGGGATAAATAACACCATTGTGAATACATTTGGATATTAATGATGGACATTAACGCAATTTGTCAGGTTTCCCCTTTGATTTATTCTAGTCTCTGTACATCAGTGCACATGCTCCAAGCTTATAACAATCATCGTAAACAGAAGACCAACCTGTTATAGGATTCTGTTTATTTACACCCAATAGGAACATAATTTTAGAAAATAAATCTGAGGGATTGTGATAAGAAGTTATCTTTTTAAAAAAACATATATTTAATTTTATAGAAAATGAAAAAAAAATTTCAGAAAATTGAAAAACTTAATGCAGTTTTAAATATGAATTATTAATAAATTGAGAAATTGTTGGTTTTTCTGAAACCTACTATAGACCATAATGCCATTTTGTAATACTCTGTATATAAATATATAAGTTAAATCACCACTTGTTTGGAATGACCATATTCAGATTTCAGAAATTCTGAAAATTTAAGTGATTATGTGTTGATTTTTGGCAGTATGTGGCATGGTGAATAAGTGATAGGTGACGGAATTCAGTTTGTTTTCAGATTATAAACCCATAGTTTTTTGTATGTTATTATCTACTACTAGTATTTATTTGTTTTAATTTTTTTTTTTTTGCAATTTGATAATTTTTAAAACACAAACAGATATTTCTTTTGACAAAATCATTTTTATTTAAGAAATACCAACGTAGAAGAAGCGTTCAAGTGAATATTCTGATAAAAGATGTAATTATTTCTGTAACTTATTGACTAAGACGGTAATCACAACACATCTGGGCTCTCTTATGTATAAAATATCTTTATTAAAAAATCTTGTCATTCCGAAAAAGGGGCGATTTTTAAGGAAGTGGGGGCGAATTTTCGGGGCACAATTTTGACAGTGGGGTGATATTGCCAGGGATTTACGGGACGCAGAAATCCTGCGTATATGACGCAAAAAAATTATGTAGGACTCCTGAAAAGTTTTAATATGCGTCCCTAGGGACGCAACTCGTTCCATTCTGATTCAGTTAAAAGCACTTCTTTTCTCAGTGTTCGCGGTAATCTTTAGAATATTCATGATCTAATCTAATAATGCCGACTCTGTCCGTAATTACTCTTAAGAAAAACGTAAATAAATTCCGATTGGCGATCACTCACTTAATACTGAAAAAACGAGAAAAGTTCCGAACTCCAGTCAATACTGCCTATAGGGGGGTTATACAATTGAACTGACCTCATTTTACTTTGATTTGTTTATATGTTACCATAGATAATTTGTCAGTAGAACAAAAGTAACCAAAAGTAAAACTGCTGACGAGGAAGTAGAGGCCACTACTGCCAAAGAACAACAAAGTGCTTCAAGTACTTATATTAATAAAAAATCAAGATGTTTTAAACAAGAATGGTTGACCCGTTACACGTGGCTTCATGTTAACGAGCCAGACAAGTGCTAAATGTTTGGAAAACCCCTTTACGTCAAAAGATTCTGATGACTGTGTTTACAATGTTTACAAATTACATGTACTTAATTGTAAAATTTTCTGGGAATTAAAATTTAAGTTCTCTGAATGTGACAATTTCTGTTTGATTGGTTATCTAAATAATAAAACCAGAACAAAATTGATATTCAATTTTATGGTTTTTATTTTATATGATTTAATTAATTTCAATTATACTGTGAACTAACACAAACACCACTTAACTGTAAGTCCTGTAAAAAACTTTAATTTCACAAATTTTTTTAGGGGACTGCCAAAATTTTATATGGACTCCTTGAATTCAAATTAGGGAGTCCCAAGGACTCCAAAAATCCACAAGTTATGTAAATCCCTGTATATGTATTATATAAATGATAAATAAGGAGAAAATAAACCAGAAATTTACTCACTCTCTAGGCCTTATCTGCAATCCAAGTAACCAAAAAATTATTTAACCCCCCCCCCCCCCCCCCGTTACATTGTGATGTCTAGCCTGTAGATTCTTACATTATTGGTCTCAATAATTTACAACTGCTATAGAGATAAGGGATATCAATTATTATAAAATCTTATCATCACTTACATACTAAACTAACAAAATGTATCAAGTTCAAATCAACTTATTTTGCAAGTCATTCAATTTCAGAACATGACTTAGCAAAAATTAACACAAATTTACCTATTATCTGTATTCAAGTAATCAAAAACTATATTGAACGAAACATTAGGTACTATATTCCTCAACTCCGTCGGGTGTACTGAGCACAGGATTGTATTTAAATCCTGTAGTGAAGAAAGGGGATCCGATGTTGTAGGTAAAGAATCTAAGAACCTTCCAATGGAGGCATCCATGTTTTAAATATCGCGGGATATTACGATACAAGTCGGTTAATAAAAATTACAAACTTGTAGTAAAAAATTAACGAATAAACATAATTTTCCATTATCGTATTTTTTTGCAATAAATACTAATAATAATACATAATCTGTTTTTTGAACGATTTACATATCCAGTGGTCTTATAAAGCTTTAACTTATTTTCTTTTGAATGTTTAAATATAATATTCGTTTCGTTGTAAATATAGGTTTTTAACTTCCAATGTTGCTTTGGGAACACACAAGCAATATGGCGTCTGTGAAGAGGAAAAATAACAATTTTCAATAACAAAATGTGATATATATTGGAAATGGGTTGAATTTATACAAATAATTGCAGACCGTTTATATATTTCAGAAAATCTTTGTGTATTTATCACACGGTCCTTGAAAGTTCTGATTTTGGTGACCGCTACATTAACAAAATGGCAGAAACTGCATCATTGAGAACTATTCACAGTGGTACAACCACTAGCATCCCCAAAGACAGAGCTTCAATGAGGGTTGTGCCAAGTGGTAAAATATATAGACAGATGTTTGATGCACAGGTAAAATAGATAAATCAAACTAGATATTGAACTAACGATGGCTTATCCCACATAACTTCAAAATCATTGTATTTCAAGTGACCTGTTCTTCAGTTTGTACTGAGGTTTCTTTAAAGTGCACACATTTGACAGACCACCCATGTAACAATAAAGGCTCAACTAAATTGTGGGCAGAAATGAAATTGTTTTTGATGTATGTAATAAAAATAAGAAGAACAAGCTGTATGGTAAAGTTCCTCTTACTAAATACCAAGTGGGAGCACTGATGGAACATGTACATATCGATTGGGAACTTAGGATTTTCTTATGTTTTTGACAGCAAGAGTGCAAAATTATTATGCAAAATAAATACGGGTTTTATAATTCATAAATGGAAAATAGCTGTACATGTCAACAATCACCATAGAATATCTCACTTCACAAAGACATTCATTTCCTAGATAGAGATTATACATATCTATTAGTGAATCCTTTTGAACATATACTGAATCAAATCAAATCAAATAAATTTTATTTAAAGTCGATACATACACATAACATTTAAACATAAGCTCTGTTGAGCTTTTAAAATGACTATACATGCAAATTACAAAAGCACTAATACAAAACATATATAGACATACAATACATGACAGGTACATAATGCAGGTAAGCAAATATTGAGAAAAACATAAATTATGTTAAATTAAGTGGATGAATAAGTCAAAATGGGTATTTTCAATATGTTAAATTTTATAAATGCATCATTGTTCTTTAAAAAGGTATTTGTAATGAAATGTACATAGCATTTTTCATTTAAGGCCATGCAAGCTCAAGTAAGTGATTTATTTTTATTTAAGTTTGGATTTTCCCAAAAATTTTGCTAAAGTCATTGCCACAAACACAGTGACACAAATAGTGGTCAACATAAAACAAAATCTAATTTTCTTTCTTCATATATAGGTCCAACTTACACAGAGTTTAACTAAGATTAAAAGAGAGGAGAGTGTGGGTGAATTTGGTATGGAAAGACAGAGCACTGTTGCTTCAATACCACTTGTAAAAATGAGGAAGGATGAACTGTCACATGGAATGTTAACTGAACGTCAGATGACTTGGGCTGATGGATTTCCAAATGATCCACATGTTGAAAATCCAGTTTTATACAAGTAATTATTTACGTATATCAAGAGTTACTATAGTATATCATTTTATTTTGTGTTAGACCTATTTTATAATTTCAGGATAAGATGCATAAAATTTTTATTCAAAAAATATTTTATATGTTCTAAGTCAAAATGTGCATGTTACAAGACAGATATTGTTTGTTTTATTTCAGTTACAAATTTTATTGCTACAATTTAATGCTTATTAACATGTGACACTTTCATAAAATGTGTTTTTTGTCACTGTAATTATCTTTTTATTTTTTGGCAAAGAAAAGTTCAAAATTTCATATTAAAATTATCACTGTTGTAAAGCAATTCACCAACTCTTCAGTTCACATGGTTATGATGTAGACAGGTCACCAGAGATAAACTTTGTACTTACACTGATATGAGTTGTTACTACGTGTAATTTTGTTCATTATGGAATTTGCTATTTATTTTATCCTGCCATTTCACTGTCTATAAAAATGTTGTGGGAGTTTAAGGAAAAAGTGTCCTCATTTTATCCAAAAATACATGTGTAATACTCAAATTTTTGTTATACAGTAACCTATTCTGTCACAAGTGTAAAACATCTTCCTTGATTTGTTTTGGTAAAAATACATTTCTTCACATATTTCAGACAATATGCTGATTATGTTAACACTAAACTAAAGGAAAGTGATTCCAGTATTGCAGGAAATGAAGTGAGAGGTCTTCCAGATCAAGTTGGTAAGAAAAAATGAATATCTTAACAATGGCTATATTAACCTAAACTTTAGGTTACCAGTTAAACCTGTCTTGTTTGGTGTTGTAAATCACTTCCAACATTTTTGAAGATTGAAATGTATACTATATTAGCTATGCCAGCTATGTAATTATGAATGTTTCATTGTTAACCATAAACTGTTTGAAACGTCATAATATACACCACATTTTGATTTCAACTTCCATGTTTTCTAGGATGTTTCAGTAAATTAATTCAAAACTTTGACACAGAAAAACTGTCGTATTTTAAACAAATAATAGCTCTCATATATCAACAGTATTGTAGTAAATAACGTTGATTTATGGATGTTCTAAAGTATCAAATAATATTCCATCAAAGCCTGACTATTTATGAAGAAAAGTAAACAGTATTTTTTGTTCACTAAATAATGTACTGTTTTATAAATTGTTGATGTAGAATCTTGTTTTTATCATAGTTCCCGCCAGATCAAGTTCAGATGTTATTGAAAGAATATCTGCAAACAGAAAAGAGAGGTATAATGTTTTTACTGTGATTATATATAGACTAATATCAGGTCCAATTTTTTTTATACTGAGTTAATAGTACATTATAAATTTAAGTCATTCAATAGTTTTAAGTACCATTGTTTTGGACTCAGTGCATGAGAAGTCTGTAGTGTTAGCTTACAGATCACAGTACCTCTTATCTACTGTGTTTGAAGACCACTTTGACAGACCCTAGTGTGAGAATGTTTGTCAACTAACTTGTCAAAGGTCTATGGTTTTTCCAGACACTTCAGTTTCCTTCAACATCCCAGGACTGAGAGCCTCAGTTTAAGTGTGGTTTAAAAGCACATCAATCCTCTTTCTCTAACCTAGTACATGTACAATTTAAAAAAAAAAAATCTTTCTTTAATACTAAAAAATGATAGAAATTCATAGTTTTAGAAATCAAGAAAATTGAAAAACTCAGATGCAGACTTTCTACCCACTGATACAGATAAGCTTCCATAAGTTCATAACAGACTATGTTGTGTGAAAGTTATCTTGTATAATGAACATTGTAACTATACAGTATATCTTGTTTTAACACCTTGTATTATTTTGCCACCTTGCTTTTTGACAGTATTTTAATGTGCACTATTTCTTTTATGCTGTCTTTAAATCCCCTCAGTTTTTTGCCAAACTCTTTACAATACCAAAATTTGACAACAAACAATGGTAATGGATCAAAAGGTTTCTGTAATTATAACTAAAATATAGTAAAAAGAAGTAAAATTGATAATTATCATTAAAACTACACATGTCCTAGATATCTTTATAGCAAAGATTCAGACAGGATGGTGGAATAATAAGTATCAGTTTTAAATTTGTATAACAGCCAGAGAAATAAATTACATGTACATTATCCTAGTATCAAAATTTTAGTTACCAGAGCATTACATTATGATAAAATAAACATTTATTATATTTTGGTAGACATGAATCAGCTGTAGAGGATATGCATCAGGAATTAAGTATGATTAATGCTGTGAGTATAAACTTACTCATTTTATCAAATTCTATCTTTAGAATGACAAACACATGATACAATTTCAGATTGCTCGCCTAACAGAACCCAAACTGATGAGATGTACTAAAAATCTAGTATGATACAAAACATGATAAATAAGTAAGTGATTGAAATGGAGATCATTTTACTTATTTTGTGACATTAACAGTTGTGGGTGAAGATGCAAAATTTAAACATTTGTAATAAGATTATAGTGTGGAGCTGTGAAAGTTATCTGTTAATGATATTTTTGTTTCAATTTCAACAAAGAGTTGTTTCATGTTGATTTACATAGATTTGTTTTTAGACTGTTTTTTCATTAATTATATTGTAACATTTGCACTGATATAAATTGTTCTTTAAAATCTGTCTTTAGTTTAAAATTTTGTTTTAATTTGTTTTATTTTGTGTGTGTTTTAAAGTAATTTAAAAATAATTTTAGGAAATTGAGCCCAGGATATCAGAAGCTAGTGAGATGTTATTAAGACGATTGAAAGAAGATGATGAAGACATTGAACTAAAACTGGCAAGAATAGAGAAAAATGAGGTATAATAAAACTGTATATCTGTGTGAAATAAGTGTGAATGTTTTCATCCAGTTTGGATGGAAAGAAGCATCTGTTGACATTCCTGTAGACATTTTCATTCACTAATTGGTAATTGGCTTTTCAGCCTTATCAAAGGTGTTTGCAACTTGTACAAAATTATCAGTTTCCACATTTCTACCTTCTGGTTGAAAGTCCAGTTAAAATGTTAAGTTTTTGTTTAAGAGATTTTTAATGGTCTAGATGTGCATGCAAACTGTATTTGAAAAACTTCTTTTAAATTTCCTAGTGGTCAGTCCCAAAGCTGTTCACAGTATCATTATTATAATGTTGGTGGTTAGGTTAAGTGTTGATATATACCGGTATATACAGTCAAACTTCTGTTATTCGAACTTCTATTATTCAAATACCTTAGGTTATTCGAAGTTCTCCGTAGGTCCCGACCGCCCTGCACTATAACTTCTTATTAAAAACTTCGCTTATTCGAACTTCGTTATTCGAATACCCGAGATTATTCGAACCTAATTTGAGTCCTAAGTTAGACTTTTCAGTAGAAATATACCCCCAAAAATTCAAAGTTGACATTTTTATTCATTTCTAAAACGAAGCAACTCTCACCTGTACAATTTAATACAAACGAGTATGGTTTCACCTTTACCCGTTTATGTTACCCAAGCGTAACTGTTGGTCATTTTGTAGACATGCGTACGCCATGTATTGTCCATTCTAAGCCATGTTGATCATCAGTCGCAAAAATTAATTGTAATTATTCAATCAAACAGAAATTATAATCCCAGGTAATAAAAAATGAGCTGCACATGGGTAGCGATACTCAAGTAAACAATAAAAAGAATTCTATTGACCACGGTTACCATCATATATTTTTTTTTTAAAAAAAAACGGCATCTGAATATTGATTTGATATTTTATATAGCCTTGTCGAGAAATTAATAAAAAATCAACATTTTGTTATAAAGTTGACAGAGACAGTTTTCCGCCTTACTCATATTTCAATTCTAGACCTGTTCCGTTTCGTTTCGTTTAAAATTCTGTAAAATCATAAAAACGTGTATTGCGTGCTTATAAAAGAAGGTGTACTTTCTCTGGATCATGGGCTGTTCTTACTATGTCGTATGTATTACCACGCGTGTCAGATGGTATTAATTTTTTAATTTTTTTAGAAATAAAATTAATTTTTCTGTTTTTATTAAATTAATCATGATAGGTCATGACATTATTCATTATAGAATGACACCGATAAAACACTTTCAATGTGCAATAGAATACTGTTGTATTTTAAGATAACGTACGGTGGATCGAGGTTTGAAGTTTCAAATTAACTTATTCGATTATTCGAACCCCCCTATTATTCGAACTTAAAATGAAGACCCTTAAACTTCGAATAATCAAAGTTTGACTGTATATATATATGTAATACTTTATATAATACTCTGTAACAGAAGATATGGTAAGATACATTTTTTTGCCCTTTTGGAATTTGTTGTAGTCAGGTGGTTTAGAATTCTGGTAAAAAGCATGCCACATGTTGGTAGCTTGTTTATACCAAAACCTTCATTATTTGACTCAATAAGTGATCAATAAACTTAGTGATTTGTGGTAAGATTCATCAGATGAATTTTTTGTATTAATGTATGTTATATTGTTGTCTTATTGTGAGTAGCTTATCACTTTTTAAAGCAAGATTCAGCAAACAACATTTATTCTTTTATGGCCAGTCTGACTTTATGTAATTTAACAGCGCTTTATGTCTAATCTTGCCTGTTGATATATATTTACTAAAGGATCTGTTAACCTATAGCCAAGATGGATTACAAGAATTATGGAAAGAAGTTGAAGGTCACTCTACTTTTAGACAGGAATGGATAACAGAACTTGACCAAACTTTGACCAAAGCTGAAGATGATAGAATGGATGCTGTAAGTGATTTTAACAGCTCATGTAAATAAACAACTTATAATCAATAACCATGCTTTTGTTGTGCCATCAAAAAAGGTATCATAACAAAATTAAGTTTTTTCATATATATATACATGTATATATACATGTACAGTAAAACCTCATTATAATGCCAACATTTATCCATTAATATTTTGGCGTTATAATGAGTTTGGCAATAAACTGAGAGAGACAGAAACCGGAAGTTGACATGTGTACTTTTTGTGGTTAGAGTCGGATCATACGTTAAAATCGAAATTTGAGAAGGCTCAATTAAATCGTTTTCAGTGGTAGACTCACATGATTTAAAAAATCGTTTTATTGATTTATTATATTCTGGGCTCAAGCATTAGTAAACACAACTTCAATGCCTTTTCAGAATACATAGCACTCCGGTGACATTTTCTTGGAGTACCTCAGTCACTGTCATGGCCTTTTTGCTAGCCAAATTATCACCAACAGTTCTTCGTTTTACTCCAATTCCCCATAACGTAAAAGAATAATTAGTAGTTTCTAGCTGTGTAATTTTAGCACGTTTTTGTAATATTTCATAATATACTTTTTCTGTTTGATATTCAACGAAATTCCTTTTTCGTTTGGGTGTCGACGTTTTGTTTATACATTAAATATAATCAACAAACAAAAACAAAGATCAGCTGAGTATTTTTTATTTATAAAAGAAACTCAATTCAGTAATCGCTATTTTTTATATTATTGGGAAGCCATACATATATATAGTTATATATGCAAGAATGAATCTCTGACTGTCCAACTTTGTGTCTACTTTAAATAAAATCAGTCATGTGTGGCCATGTCAATTGGCGATAATATCGAGGTTACAATAACAGTAAAATGATCATTGGTTATAAGGTAAGGGTGGCAGATGGGGATAAGCGAATTTGGCATTAAAACGGGGTTTTTTACATCAGGGGAAAACGGGTCTAGATGATACTTTGGCGATAAATCGGGTGGCGATAGATCGGGGTTTTACTGTATTGTAATTCTAGATTTATTGATAATTTGGTAACTTGTTTTCTTTCCAGATCAGAGAAGTGTTTGCAAACTATGCTAAGACTCTTGAAAAAATAGCACATATGATGCCACCTGATCTACATAGATTCTTGGATAGAGAATCACAAGTGAGTACCCATATAACAAAGAGAGATTGTGAAAATTATAAGGATACTCATCAAGACTGTGGACAGGTTTGGAACAATAGGCTTATAACAAAGTAAAAAACTTAATTAAAGTGGCATTAAGTTTTTTAATTTTCTGAATTTTTTTTTATTTTCTAAAAATATATTTTTTTTAAAAATAGATATCCTCTAACCACAATCCTTGAGATTCATTTTCTAAAATTTCATTTCTTTTAGCTGTATATAAACGGAATCTTCTAACCATTTGGTCAATGTTTAACGATGATTATTATGAGCTTGGAGCATACCCACAGGTGTACAAAAAATCCCATTAATTGAAGGTGAAACATGACAAATTGCATTAATTGTCCGTCATTAATATCCAGGTGTATTTGAAATGGTGTCATGTATCCCTTACTAAGTCACAAATGACAAATTCAATGAAGTTCTGTGTTTGATTTATCGTATTTCACCGTTTTGAAAGTTGTGTTTAAATGAACCAGTTTTTTATGACATAACCATGTTCTAATTACTTTAATTGGGTAATTACTTTAATTTCTGTATAATTCAAGCTTTTAACATTGAACCAAATATATAATTGTTCATTAGGAACATCATTAATTAGATTAGCACCGTTTTAATTTTTTTCTTTAAATGAAGCAGTGATTGTAATAACATGCATTTTTCTTCACAAAATATTTATCAAAATGTTTTATACATTTTTGACAGCAACTCATAATTGCATTAGACAGTGATTTGACATAATATTAATTCACCAGTTGATCTACGCTCACCGTAAGGTACACAATGCAGTGTTTCTGTCAATATATAATGAATGATGTCAACAAATTTTGGATATACAGTAGAACCCTTGAGTGAAAAATTTAAAAACAAAAATAAATTAATTGATTAAACAGATACTGGTTAAAAGAGCTATTTTACAAGGATATACAATTTATATTGTTGTTTTTAAAACTAATGTGTGTGTAAACCAGAAAGCAGTACTCTCCGTACTCTAACAAAATCTTCAGTTTGGTTAGTACTCTGTTAAGCAGATTCTACTGTAGATTATCATTCAGAATTTACTTCAGCTTTCAACTTGAATCAGGCCTGTCGCTTATCACTTTTATAGCTTTTATTCAACATGTGTACATTTTATTTTATTACAGTTGATAAATCAGACCATGCTGAGTAACAGAAGAGCTTATAGTGATTTATATGTAAGGCTTCTCTCGTCTGACATTGAAAGGGAGAAAACTCAACATACCATGTGGAAAAGACGTGTTGAAAACTGGAAATCTCTCTATGTGGATCATGCCATTAAGGAATTCAGGTATTTACATAGTAATTACAGCTCATATTCATACAGTAATATAAACTCTTTATTTTCTAAATGTTTGTTATGTTTTTTAATTTCAAAATGCAAAAGTGAAAAATTGGTATATAGCAGGTGATATTGACCTGCTTTGCCTTACTTTGGCAGTTTCATATCTCAACATATGTAGTTTTTTGGTACAAATTTACAACTGTTTAATTATTCTGCCTAAGTACATGGACGTTAAACGCCATTATTCCACTCAACTCTATAAGTATATGGCTAAACCTATCCTATGCCAAATTTGACCTGAAATAATTCTAGCAGTATAAAAGACATTTACTTAATACATGTGATCTTATATTTCTCTCTTTTTTAATTTTCAGTGACTTTATGCAAGGAGATAGAGTTTTGAACCCACCAGAAGTAAAACATGTCTTGAACCTTATGATGACAGAACAAAATATATTAAATAAGAAGAGAAAAGAACTAATTTCTCAGTTAGGGTAAGAATCTCATTCTGTGATACTGTGTAGTTAAAATTTATATACTGATAGTTGGATAACTTGGAGTGCATGGGGCCTATTGGGTATTGAATTTGAGAATTCAAATTGACTAAAACATGACATTTTGTAATTTGTAATTTTCAGAAAATATTTCTGTAAGGTTCTATTGTAATTAGATTCTGACTCTTCCTATAAGCTCTAAACTTTATGAAGTAAAATGGCAGGTTTAAATGTAACATTGAGGCCAACCTAATTCATATAATAACAATCATTAAACTAAAGATATCTCAGGGTCATAATGACTATATACATGTCTGAAAATTGTGCTTGTTTTTAACTCCTGTGCTGACTCCAAGAAATAAAAAGATTATGTAATTTATGTTTTTACTTCAAGCTTCATCATGATTTGAGACATAGCTGTAACTTTGATATAAAGGTCAACGTAAACATTGTTTTAGAAACATGGTTGGCTCACAACTCTTTTAAGGAGCTTCATAATTTTGAACAATCATAGTGTACTACCTAGGGGGTTTGTTTTGATCTTTAATCAAGGTCATTCCTCAAAGTTCAAGGTCAGTTACAGCAAATTAGATTAAAACATCTCATTTATTTATTTATTTATTTATTTATTTATTTATTTATTTATTGATTTATTTTTAAGTGAAATGAGACCACCTGCATCAACAAAATCATCTGTTTATCAATGGCATAAAAGTATACAGTCAGTATCTAAAGATCTAGGTAAGTAATTCAATTAAATATGTTTAATAATTATAAAAAGTTTGTGAACAGGAATTGGTCTTAGATATGACATGATGATCCAAATTGGAACATTTAATAAAAGTAAAATTTTTAATTAAGAATACAATGTTGAAGAAAAATGAACATGTAAATACAAAGTTAGTTAATTAGTAAAGAAGCATAACAAACAAGTTTTAACAAATCATTCAAAGTATTGCAGTGTAACATGAATGCTTGTAGAAAGTAGAGTGGATACTACAATGTGTCTAACTACCAATCAGGTTAGTCTGCTCAACACGTGTTATAAGTGTAAATAGCCTGACATAAAGTAAATGAATGAGAGACTCTCTACAAAGCAATGTCACCTTGTTATTTAATGTTAAAGTACTTTTTATATGATTTATATATTTAATGATATACATATATATATATATATATATATATATATATATATATATATATATATATATATATATATATATATAAATTTTTATTGTACAGATACAATTAATGTAGAACATATGAACAAGTTACATGGAGAATATGAGAAGGTTTGTCAGGAATGTATTGACAAGATGGAAACTATACAGGTTTGTTAGAATTTTTAATGAACCTATGTGACCTATGCTTTCTTGTTTCTGTAATTATACATCCCAAGCAAACATGTATATCAGGCAGAGAACTACCCCATTTTAATTCTTAAGTTGATGCAAAAAATTGCAGATGATTAAACAATTTCTGCAAAAAAATAAATAAATCAATAAAATGCTAATGTACACCATTACTAGAGTAATTTCGGAATATTTCTGAGATTTTAACAGTGTTGTATGAGGTTTAGATGTAGACCAATACTGGAATTATGTTTTCCTAGTGACAGTAGAAATTTTGATAGATCTTTTCTATCAGGTGTTTCCTATCATTTTATAAATTCATGATACAACTACAGTTTACAAATGTTCTGAAAAAACTTACAAGACAAAAAAATTACAAATATTATAGGCTGTAACAAATATGAGTTCATCACTTTATGAGTATTCTAACAATTTTATTTCTGTAATATTTTTCAGACAAGTTTAATTGACTCTGGAATTTGCTCTGTGGAGAAAGCTAAGAGGGTTGTTGAATTACAAATGTTACCATTAATTGGAGAAAGACAAAGAATTTATGAGCAGAATCTTGAAACCATGGAGGTAAATTGTTTTCATCAATTAAAAAAATGACGGTAATACATGTTCATGTACTTCAAAATATTTGGTTAAGGTTGAATGATTTTACTAATATAAGCTAAGTACTTTATGTTTGGGATACTGTGATCACAATCATGTAATTTCTTTGTATTATTAGTAAGATGCAAACCAAAACTACAAATATTTAAATGTAATAAAATTTACTTACATTTGTGCTTACTTGCATAAAAGCACACGGAAATAAACGAATGTTAATATATAGAAAATTATCTGAATGAAAATTTCCAAACTTACATTTTTTGTTTCGTGCAAATATAAAAGTTCTCAAGATACTTATATAGATATTGCAGGTCAAATAATAAATAAATAAATAAAAAATAAATAAATAAATAAATAAAAATAAATAATAATAAAATGAAAAAATGAATAAAAATAAATATTGACACAAATTTGCAAAGGTAATGTAACAAAAAGTTAAACTAAGACATTTCAACAAATAACAAACAAGTACTGATAATAATACAAAAAAATACTAAAAACTTAAAAAAAACAAATAAATAATTGAATGAATAATTAGATGAATGAATGAATGAATGAATGAATGAAAAAATGTTTAATTTTGTTGAATCTTTTTAATTGTAGAAAGCCCTGGAAAGTACACAACAATACCACTAGTGAACAAATAAAATCCTTGTTTAAATATGCTCAAGGAGCATCACATGTATGGGATGTCCATGAGATAGGTCTAGCCAAGCAGGAGCGGGCACTACAAGAAAAACTAGAAACATGTAGACACCAGCACGACAATCAGAACCAGGTCGGTTTATAAGTATATATTTGATTGGTTTATTTTTTATGAAGTTTAATAAACATTTCTGTTTAATGCTTTCAGTAAGATTTTCTAGAAAATTATCCTTGTAATTAAGTTAAATTCACTCATGCCATCCATGTTGAATTTTTTTTATAAAACAACTGCATCTTAGTAAGTCTTACCTACCAAATAAGTATTGTTGCTGGTCTATTTATTGTATTGTGCTGATGATAATGAATGCTTACTAAAGCTTTGTAACTGATATTAGGTGGCATGAATTTTTCACTACAAACAAAAGTTTGCTGCCAGCATAAGTACTAACCGAATCATGTTTTGATGTTTGATGTAAGTGATAGTGAATATAAAACATATTCTTTAAATATTACCAGTAATTGTACTCAAAGAAACATGGATTACCAAGGGAAATAAAATCTTAAATGAACTGTTTGATAAATGTATTTGATTACAGGATAAAGAAGCTCATTTGGATGTTGTTATGGATAAAATGAGACAAGATGCCAAGGAAGAGGCACTGAAAGACAGTCTTAACAAAGCCTTAGACATGCTCGAAAAAATTAAAAATGCGTAAGTCAAATTTATATTAACTAGAGTGTGTAAATAATTACAGTATGCTTTAAAATGCCTTTAATTTTTGCTCAGTCTTGATGTCATACTTCTGATTCATTATCATTTGTCTGGTTTTGAAGTTGTTTGATGGATAAATGTTATAATTTGTAGACATTTTTAATGGATTGAATTTGCAGGTGAGCTACATTTTTCTATTGACAGGTCCTATTATTTGGTTTCTTTCCCTTGATTGAGAGTCAACTAAATTTATTATTTATTAACTAGGTATGAAGTATTCCATCAAGAACAAACAGACATTGTTAAGAAATATCCAAACATGGTTAAACTAGAATTAAATAATTACGATGACGCAGTGTGTAAATTTTTCATGGTGGACAGAAACAACCCTGAGGCTGGCACTATCTTACCAGTATGTATTCTGATAATGTTTTATATCTCATACATTGTATTGTATATCATTTTGTAAAAATTGTTTGTTCTTATAAGATTTTAAATCCATCTAAATGGTGATAACTCTTACATAAATTATCTGGGATTTTGATTATAATGAAATCTATTTAAAATATTATGGGGAAAAAAGACAAAAAATTTTCTGATGTGTTGAAATTATCTCCCTTGGATTTTTTCCTGCATTTTTAACAGCTAAAATAGGGAAATCATTTTATTTGTAGTTATATTATTCCATTTTACAATTATTTTTAACTTACCATGATTTTTATATATTCTTAACATTTTTTGCATTGAGTGATGTTCAAAACCTTTAGTAACAATGAAATTGCTTTCCCTCTTTTTTTTTCTTTTTTTTAAATTTTGTTTTTGTTCACTGTATATTGTTTATAAGATTCCAAGAATTTTCAAACAGGAAAAAAACATAATTTTAACCCTCATTTATATATATTTCATTATCAATGTCATTTTAGAAGACTTCAGTTTGAAATAAGATTTTCTTTTAAGACAGTACAGATGTGGATGTCATTCAATTCATTAAAAAGATTTTGAAACTTTTTATTAGGAGATAAAAAAGTGATACGTTACAAGAAAAACTTGGTAGAAATTACATAAAACCAATATTGATAGGCTTAACTGTGTTATTGTGCTACACATTGGAATAAAACTACATTTGTAATATGATAGGTTATCTGGGCTATCTTAAAGTTTTCAGAATGAGGGTACCTTATATGTACAAAAAAACAATTTATTTTACAGAAAGGTAGACGTCGGAAACGCAGAGTAAGTCCGATCATCTGGTGTCAGATGGTGTATATACAATACAAAACTTATACCAGTTTGAATTATTGCTTTTATTTTTACAGGTTGCACGCAAACATTTAGACTTATGTTGACACAGTACTTAAGTACTAGAAATAAAACTAACAATTTGCCAACAAAAAAAGAGCAAGTTGTTTCAAAATATAAAATTCAGATCTTAAATAAATTTCCCAGAAATTATTAAGATAATTTGGAAACATTTTATTGTAAATCAGCCACTTTCTTTTATAGCTTAAATGCATTGCCAAAATGAATCATTCTAGAAAGTATTCTATTGGATGTCATATATGTTCATACTTTCATTAAAAATAAATTACTTTGTATTTCCTTCATTATGCCCCAAAATATCATCATTTGATAAAATACATGCCATGTTTATGAGGTTATGATGATATAATTGTATCCTAAACATTCAGTGTCATGTATTTTTGATTTCACTAGTGTTTGGTTGTATTTAAGTGTTTGGTTGTATTTAAGTGTTTGGTTGTATTTAAGTGTTTGGTTGTATTTAAACCACAAACTATCAAAAAACTATAATTTAGATTTTTGTACCAAATTGCAGTTTCGGACCAAATAAGCACCCTATACCATAACAGTTTACTCTTTTTCATAAAATACAAGAGAGAGAGAGAGAGGGAGAGAGAGAGAGAGAGAGAGAGAGAGAGAGAGAGAGAGAGAGAGAATCAGGTGGAGTGTTGTCTTTGATGTCTGTGGATCTGTTGTTCCATTGTCCATCTGTCTATTAGTCCTTCAATCTGTCGCTGTTTGATAGCCAATTCATCTATCCATCTTGCCCTGTACTTGTAATTCAAGTCTTCATGAAGCCTATTTAATGTGAAATATTAATAAGGTCATGATTACAACATTGGTTTCACATTGCCCTAATTAGGACCTATTAATTGATTTATGCTTCATGCAATATTGGCCATGTATAATCTCTTACTGCATGTATTATCTCACAAACAACTGTTTGTGCTATTAATGAACAAATAAAACTCTGTGTGTTAAACCAGTAACCAGTATGAAAGAATTTTGTCTGATTGTACAGTTTTTGTCACTTTGTGTGTTTTTTCTTTTTATTAATTTTATTGTCACTCTTTTATTACAATGCATTATTTATTCCTTTTAGCATTTTTAATCACAAAATCACTGAATTAAGTGAAATATGTGTTATGTGTGTTTCACCATGTATAATATTGTTTATCAACATACTGTATAATTTATATTTATTGCACATGTATAGTGTCACTTGTTACATTTTTTGTATGCATTGAATTTGTTGCATGTGTGTTTAATCAATGTTTTTTTCCAGACTTTACGATTAGTAATCCAGACAAAAAAGTTAAAAAAATCTGCAGTGTTTTTTTTTCAGCCAAGAGAGAGAGAGAGAGAGAGAGAGAGAGTGTAGTGAAATGGAGTGAGGTATTTGTAAGATAGAAACTGTCCCTCTCTCCCTCCTTACTCTGGAGAAAACATTGTTTAATTATAATTGTGTGTTTTTTGTGTTCATATATCACTTTTATTTGCTACATACAAATACTGTTTACTACTGCCATTACTTACAGTTTGGATTAACCTTATTATCTCCCTTTGACTAAGCCACGTCTTCACATGTTGTGTAATGTTGCTTTACGAGTAAAACAATCACTAACATACAGTCTCAAAAAATTACATTATTTATAAATAGTAACCCAGTGAATCCACTTGAATAGAATCAGTAAACTTCTCAGACAAAACCTGAGCAAAACAAATGTCCTGTGTATCTACAGGTGTTTGGTATTTTGTTTCTGCAGTTAGTACATTCTTGAATTCAGAATGTTTGAAACCATGCAGGTTTTTCATCATTCAGACTGATTTAAAGTTCAGTTTAGAGGATGTTTGATTTACCCTCTTGTAACAGCTCTTTATGTGTACATATAATTATTGCATGCCTGCTGTGCATGATGTTTTGCATCACCAGTAATTTTCACATTTTTGTTTTCAAGTAATTGCATGTGTACATTTGTGTGAGTATGTTAATACATGTATACATGCCTTTGTGTTTATGTGTGAGCATGTATGTGTTCTCACCTTGTGTTATTTGTTTGGTACATGTGTTATGTTTATGTATGGGATAAGGGGATGTATGCAATGCATGTCTTTGGTTAATTTTGCATATACATGGATGCATGCATGCACATTTTCATATTTAAACACATGTGCTGTTACATTTTTTGTGGTTTTATGCATTTTAACTCATACAGTTTATTTTTTTGTAAAATTAGTATTTTTAAGAGTTCCTGATAATTTTTTTTTATTTATCAAGCAGGAGCCAGTGAAAACAGAACCAAAACAAGATAAAAAAGGCAAAAAGGTAAGTGTTAGCTTGTACATACATTTATATGTAACAGAAAATCAGTTTTGTTGGTTTTTGATGTAGTGTGTAAGTCTCATTTGTAATACATTTTCTGCTTTATGACAATAATCTTTGTAATGTAATATATCAAACATTTCTATTTGCTGTCATATAACCAATTGGTTAATGATGCCACTTCATAAAATAGTTCATGCATTCATGTTAGTCACATGACAAGTTTGATGATCACATGGCAAAGTCTGATGGTCACATGACAAAGTCTGATGGTCACATGTCATGTCTTAATGTCACATGACAAGACCTGGTTACAGTTTTGTTGCTTGCCAAAGTAGAGACATATCAGGTTGTGTGACAGAAAAACATCACTACAAGGAAGTATAAAAAATTATCTGACTATAGACGTGTATAAATCAACTTCCTCGGTATCAATTACAACATATTGTAAATCCTGTTTTATTTTAACCTACCCTATTATGTAATCAGTAAAATCTCAGTGTAGTTAATACCTTTTCAAACTCTGAAAATGTGTACTTGATTAAGGTGTGAAAAAAAGAATTTATTATCCTTGATGGGTTTAGATAACAAAATAAAAATCAACACTTTAAAATGTTGCAGAGGTTTATTTATAAGGTCCTTTCAGAAAAAAATGTGTGAGCATTTAAGTGATCAAAAAACCAAATACCTGATAAAAATGTTCAAAATCCTTAATAAATGTGATAGAAAACATTAACAAAATTTGTAAATCATAACGGCTAATTAAAAACAGAAAAATTAAATCAGAATTGTAATTATAGGTCATTACTGTCTTTCATTGGTTACCATAAGAATATACAAGTTTGGCCTAAACTGTGTGTGTATATATATATATATATAAAGTCTTGAATAGGCTTATTTTTCGGAGCTTTCATGACTTTTGTGGTTATCCCTATTAAAAATTGGTTTTGATACAGTACAAAATGATAATAGCTTCAGATTTAATAAAGTAAAAAGATCAATAGATTTACTAGAAAATACAAATTATTTTATGTTATTGAAAATACACGAATTACTAATGATAAAAAAGAAAGAAAAAGATTGTTACAATTACTATGCTGTGAACTAAGATGTTTTAGCTATATATATAGTAACCTAAAAGAGCAATGGTTTGTCTGCATAACTACAGCACTCGTTTAGTTTTTAATTAATAATTTTTTGACTTCACATGATGCTCGTACCAGGCCTCTAGAAACTGGCACTTTTTTGGCAAAAAAGGCCAGGTTTGCAAGCAAAAACGCCAGGTTGTGAAAACATCCAAAAAATAATATCATTACTGCACCCTTATATTAATAATTGAGATGAATATTAATCACGTAACAGAACTTTGGGCTTATACTCCGATAGATCGATAATTATCTTAATCCGTTAATTACCTGTAATTATGTGATCAATATACATGCATTGTTAGCCAGGACACAGTGTTACATGGCTTGAATGGTTTAAAGATTGAGTAATATCGGTGTCTTTACCTGGGGAAACTACTTTAAAAACAGGGATGCTAGGAAAGTAAAGAGGTTAGCTGGAAAATGACAAACAAAAGTAGTACAGTTATAGATAATTATATTAATAAAGGCTTCCTATAACGGTAAACTATCAAATAATAAACAATTAAAGAAACTGACATTACAAACACAGGCGAAATCGCGCAACGGTCGGGGAGGAGAGAGAGAGAGAGACAGGGGGTGGGGGGGGGGGGGGGAGGTTTACCAAGGACGCAAATATTGGCATTAAAAATCTTGTTTTACTGATTTTCTAAAATCGCCGGTTGACACTGCCGGCTTCTGAAGTGCTGGCTTGTACATATATCAAGATTTGAGAAAAATGTTCTAATGATTATTGTTGCATGTAGGGATTTAGACTTTTTAGAAGTTTTAGCCATATAGCTGTCTATATGGGGTTAATTGTTTGTCTTCATAACTACTACTGCTGTTTTTGATCAACAATTAGGAAGTGAATCCAGTTATTTAAATAACAATATTGAACTTGTTCTTCCCACTTTTTTCATACATCTTCAGTACTTACCGGTATATATTACATACATATACATGTATATCATATGTAAGTAAACCAATATGTGTATCATGTTTATTTGAAGGGTGTTTTTTTTATAAGTTCTAGTATTTCCTTCACATCCTTGCTTCACTGAGTACTTTATTAAATATCTTTTCTTGCAGCTAACTTTTTATAACAATATGATTTTAAATTATAGAAGAGAAAAAACATTAAAATATTTTTAAGCAAGTAAAATTTGTTTAAAACAATAAAAAAAGCTGATAAAACTATAGAAATATTTAAAAAAAAAAAAAAAAAAAGAAAAAAGAAAAAAGTGAAAAATCCATTTAAATATTTTAAAAGGTTTTTTATGAGATTGAAAATTTTAAAGTGAAATACTTTATTGTTACAGCTCACTGCATTCGTATGAAGTACTCTTGTTAAGTTACATTCTGATATACCGTAAACATATGTATAGTGACAGTCATGATGTTGATGTTAATTATAATGCTGCTTTTCAGAAGTTATAAAGGGTATTCTATTTCTCAAGGTGTGGTTTAAAAATCAAGTTTTGAAAAGTAAAGTTTTTACCTTGACTATAAAAATTTATTGAATAAATGTAAAAAAAACAACTTTAAATTGGATATATATGATTGAGTTGTTCTGAGGTTGCTGACTCATGATTCAAGGGTTAATGGTTTAGTCCATACCAGGCTATGTAGTATGCCTTAAAGCAGGACATTTAATTTCAAATTTCTGACAGTCCATCTTGCTGCTAAATGATTAGGGTAAATCTTGCAAACTAGCATCTCATATTATTTAATCTTAGTTAGGAGCAAAAATTATTGTAAATTTGAAGCTCATTTCTGCGAGGCGACATGTGAACTAGCATCTCATCTCAACTTGGAGGCATTGTGAATAAGTTCCTTAACTCAGCAAGAAGGCATTGTGAATAAGTTCCTTATCTCAGCTAGGAGACATAAGCATCTTTTTTTGGCCTTGAGACATTGTGAATTATTGTCTCATCTTAGCTTGGAAACATTGTGTATTAATTATCTCATCTAATCTAGGAGCCATTATAAACTGGCATCACATCTCAGCTTGGAGACATTAAAAATAATCATCTCATCTCAGCTAGAAGATATTTTTTTCATAGTTTCAGTCGCTTTTTGCTTCAAAAACCTGAGAATCAACATATACTACTTGTATTTTCTTACTTGTTACAATGACATAGAAAATAAAATTTTGAAAATGTATAATAGATTTTGACTCTTGCTTCTTAGTGGTTTTGTTGACTGAGTGGTATATAGTGTAAGCTTTAATTTCTTTGGTTCAAATACAATAGGGCAGATTGTAGTTAGTTTGAGAAGAGTTGTTAGTTCCCTTGAGAAGAGTTGTTAGTTCCCTTGAGAAGAGTTGTTAGTCCCCTTGAGAAGAGTTGTTAGTTTCCTTAAGAAGAGTTTTTAGTCCCCTTGAGAAGAGTTGTTAGTTTCCTTGAGAAGAGTTGTTAGTCCCCTTGAGAAGAGTTGTTAGTTTCCTTGAGAAGAGTTGTTAGTCCCCTTGAGAAGAGTTGTTAGTTCCCTTGAGAAGAGTTGTTAGTTCCCTTGAGAAGAGTTGTTAGTCCCCTTGAGAAGAGTTGTTAGTTTCCTTGAGAAGAGTTGTTAGTCCCCTTGAGAAGAGTTGTTAGTCCCTTGAAAAGAGTTGTTAGTTTCCTTGAGAAGAGTTGTTAGTTCCCTTGAGAAGAGTTGTTAGTTTCCTTGAGAAGAGTTGTTAGTTTCCTTGGGAAGAGTTGTTAGTCCCCTTGAGAAGAGTTGTTAGTTCCCTTGAGAAGAGTTGTTTGTTCCCTTGAGAAGAGTTGTTAGTTCCCTTGAGAAGAGTTGTTAGTCCCTTCAGATTGATCGGTGTCTTTTCTTTTTTTTAATACTTTTGTTTTCTCCATTACACTAGAACTGACTTCATTGAGATTTAAACCCTGGTTTATATGTGTGATAGAGTGACCTTGACTCAAGGACCATGTGATTTTTATCCTATGTTAGTCTTGTTGTCATTTCTTGGAAAATTCTGTCCAATATTTTGTCAATTTAAAACAAAGTTTATTAAGTTTATTTGTAAACAGCAATGACAGTATTTAGACATTTGTATTTTCAAACCATGAATTTAGATTATAGTACATGTTCGAATTCTTCGGTATCAAATCTCAATGTTATTTTACCTGATATGCATAGTAAATCCTAAATAAATGTAGTATAGGCTTGTTTTTGATACTTGTTGATACATTTATAAATAGGTACAAAATACTCTTGCATGATATACAATATGTCATACATTGTGTTAAAGCTTCTGACTGACTTGTAACATGTCTTTCATCAGTGAAACGACAGGATTTAATACAGCAAATATCTCGACTTTCCATCAACTTGGTTCTGTCAAATGCTAATGATATAAAAGAAACCAGGTGGCTTACTGGTACTTCATACCTCAGTAAAAATCCTTTCAATCATATAGAGACAATCAGTTTTGAAATGGTAGAGAAATCTGGAATACCCAGATGAAATGGCTGACCTTTAGCAAACACCCTTTCACTAGGATCTTCTTAAATTGGAATTGAGCATATCCACCAAGGTCTCTCATTATTTAAGGGATTAGAGACGTTAATTTAAAGTCACATATTTTTTAAAAATTATTTACCTGGTAAAAGTTTTGGTTGATCATGAAACTCTTATTTAAATTTACAACTCTAGAAATGTATATAATAAATAAAACCAAAAAATATTCTTTTAAATGTTTTTCAGATAATATTTTACTTAGTTTCAAAGTCAAATTAATTTTTTCTATTTAAATGGTATTGATTTCTTCTGTTTTTGTCCACCATTAATAACCCCAGTGTTAAAATCAGCTTTTAAACCTAATTGTTCATTGTATTAGAACATGCACAATGTCTGTGTATTAAATTAATGATGGTTGTTTTTCCCTTTTTTTGAAAAAAAAAAAACCATCCATGCATAGATTATAACAGATAAACTCTTTTTTTGTTTTCCATATAACTTTCTTAATAAAAACTGTTTTTGTGCACAATTGTGTATTTTGTTCTACATTAGAAGTTTAAGAAAAATTTCTTAATTTCTTTTAAAACAGAGCATTTTCTTTTTTCAAGACATATATTTTCATTATAAAATATCTTTGAAATTTTAACTCTGTCTTTACTTACAAAGTCTGCTCAGAACCACTTATTTGAGCCCACTGATGTGGCAAATAATTTGCTCTCTAAGTAGTAGGACATGGTTAAAATCCTAGGTAGATCTGATCAAGACTGAAAAAACATAAAGCAAACTTAGACTCTCTCTTCCCCCTCCCCCCCCCCCCCCCCCCACCCCTAGCATTCAGCATTTTTTTTAAACCTTCACAGGTCTTTTAGATACGGATATTGTGATTGGCATTTTGTATTTATTTTTATGTTGTCAAACATGTATGTTTTTAATCAAGCTAGCATTCTCTCAGAACCTTCATATCCCTATAATTTAAAAAAAAAAAAAAACAACTAAATTTAATAAACAATTTTAAAACTAATGGTCTGATTGTTTTAAACATTGATATTTCACTGCATGTACAGGTTTATTCTTTAAACCTGTGAGAAACAAGAGACATTATTTACACAGCCTTTAATGATTATCTAGCTTAAAATTCAAATTTAGATTTTATTTTTGAACTTTTTTTAAAATAATGAGTTACATGTTTTTTTGTTTACTTTGTGAGTCATTTTGATTATTTTATACACAAGCTGTCAGTTGTTAAAGAGTTTTATTGACTTCACATAAAGTTAACTGACTAGAATTTTACTTACCATATATATACATATATATATATATATATATATATATATATATATATATATATATATATATATATATATATATATATATATATATACCTGGTAGACTTGTTTTAAAGTTGTAATGTTAGCTAGGATTTTGCTGCATCATTGGAACTTTATTTACATTAGTATCCATAACTCAGTCAGGGTTTCTAGAAATCTATAGATAACATGAATTATTCCATTTCATTGTTGATATGGTATCTCTTAATATTTGATAACTTAAGCTACTAGTCAAAGTACAAATAATAAGAGCTGATGTCAAAACTTAGGCATAAATGATGAGCTCGAGTCATGAGTGTCTGTGAATTTATTTTCTTGTTTTCCCTTTTTTCTTGTAGTTTTTTTTTTAAGTATCGCCCAGATCCTCTTTTGCATTTATAGTTTCTTCTGTTGTTTTTTTTTCTGCTGTTTTTCTACTAAAAGTTGTTTACTTTATGATTCATAAAATAAAAATTTTGAAGTTATAATTCATCACTCATATTTAAAATTCAGCACATGACAGATTTTTGATTGATATGAAAATTAATCATTATTTTTTCTGAGGATTATCAAGTTTGTATTAAGATAGTTTACTGTATTCAGACTAGTGTACGAGTAACGTTAATACATGAACCTATAGTTACATCATGCTAACAACTGATGTTAATTTATTTTTTTTTTTAATATTTTATTGCCCAGACTTAATTAAAGGGAAAGAAAGGTGCCAAGGTTGGGGCCTTGGGTTCACCATTCTTTTGTTAACAATGTTGGCCACATTTCCAAAAACAAAATAAGGTGTATGGAAAGGAAAACAGAACCTTATATCTATGTACACACATATATACATACAATATATAAATCTACAATTTGATTGTTGATTTTCATCTAGTTTGATATAGATTTAATTTAGTTATTGGCAGGTACCGGTAACATTTATATAGTTTATCTGATGTTAATATTTTACTCAAGGTTAGTCAAACCAGAAGATCTTATAATGTAATTTTGTTTTGAGCATGGGCCTCAGTGGCCAAGTGATCCAAAGCCCCAATTTATAGATCACAGTGCTTCTCACCATCTAGGTTCAAATCCCACTTGGAGCAAATCTTAGTGGAAGTAAGTTTGTCTGTTCGCTTCCTGAATGTCGTTTTTTTTTTTTTCATGCACTCTGGTTTTCTCCACCATCCCAGAACCATCTGCTTTGATATAAGTGAAAAAATTCTTGACTTGGTGGTAAAACCTAACCCTTTGTGTATTCAATGAAAACTACAAAAAACAACACTGGACATTTACTACAGTACCTGTCCAAAGTCAGTGATCATGATATGTGTTACATTATTTTCTTTTCTTGTCTTGTTTAGCT
The DNA here is from genome assembly GCA_029721355.1 of Tegillarca granosa. Classification (NCBI taxonomy): domain Eukaryota; kingdom Metazoa; phylum Mollusca; class Bivalvia; order Arcoida; family Arcidae; genus Tegillarca; species Tegillarca granosa. The sequence continues at coordinate 34,081,407 of CM056606.1, read as the reverse complement.
TTTAAAATTATTAATTTGTTCTATTTAAAGTTTTATATTATGCTGACTATTGCCAAATACATGGTTTTTAGTCACTAATTCCTCTATATACTGAAAATGAGTTTGAATCCTGGAACATCTACACTCAAGTCTTGAAAGTGGCTGTAATTCTAGTATATGAGTCTCATTTTCCATCAGATGCATGGCTGAATGTTATTGTTAGCTTTGCACCTTGTGATGTATAAATATAAGTGAAATATCCTGACTTGAATGTTGATGTTATTCGATTTCTTATAATAACTGTTTAATGAAAGATTAACCGTTGACAATAAGACAATATATCTCTCTAGGATTAATCTGTAGAGAATTATAAAATTTTGGATCTGCCCATGTTAATTATGTACATCATGCTGTTTTTGTAGATAAAATGAACCAACTATGATTGGACATAGAGTTTACAGTAAATATAAATTGTTGAGTTTTATTTATGAAATACCACATAGCATTATATATATACTGGTATTTCTTAAAGATAAAGTTTGAACTTGTGATATTGATTAAAAGTGTTTGTTTTTACAAGTACATATCAAGTAAAGGTTTGATATAAAGAAGTTCTATGTCAAAGCAGATTTTAATATTGATCTGTAATGTTTTACATACAAAATAACATCGATACACTTTCAAAAAGAATTACAGACATGTTCATGTTATGTATAATTGGAAGCACAAAGTTATGTAAGCTGCACAAACAATTTTTATTGACAATTATAGTGAAAGAAGCATTGCACTATTTCAAATGATATCTGCAACTTAAAAGGCAATTAAAAACAAAGGCATCCACACACTTTTTTCAGTACTAATTTCTGTGATGTTTGCAATAATAATTTATAGGTTGAGGTTTTACTTCCCTAGAATTGGGGGCCCCAGGGTTATTTTGAAAAAAAATCATAACCTAGAAGATTTTAACTGTATTGTGGATGCTTACACTAAATGACAATGAATGCATGACAGTATGCCAAATGCCACACTTTTTTGTGGCAACAAATAGCTAATTATGTATTTAAAAAAAAAAATTGATACAATTCAGATTGATTCGATTCAGTATGAATATACTGTAAATCAATTATTTTGCAAAATAAAATGTTCAAGAATTAAACTTGAGAATAAGAAGACCGATTGAGATCTGATATTATGGATATCAGGAGTCCATTTGTGACTGCAGGCCTTAATTATCAAATTTACTTTCACTATTTTTTACAAATATAAGTTTGTCATTTCCAATTTATATTTCATAAATACTATTTAACAGATAGAACAGTTAAATTACAATAGTAAGAACTAGCCAAATAATAAAATTGTTGATTAATTAAGCCAATTTTGAACAGAAATGGAGAGCACTTGACTTATATATCTCTACATGTAACAGAGTATGATGTCAGAGTATGTCAGTATAGTGTAAAAAATAAATAAGGCTTTGTATGATATTATGAGTACACAGTTATAATTTAGTTTTTTCTATAACCTCTGTCAGTAAATGTTCATGTATGACTGGTCCACCTTGTTCAAGTTGCTTTTCAAATAATGGATTCACCATTGTAGAATTAGCTATGCGTAATTCAGGAATCAGTCCACCAGTCCAGTCATGCTCAGTATCAATATCCCTGAATTGTTCTATGTGACCATCAATAGTTTGATACATCCATTCCCTGTTAAAGTTATCTTGATGCCCATTGGCTGGAAGTTCCAAACCACGAGGAAGAGCACCTATCAAAACTGGGATTTCAATTTTGATTTCTTTTCCACCTGATATTTCTACTCTGAATTGGAAGTTGTAACTAATTTCAATGATGTCACAGAATTCTAACTTTGTCTCTGGTATATAAGGTGGTATGGTCAGTCTTACATTGGACCACTTACGACCTTCACCACTGACCAACTCATATTCATCTCTACGTTTGTTTATTATTTGACGAAAAGGTATTGCACGTTTTTTAGCGAGATACATACTGTTCATTACAATAGCAGCTTGAACCGCTGTCACTCTGACAGGACTTTTGTTTCCAACAGAAGCTGTCACATATAAATCTTCCCCAGGAACAACACCAGATTTATTTATAGTAACATCAACTTTTAATTTTCCATTTGAACACAAGCGCCAGAATCTCTTTTCTGTTTTTGAGGAAGTGGGTAAACGACTCTCCTCTGGTAATGTATATCTACGTAAAACTAAAAACGGTTCACTAGTTATGCTTGTTTCTCCTGGACGTTCTCCTTGAACAGATGCTTTTAACACATATGTAACACTTCCAAATTTTCCAATAAATGAAGAAGGAAGATTATCAGGGAGCTGATATTCAAAAGGAAATTTATGATTTCCAGAAGATATAGTCAGTGGTTCCATTTGGTTACGATCTTCAACTACATGTGTAACATTTATATATTCCTCATTTGCTTGAAAGGATCCATAATCTGGATCCTCCCATGCCACTACACCTTCTCCGTGGATTGTGATGTAAATTTTACGAACTAATGTCATTCTACTATTTTTCAGTGCTATGTGTCCACGGACAATTTCTCCTGGTTGGTACTGATATTGTTCATCAATATCATGCTCTAGAACTACTGATAGATCTTCCACTGAAGTTCCCATTGTTAAGATATGTCAGAGCACTTGTTACTACCAGTAATCCTCTAAGTACACCTATTAGTCTGTATGAACCAGTTCATACTGTTCTAGAAATCCCATCATTTTATTTCTCAGATTATGATGTAGTTAAAACTGAAATAAACAGAAAATAGAAAGTAACATGAAGTATGTATTTGATGTAGATCAAAAAATTAAGAATTGAATTTAACAAAATTTTAAAATTTTAAAATGGTAAATCAGATTTTTAAAAATTTTATTTAACATTATCATTATTATTTTGATAGATTTTTATCTCGATAAATCTTTTTGATGCTAAAGCTAGTGCTTCAGTTGTTGCAGATGTTACATATACACTCAGTTATCATATCCAAATTGTATCCTTTACAGACTGTATATGAATTAAATTATAAAAACCTCTATGATTTTATATACAAAAATATAATGAAATGAAGAACAAAAATTATGGATATGCTTTGATTGATGTAGTAAAAAATAATTATATATGATGACTTGAATAAAGTCAGATAATTGCAATATACTTTTAAGTAATTTAATTTTTTTTTTATATATATAAATCTTTTCATATTTTGCATTTATTTTATATAGATTTAATACTTATAGCTCCACCCTCTACTTTGATGTTTTTATTTTTACTACCGTACTTTATATATATTGTAGAGATTTAACTACTATTTTATATTAACTTCATATAAATATTATTCATACATCAACTTTGGTAGGGTTTATAAAATTCAAAATTGTTTTTATTGATATGAATTGATACAATAGACAAGAGAATGTAAATACATTGTTAATCCTTGGTTCCTAATTATGCTTTCTGATCATACGCACTATGATTATTGATGACAAAGTTAGTGAAGAATTTTTACAAAATACAGAAGGACTTAATTGATCCATAAGACTAATAAGTACAGTACTGTAATTATATAATTGTACTATGTGATAGATAATCGAATTACAGTCTTTCCCAAAATGGACATAAGTACATGTATATATTATCTTAAAACATAAGTATTCTCAACAGCATGCAATAAAATTTATCAAACCATTTAGAAATGAATATGTTTCATGACTTTTTATGAAACCTATGAAAATATGTACTCACAATTCCATGTTAAAGTGAGAAAACGAGAGGTCCAGCAAAAACAAAAACAAACCTATGTAATTCTGGTCTCACTGTATTGTCAGAGGATATAAAATATCTTGATAAACATTAAAACAACATAATTATTACTAAGTCGTCATGTCTGTTGTACTTAGTATCTATATATTAGGACCATTAAGAAAACTGTTATTTGGTTGATAATGATTAAGGCTACCGGTATATAGCCCAGCGTTCAGGATATAGAACTGTGTGTAATATTGCACATTTGAATGTGTAATATCATTAATATGTCACTCAGAGACATAAAATGTCATATTTGTCGACAAATAACATGATTAAACATTTGTACATGTACTAGACAGGTGAGAGAAACTTAATAGGTGTTAATCATTGAGGAGGAATTCTTACCAAGAGAGAGATAGAGAGAGGGGGAACATTGAAGAGGAATTCTTACTGAGAGAGAGATAGAGAGAGGGGGGAACATTGAAGAGGAATTCTTACTGAGAGAGAGATAGAGAGAGGGGGGAACATTGAAGAGGAATTCTTACTGAGAGAGAGATAGAGAGAGGGGGGAACATTGAAGAGGAATTCTTACTGAGAGAGAGATAGAGAGAGGGGGGAACATTGAAGAGGAATTCTTACTGAGAGAGAGATAGAGAGAGGGGGGAACATTGAAGAGGAATTCTTACTTAGAGAGAGAGCGAGAGAGAGGAAACATTGAGGAGGAATTCTTACCAAGAGAGAGATAGAGAGAGGGGGGAACATTGAAGAGGAATTCTTACTGAGAGAGAGCGAGAGAGAGGAAACATTGAGGAGGAATTCTTACCAAGAGAGAGATAGAGAGAGGGGGGAACATTGAAGAGGAATTCTTACTGAGAGAGAGAGCGAGAGAGAGGAAACATTGAGGAGGAATTCTTACCAAGAGAGAGATAGAGAGAGGGGGGAACATTGAAGAGGAATTCTTACTGAGAGAGAGAGCGAGAGAGAGGAAACATTGAGGAGGAATTCTTACCAAGAGAGAGATAGAGAGAGGGGGGAACATTGAAGAGGAATTCTTACTGAGAGAGAGCGAGAGAGAGGAAACATTGAGGAGGAATTCTTACCAAGAGAGAGATAGAGAGAGGGGGGAACATTGAAGAGGAATTCTTACTGAGAGAGAGCGAGAGAGAGGAAACATTGAGGAGGAATTCTTACCAAGAGAGAGATAGAGAGAGGGGGGAACATTGAAGAGGAATTCTTACTTAGAGAGAGAGCGAGAGAGAGGAAACATTGAGGAGGAATTCTTACCAAGAGAGAGATAGAGAGGGGGGAACATTGAAGAGGAATTCTTACCAAGAGAGAGATAGAGAGGGGGGAACATTGAAGAGGAATTCTTACTTAGAGAGAGAGCGAGAGAGAGGAAACATTGAGTAGGAATTCTTACCAAGAGAGAGATAGAGAGGGGGGAACATTGAAGAGGAATTCTTACCAAGAGAGAGATAGAGAGAGGGGAACATTGAAGAGGAATTCTTACTTAGAGAGAGAGCGAGAGAGAGAGGAAACATTGAGGAGGAATTCTTACCAAGAGAGAGATAGAGAGAGAGGAAACATTGAGGAGGAATTCTTACCAAGAGAGAGATAGAGAGAGGGGGGAACATTGAAGAGGAATTCTTACTGAGAGAGAGATAGAGAGAGGGGGGAACATTGAAGAGGAATTCTTACTTAGGGAGAGAGAGCGAGAGAGAGGAAACATTGAGGAGGAATTCTTACCAAGAGAGAGATAGAGAGAGGGGGGAACATTGAAGAGGAATTCTTACTGAGAGAGAGAGCGAGAGAGAGAGGAAACATTGAGGAGGAATTCTTAGAGTCAAATTTTCTGTTTTTTAAAGATGATTAACTTTCATATATATTGACAGGAAACATTTTTGCTTTTGTTTTTTAAAAAACACTTGTAAATTAAGCCTGTCTAGGCAGAACCATTTATTTAGGCAATACCATTAGTAAAATTTGTTAAAATAACCTATGTAAACCCAAGACCTGTCTAATCCAGACCCATCTTCCGTCCTATAGGAGTTCTATTTTGACAGGTTCCCCTGTGTGTACCAGTAGGTACAATTGGATACCTGCTTTACATTACTTATACATACAGGTAAGCCTGTCTAAAATTTTACCTCTATATAGAATTTACCTGTTTATAAGAACCAGGTTCTGTTTGGTGGTCCTTATAGACAGTTTTGTCTGTATATACTTGTCATCAATTGAAACTTTATACACTTCAGTACCAATCTTTTATAAACAGTCACTGTATACATACTCTATAGTCACTGTATAGTCACTATATAGTCACTGTATACACACTCTATAGTCACTGTATAGTCACTATATAGTCACTATATACACACTCTATAGTCATTGTATAGTCACTATATAGTCACTATATACACACTCTATAGTCACTGTATAGTCACTATATAGTCACTATATACACACTCTATAGTCACTGTATAGTCACTATATAGTCACTATATACACACTATAGTCTCTGTATAGTCACTATATAGTCACTATATACACACTCTATAGTCACTGTACAGTCACTATATAGTCACTATATACACACTCTATAGTCACTGTATAGTCACTATATAGTCACTATATACACACTCTATAGTCACTGTATAGTCACTATATAGTCACTATACACACTCTATAGTCACTGTATAGTCACTATATAGTCACTATACACACTATATAGTCACTGTATAGTCACTATATAGTCACTATATACACACTGTATAGTCACTGGATAGTCACTATACACACTATAGTCACTGTATAGTCACTATATAGTCACTATACACACTCTATAGTCACTGTATAGTCACTATATAGTCACTATATACACACTCTATAGTCACTGTATAGTCACTATATACACACTCTATAGTCACTGTATAGTCACTATATAGTCAAGGAATTCGTAACGTTTATTAAGATATGATTTTTTTTTTCATAACCAAGATACTTCAGACCTTCTTGTATAGAGTTGTTTGATAAAATCATGTTATCTTAATCCAGATGTTTAAACAGACAACCTGTCATTATTGTAAGAATTTTCTGTGACTTAATTAGTTTATATAAACTAGGACAAGCAGTATTAACCTCTTGTGTAGCTAGCGGTATAAGCTCGCGACAATGACAGTCCCTCCTACAAAACAAATACACAGTCAGAGAAATTTTAATTAACTTCTATATGATTAAGGTGAAAAATTAAACTGTTGTTAAAGATTCCTGAAGTATTTAGGTATGGTTGGTCTAAAGGAATTATCTGCATTCAGTATGTAAAAGAAATTCCCAGTTTGTGTTACTGACACCAAATAAGAGACTTTCTAATTAAGTGGAGGAATGTTTTAAATCTTCTTCAATTAAACTATAAGAAAAATTGTAGACATGATAGATTATACACTGAATTTCTGATGTCTTTTAATGTTTTATGTTGATTTTTATGAATTACTGATAACTTCAATGGAACCTTTGAAATCAACAATTCCCTAGCTTCCCTAGGTTTCTCAGTAACTACTTGTAAGGCCAAAAAAATGAAGGCAAATATTTAATTTTAAATGTTGATCAGAACAATCATCGTATATAGGTTTTCATTTTTTTGCTCTAAACTTAATGTTTTAGGAGAAAAATATGAAAGATTCTTTGTTTTGTAGTGATCGTATTTCAAATCTGCAATGATGTATGTAATATGGCATAAAATATGTTACATCATAAATGAAACATTTTGACAACTTTATAAATTATTATTGTATCAGCCAACATTTACATAATTTGGTAAGACTATATTTTGTACCTCATCTTATTAAACCTATGGCTTTGTTTTTTTTTTTTTTTTTTCATTTAAAATTCTCCTATTTTCCATTTGTTTTGAGGTAAGTTCAATTGCTCTACCAGCAGAGCTACCCAAAACGCTATAAATATAATTCGGACCTGTATGAAAATTCCTAATTATAACAGTGGCCTTGTCAATTATACATGCGACTATATACTGGTATCTGCCTTGCTTTATGATATATAAATAGTCTACATTTAAAATTTAATTAAAATATGAAACTGGCGTTCCACCTCAGCAGTTACCTGTATAAATATAATAATGATATATAAATGGAATTCAGATTACAGGGATATTATTTTCAGTTTTTGATATAGAACAATATACAAATAAACACCCCCACCCCCATAAAATTTTAGTTCTCACCCCTTCCTCATAGCTGTAGACTCTATTCATTATAATACCACTGAAAATACTTAAGATATATAAATGTTGACTGGCCGTTCCATATCCCTAACTCTACTACCATCTGAGAGATGGGACCTAAACAAAAATGTTGAACCGGTCAATTTCTATACCCCTACCCCTCTTACCATCTAAAAAATGGGTCTTAAATCCCTTTTATGTAACATAACCCATAGACATTAGTTATTATTGTACTAGTGAAACTTAGATACAAGCCCTTACATATAAAAATGTTAAAGCTGCTACCCCCTTCCCAGGGGTAGCCCCACCTAAAAGATGGATCCCACACCTCTTCCACATACCTGTGTACTGTTATGTACTCAAGAAACCTGTGACCTCAGGAAAATTCTTAAAAAACGTGTTCATATATTTTAATTTAAACCCATTCAGTAATATTACACCTCTCTTTATAATCGGTATATAAGTTTACCCTAGATAGTTGTCAGGTGTGTCATATTCAAAGAAAAATAATAGAAACTATAGTCTAAACAAGTACTTTTATTATTAATCTATATCCTAATTTTAATCCTAACGAGAGATGATATTAATTTTTAATTATATTGTTCTTACCTGTGTAGATAGATTAATGCAATCCATGATTATGTAGGATTATCGTTATATACTCTGCATGTCCTTACAACACCTGATCGTATTTCAAATCTGCAATGATGTATGTAATATGGCATAAAATATGTTACATCATAAATGAAACATTTTGACAACTTTATAAATTATTATTGTATCAGCCAACATTTACATAATTTGGTAAGACTATATTTTGTACCTCATCTTATTAAACCTATGGCTTTGTTTTTTTTTTTTTTTTTTCATTTAAAATTCTCCTATTTTCCATTTGTTTTGAGGTAAGTTCAATTGCTCTACCAGCAGAGCTACCCAAAACGCTATAAATATAATTCGGACCTGTATGAAAATTCCTAATTATAACAGTGGCCTTGTCAATTATACATGCGACTATATACTGGTATCTGCCTTGCTTTATGATATATAAATAGTCTACATTTAAAATTTAATTAAAATATGAAACTGGCGTTCCACCTCAGCAGTTACCTGTATAAATATAATAATGATATATAAATGGAATTCAGATTACAGGGATATTATTTTCAGTTTTTGATATAGAACAATATACAAATAAACACCCCCACCCCCATAAAATTTTAGTTCTCACCCCTTCCTCATAGCTGTAGACTCTATTCATTATAATACCACTGAAAATACTTAAGATATATAAATGTTGAACTGGCCGTTCCATATCCCTAACTCTACTACCATCTGAGAGATGGGACCTAAACAAAAATGTTGAACCGGTCAATTTCTATACCCCTACCCCTCTTACCATCTAAAAAATGGGTCTTAAATCCCTTTTATGTAACATAACCCATAGACATTAGTTATTATTGTACTAGTGAAACTTAGATACAAGCCCTTACATATAAAAATGTTAAAGCTGCTACCCCCTTCCCAGGGGTAGCCCCACCTAAAAGATGGATCCCACACCTCTTCCACATACCTGTGTACTGTTATGTACTCAAGAAACCTGTGACCTCAGGAAAATTCTTAAAAAACGTGTTCATATATTTTAATTTAAACCCATTCAGTAATATTACACCTCTCTTTATAATCGGTATATAAGTTTACCCTAGATAGTTGTCAGGTGTGTCATATTCAAAGAAAAATAATAGAAACTATAGTCTAAACAAGTACTTTTATTATTAATCTATATCCTAATTTTAATCCTAACGAGAGATGATATTAATTTTTAATTATATTGTTCTTACCTGTGTAGATAGATTAATGCAATCCATGATTATGTAGGATTATCGTTATATACTCTGCATGTCCTTACAACACCTCACCTGTCAATAGTATATACATGGAGCAATTCTTTATTTACCTGTGATATGGCTCACTGATTGAGTTAAATTTTTACCTGGAATTTCATTGGTCAGTTCTTTATGCTTCTATTTCAGTACAAACCTGTTTGGTATGTTCATTGAAGTGTCTGAGGTGCTATATAAGGGCATTTGGATTATTACGTGCACTAGTTATAAAATAAAACCTTTATTTATTTTGGATATAACATTATGGATGATTGAACAGATCGATCTTGTTATTGATTAAATAATGAATAATTTAAAATACTCATTACCAGTTGATGGATTGATTTGAAATGAATTAAAACTATAGTATAATTCCATTATTACATCTGTCTATTCATAATCTCTCTTAAGAACTTTGCCAAAAATTTCAATTTTTTACAGTTTTTTTTCTTTCAATATTCTTGAAAGAAACAAACAAGTTTAGAAATTTTGTTTTATGAAATTAATTGTACATGCACTGGTATGCTGAGATTAATCAGAGAATGGATAAATATTGATTAAATTAAAATATGTTGTGGAAATTATTTAAAAAATAACACTACTCGTTAGAATCTTAACCCTAAAATAGCTAAATTAATGTTATGGTTTGATTTTGTTAGAATTTTTAAAATGTTGAAAAGTTAAAGTTTATGTACTTTAAATCATTAAAATTTTACTTTAAAATTACATGTATCAGAAGATGTAATTACTCAAGAAACTATCTTTAATTCATTCTTCCACTGTGAAATTTTTTTAATATTTTATTTGGTTCTTTGATGATATTACAACTTAAAAGTTGGATATATTTTTATCTCGTTTACCGGTAATCTGTTATGAAAATTAACCATCAAAATGAGTAAAATTTATTTAGTAAACCTTTCATGGTTTTAAAAGTTAACATTGAATTCATTCCTCAAGACATTATCGGTACATTATAATGTAAAATCAACAACTGGTCATCTGGCCAGGTATGTGATACAATACAAAAACCCTTACAAGAAGATAATATTTGGTATGATAAAAAAAGACAATATTTGTACAATGTATAACAAATAAATAGTAGTGATTGTTACAGTTGATTAATCACACAGACCGTCACACAGACACAGTGATTGATTCATGTATTATTTATGATATGTTACTATTAGTGTTATTCTTATAATGTTTTCCTAAGTGACCTTTAGCTGACTGCTATTGTAGTAAATATCCTTGATGATCATGGGCTGTAATGCTTGAGGTGAAAGATGGTGGGGTGGTAAATGGAACAGTTTTTACCCTTCAGTTTAATTTAACATATAATAAGGTGCTCAATTTCAGAATAGCAAAAGAATCTGGGAAAATAAACCACTTACAACATTGTCTAACAAGAATACTGTATACCGTGTGTTAAAATCCATGTTACTACTGCATGTTGTTGATTAGAATCACAGTTTGATCCATAATTTAGCCAGCCCTTTAGGCCACTCATCCACTTAGCATGTTTTTAGAGGTAAAAAACTTATTTTGTATGCCAGTGTAAAGTTCGATTTAATTTCAATTTTTTAATGATTTATGTGCTATGCAAGGAACCTTGGCTGTTTTTTCTGATAATTCTTGTTTAAAAGTGAGTTTGCTTACATTTTACAGAATAGGTTATTATCTTTTTACTGATAAACAATAAACTGAACAAACAAATTGTTTAATCAAGACAATTAAGGTATTCAATGCCAATTGGTAAATATAAACTTTCTTATCTTAAATACATATTTTACAGAAGACTTCCGCAACCAGGCATTGTGTATAAACTTAGTTAAATTAAAACACCATCAACATAAATTGATATAAATACTGAAAAAACTGTAAATTGTCTTGTTAACTGAAAATTCTGTAATAAGTCTTGTTGGTTAAAAACCTATAACAAGTCTTGTTGACTGAAAATGCTGTAGTAAGTCTTGATGACTGAAAACTGAGCCTACAGTAAGTCTTGTAGACTGAAAACTGAGGCTACAGTAAGTCTTGTTGACTGAAAACTGAAGCTATAGCAAGTCTTGTTGACTGAAAACTGGGGTAATAGTAAGTCTTGTTGACTGAAAACTTAGGCTACAGTAAGTCTTGTTAACTGAGGCTATAGTAAGTCTTGATGACTGAAAACTGAGGCTATAGTAAGTCTTGTTGACTGAAAACTTAGGCTACAGTAAGTCTTGTTAACTGAAAACTGAGGATACAGTAAGATTTGTTGACTGAAAACTGAGGCTACAGTAAGTCTTGTTGACTGAAAACTGAGGCTAAAGTAAGTCTTGTTGACTGAAAACTGAGGCTACAGTAAGTCTTGTTGACTGAAAACTGAGGCTACAGTAAGTCTTGTTGACTGAAAACTGAGGCTACAGTTAGTCTTGTTGACTGAAATCTGAGACTAAATTAAGTCTTGTTGACTTAAAACTGAGGCTACAGTAAGTTTTTGTTGTCTGAGGCTACAGTTAGTCTTGTTGACTGAAAACTGAGGCTACAGTTAGTCTTGTTGACTGAAATCTGAGACTACATTAAGTCTTGTTGACTTAAAACTGAGGCTACAGTAAGTCTTGTTGACTTAAAACTGAGGCTACAGTAAGTCTTGTTGACTGAAAACTGAGGCTACAGTAAGTCTTGTTGACTGAAAAATGAGGCTACAGTTAGTCTTGTTGACTGAAATCTGAGACTACAGAAAGTCTTGTTGACTGAAAACTGAGACTACATTAAGTCTTGTTGACTTAAAACTGAGGCTACAGTAAGATTTGTTGACTGAAAACTGAGGCTACAGTAAGTCTTGTTGACTGAAAACTGAGGCTACAGTAAGTCTTGTTGACTGAAAACTGAGGCTACAGTAAGTCTTGTTGACTGAAATCTGAGACTACAGTAAGTCTTGTTGACTGAAAACTGAGGCTACAGTAAGTCTTGTTGACTGAAATCTGAGACTACAGTAAGTCTTGTTGACTTAAGACTGAGGCTACAGTAAGTCTTGTTGACTGATAACTGAGGCTACAGTAAGTCTTATTGACTGAAATCTGAGACTACAGTAAGTCTTGTTGACTGAAAATTTTAAAAGTATGAAATCTTGTTGACCTTAAATTTTATAATTAATTAAAACTTGTTGACTGAAAACATCATAATGAATCTTGTTTGCTGAAAAGTTTAAGTATATCAAGGGACATAAGTGGACATGTGAATATCTAAAAAATTTTAAAATGTAATTTATTTGTGTATTTTTTAAATATCATTCTGCTAGAAAAATCCCCGTCCTGATCCTCAGATATGGAATTATATAAATGTATTCCACGGTCTGTGTATTTTATAAGGTAAATATTGGATATGTAAATTAGATTGGTACAGGATTTATTCCTAGTGGGGTTATTATATGGGATGTCATGTCTTGAATTTTCTTGAACTTTTTCTTTAAAAAAATGATATATTGTGACAATTTTCAGGAGGTCTTGAATTTGAGTCCTGATGAAGCATTATTTAACTTCTTTCAAAGTTCCAAAAGTTAATTCATCTGTTCGATCTCAAAAGTGATATTTTAAACATAATAAAGTTTTTGTTAGTTTGAAAATTAAAAAATTACTTGTTTAAGGATTTATATTTTTATAGTCAATAATACTACATTTACCTGGTTTACATTAATATTCATGTGGTAAAGACATACAGATTTATATTATTAATCATATAAACTTATTTGGCATTTAAATGAAAAACAAATACTACATATGTAACAAAATGTGTGAATAAATCATGTGTTTAACAAAAAATAAAAAAATAAGTAAATAGATAAAATAGATAGATAAAATAGATAGATAAATAAGAATAAATACTAAACAAAAAAATGTATATCTACTTTAAAAAAAAAATTCTCTGTCTACAGCTAGCGTGTTGTCGTTATTACATCTGTTGCTAGAATCAATATACATGTGTTATAAATTAGCTTTACTAGAAAAAAAATACTTAGTACTGTGAGTATATTATATATATATAAATATATATATTACCAGTATCCATTACACACACAAAATAAATAAATAAATAAAATATTGAATAAATAAATAAATAATTTATGTATTACAAAGTAGTTTCGATTCAAGAGTTATGCATTTGCTATATGTTGAAGGGAGATAACTCTATCCTAATTAAGATTAAAGTATCACTAGAATTATATTTTGATTTACATTTGTTTTTTAATAGTCAAAAGAGGCCACACTCCCAGAAGCTGTATCAGAAATATTGTCTACAGATAAAGGTACTGTGTTTTATGTGTTGACAGTGGCAGGGGAATATGGAGTTCCACCAGAATCTGAACTTGAGGATGCTAAAAGACAAGCTACAACTACATTTATTACAGAGGATGAAGAGTCTGTTATACCAGATTATGTCATTAATATTGATATCCCCAGCACTGAACTACTGGAGATAAAGAAAAAGTAAGAAGACTAGAGAGAGAGAGAGAGAGAGAGAGAGAGAGAGAGAGAGATTATAAAGAAATAGTTTTTTCTTATAAAATCTCACTTTCTAAACTTTGTGTCCCTTTAAAGTTCTCTGAAACAGACATTTCCTAACAGAAAATTGTCTTTTAATGCAAAGTGATTCACATTTGATTTCATTTCTTATTCCACCGGTAACATACAATTTATATACAGACAATGATCCAATTTTTTGTGACATTTTTAAGGAACAAATGTTACTACATTCAGAAGTGTCCCAACCATAGAATCTAAGTCACTTTAGGGGCTGCAGTGGCTATGGTGGCTATGTGACTATTGTGGCTGAGTGGTTAAGGCATTAGCTTTCTTACCAAAGGCAACTCGCTGCTGTTGGTTATATCCTGGTCAACTGCAAGAGTGAAAACTATTTTGAAGTAAGCCATTACTAGTTGGCTACGTATCATTGTAATGGACTAAGTCATATGTGACATTGGAAGCCATTGTACTAGCACTCTTTACCTGCACCATACATGTGCTCTAGTAAAAAAACAGATCAAAAACATACACATAAACTCTCACATCTCATGAACTTTTGATGAGGTTAATCTTGAGATTCTTGAGAAAATTTGTTTCATCACAAATAGCAGAAAAATTGCTGATGTGATGTAAACTGACAAACAAACTCAATTTTCTTATATATGTATATTATTGAAGTCTTTGTTAACTTTCTTCCCAATAGAATAAGGATCAATTTCTTGAATCACCTAGAAGAATGGACAGACCAGGCCATGCAGAGAGCTGATAGCGTGGTTATAGCTAAAGTAAGTACATTGTATCTCCACAAAATATTAGATTCTGTCTGGATTGGGAAATCATTTAGTTGTCAAATATTTTTAAAAAATTGTCAAAGTTTATATAATTGACACTTTCACCTATTCAATAACAATAAATACTTAAACAAGTATACATCTGTAGATAATTGTAATCAAATTAAAAATTAAGTTTTTTTTTATTACCTATTTAAGACTACACTGAATTTCAAACCTAAGAAAACCCAAACATGTGTTGTACCTGTCTACAGCCAGTGTAAACCAAATGACTGTCTTATCAAAAAAAAAAATAAATAAAAATAAATAAATAAATAAATAATAATGAATAAATAAAACTCCAGTCCTGTGGATGTTTATTTTTGACAGATTTGACTGTATTTTACTTAACTTTGAAAATTAGCTAAACACCCATAAATCTCATTCTGCTCTATAACTTATGGGAATTATATGTCAAGATTGTATAATTTGTTGGTTTCTTCATTTATTCATTCATTTAGTCAGTTCACTTAGTCATTCAGTCATTTATTATTTCATTTATTTTTATCAATTTTAATTTTTTTTTCTAACAGTGTGAAGAGCTAAATAGTGAATTAGATCTGAGGTTACATTTACACAAACCACGAGCAAGGAGAGCTGAATATGATGTCCACAATGTGAGAGCAGGTAAATAGTGAATACTTTATTTTGTAACCTTGATGAAAGACCAATGCAGAGACTTCATTTCATGAGCTTGCTGTATGAAATAAAGAAAATATGTGTCAACCTCAGCATGAGGTCTCTAAAAAGACAAAATGTTAATTTTCTTGTATCACATTCTGGACAAAATTTGTATTAAAATTTGTATGAAAAAGGGAAAAATGAATGATATATAAAACAAACATACCAGTCCTTGTCCAAACCACAATCCAAAAAAAAAACAAAAGTAAAACTTGTAAAGCTGGCAAAATTAGTTACACATGTGAACTTCCATCAAGGAAGTGAGGCTGGGTGCTCTGGAAGGGTAAGCACCTCCTGTCTAGCTAGCTACACCCATCACGTGCAAGTCAATTTTGAAAATAAAAGGAACAAAGAACTATGGTAAGTCAAATATATCCAGTATAAGTTTGGATACAGTGACTACATACTTATCAACAATATTGTGATGACTGGCCATAAAATCTTTTTAAGGGCCCTGATTAGCCTAGGCTTGCAATGTTCTTGTGTCAATAATTTAAATGTAAGCAGTTTGCTTCGTTGTAGAAAGTCCCCATATAATTAATGATGCACTATTAGGAAATGAATAATATTTTCTTTTTGGCTTTTGATGTATTATAACCTAGCTGAAACCATTGTGAAAACTTTACCTAAACAAATTCCTAATTTCCTATAGGTTTGTTTATTTTAAGTAAGAATTTACTAAATTTGAATATTTTCTGTGAACTTTTTGATGTGGAAAGTCTGTGTTTATGATTAAAAAGACAGTTTTGACAATGGCCGACAGATCATTTCATAACATTAAAGGGAAAAAAACAAAACAAAAGAAAATGTTCCAGCAGTGTCCAATCAGATTGCCTAAATTAATAAAATTGAATTATTTACTGTTACTTGTTCTATATTATAACGGTACATTTTGATTTTGTCCAACATTGTAGCCGAGTTAGTTATGCACTCCGAGAGAGTTGTACGTCATACAAAAGGAATTCAGCAGTCACTTAATGAACTAAGACAAAGGTTTACAGAGATGACAAAACAGCACAACAAGTTAGCACATAAGTTTAGAGAAGATATAGAGTCGTTAGAAGTTATATTCATCAATGCCACTAAGTCATCACGGTAAGTATTCAGTACATCTTTACACATGAGATACTGTTGGTCTACTCAGTACATCTCTACACATGATATACTGTTGGTAGATTTAGTACATGTCTACACAGAAAATACAGTTGGCCTATTTAGTTCGTTGGCCTATTTAGTTTGTTGGCCTATTTAGTTCATCCCTACATGTATTTTGATGTGTACAGGCACAAGGAAATAATTTGCAATCAGTTTATACAAAGGGAGACAATCAAAAATGACATGAGATGTATTTACATCTCATTCATTACCTGTAAAAACATTTAATGTTTTGGTTGTACAATATCCAGATTCCTAGAATTAATCCTAATTATATAGAATTATAAGAAATTAATGAAGTTTAAAAATCTTAAATTGAGAGAAATGGATTTAATGAACAGACTAAGTATGTATCACTAAAAAACAATAACAAAGATGTGATATAAGATGTATGTCAGATTTTCAGGTAGCATGTGTAATAGTGTACTGCAAATTGAAGTATTTTTGTTTGTTTCAATTCAGTAGAGTACATAAATTAACTCATATATTCTGATGTATTTATTGAATTGCTTTTGCATAGCCTAAATATAGAAATGTATAAAGAATTGTAGACTATGAGCCTCAGGTAAAACTGAAGTGTTTTTTCTTGAGAAAATCAACTTGAAAAATACCCTAGTTACTGTAACAGTACATCTTTTATTTTGTATTACAGACTATTGACACTTCAGAATCAGCTTGGAGTTGAGTTAGAGAAGTTTATGCAGGTCATCCGTACATCTTTAAGAGAATTCAGACAACATTTAGACAAAACTTTACAGATGTTACGAGAATCTAATGCCAGATTTGTTAAATCATTCAAGTAAGTCATTTACACAAATATTTACTTATTATATAAAAGTCTTGAAAACTTTAATTAGTGGTTTTAAGGATAAACTTTATAAATTTGTCATAGATTCATAAACTGGACATAGCAGTAGCCTTTTTAAATATTGATTTTTTAAGATGTAGGAACAGGATCCAGGAATGTTATTACTCCAAGGTGTAAATAGGATTTATAAGTCTCCTTTGAAGTCTTTAATTTTGTACCAGGTATGAATGTTCTTCCCTCAGTTTAATTAACTTTATTTTTGTCGAATAATTTATTTGTTTGGTGACATTAATTGACACAGTTTCTCATTATCTGATTGTTTTTTACTTGTAAATCGTGCTAGTCAAATGACGAATCTTACAGACCCTATACAAGCATTTTTCTTCTGTTAAAGACTTTGGTTGAAAATTATGATAGACCCAAATGAAAAAAAAATTGTTTGTTTTTAGCAAAATGTACAGACAACCTAATCTCAGCTTTTTTTCTGTAATTATGCAAGTAGATTATCTTAAGAAGTAGCCTTCATTTCACTTTTGTCAATGTTTCATTGTAGAGTTTTCTCTGATGGTGGAAATTTCTGCCCAGAAGAAATTGAAGATTATCGGAAAAAGTTAGACAAACAGTCACAGAAAATTGACATGGCAGAAGGTTCCATTATGTCAGATCTGGAAGGCATGGAGTCTAAACGACTAGATCAAGCTACTAAAGTAGCCCTAGAATTTGAAGATAGGTATGATACATGGGATAATTAGAGCAAGAAGTATATAAGATCGTACATTCTGCTTCTTCATTTCATTTTGCAATTAAGGTCACATGGTGAACCTAGATAGTCCATATTGAGTTAATTATTGCAGGAAGTATATAATGATCATATATCCTGTCTATTGTTTCTGGCAATTTTATTTTGCAATTTAGGTCATATGGTGACCCAAGATAGCCCATTTCCATAACTAGTTGATGTGAAAGTTATTTCCCTTGATCATTTTCAATGGCAACTGTTTGGTGGCAGGCACATCATATTTATCACAAAAACTATCACTGTGACAAAAAATGAAAGACATAGCAATACTGATACAAAATATTTGTTTAGTTATTTTGTTTGATGTAAATTTATAGTAAGTTAAATTAATCATTATTTTGTCAAAGAATGAGGGATGAAAAGTATGAAAAGGGGAGAAACAATTTTTGAAGATTTTTATTGTGTCTTTCTTTTTTTCCATCTGTGTATGAAATACTAGTATTTGAAGTAAAACTCTTGTATATTTATTTTATATATCTACATAGGTTTAAGAGTCATATGATTGATCTGGTATTCATGGAGAAAATTGCCAGATGGTTAACAAATACCCAGGTCAAAATCAAAGCTGAGGTTGCCAATAGCAACACACAAGCACAGACCCTGGCTCAGCATATAAATGACCTTGACCGGAGAATTGATGCCTGTGAAAAACCCAACCTAGATAAAGAGGTATTTGTTTTATGTTTGTATCATTCCACAATTGAGACATTGATGATACTTTAGATATGATGTTTCATAGTGCTAAGAAATTTTTTAAAAACTTAAAATTTTTTAAAACATTTTCTCAGTTTAGAGGGTTTAACATTCAATTATTTTCTTACCTATTTCAAAGGGTTTTTTTTTATGTAAGAAAACCATAGGACTATTATTATTATTATTATTATTATTATTTTTATCATAAATGCCAGGTAGTGAACATAAATTTAAATTTCCTTAGCAACAGTTTTTCACAAAACACAGAGACCTTAGTTTCGTAAATAAACCCTTTGTTACAAAGTCTGAGATACATTTTGTATAAAGTTTCGTAGAAGTTTCCAAGTGTCAGTTTCAAAATTATACCTTAATTAAGAGTACTTAACTTTAATGCGGGAGTTTTAAAACTTTGAATTTTTAAGATATTCAGGATTCAGGAATTTAACATGTCATTTTTAAGATCCCTTTAAGCTTTAACTTTTGTGTTTAGTTTTTACAAAAAATAGAAATTTTTAGTCCTAAAATAGAAAGCTAATATGTACTGGTTTTACGTTTAGGTACATCATGGATACGAAATGATTGTTAAACTGGTGCATGATATACAGAATTAAAATTTTAAATTTTAAATATTACAATGTTTATTTACAGCTTGACAGTGGAATGGTAAAACATTTTGTCATATTTATCTTTTAGAGTATTGGTGGTTTATAGTACAGCAATCAGTAGACAGCCACACACCTCTTTATTTCTTACATCTGTTTATTCTTTTATTTGTTTAGTAGTTGTTGTTCTTTTACTTTGTTTATAAACTATGGTTTATTTCTTTGTGATAAACTTTGCCTTTTTTTATTCATTTTACTCTAGTTATGATTTCAATTTACTTTTGAAGTTTTTTCTACAACCTTTTTTTTAGTTTTTATTATGTTCTTTCATTGATTCTTAAATCATATTGTTATAGTTATTTTCTTTTCCAAATAATATCTAAGTTACCTGACTGGTCATAGGTCACATATGGGCTGTAATTGACCACTGATTCTTCTTAAATGGTTTCTGTCCAGTAAATAGTTTATTATATGTAATGTTCTGACCTGTCATTCTTTATTTTACCTTTATAATGCCACTTTAACTGCAATGCCAGAGGGTGTCTAGTCACTTGTAGTGTAGGACAATAAGTGTTATATTAAAGACTTTATAATGACTGACTAGATGACCATCTCCAATTAAGCAGATGTAATTAGTATAGTTTGAGAATTTTTCTGCTATGCTCCTTTTCTAGAACCTTTTTTTCTATAAAAGTGGTTTATTGTTATTTTCAGTTTTGAAATACAGTTAATTTTTTCAGTCCTTTCTGTTGCTTGGTTCTATATTCCATTCTACATTTTGTTTTCTATGTTGTTGTGTTCTGATTTCTCTGTTGCCCTTTTTTGTTGTGTCCTGATTTTTCTGTTGTATTCTGTTTCTATGTTGTTCTGTGTATTCTGTTTTCTATAGTGTTCTGTTTTCTTTGTGTTCTTTTCTCTCTGCTATGTTCTGTTTTAATTTCTCTTTAACATTGTTCTGTTGTCATTTATTTTCTGTTATGTTTTGTTCTATTTTCTCTGTTGTTATGTTTTGTTCTATTTTCTCTGTTGTTATGTTGTGTTCTATTTTCTCTGTTGTTATGTTGTGTTCTATTTTCTCTGTTGTTATGTTGTTTTCTATTTTCTCTGTTGTTATATTCTGTTCTTATTTCTGCTCTGTTTCAATTTGCTTTCTATGATTCTGTTGTGTTATGTTTGTTTTCTCCTTTGTTTCTGTTGTTTAGACTATTTATTTTGCTGGTCATTCTGTTCTGTTATATATGTTCATTGTATACATTGTATATTTCTGTTTTGTTATATGAATTGATATGGTTTTGTTGGCTGTTCTCTGTTCTTTGTGTTTTATAGTTGCTTTGTCACAATTAATGTGGTTTACTTCAGTATTACACCACAAGTCTAAAACTGAATGTGAACACATTTATGTTGGGCATGGATATCACAAATGACATGTAGTGTATAGTTAGTTAGTCATACACAAGGGCTAGTCAGGCACAATATGCATGTATGTCGGGATATGGATATCGCACTTTACATGTAGTGTATAGTTAGTTAGTCATACACAAGGGCTAGTCAGACACAATATATATGTACATGTATGTCGGGCATGGATATCACACTTAACATGTAGTCATACACAAAGGCTAGTCAGATATGCATATGTCGGACATGGATATCACACTTTATATGTAGTGTATAGTTAGTTATTCATACACGAGGGCTAGTCAAACACAATATACATGTATGTAGGGCATGGATATCACATTTTACATGTAGTCATACACAAGGGCTAGTCAGATACGCATATGTTGGACATGGATATCACATTTTACATGTAGTGTATATTTAGTTAGTCATACACGAGGGCTAGTCAGACACAATATACATTTATGTGGGGCATGGATATCACACTTTACATGTAGTCATACACAAGGGTAAGTCAGATACGCATATGTCAGACATGGATATCACACTTTACATGAAGTGTACAGCAAGTTAGTCATACACCAGGCTAGTCAGACACAATATACATGTATATCAGACATGGATATCACACTTTACATGTAGTGTATAGTTAGTTAGTCATACACCAGGCTAGTCAGACACAATATACTTGTATGTAGGACATGGATATCACACTCTTCATGTATTGTATAGTTAGTTAGTCATACACGAGGGCTAGTCAAACACAATATACATGTATGTGGGGCATGGATATCACATTTTACATATAGTCATACACAAGGGCTAGTCAGATATGCATATGTCGGACATGGATATCACATTTTACATGTAGTGTATATTTAGTTAGTCATACACGAGGGCTAGTCAGATACAGTATACATGTATGTCGGACATAGATATCACACTTTACATGTAGTGTATAGTTAGTTAGTCATACATAAGAGCTATTCAGACACAATATACATGATGGACACTGAAGAAAAGTTTTGATTCTGTATTAAACCTGGGCTTTCTGTGTAGATTTATTTGACAATCCACATGTAGACATTCTACTGTATATGTTAGCATGTAATATTGGTAGATGAGACTTCAGTAACTTTACCTGTAGAATTCCAACTATATATTTTTATACATGTATATTATAATTTTTTTTGAATTTTAGCATACCATATAACGGTAAACATGTAAAGTATGTCTAAAATGAAAACCTTGTATACAATTTTTTTATTTGTAAGGGAAAAATGTCTTGTCAATGGTATTGAAAATAAATGGAGTTTACTGGGTATATATGATCTATAGGAAATTCATTGTTTCAGATTCACTTTGGACCAAAGTACTTTTATTTACTCTGATCAAATACTTTTTGTTAGAGATTTTTATTTATTCTGATCAAATACTTTTTGTTTGAACATTTTTATTTTATTTCTTTGCACTTAGATCGAGGAAGAGGTAACACATTGGACATTACTTGTAAAAACTTGAATTAGTCGCACATCATCATTATATTAACATTATTTCTGAATTTTAAAAAAAATTATTTAAAAAGTATTGTACTGCATGAAATAAAAAGAATAAATTTCATCAATAAATTAATTTTTAAACTCATAAAAACTTATTAATTATGTAATATTTAAGTTGTTATACTTAAAGTAATCATGTAATAATTTTGGCTTATTAATGTTTTGCCCAGAGGAATGATACAAATTCAATACCAATTAAAATTAACTAAATTTTTAATCAATAAAAATATTTCTGAGATGTCTGTCAATGTATAAATGAGTTACTGAATGTCACACTAAAAATGGTAATTAATCAAATGGTAATGTAAATGGTTATTAATCAATTTAAAATAAAATTTAGATTCCAGAATCTGACAAGAATTGTTTTACACTGTTCATCTATTTTGTTCATTCATGAAAGAACTTCATTTGTTTCTTAAATGTGGAAAAGAATTTTTTCTTTCACAAAATAATAAGAAATTTTGAAGGAAACAAGTTGATCAATTAAAATTTATAACAATAATTAAATTGAAGTAAGTTGTTGTGGGCAGTCGGGCATTTGTACTTTTTTGTTTTGAGATAAAAAGTGTTATATGTACTATTTATTCAAAGTTCCTTAGTGATTAAGAACTATGTTTGTAAACAGTCAGAAATCACAAGTAGCTTTATTTTATAAAGTACAATGTCATTGGTTAAATCAGTCTGTTGGATCCATTACACTAGTGAAATCGTTCTATCAGAACATTTTTCCAAAGAGTACAAAATAATGGTTACATTATAAGTAGGTTGAATAACATTTATTTATTTATTTTTTTTTTCTTTTGAAACCTTGTTTGTAGTGTGGTCTAAAGTGTCTGATATTATGGTTCGCACTGCTTACAGGTTTCGATCCTGCTCAAGCAGATCTCAGTGTCAGAAAGTGTGTCAGTTCTCTTGTCCAAGATTGAGGGTTTTTCTCTTGATTCCTCTGCCGTTCCAGAATTGCCTAGAAATGCTCTCTCTCTCTCTCTGTCTCTCTCTGTCTCTCTGTCTCTCTCTCTCTCTCTCTGTCTCTCTCTCTCTCTCTCTCTCTCTCTCTCTCTCTCTCTCTCTCTCTCTCTCTCCTGCCAACTCTTTTTAATTCTTTTGTTGTTACTACTTGTTCTTGGTTACTCTGACTGGTTGTTGCCAAGTACAAGTCTTTTACTGTAAATTGTTAATTAATATTATTATTTTTATCGATATTTCAGCAAATAACTTCCAGACAGTTAAATGATACACTGAAGGCCATATTTGAAGCTTTCCATGCAAGAAGTGTATACCTGAACTGTGTTACTGATCCAGCACCCAGACCAACATCTGCTACCATGCAAGGAAATCCTGCCTTAGGTATATAACCCATCAATGGGAAACTGTCTCAATAACTGTCCATTTAGGGCAGGAATCAAGTTAATGTAGTGACCTCTTTCCATTTCTCTGAGCTTGAATAGAATATAATTGTAGTATAGTTCAATGTATGTTTGTCTGTTTGGTTGCTGAATATTTTAACCTTTGACCTTGTATGTACCAAAAACTGTCATTTATGTTTTTTGCACAGAATACTTATTTGACTGCTTAAATTAGCATTTTATTTTACATGTTAATATATCTTCCAATTACTCACACATCTGTATTGCTTACATACATGTTATAAATCCCAGATTCTGACCCTTTGAACCACCTGACAGACAGGGATTCAAAATCCCTAATTTTCAGCAACTTAGCAATATCTAGAATGGAAAAGACCATTTTCTAGCAAAAACCATATCTTGTCAATTATTATAACTATATGGAATAGATTTTAAAGAGACAGATTTCTTTTAATTCTTTATAAGAATTCAAAATTATTCACTGGATAAACCAAGGGTCATGACACTACAAACTTTTCAAGCTGTTCATACAGTGTACACATTGGTAGTTGTAATTCAGTGTCTGGTTTATCAACATGTTCACCAGACAAATATAAGACATTGTTTTTTAGTTCTGAAAAATTATTTTCATTTGACATTTTTTTTTCTAAATATTAAAACATTTATTTTGCACTGATTAGGGCAAAAATCTGATTACATGATCAATATTTTAATAAAAATATCTCCCGATTGTATAAAAAAGAAATGTTCACATAAAATCCTGGATTATTATGTCTAACATCCTTGATTTTAATATTTGAGTTATGATATGTAATTAACTTACTATCTGTACAATTTAATTTTTTTTAATCTTGGATTTATAATAATTTTCAATTAATTTTGGTTTAGTAAAATATATATATCCTGTATTTATACAAAGTAGATACATTAGTAAGTTTTGGTTCACATTACTTTATTTTTCCTTTTTTATTTGGTAATTTTGTCATTTTGAAGTTTATGTTTTTTTCTTTAGTTTTTGTTTCATTTCCATAATGATCATTTTATTAAAGTAATCAGAGGGTTCTATGTAGTAAAATGAACTGCTTCTATAGTTTTCAACCAAGAGCATTGAAATTTCACAAAAAGTTTCCATAAATTTTAAAGTATGCATCATATTTTTTTTCTATTATAAAGGGCCCCTTTATAGTGAAATCCACTCCTTCAGTTTTCAACTAAGTACCTAAAAAAACTACAGAATGTTTTTTATATATTGAAGAGGTGCATCTGACTTCATGAAATTTTTTCAGTCACCCAATTTCTGTTCTTTAGATCTTTGTTGTTTTAGCAATCTTTTAAACAGAATGTTTCTTTATATACTGAAGATGTGCACTAGTCTTTATGAATTATTTTTCTGATTCTCTAAACTTTGGATCTTTGTTGTTTTTTTTATAACATTTTTAACAGAAAGGCCCAGTTTGAATCATCTAGTTGTCAATAAGTGTTGTATTTAGTTCAATTTCTGGTTTGTTTTTTATTTCAATGTTTGAGTCATTTTTGGTTCATTTTTAGATGCTATTTTTTGGTTTGTTTTACATGTCTTTTATATTATTATTATTATTATTATTATTTGTTTTTATTTAAACATTTGGTTGTTTGATTTCAGTTTTTGATTCATTTTTGGTTTGTCTTTGGTTTACATAGATATCATTTTGTGGTTCATCATATGTCACTGTTTTACATTAATTTAGTAGCTTGTATGGACAAAAGAATGTCAGAAAAAATAAACTTAATCATGAAAAATGTCTGGCGTAAACCTACAGTTGTTAATGTTCATGAAAAAACAGAAAAGTCTCCCTGGAAGAGAGGGTTAGAAGAAGGTAGATGTATTATGACAACAATAGTTCCATGGAATCATATGTCTCGTGTGGCTAACTTTTTTTTATTTGGTAGACAATCTATCTCAGAACTTGTATTTTATTGAAATTTTAAGTGTTATTTAATCTTAAAGCCTCATCTTCATGTGTAAATGTAGTCAGAAATAGCTGCAATAATGCTGATGCTGCTTTAAGCAAGATTTCATTCATTCTTGTTCAAAGGGATGTGGCTCTGTGGTGTGGTGTTTTTAGTTAACATCTACTCAGAAACTCCTTGATCAAAAACAAGTAATAACAAGCAGGTTATATTGCTGCTTCAGTAACCTAATATAACTAAATGTAAGTGATGGGCAATTATCAAATACTTTCACAGTGTAACATCCATCTCTGGGCTAATTTTTTCTTTGAATCCAAAAATCAGTCAACTATTAAATATTCTGTAAAACTTGATATTAATTTTGTAAGAATTATGATAAATTGTATTTCATTCCAAATAACAATAAGTATCTGGAAAGACAAAGTTTTATCTGTTTTTTTTTTGTCAAAATTTGCACTTTTTACCATGAATTTTTTTAAAATTCAAACCAGGTAAAATATATTGCACAACTTGTAATATGTATATTTTAGAAGTATGTTGAATGATGCACCAAATTTCAAATAAATCATAAATGTATTTTCTCTAAAATTCCATTTTTCTCTCAGAATCTGCTTTCATTGCAAAACGTAACTATCAGACCTTATGAACTAAAAAAAATCAGTGCTCATTACATGTATATATCTTGCATACAAAATCAGTAAACCATAAAAATATAAATAAAAATGGGTTATTTGTTCTACCCATATCATTCATTGCAAACCTCTTATATATATATATATATATGATTCTCTGGTTGTGTTAGTGAGAACTTGACCTTTGAGTCAATGCAGTGTTAAGTACAATCCCCCTGAAATCTTTATTGTCATTTTAGTAATGAATTTTTTAGCTCATGTGTATGCATTCCGTGATTATGATCAGCAAAATGTTTTTGTCTCAGTAATTTTGATGCTTCAGGTATGCAGGCATTGTACAATGTTCTTTTGACACTTTTTGTAATAAAATCCAACTTCTCAGGAATATATATGTACCGGTATATTTTTTCTCAATTTGGAATTAACATGGCTAATTGTTATAATATACACTTATAATATAAAATACAGTATATTGTTTGTTTTTTTTTTTTTTTTTATTTGTAAGATTATATTTTACTGTATTTTAATGAAAATGCATAAAATTTTGTTTTATTGTTTCTATAGTGACCAGAGTAGCATTCATGCCTGACACAACTCCAACACCAATTAGTAAGGCTGGTAAACAACCGTCAGAAGATCCATCTGTAGGTGTCATCAAAAGTATACTCAAGTAAGTAATACAGGTCTCTAGCAGAAACATATTATTATGAATTAACATTTTTGGCAATATATACAGTAAAACTTCATAATAAGCTGCTAGATTGAAAGTAAAGTGAAAAAATGTAATATATTTCAGCATTATTCACAAAAATGGCCCACAGAATTATTCTAAGAACCAACAGCTGTGTCAATAGAACCCAACCAAGAAAACAGCATAAAAGTTGAACTACCGTATTTCATAATTCTGAGCTGATATGACCATTATTGATTCAATTGTGAACAAAGAAGAACTCAGCTGTCAACCAAAACAGTATCTCTAGCTGACAGTCCACAAATAGTGATGGATTTTTAAAATCCCTCTGAAACACAAATAGACATCCTTAGTCTTTAATATAAATGTAGTATTAATATTTTACAGAACACAGAAGAGTAAGATGAGGTTTGGACTGGATGCTGATTTAGATGGTGAAGGTTTCTATTGTAAGTCCTGTTTTCTCTTAGCATGTTTAGTTTCCCTCCACAGATATTAAAATACAAAAAGGCGATTTCTTCCAGAGGGTCTTCATAGACAAGTTTCATCTTACAGATGGTAAAGCCTCTTATGATCATTGTGCCTTAGGTGTGAATTCCACTCAGGCAGTTCAAAATAAGAGAAAACTTCAAGTTGGTTTTCTCCAGAACTTACCACCTTGATATATTGGTGTAAAAGTTTTGTATGGACCAAAGAAGGCCAAAACTTGACTGACCATATTACTCATCATTCCAGCGTTAATGCCAGCATAGATACTCAATGTTACAGTTTATTTAAATAGTAATGTTGAATTCCTTTGTTGTTTTGAAAACTTGTATATCTTTTTTATATCTAAAAAACTTTTCAAAACTTTTCACATATCGTGAATGCAAAATTGTTAAAAACTCCATAGTAAGGATTAAAAAAAAACCACAGAATTTTTTGTAAGTACTTAAGTAGCTTTAAGATATGGTTATGGCATATATAGTGCAAGTTAACTCTGTGTTTACTTTAAACAGAATCTACAGTATAAATACATTTCCCTGTTGTTTATTTGTTCTCAAGATCTTTTTGTTTTTCCTTGCTGGAGATTTCTTTTTAAGATCATTTTAAGTGTCTTAATATCAGCTAAGATTTAATCTTTAATTACAGCTGGATCTCCCCACCAGGAAATGCGTGAAAAAATGAAATCATCCATGTCAAATACCCCATCAGAAAAATCTAAATCTAATCGCAAAGGTGGACATAGTGGAGGTGCAAGTGAACCAAGGAGAGTTCAATCAGGGTAGGTAATCCACTTTCTTGCTGCAATGAATATTTAAAAAAGAAGTTGTTTGATTTTTATTCTCCCCAACCTTTTGGGAATGTTAAATTAATCATGTTTTAAATTTACATTCATTTAAAAATAATAAAACAGATAGTGTAAAATATTCAACGGAAACAAATACTCAGCTAAACTTTTCATGGGTTGAATTGTTGCTGTATCATTCATGTGTTTGGGAGTTTGTTTTGTTGTATTTGTTAACTGATAAAATACATTTACCGGTATGTATTAAAAAAAAAAATTGTGAAGTTATTATGATCTGATCACAGAGTGATTATAGCAAACTGTGAGAAAATGCAAACCAAATAAACATATTCTAATGGTGTGAAACAAGATTTTTTCTTTTTTGCAATTTTCTGGTTCATTTTTGATATATGTTTATACATCATATCAAGAATGTACAGTGCAGACTGAATAGTACTCTAAATTTATTTTTTGCACTTATTATGGCATAATTTGTTGGTACACTTCATTCTGTTTCTGATAAAATGTGTCTTGACTATGGTTGAAACGTTCCAGATTTTAACATTAAATCAAGATTTATTTTATGTTCTGATTTTAATTTAATGTGTTAAGTCTCATTAGACTGTAATTGGGTATAAAATTAAGAATCTTAAATGTCAAAACAGTAAGTTTGTTCTGTCATTAATCAGCTTGCACCAAGCACAATCTATTTGATATAACTGCTAACTATGGTTTCCTATTATATATTACCACCATACCTGAGGCATGTTCAAGATTACTGGTTGCTTTCCACTGCGACCGGGCATACAATTTTTATGTCTATTGAACGGACGCGAGTACTCGCGTTGCATTCAAAATGGCGACCATCGGTGAAGAAGAGACTAATGTTGTAAAATAAATTGTGATTGACCAGCCAAGTACTGATTTATCCTTGACTTCCACATCATATTTAGACGACGAAAAACAAGTCGTTTCTTTTTTTTATTGATAATACAGAGTATGTTCAATAGTTCCAACGTTTTTTTTAAAAAATGGTCATTAAATTTTTGGTTCTGAAATACCCGTGGTCAAACACCGATAAAATCCCCCAAAAAAACTTATAAACACACTCATATCACGCATCTTCACAAATGTCTGAAATATTTCAAACGTTAATACCTTTATTTGAACGATTTAACACACTTTCACTGACATAAAAACAATACTGCATGTTGTTTTCAGAATTCACTTTGATCATTTCCTTTATGTTAGACTCTGCGACGCCATCTTGAATCTATGGCGAACAACCTAACAAATGTGATAGCAGTTGCTCTCGTGCGCTTGCGGAAACAACCATTCCTGAACAGTTAGAAGTCAATGCGATCGCGTATATACGCACTCTTGAACAGGCCTCTGTAAATAGTCACTTTTTACACTGTCATCAGATCATAAACAAACAATCCATTTTTGAGGTCAGGTGACTTAAATACTTTGGGTCCATGGAAATCTAACTATAATATTTTGGTGCAAATAAAAGGTATTTCTACAGGAATTTCTGGGGTCAAAATACTAATCACTGCAAAAAAAGCAGACCGGTTTTAGTAAAACTAACTTGTTATTTGTTTTTCCTGGCATGGGAGGTTCCATATTTTGATGATTAAAAACAGGTGTATGTTTGTTATATCTTTTCTGTAAAATTGTTTATGGGGATTTGTTAAATAAAATATTAATATGGTTGTCATTGATGTGTATATGTACATATAAACTGTTTTCCACCCAGATCTGAGCCAGCGACATCTATCACCCCAGCCAGGTATGGTATATTATAAATATGTACAAAGTGTGATCAGTTGATAGTTGTGCAGGGTTGAAGTGTGGTGTGCATTTGCTGTGAATACACTCACATGATCATATAGACTGATGATGTTTAGAACACAAGTTTTGTGTTGGTTAGGATTTTGTAGGATTATATAAATCAGAAGTTCACGAATCTGTATAATTTTGTGTAGGGTTTTATCTATCTCACCTTTTCAAAGTACAGATGAGGTTAAAACAAAATTATACTGTCCTGGGTTTCCGTACTGACAATAAGTTAGAATTTTGGTTTATAGACATATTACAGACAGATGTTAAAGGTCTAGTTGACAATTTTTATGTAAGATTTTGTTTCCAGAAATAAATGTGACAAAGTGTATATTTAGGTACAATAAAACTCAAAATCCGGGAATAAAGGAGCTAATTGCAAGATTAGAATTAAATTAATGAAAAAATCTTTGATTGTCTGGGTATGGAGAAAAATGCAATTAATTTTTTTGGTAAAAGAGTATGAATAGTTATTATATATGTGCCAGTTTTCCCTTCAGAATAAAAGGAACTTTATCTTTAAAAATATAAACACCTTGTCTTGGTTATTTCTGGAAACATAGTTTAAGTAACACTCTCAAAAATATCTTAGTTCTGACAGCTTCTGCCGTCTTTTAACATGTGTCAAAAGTAAGGAAAATAAAACACACACACAAAGGAAATTATGACTCTTCTTATCTGTCCCAAGGTCAAGGTTACATGTCCATCCATCCCATATGTCTCGATGTCTTGTCTGCTACAAAAACTCCACACCTATGGATGGATTTTTATCAATCTTAGCACAAATTTAAACCAACATAAGACTATTTGCGACATGCCAAATTCAGGTGAGAAATAGTTTAGAGACAAGGAGTATTTGTCACTCAAGAGGCTGCCCTAGTTTACATAGATGTGTGATGTGATATCACCTACTTGATATTGTGAGGCTGTCAAAACACTCACATCTACAGTGAAAACATGATCTATGGATCAAATGTTTGGTGTTGTGTTATATATGGTTTGAGGTAAAAGTGCTGTTTGAAGTTTTGTAAATAACTATACAAAAAGGGTATTGTAAGACATAATAGAATACTCTCTCTCTCTCTCTCTCTCTCTCTCTCTCTCTCTCTCTCTCTCTCTCTCTCTCTCAATAAATCACTAACAAGAGGAATCTGGGGCTTTCTCTGAACATAAAATTTAAATATATATTAAATGATACTATTTATATATACTCATTTTTTCTTTCTATCTCTTAAATGAAAAAAAAGCTATTTTTAAAAATAAAAAATAAATAAAAGTACATGCAGGCTTCATTTAAAAATTGTAGTGGTATTGATACAACATAAATATAATTTAAACTTTAAAGTTAAAGATTTTTCTGAAAATAAATGTTCAAATTTAATACATGTACATGTTTTCTGATGGTTTAGAACATTTCCTATTCATTTTGAATGTTTTATAATGTAAAATTTGTTAATATTTTCTTGTGACATTTATATTGCACAAATGGCCTCAAAATTTGATATTTTTCAAATGAGAAGACATGATTACATGAAGTTAAGGAAAATAGTGAAAATAGGTACACAGCAAGAATAGGTGCCAGACCAGTAAACAGTATTTCCAGTAAACAGAGTTCATTATAGGAGGTTGTAATGTAATTCTGCTAAGCTAACAGTGAAAAATTTACATTTTGACATCATAGTTTAATACATGTCTTTATCTGTGAGAAAGAAAGCGGAATCTTACATAGATTTATTATTTTTTATTTATTATTTATTTTATTATTTTTGTCAGAGGTCTTTTTATAAAGATATTTTTGTATGTATGATTAAGCTTTGTCCATATCCTTAATTTCCTGCCATTTATTTAAAGGTTAAACACATGTTTAATGATGTTTTTCTGATGTTTACAGATTAAGAAGAAGTAGTAAATCATCAAAGTTTGATAAAAAGTACATGGTGTTTGGAGAGAAGGATGAGGAGGGTGAAGATAAACATCTACTGGGTATCATACGACGTACTTTGAGGGAGGCTCTCGATGGATTACTTACCTCAGCTGATGTAGGTTATATACACCCAGGACTTGAAATCTATATTTTTGGTTCTTTTGTCTTGAAGCAGTAACTGTTTTAATAATCTGGTCTAGAACCACTTAATCAGAAACTAAAGTATATTAGAAAAATACATGTTCACATGGTTTAGAACCATAGAATTAAAAATATTAGTATGTTTTTGTAAAATTAATTTCCATTTAAAAGCATAATGAAATAAATGATGCAGTGTGAATTATAAGCTCACCTGACCGAAAGGTCATGTAAGCTTATGGCATGGCACAGAGTGTGTATGTGCGTGCGTGCATGTGTTATAGTTTTACACCTATTTTCGACGTCTCCTCCAAAACTGCTGGACAGATTTCAATGATACTTGGTCAGAAGCATATATCGGCTGGTGCAATTCAGATTTTTTCATGGTATTGCCATGGCTACCAAAACTAGGTCAAGGTGACCTAGGGGTCCAAAAATCTTAAAAAATCTTCTTCTCCAAACCGATGATGGGAGAAAAAATCTGATGTGATATTTGGCTTCTCTAGGGTCTTAAGCCTATAGTTTGTTTATTTTGTGAAATTTGGTCGAAAAATGGGTTACGTGTTTTTGCGTTTAATTTAAAAAAATTCTTAAAATGGCTTCAAATTGTTATAACTTTACTATTTGAACAGATAATGACATGGAGTTTTCAGTTTTGACTTTTTCTTGAAATGACCTTTAAATTGGGGTCAAGGTCACAAATCAAGGTCATGACCTAATTTGTGATTTATGCAGTTTTAGGCAATTTTCTTGCAAATATTAAGAGATACATGACATCAAATCATTGTTAAAATGTTCAGCATGACAAAATTTAAAAGGTACTAAGTTTCTTAACTATATGATAATCCATGTAGGAGTTGTTGCCCCTGAAATGTTATTTTTAGCTTTTAAATACCAAATTGTGCATTAGCTTGAAAACTATAATCTTTTTGTATAGGCATGTATATTAGAATATTGTAGGTATTGTGACAATGATCATTTTGATATATGGTTCAAGGTCATATGATCAAAGGTCAAGGTCACAGATGCAGAAGAAAACATAAATTGCTAATTATCTTGAAAACTATTAACTTTTTGTATAGGCATGTATATTAGAATATTGTAGGAATTGATATGGCAATCATTTTGCTATATCGCTCAAGGTCATAAGTTCCAAGGTCAAGGTCACAGCTGCAAAAGAAGACATAAATTGCTAATTATCTTGAAAACTGTTAACTTTTTGTATAGGCATGTATATTAGAATATTGTAGGTATTGTGACAATGATCATTTAGATGTATGGTTCAAGGTCATATGTTCAAAGGTCAAGATCACAGCTGCAAATGAAGACTTTATTGCTAATTATCTTGAAAACTGTTAACTTTTTGTATAGGCATGTATATTAAAATATTGTAGGAATTGATATGGCGATTATTTTGATATATCGCTCAAGGTCATATGTTCAAAGGTCAAGGTCACAGCTGCAAAAGAAGACTTAAATTGTTAATTATCTTGAAAACTGTTAACTTTTTGTAAAGGCATATATATTACAATATTGTAGGTATTGCAGCAACAATCATTTTGATATATGGTTTAAGGTAATGTGTTCAAAGGTCAAGGTCACAGCTGCAAAAGAAGACTTAAATTGTTAATTATCTTGAAAACTGTTAACTTTTTGTATAGGCATGTATTAAAATATTGTAGGAATTGATATGGTGATCATTTTGATATATGGTTCAAGGTCATATGTTCAAAGGTTAAGGTCACAGCTGCAAAATAGGACTTTAATTGCTATTTATCTTGAAAACTGTTAACTTTTTGTATAGGCATTTATATTTAAATATTGTAGGTATTGCAACAATGATCATTTTGATATATGGTTCAAGGTAATGTGTTCAAAGGTCAAGGTCACAGCTGCAAAAGAAGACTTAAATTGTTAATTATCTTGAAAACTGTTAACTTTTTGTATAGGCATGTATATTAAAATATTGTAGGAATTGATATGGTTATCATTTTGATATATGGTTCAAGGTCATATGTTCAAAGGTTAAGGCCACAGCTGCAAAAAAGGACTTTAATTGCTAATTATCTTGAAAACTGTTAACTTTTTGTATAGGCATTTATATTAGAATATTGTCGGTATTGCAACAATGATCATTTTAATATATGGTTCAAGGTCATATGCTCAAAGGTCAAGGTCACAGCTGCAAAAGAAGACATAAATTGCTAAATATCTTGAAAACTAACTTTTTGTATAGGCATGTATATTAGAATATTGTAGGTATTGACATGGTGATCATATATGGTTCAAGGTCATATATGTTCAAAGGTCAAGGACATAGCTGTATAAGTATACTAAAATTTGTTAATTATTTGGAAATTATTAATTGCATTTCAGTAACTGCATGCATATTATATATGCTACATATAAATGAAATGTGACTGGATATATTTCTGATTAAGTTTTGTTGGAGTTCTTAACCTGAGAAAACTTGTAAAGTTTCCGTACCTAATATATTTTCTTTTGCGCTTTGCAAACAATGTTGGATGTATCCTCAGGTGAGCGTTAAGGCCCATGGGCCTCTTGTTTGCATTTTGAAATGATATGAAGTGAAAATTTTTAGTTGAATTATGTAAATTTGACAAAAGCTTAAGAGCCATTTAAAAGATCAATAAAATTAAACAGAAATAAATATAAAAATAAAAAATTAAATACTCTTGGAGACCACTGATGATAAATGTGTTGATTATAAAAGTTATCAGGCATATTGTCAAGACAGACAGAAGAAAATATATATTGATATCACCATTGGACTGTCAATCCATAAACATAATGGTTATTAATAGATTCAGTGGTTTTGTTTCAAGTAATCCTGTAATGCCTTAACTATCTCTCATACCTTAGTTACAACCAGTTACCCATATTATGTACCCCAAATTTAGAAATATACAGTAGGCCTTAACTGTTTGGCATGAACCCAACCCCTTCCCTGCCCAGATACTTCCGACATACAGTAACTTCCTTTTTATTATTTTTTAAAAAATACATACTGACGGTAAGTCCTTTACAGTTTTTATGATTTTCTGTTAATTTTTCTGATTCTATATTATAGATGTATTACCGAGCTAAAGGTAACAGACCAGTAACAAGACCCCAGGCTTTACAAGAAACATTTGAACATTGTGCTGAAGTGATTGTAAACAAACTCCAGTCTTACTTTACACAAGCTGATGAATATCATAACCAGTGTTTACAAGGTTTGTGTGTGACAAAGAGTTATTTCCCTTGTCATGATAATTTCAAAGTTATAGAGTTCAATTGTTCAGTGATAAATACCAGAAATAATAAAAGAATTAACCATAGAATTCTCTCATATGGTGTGAGTTATAGTGATTTGCGGTGGTGAGTTAATGTATATTTTGACTTTTCCCTGCTTACCATCTCAAACCCTGTCTAAAATTTTTCACAGACATGTTTCCTACCCTGCAGGTATGTAAAAAAGAAATTGACATTGCATTTGTAACAGGAGGGAGGAAACACCTGAAAAAAAAACACATCCTCACCGAGTGCCCCGGCTGAGGATCAAACCCAGCCCTTCTGGGTGATAATTGAGGGCTCTACCACGAGGCTAATAGATCCAGACCAGATAGTCTGGCAGTAAATCACTCTATTATACCTACTATAAACACAATGACTAGCTCAGTTCCCGCTACACATTATATATTTGTTTTAAGAAAATTTATTAAAATTTTCATTTTGTTTAAGTCAGCTGTTTTCTGCTCTATGTTGATCAAGAAGAATCTATGTACTGTTTAAAGATTATTATTAATGTGTTGATTTATTTACAGAGTTTCGAAGTCAGTTGACACAGCTTGAACGTTCCGTAGAACATGCACCAGCCCTGTTAATAACAGACATATTGAATGAAGAAATACAAAAGTCTAAAACTGCCAGAAAACAAATGTATGAACAGTTCTCCCAGAAATTACAGGATCTAGAAAAACAACAGGTAATACTTGGTTTACACAGAAAATAAAAGGTCTCTTAATTTGACAAATGTCTTGATTTTTAATCTCTTATATCTTGAAAAGGTCTTGATTTCAAATGGGTCTTGAATCTGATAAATGTCTGGTAATTGTTTGAATTTGACTGATGTCTTCAAAAAGGTTTTGAATCCAGATTTCGTTTTGTTAACACTTTTGATTTCAAATATCTTTTATGAACATTTTTGATTTTGACTCTTTTTATGTAGAAGACACTAAGATCCTGGCCAAAGAAGAAAATGGAGTTATTTATTCATTAGATATCCATAAAAAAATTTTATCATTTAAGATTGATAGTTAATTTATTGCCATTTTTGAGATTTTTAAATTTTTTCATATTTGGAACTTCTAGATCATGTGTTATTTGCTACTGTTATTCTAAGTTTGGTAATTATTGTGTACATCAGTTGTGTTGGTTGTTGCCAAGTACAAGTACATTTTATGTTCAGTTATAGATTTTTACTTCTACTTTATTATATTATCATTTATCTCAAACAGAAATATCTGTTATGTGTGTCCTCCTTGTGGCTTGTTTTTTT
Organism: Tegillarca granosa; assembly: GCA_029721355.1. NCBI lineage: Eukaryota > Metazoa > Mollusca > Bivalvia > Arcoida > Arcidae > Tegillarca > Tegillarca granosa. The sequence continues at coordinate 34,044,133 of CM056606.1, read as the reverse complement.
CCCACACCTTTTGTTGTTGTTTGTTTTTTGTTACTCTTTCTCTTGTAATGTACATTTTATTTTGCTTAAAAATTTTTCATGTTCTATTTTCTTTATTCAGGAGGAGTATAAACGTATTCTACGTCCAGTTTTGGGTCATCCACATCAAGAAGAGGAATTAGAATCACTATGTAAGAAAGAGACTGACCGTCATGGTCAGTATCTGGAGGCAGTAGAAGAACAAACCAAAAGTTTACAGGTAAAATAATACAGAGAGAGAGAGAAGAGAGAGAGAGAGAGAGAGAGAGAGAGCATCTGGAGTGAGTATAAAACAGAATAAAACAGAAATAAGTTGATAGAGAAGATATATTAGACTCTGGTTATGCTGGCACTTCCAGTTCTTTATACTGAGGACACACTATACCTATTGATCATCAAGTAATAAAAAAAATCTTGTTAATTGACCTACATAAAATTAGGATTCTGGAAAAAAAATTTAAAAAAAAGGTTTAACCATTACATTTACCTCTTTGACCAAATGATCATTTGATGAAATATTGTTTTTTATGTCAAATTTCCTTGGGTACTTTTAAACCCCAGTACAAAAATTTCTTAATTAGAATTTTTTTAAGGGGCATAAATATTTATGAATTTTTGTTTCAGGAATGTACCGTGGAGCATGCCAAAATGTTTCTAGAAATATTGGCGAGAACAGCAGAAAACCAGCTGTTACAATTTGATAACTTGGTAGTTGTAGATGAAATAGAAAAAGGAAGTAAGTGTGCAGAAATTCATATTTATTTTTGTATGATTTATACTGTAAACATACTAATTTTAGCTTGTACATATTTTAGCACAATTTACATTCTCAACTAATTTGCATGGATTTAAATTAGCGCAAATGGATGGAGCACCTACATTACATACTTATTTTATTGATGTAATTAAATTAGCGCTACTGTCCTAGCACGAAATCGCTAATATACCACTAAGATTAATATGTTTGCAGTAATTCAATCATATTGTTAGCTGTTCTTTAAGAATGGACACTGAAAATTGACAAAGATTTAACTGCTCTGCTTTAGACATGTTAGGGTTTATGTCTGCTACCAACAGGTATGTTCCAGTGAACTGAGGATTTGTTTCCCATTTAACCTTAAAATAGAACATGATAGAACTGAGCTTAACATAAATGTATTATATATTTCAAGTTTCTAATTCAAGAATTTTGTTACAAGTCATGACATAAGTTGAAGCCAGTACATGTTTTCAAGATACTCTTTTGAACATCTCCATTAAAGAGAGGTTTATGAAGTCCTCTTTTTCATGTTTTCTTAAAAATTATCTAAATTTTATGTTCAGACATGACTTAAAGACAATCCTGAGCTTTATATGAGGGTCAAATAATTGATTTTTATAGACCATTTCTTGTTCATTTATGTTTCTAAACCTGCGTATAAAAACCATTAAATTTGCTTCCAATATCCTTAAATACTCATGTTAATTTCAGCAGATAATCATGTCTTTGATTGTACTTCAAATAAGTAAGTCAGCAAAAATGGTAAAAAGATGTAAAGTGTCTTTTAAAATGACTCTGTCAATTTCTGATTGTCTTAAAAGTTAATTTGTTCAGAGCTCAAATTTACTAGATTTAAGTGAAGTGCAATCATGGTTTAGGTAAAAGATATGAAACTGGAGCCTCTTTATAACATGCTACCTTCTGGATGACTATAGTGTTCAGAGCTCAAATTTACTAGATTTAAGTGAAGTGCAATCATGGTTTAGGTAAAAGATATGAAACTGGAGCCTCTTTATAACATGGTACCTTCTGGATGACTATAGTGGTCTTAATGTAATGACAAGTTTGACTGTATTTGTCATAAATTTATAACATCTGTTTCAGGAACTGAAGCTCAAAAACATCCTACAAGTGAACTTATAAGAAGGAGAAATGCTGGATTACCATTGGAAGATGATGAAGAAAAAAGTGCCTTACCTCGTGGAAAAAATACATGGCAAGGTAAGTATAAATGTTCTGTTTTGGAACTTGCTTTAGATAACCGACACAATTTGTAGATGCAGGGCAAATTACATGTATAAATCAAACAGATAAGTCATAGCATTATTCTGGTTACAGTATTTTTGGATGGGTAATTCAATAAATGCCAGAGTTAGGTTTATTCTTACCATATGAGTGATAAGAAAAATTCTGTGTTTTGGAAGCAAATTGGATGATAAGTTCTCACTTCAGCTTGGTAGTCCATCTGTATGTTATTAGTCAATGAAGTTATTATAAATAAAAGAATAAGAAAGACATCAGGTCAATGCAAATGAAATTTTGATTTCTAATAAACTTTATAACTTGCCAACATTGGTTTGTGTTTTGTAGTTGGTGTATTTATCCTTAAATTATGAACATCAGGTGATGTCTGTGAACCAGTTGATCAAGACAGAAAACAATTTAACAATTTGGACTTAAAATTTTCTTTGTAATTTAAAAGTGGTCAGGAAGATGACAAATGCTAATACACATTTTTATGTATTGAGTGTTATGTCACAAGACACACATACCGTTTTTGAGTTCATGTATCAGAAACTTTTTTTAATTTTAGGTATTCCAAACAATGAACTAGTAGTTGGTGGCATTAGTGGCAAGGTACAGTATACAGCCACAACAACAACATGCCAAGACAACACTGGGACATAGTGCCGCTGTAAAGGCCAGGGATAAAGCATATCAGGTAATGTTACAAAATTATATCATCATTATTTATTATCCATGGCTTGAGAGAGATTGTAAGCCAGTTTTTGACATGCTGTTTCTATGGTGTTTAATTAGTAAATACATGTATATAAGTTTCTGGTTAAAATTCTTTGATTACTAGGTGTTTGGACAAAATTCTTACAGCTCTTATGTTTTATTTTTCTGCTGATGAGAAATGGTTTTGAAATCAGTTTTTTTTAACCAAAAGAGTACAAATGAAATGGATCTTATTTTGTTCCAAAAATACAAAGTTGAAAATGGAATAACATACTGTAAATTGGGGAATTTTTGCATTAATTTTACTTTTAGTATTTCGTGAGTAATCAGACATGAAAATAAGACTTTTGTGATTATTTAATTTGATATAGTTCACTCACATTTGTAATAACCATCAACTAACAAAGTGTAAATAATTGTACATTAATATCTTGAAAAGACAATACTCAGGAAATTAATTGACATGAAAACTTCTATATTACTTATTGATTTTATGTTCAAGTTTGTGTCAGGACTATTTCTGTGAAATTGACATTTATAATTTTAACTTTAGTGACTGGAGTTATCAAAACAGTGTCACAAATACCAGGTTTCATTAATTTATGTATATTTTTCTCAGTTTTTATCCCTTTAAGGTAACTACCAGTAATATTAATTTTTAAGTAACTACCAGTAATATTAATTTTTAAGTAACCAGTAATATTAATTTTTAAGTAACTACCAGTAATATAAATTTATGTATATTTTTATCAGTTTTTATCCCTTTTAAGTAACTACCAGTAATATTAATTTTTAAGTAACTACCAGTAATATTAATTTTTAAGTAACTACCAGTAATATTAATTTATCATAGATTTTTACCTCCTAATATGCAGAACAAAAGAGATTAAGTCATAATCTTATATAATCCATATACATGTATAAGAATCAGCTTCTGTATCAGGTTTTTCAAACTTTCTTCATGAATAAATGTTAAAATTTTTATGGACTAACAACAAATTACTTTTTGAAATTTGTTAGTAGTCTGTTTTTTTAAGGTCTGAGATACTAACTTATATATTTTTATTTTTTTCAGGACTATAAAACTCAGTTTGAGAAGACATTACAAAGTATTGATGATGAAAAACAAAGATTACTGCATGCAGAACAGAGATGGGTGGATAGCTGGAATACATCTGTAGATAAAATAAAACAGTTGTTCTGAGTGGATTTCAATGTCAAAGGAGTTTAAAAACATTAAATTTTCTTTTGTGTTATTTTATTCTCTGAAATAACATATCCTATTGCATATTTGCCATTTGTTCTGATTGGAGTTGAGCATCAGCAGCAGGTTGTGATTGTTTATGTTCTAAAAGAGGTTTGACATCATCAATATACAACATCACTGATCCACAAAATATTGTATCTAATTGAAGGTATAAGTCTTGCTTTACAGGTGAAAAAAAAATGAGAGGCCTTTTCGGAGTTAGAGAAAAAAAGTCAACTTTTTTTTACTTTATCAGACACCTACCAGCTATTTTTTTTTTTTTTTTTTTTTTGTATCAACTTAGCTACTACATATTAAATGCATTTTTCTGTCACCTTTTTAGAAATTGCACTATATATAATAAAAAGAAATTCAAAAATATAACAAATGCATCACTGCATAGTAAAAAATAAACAATTAAATGAAATAGTAGAAGACTTAATAATAAAATTATTGATATATAATGATACTTATCAGCCTATTTAACATGCAGGTTTAAATTTTACAATACCAGAATTATAACTACAGGTAAGGGAAATTTGATGCCATTTTTCCCCGATACTACCAGTAAATATCAGTATGTTGTTTTAACCTATTGTATAAAGTCAATGTTACCTTATAAAAAGGTAGATGGAAAGACATTGGCAAGATTTGACTGCATTACACTGTTATGATTTAAAATTGTAATAAATACAAATTAATGTATAAAAATATATTATTGATCTTATTTTTCTAAGTACTTGCATGAAAGATGGGAGAAAGAATTTATGCTTTTTAAACAAAATTTGAAAAGATAATATTTGTGTAGAAGATTATAATTTACATAATTTATAAATTATAAAATATATGTAAAATATTCCCTTATTTAGATGTGACATTCCGTCCTACTAAGAAAATAAAGCCTGTGATATACATGTATAGTCTTATACTTTTATTCTTTATTAATTCTCAGTGTAACTTTGTTTTATCTTGCTTGAACAACTGTTATAAATTTATCTTGCCCATGTGCTTGAACAACTGTTATAAAAACAGAAGAGCTAAAACTTTCAATATGTGCATCATCTGTTAATGATATACCAGTATCTTTAGAAAAACTAAATGTTCAGACAAGCTATACTATTTTTATGACAGCTGTTATTTTTCACTACATGGTAAGATTCAGGGGTTAGAAAAGATCAATAATGTGCTTTTATCTTAACATTATTTTACTCAGTCACTACTATATTACATCACTATAAGTTATCTATAGATAGTATTATCAGTACTTATATTAACATCAAGTATGTTGTAGTTGAGAGCTTACCTGTTAGCATGTAGAACTCCCTGAAAAGCCATTAGGAAATATTTGGTACAATAGAACAGCAGGACCTTTTCATCTGGGAGAAGGTGAATTGAAGTTATTGTGTTTTATACTCCAGTCACAAGTATTTTACTTATATCAAGATAATTAGCTCTGGGTTGATAGAAGAAATGTGTGTTCAACACCGATTTTCCACATATATTTCCATTCAACAAGTTTGTGTGTTATATACTTAATACAGCATTCTGTCTGTCAAAGGACTTAACATATCCATTGAAGATGCTGTTTCCCTTTAAAAATATCTCACTGTTTTTAAGTTATATTCACTGCTACAAAGACAATGACCTTGAATGAAGGTCAAGGTCAACAATACAATCAAGATATCACTTCATACACTAATATTACACAGTGTATCAACATGAGGTCCAAGATTCTGTGACTTTCAATTTATGATAACAAGTAGAGAGTACAATATGACCTTGAATAAGCTTAAGAATAACCAGTTTCCCAAAACCAAATACCTTTATGCACCAATGATGTGTATTAGGAAGTTCTGGATCTCTTTTTATCACTGAAAGCTGTCTCAAGATTGTTGTATACAAAAAGTCTGTGATTTTAAATAAAGGTCAAGGTAAAAGAAGTCTGCAAACAAATCTGTATTTGGAGTTTTCAACGGGTACCAGTCTAGTTTAGAAAAATAACTATATTTTACTGCATGTATTAAGGGATGGTGTATTCTTAATTAAAACCAGGATGAATGTTTTCTCCATATTTTGTAGTCCTTAAAACGATGCCATATATTAAGTTTTACATCAAGTTTCAAATGCTTGGTTACAAAGTTTTGACTACATAAAGTCATCGTGACCTTGAATGAATGGTTTAACAACTTTGCAAACTTGCTTGTTCCATTATATACCTATGAAGTTTAATTTGATAAATTTGAAAATTGTCAAAAACAAGTTAAAGCTTTAATGGGTTAGAGTTCTATGACAATGAATAAATGACAAGGTCAACCAACTTGGTTAGAGTTCTATGACAATGAATAAATGACAAGGTCAACCAACTTGGTTAGAGTTCTATGACAATGAATAAATGACAAGGTCAACCAACTTTGCAAGCTTTATGGTCCTTTTATCACTAATGCTATAGTTGAAGCGTTGCAATCTTCATTGAAAAAAATTCTGCATGAAGTTGGTCCGAGATATTAATTCCATAAACTCATCGTAGCATTTACTTTTCTTATGGGCCCTTTTGGTTATGTGCAATTGCTGTTTAAAGGTTTTGCTGTTTTATTTAAGGTCACTGTAAGCTCAATGCATTGGTTCATGTTGATGAACAATGATTTTATAAAAAAAAAAAAAATTATTAATTGGATGCCTGCTGATGACGATCATTATTGACTTCAATTTTTAACTTGAGTTCCAATTTATAACAATTTTTAACATAATTCCTGGGAATAGTTAGTGACCCATCTTTATTTTAACAAACACACTTGGATAAATCTTAATATAGAAACTCAGATATAGTACATTCCGCAAAACCACTGAATGGATCATAACGCTCAATAAACGAAATAACTTTGAAACGTGAATAAAACAGGGCAAACGTGAGAAATAAGCTAAAAACATACAGGATGTAAATTTATATAGGGCATTATTTAACATGGCATGTAATATCCAAATATATTCATTGTATGTTTATAATGCTGAATAGGCAAAATTACGAAGGTCGAAAAGGTATGAGAAATATAATTGAAAAATATAATTAAATATCATTATATTTAAAATGAATCATATCGGACTTCGTATTAAATGACTTTGAAACGTGATTTCAATAAAAGCTGCAAGCGTGATGCATGCACATTAAAACAACCAGGAAGTAGATTTAAATCGAATATAAATAACAATACAGAACACAGCATGTGATCCCAGACATTAATTCTATATTAGTACAAGTGCTTGAGTACCAGGTTAATTCTGTTAATCTTTATAGGTACAAGACTTATTGGTTTACTGTTAGGTAAAATTCGGTGCATTAATTAATATTTTTTTCAAGAAATAATTTGCTTATTCATGATCCCCTGATTGTGAAAAGTTGGATGGTTCAAGACCCATCAATAGTACTATAACCACACCACTAGACGTACTTCAGTGAGTAGTTCCAACATGCCTCAAATTCGAGTTACGTCGTTGTCATTATAAGAAAGTTTTCTATTTGAACACATTCTTGTTAGCTGTTTTATCATTAACTTGGATTGTTTGGATGTTCTTGAATACGTTGTCTGTTTTCGAGTAACTTTTCTGATGCAAATTGTCACTAGGAGATACATGGTGTGAAATTAAAACTGACCACCGCACTGGACATGTAATCCGTGTTTTAATTTAACAAAGCAAATACTGCCTTGGTCAGCTAAGTGTAACGACTGGTCTCAAACGTAATGAACATCTGTTAAAATTTCTTATAATAGAAAAAATCAGTATCTTTGTCTTGAAAAAAATATATTTTAATGATAATTTTGTATCTTTTTGACAGGAAATTATTGAAAATATACTCTGTTTTACATAAACATAGGAGAAATCACGATGGTGTTGTCAATTTATCACCCGTGATTACTAACTTAGTGACGCGTGATTCTACATCAGTAAGTTGTATTAAGATTAGAATTGTGGATGTTAAAGTTTTTTTCAATTTACTGTGTACCCCATCCTCTGGTTTTATTGATGATGTTTGTTTTAGTTTTTAGTCTTTATATGCCAGATGTTTACAATATCGCTATCAGATGATAGAGTCTGCCCTATAGATCACAACCAAACAACTACAATGTAATTATGAAAAGTTACATTTCCTGTTTTATTGGAGGTGGTCATTTTGTTGGTAAATACGATATCTTATTGGTAAGGGAAAAATTATAAACACGTTACAATACTTTAATAAAGGCAAGACAAAAACGTTTTTGCGTTGTGTGTAAACTATTTGTCCAGTATTTTGTGTTGTGTGTTTGTAACATGCCTTGTATTCCGTAATTTGTGTACCGTGTTTTAACTGTCTATCTGTCCCGTATTTTGTGTTGTGTGTTTGTAACTGTCTATCTGTCCCGTATTTTGTGTCTTGTGTTAAAAACTGTACATTTGACCCATATTTTGTGTTGTGTATTTTGTAACTCTATCTGTCCTGTATTTAGTGATATGTGTTTGTAACTCTCTGTTTGTTCCGTAATTTGTGATGTGTGTTTGTAACTGTCTATCTGTCCCGTATTTGTGTTGTGTGTTTGTAACTGTCTATCTGTCCCGTATTTAGTGATGTGTGTTTGTAACTGTCTATCTGTCCCAAATTTAGTGATGTGTGTTTATAACTGTCTATCTGTCCCGTATTTTATGTTGTTGTGTTTTTAACTGTCTATCTGTCCCGTATTTTATGTTGTTGTGTTTGTAATTGTCTATCTGTCCCGTATTTTGTGTCGTGTGTTTTAAACTGTCTTTCTGTCACGTATTTTATGTCATGCGTTTTTAATTGTCTTTCTGTCTCGTATTTTGTGTTGTTGTGTTTGTCATTGTCTATCTGTCCTGCATTTAGTGTTTTGTGTTTTTAACTCTATTTATCCCGTATTTGTGTTGTGTGTTTGTAACTTTCTATCTGTCCTGTATTTTGTGTTTTGTGTTTGAAGCTCTATTTGTCCCGAATTTAGTGATGTGTGTTTGTGTTTGTGTCTTTCTGTCCATTATTTTGTGTCTGTAACTGTCCACTATATCCCGTATTTTGTGTTTTTTGGTTGAAACTATTTCTGTCACGTATTTTGTGTTTGTAACTCTCCATCTGTCCCGTATTTTGTGCTGTGTGTCTGTAAATGTCCTTCTATTCCGTATTTTTATTGTATGTTTGTATGTTTGTTTTATATTTTGTGTTTTTAACTCTATTATCCCGTATTTGTGTTGTGTGTTTGTAACTGTCTATTTTTCCTGTATTTTGTATCGTCTGTTTGTAACTGCCCATCTGTCCCGTATTTTGTGTTGTGTATTTGTAATTCTGTCTGTCCCTATTTTGTGTTGTTTATTTGTAACTGTCCGTTTGTTTCGTATATTATGTTCTGTATCTGTCACTGTCAAATTCTTTCGTATTTATCCTGTATTTTGTGTCGTGTGTTTTAAACTGCCTTTCTGTCCAGTATTTTGTGCCGTGTGTTTTTAACTGTCTTTCTGTCCCGTATTTTGTAATGTTTTGTTTGTAATTGTCTATCTGTCCCGTATTTAGTGTTTTGTGTTTGAAACTCTGTCTGTCCCCTATTTTCTGTTTGTAACTGTCCATCTGTCCCGTATTTTGTGTTTGTAACTGTCAATCTGTCCCGTATTTTGTGCTGTGTGTCTGTAAATGTCCTTTTATCCCGTAAATTTGTTGTATGTTTGTAACTCTTTTTATCCCGTATTAAGTGATGTGTGTTTGTAAATCTCCGTTTGTTCCGTATTTTGTGTTGTTGTGTTTGTAACTGTCTATCTGTCCCGTAATTAGAGATGTTGGTTTGTAACTGTCTATCTGTCCCGTATTTTGTGTTATGTGGTTGTAACTATCTGTCCCGTATTTTGTGTTGTGTGTTTGTAAATGTCTATCTGTCCCGTATTTTGTGCTGTGTGTCTGTAAATGTCCTTTTATCCCGTAAATTTGTTGTATGTTTGTAACTCTTTTTATCCCGTATTAAGTGATGTGTGTTTGTAAATCTCCGTTTGTTCCGTATTTTGTGTTGTTGTGTTTGTAACTGTCTATCTGTCCCGTAATTAGTGATGTTGGTTTGTAACTGTCTATCTGTCCCGTATTTTGTGTTATGTGGTTGTAACTATCTGTCCCGTATTTTGTGTTGTGTGTTTGTAAATGTCTATCTTTCCCTTATTTTGTGTCATATGTTTTAACTGTCTTTTTGTCCCGAATTTTGTACTGTTGTGTTTGTAATTGTCTATCTGTCCCGTATTTAGTGTTTTGTGTTTCTAACTCTCCGTTTGTCCCGTTTGTGTCGTGTGTTTGTAACTGCCCATCTGTCCCGTTTTTTGTGTTTGAAACTCTGTGTGTCCCGTATTTTGTGTTGTATGTCTGTAAATGTCCTTCTATTCCGTATATTTGTTGTATGTTTGTAACTCTATTTGTCCCGTATTTTGTGTTGTGTGTTTGTAACTGTCCATGTAACCTTATTTTGTGTGGTTTGTATGAAACTGTACATGTAACCTTATTTTGTGTGGTTCGTATGAAACTGTCTATCTGTCCAGTATTTTGTGTTGTGTATTTGTAACTCTGTCTGTCTCTATTTTGTGTTGTGTGTTTGTAACTGTCCGTTTGTTTCGTATATTATGTTCTGTATCTGTAACTGTCAAATTCTGTCCATATTTCCCGTATTTTGTGTTGTGTATTTGTCTCTTTATCTGTCCTGTATTTAGTGATGTGTGTTTGTAACTCTCCGTTTATTAGTTTTTTTGTTGTGTGTTTGTAACTGCCCATTTGTCCCGTATTTTGTGTTGTACAGTCTATCTGTCTCGTATTTTGTGTCGTGTGTTTTAAAAAGTCTTTAAATGCGTTGTTGTGTTTGTAATTGTCTATTTGTCCCATATTTTGTGTTGTGTATTTGTAACTCTTTCTGTCCCGTATTTTGTGTTCGTAACATGTAATTTATTCCGTATTGTGTGTGTTTGTATGTGTAACTGTCCATATGCCCCTTATTTTGTGATGTATCTTTGAAACTTTCCATGTATCCCGTATTTTGTGTCGTGTGTTTGTAACTGTCTATTTGTCTCGTATTTTGTGTTGTGTATTTGCAACTCTATCCGTCCCGTATTTTGTGTTTTGTGTTGTAACAGTCTATCTGTCTCGTATTTTGTGTCGTTTGTTTTAAAAAGTCTTTAAATGCGTTGTTGTGTTTGTAATTGTCTATCTGTCCCATATTTTGTGTTGTGTATTTGTAACTCTTTCTGTCCCGTATTTGTGTTCGTGACATGTAATTTATTCCGTATTTTGTGTGTTTGTATGTGTAACTGTCCATATGCCCCGTATTTTGTGATGTATCTTTGAAACTTTCCATGTATCTCGTATTTTGTGTCGTGTGTTTGTAACTGTCTATTTGTCTCGTATTTTGTGTTGTGTATTTGTAACTCTATCCGTCCCGTATTTTGTGTTGTTGTGTTTGTAACTGTCTATCTGCTCCGTGTTTAGTTATGTGTGTTTGTAACTATTTATCTGTCCCGAATTTAGTGATGTGTGTTTGAAACTGTCTTTCTGTCCCGTATTTTGTGTTGTTGTGTTTGTAACTGTCTATCTGTCCCGTATTTTGTGTTGTTGTATTTGTAATTGTTTATCTGTACCGTATTCTGTGTTGTTGTGTTTGTAATTGTTTATCTGTACCGTATTTTGTGTTATGTGTTTGTAACTGTCTTTCTGTCACGTATTTTGTGTCTTGTGTTTTTAACTGTCTTTCTGCCCCGTATTTTGTGTTGTTGTCATTTTAATCGTCTATCTGTCCTGTATTTAGTGTTTTGTGTTTGTAACTGTCCATTTGATCCGTATTTTCTGTTGTGTGTTTGTAACTGTCCATTTGTCCCGTATTTTGTGTTTGAAACTCTATCTATCCCGTTTTTTGTGTTTGAAACTCTATCTGACCCGAATTTAGTGACGTGTGTTTGTAACTGTCTTTCTGTCCCGTATTTTGTGTCTGTTACTGTCCATCTGTCCCGTATTTTGTGTTTTTCGTTTAAAGCTCTTTCTGTCCCGTATTTTGTGTTTGTAACTGTCCATCTGTCCCGTATTTTGTGTTGTGTGTCTGTAAATGTCCTTCTATCCCGTATTTTTCATTGTATGTTTGTATGTTTGTTTTATATTTTGTTTTTTTAACTCTTTTTATCCTGTATTTGTGATGTTTGTTTGTAACTGTCCATTTATCCTGTATTTTGTGTGGTGTGTGTGAAACTGTCTATCTGTCCCGTATTTAGTGTCATGTATTTGTTACTGTCTATCTGTCCCGTATTTTGTGTTGTGTATTTGTAGCTCTGTCCCTATTTTGTGTTATGTGTTTGTAACTGTCCGTTTGTTTCGTATATTATGTTCTGTATCTGTAACTGTCAAATTCTCTCGTATTTATCCCGTATTTTGTTTCGTGTGTTTGAAACTGTCCATATGTCCCGTATTTTGTGTTGTGTATTTGTAACTCTATCTGTCCCGTATTTAGTGCTGTTGCGTTTGTAACAGTCTATCTGTTCCGTATTTTGTGCCATGTATTTGTAACTGTCTATCTATTCCGTATTTTGTGTCGTGTGTTTCTAACTCTATCAGTTCCGTATTTCGTGTCGTGTGTTTTAAACTGTCTGTCTGTTCCGTATTTTGTGCCGTTCTTTCTGTTCCGTATTTTGTACTGTTGTGTTTATCATTGTCTATCTGTCCCGTATTTAGTGTTTTGTGTTTCTAACTCTCCGTTTGTCCCGCATTTTGTGTCGTGTGTTTGTAACTACCCATCTGTCACGTATTTTGTGTTTTGTGTTTATCATTGTCTATCTGTCCCGTATTTAGTGTATTGTGTTTCTAACTGTCCGTTTGTCCCGCATTATGTGTCGTGTGTTTGTAACTACCCATCTGTCACGTATTTTGTGTTTTGTGTTTATCATTGTCTATCTGTCCCGTATTTAGTGTATTGTGTTTCTAACTCTCCGTTTGTCCCGCATTATGTGTCGTGTGTTTGTAACTACCCATCTGTCACGTATTTTGTGTTTTGTGTTTATCATTGTCTATCTGTCCCGTATTTAGTGTATTGTGTTTCTAACTGTCCGTTTGTCCCGCATTATGTGTCGTGTGTTTGTAACTACCCATCTGTCACGTATTTTCTGTTTTGTGTTTGAAACTCTTTCTGTCCCGAATTTTGTGTTGTGAGTTTTAAACTGTCTGTCTGTCGCGTATTTTGTGTTTGTAACTGTCCATCTGTCCCGTATTTTGTGTTGTGTGTCTCTAATTGTCCTTATTCCCGTATATTTGTTGTATGTTTGTAACTCTATTGTTGTGTGGTGTGTATGAAACTGTCTATCTGTCCCGTAATTTGTGTTGTGTATTTGTTACTCTGTCCGTCCCTATTTTTTGTTATGTTTTTGTAACTGTCCGTTTGTTTCGTATATTATGGTCTGTATCTGTAACTGTCAAATTCTCTCGTATTTATCCCGTATTTTTCGCGTGTCTGAAACTGTCTGTATGTCCCGTATTTTGTGTTGTGTATTTGTATCTGTCAAGTATTTATAGATGTGTGTTTGTAACTCTCCGTTTATTAGTATTTTCTGTTGTGTGTTTGTATCTGTCCATTTGTCCCGTATTTTGTGTTGTTGCTTTGTCATTGTCTATATTCCTCTTATTTAGTGATGTGGGTTTGAAATTGTCTATCTGTCCCGTATTTAGTTTTTGTGTTTCTAACTGTCCGTTTGTCCCGTATTTTGTGTCGTGTGTTTGAAACTGCCCATCTGTCCCGTATTTTGTGTTTGAAACTCAACCTGTCCCGTAATTTCTGTTGTGTGTTTTTAACTGTCTTTCTGTCCCGTATTTTGTGTTTGTAACTATCCATCGTCCCGTATTTTGTGTTGTGTGTCTGTAAATGTCCTTCTATCTTGTATTTTTGTTGTATATTTGTACCTCTATTTGTCCTGTATTTTGTGTTTTTAACCCTTTTTATCCCGTATTTGTGTCGTGTGTTTGTAACTGTCCATGAATCCCGTATTTTGTGCCGTGTGTTTGAAACTCTTATACCACTTTTTGAATTTAATCATAAAAATACAATTAAATATTGTCAAATACCACTTTTTGAATGTATTTTTATGATTAAATTCAAAAAGTGGTATATGACAAACTGTCTATCAGTCCGGTATTTTGTTTTGTGTATTTGTAACTCTGTCTGTCCCTATTTTGTGTTGTGTGTTTGTAACTGTCCGTTTGTTTCGCATATTATGTATCTGTAACTGTCAAATTCTCTTGTATTTTGTGGTGTATTTATGTAAAAATGACATAAAAGTTCAACAATTTCATGTACGTAGAGACATTTTCTATAAGATTAGATATAAATTATCGTCTGGTATGTCAAATGTCGCGAGAAAATTAAACATGACTACACGAAATCTAACCGGAGATTGTCTTAAATAAAATACTTAAATTTAACAGAATGGCACAAGGGCAATTCACTGTACTCCTAAGTAAACGTTTAGAATAAAAAGCAATTGTTTTCTGTTCTCATTGTTCATTCCGATTGAAACTAGGCATTATAACAACATATTATAGACTTTTGTGGTTTAAATAATTTAAATCCCTACTTTTAGTTCATGGTTTCGACCTGGGATGACCGAAGAAAAGGATTCCCCTTGTAGACATTTAATGGTTGTCTTTACCAGTAAATGGATTGAGTAGTCAGCGACTATAATCTGCAACATTACAGACGAGTGTAATTGCCCAATAAACTTCACCACAAGTGCGAATTAGTACAAAGCACATCAGAATTATTCGCTAAAAACTCATACACCACATGAAGTTGAGATAAAGAAAACAAATTGTCTCGTTGCAAAAAGCTGAAAAATTGCTGGTGCGACGTAAACAACATTCAACTAATCATTTCTACCTTAGGTTCAATTCCTTTACAAAAGCATGAGAGAATAACAAAACACATTAAGGTCGTTGGAATTCATGAAGTTTTACGCACCAATCCCGATTCTTTCGGTTAATTCTGGAATGGTGGAGAACCCGGAGTGACCGGAGAAAACAGCCTACCCTCTACGAGTGAACTGACAAATTTGTCCGAGTGCGATTAGATCAAAAGGTTTGAGAGATGCTATAATCCATAGGCGTATGATTTAGACCAATTGGCAACTGAGGCCCATCGACATAAGGGCAATGTAGCATAAAGCAGAATGGAAACACTTATTCAACAAACATGAACTTCTTGTATGAAAAATCCTTAAGGAATTGTTAAAAAAAAATATTTGTGCTTCGTCAAGATTGAAATACAAGTTACTGGGTTGACGTTATAAATATTTAACCCACGGGATTTACTCTAGATATGAGGGGTTTTTGTGACCGAGTGGTCTAAACCGCGCCTTTACAGTTCACAGTGTCTCTCACAGTCTAGGTTCGAATTCCGCACTTCTAGGTTCGAAGTTTGTACAATGCTACTCACTAGTGCAATACGCCACAGATTCACATACATATCCCATTAGAACATATACTGATATCAAGCTAACCAGCAAAGTATCATCGCAAGTATAATCAACATTATCATGTATCACATGCCCTCACCAGGGATCAAACTCCCAACCAAAGACCCCACAGAGGCAAATGTTGTACACCTGGGCCTTTATTTTCTCTCGTTGAAATACACTGCCCAATGTTGGAAGGCCTATTTCTTCTAGGCATTTACCAAGTATATTGTTGTTAATGTTGGGATTGTCCATTTTGCCGTGCGAACAACTTCGAAGTAGAAGCTAAGCGCCCGACTAATAGATCTTCAAAATGTTTCTCACAAAAGTAAAAACCCAATGAATCCCGAAAGGACTAGTACTGAAACGAAAATGTCCAATATTCCGCAACATTGCGTAATGATAATATAACTGCATATAACAATATGATGACTCAACTATATGATATAATTGAATATAAAGACATAAAGACTCAACATAATGTTAAAATAACAGTAAATAACGATATAATAATTCAAAACGATATGATAAGTGTATATAACAATGTATAATGACTCAATGTAATGATATGATGACTCAACAAAACGATAAGGTAACTGTATATAACGATATAATGACTCACAATATGATACTATAACTGTATATAAACAGTTGACGGCTGAATTTAATTATACAACCACTTAACACCATGCCAAATTAACCGAAGATCATGACATTTTACCTAACTTAATGAAATGACAAGTCAGAATGTTGAAAAGACGACCTAACATAAGCGTTTGAAAACTAAACATAAAACTATGGCGACTTTGGACTTGGCATCAAGACTCAGCATAATTGACTTCTGACTTAACCGTATGAAAATGCCTAACATTAAGACAGCTATGGCGTTCCATATTTAGCATATAATGCATAACATTACATAATGTATACTTAAAATATCGTATTGCCCTTCTATTGTTTGAGAGGGGGTGATTCTGTTACTTTCTACAAAACGTGCTCAATAAACCAAAAACGTGATAAAACGTGATTAACAACCAGTCAGATAAAACGTGATTAACCAGTCCGGTGTTTCGCGGGTATTCCCCTTGTAAGGAATCTCCCTGTTTTATCTTTATATTGTTAGCTTTATATATCTTATCACAGTGTACATATTACAGGTACTCCATTTGTATAGGATTCACGTATTTTGTGTTCGTTTCAGTGAGAAATCGGTTTAGGCTTTTCACAAAAATGGAGATATGTAAGGGATATCGCATTGTTTACGAGTCGTCAGGCGATGCGATATCAAACTTGTTGCACGCCTACAAGAATACAATAGTTTAATCGGATTAGGTGAATGTAGCTCATGGGTATGACCTGTATTATAAGTGACCTAGTCTTTAGTTTTATGTTACTTTCTTAAATTGATGCACCAAAAAACGCATGTGCAATGTCAAAATTTACATTATAGTTTGATATTTCCAAAATTATCTCCGCAATGAAATTTTCGGAATGTGCGCCATTCTATTTCATCAGTCATTTGTCATCTGTTTGAGACAGAAAGGTCGAACGGTGATTCATGGACAATTGGTGTTTTAGTTTTAGGAATACTAGTACTTTCAATTGAACTATAAGGCAGAAATAGCCTTTAGTTTCGTTGTCTGAGGTACTTTGGGGTTACCCTAACTGTCTAACTATATTTCATGCTCTGGCCCAACTATTCGAGGTATTTTCTGTCCATTTCATGTTTCTTTTTGTGTTCTGTGGGATTGTGCCATGGAAACAAATTTTAATATCCGCAATGTCCATGAATTGAAACCTTGCAGGTTTATTTACTGAACAAATCCAGTGTGTGAGACACATAAAATACCAAAATTGAGTACTATTCATGTTTTGTTCGGCCTTAGTATTAGTTTGTTGAATTATTATTTTCTTTAGTTTTATTTGCTTTGCCTTTACAAATGCTTTTTCATTTTAAATATTTATACTTAAAAATCTTGCATTTGAATTATAAAAAAAATCTTAGAACAACATAAGGGTTATTTTTATTGCAAGATATCGTCTAATATGAATAGGTCAGTTGTCTAGTGGTAGAACTCTCGCCTTGTAAATCAGTATTCCTGGGTTCGAATCGCAGCAAAGCCTTAAAATTTTCTTTAAAAAAAGTCTGGTACAATTTCATAAATAAATCATAAATCGTGACACATATTTCGGTTTAGGTACAGCTCAAAATTTATTGAAATACAAAATAAAATTACCGTGCGATATCATAAATATCAGGGCGTCTATACGGAACGGTAATCCGGGGATCGTGCAACAATTATTTGTGATCTTTAGATTTTGAAACGTCTTTGTCTGCGCGTGGTTTCGTATTTAACGGGATCACGTGCATAGTCTAAAGCGCCTGTTTGCCATTCAGAGTGCCTCTCACGACCTAGGTTCGAATTCCATTACATTAGGATCCTAGTTTGAGAAATTTGTCAGTTCGTTTGCCGAGAGTCGTTAGTTTTCTCCGGGTATTCCGATATAAAGTTCTTTAATGCGGCGTACACAGACACCATCATTCTACTCTATCTACATCATATACCGGTAAGCAATGTTGTGACCTACAATTTTGTTTGTTGGTGTATTATCATATTAAAAAACATCACCTTCATTCAGAAAATTTCAAAATTAATAATATAGTATTTTCGTTAGATAACTTTGTTCATTGTCAAGTTGTTTACCGCATAGCCCGGAATTATAAAACCCATTATACATTACGGTACTCAGTCTTATAAACACCCCTCCTTTCCAAATGTTCCACAACCCGCCTAAATGTGACGACCGAAGTTTAAACAACGATGTAAATTACAGTCTCAATCAGCAGAATAATGTAATGTTGTTGTTGCTCCTTATATTCGTGTTTTAACCTTTTTTTTTTTTTTTTTTTTTTATTTTTTTTTTTTTTTTTTGGCGAGTGTTCGCTTTTTCGCATTCTTGACAAGCCTTAGAAAAAAATTATTCCTACTCAGACGACATAGTTCATCTTTTATTTCGTATCTTTTGTTTGATGCATATCTTTCGGTATAAAATGGTTTTATTTAGAACTACTTGCGTTCTGTTGCAAATGTGCAAAAATCTTTATCTTCAAACATATGAGCAGCAATCTCAATAAATAAATAATAAATTAGTGAATTAATTAAGAAGATAAAAGTTAATGCATCATGTATCAGATCGGTGTTAATGGAATATTTGTAATAAAACGCATTGAAGACTTTGGTGACATTCGGAGCTTCTAGAAGGTA
The DNA here is from genome assembly GCA_029721355.1 of Tegillarca granosa. Lineage (NCBI taxonomy): Eukaryota > Metazoa > Mollusca > Bivalvia > Arcoida > Arcidae > Tegillarca > Tegillarca granosa. The sequence goes on along the minus strand of CM056606.1, from coordinate 34,025,400 downwards.
TGCGCTGTTTCGGAGCTTTATTAGGTTTAATATGTTCAAGTTTGATTCGGTTCCGTTGTCTTTTCGTGTTGATTTCATTTTGCTTCAAGTCTGTCATTATAACAAATTTTGACCATATTGATGCAAACGTGATCCGAAGATTTTAAAATATTTTAATGTTGTTTTTATTCTATGTTATATAATTAATGCGAGAAATAGGATGTGTCTTAAAACGTCATACAAGTTCCCGCTTCCGATTATATAAATTTATGACTGTGAGGCGGATGTGGTCGCGCTAGCGGTGTCAAGAACATTTAACGAGCCGCACAGCTATATCGTTATCAGGAATACCTTACACTTAGTTTTACCTTTATAACTTTTCAATTGTCATGTGCAGAATTTAGAATTTTCTTTTGTAAAAAGTTGTGCACATGACACTATGATTAATTATTAATTGACTTTAGAGCGCAAATTGCAAATTGAACAAAAATCGTAAAACCTGTTTTTGCGCTCACATAATTAGGTTTTATAGCGCAAAACATGGTTTCACAACCGTAAGAGTACGTTTTTAGGTCATGCGACCGCAAAACCACGTTTTACAGCGTAAATATAGGTGTTTCGAATTATATAACATTTTGCTTGTCATAGACTTATCTGAATATAATTTTCATATTTTCAAGTTTTAATAAGATGCTGTATTATTCGAATTTATCAACTTAAAAAAAACTAAAGATTTTTTTTCTTCTTTTTTTACAGTAATTTAGCGTTTATCAACAACAGATATTTTTCTATTGATCGAATTTAAAGAAATTTAGCGGACTTTACCACCGCAAAAACAACTCGCAGCTTTATCATATAAAAATCGAGATCCGTAATCTAAATTTAAGTCCAATTGGAGAAAAAACGGTTGTTAGTTGTAATGTAAAATTAAAAAGGTATGAGTCGACTGGGGGGGGGGGGGATTAAGATGTTGGGACTAATGACTGAGGTATAAAGTAATAATAATAATAATGGTAATAATAATGATAATGATAATAATAATAATGTAGATATATGACCATAAATCATCACCAGTTATAACGTTCAAGTGTATGTTAGCTTAGAAGTTATCAAGGAAACTCTGAGTGTAAAGTAATGTTGATAAAGGTTTTAACAAAATCATCTATATTGTGTGACGTATGTAAAATCGTACAATTAATGAAAAACAAAACAAAAAAAAAAAAAAAAAAAAACCCGAAGAGCATTTTGTTTTTTCACATCGTCGTCTTTATCGCGTCTCATTATATCTTTTGAAGAGCATACTGTACGGCGGGGTCATTCGTTGTGCCGTCGTTGTCCGATATATAGAAAATGCATTATAACAACGACATTTAAAAAATTATAATTGTGTCGTAGTTTTCAATAAAATCTTTTAGTTTTGGTTACAGATATGTCATTTGACTTATTAATTTTAATAACCGATAATCCCCGACTAACGCCACCATGTGGTTGGGTCAAAGTTCATACGTCATAAACCAGTAACTTCACATAGTTGGAGGCCACCTTCGTTTCTCTTAATCTCGCACAAGCACGACAGACATTTAACAGGAAACATGCCGAATTTAGGAGATGTATTTCCAGACTTTGAAGCTGACACCACTCATGGTAAAATTAAATTCCATGACTGGTTAGGAGATTCGTAAGTAAATGGTTATTTTACTGGTAAAAGTTGATATTTTCAAAGATGACAAGGGGGGTAGCTGAACATGCGGATTATTTTGTCACCTGTACCGTTGTGTACAACTACCTGTGTTACAAAAATGAAACATTATACCAATGGATATATTTTTCATGTAGGAAAATTACAAGTGGTTATCGTTTAGACATAAAGAATTCGAAAAGTTTTAAATTGAGTCAACCTACCACTGCCTGATGTAATTAACAGTACAACCCCCTAAAACACACACACACACACACACACACACACACACACACACACACACACACACACACAATGACAGGTAAATAAAAACCATAATCTGTATAACCACTTTGTTACAAATTTCTCTATTAGCAATAATTTGCTGTTAAAATGTTCAAGAAAAAAAATTATATAACCTACAAGTTGTTGATAATCAGAGATAACCTACAAGTTGTTGATAATCAGATAATCTAGTCAGATATAAGCCCATTTATAGATTTGTAGCCTATCACATCCACCACTTATCAAGTCTAGGGTATCCCCCACTTCTGTTAATAGCAGTTAAGTCAGAGATATACAACTGTATACATTGTCATAATACATCCCCGATTTCATACATTGTACAAAAAATAATGCAATTTTTGTATTCATTTAAAAATCAGGGTAAAAAATAGCAAAATTTATGGATATCACTGTTTTGACAATCACTGCAATGATTTAATGTTCCTGTGTTTTCGGGTTGGAAGTGGAGCTAAATACACATATAAAGAAACCCAAATCATAAAATTAGCATTAGAAACAGAATAACTGTGTCTTGGAATCACTGCATCTTCTACAATTACAATTAATTGACTCCTTATCCCGCTACTTTTGTTCTATATATAAAAAAACTTAAGTAAAAAGCGTCCCATTTATTTTGAAGACATGGTACATACAGTTTCCCCATGTGACCTTAAATGGTGCATACAGTTTCCCCATGTGACCTTAAATGGTACACACCATTTCCACTTGTGACCTTAAATGGTACACACAATTTCTACTTGTGACCTAAAATAGTACATACAGTTTCCCCTTGTGACTTTAAATGGTACATACAGTTTCCCCTTGTGACCTTAAATGGTACATACAGTTTCCCCTTGTGACCTTTAATGGTACATACAGTTTCCCCTTGTGACCTTAAATGGTACATACAGTTTCCCGTTGTGACCTTAAATGGTACACACAATTTCTACTTGTGTCCTTAAATAGTACATACAGTTTCCCCTTGTGACCTTAAATGGTACATACACTTTCCCCTTGTGGCCTTAAATAGTACATACAGTTTCCCCTTGTGACCTTACATACATTTTTCTCTTTTTCAGTTACTAGTAGCTCTTTCATCTCTGAAATCCTGCAGTCTTTTGATATAAGGTTTTATAGAGGACATGATATATTCTATTTGAAAAAAATAATTGGACCAAACTTTTTTTTATAATTTAGTTTAAAATGTCTCTGTTAGTATCCCTTTTTGATATATATAAACATCATGTAAAAGTTCCTTCAACTCAAGCTGGTCGTTTTAGTATTAATAAACCTATATCACACTTGGTATTTTTTCCACTAAAATTTTTATGTCAAAATACTATACCATAAGAATGATTTGGTAACTGGTGTCACCTAGTCATTTGTCTGTACTAGGGCCACCCTGAACTTGTAGCTTATTGTATTGTAATGTAAAATGATTTGGTTGCTGATGTCAACCTGCTGTGCTAATTCCACCCTGAAGTTTTAGCTTACCTGTTGTTTTTGTAACCTTTATGTATCATATATCTAATTTATGTTGAAATGTGAACAATTTTTGTTCACACAAGGGGAAATTGTGTGTACCATTTTTTTTTATTGCAAAATTACTTCCCACAAACAGTACACATAATTGATGCAGCATATTTTCATCAGTTTAGCAACAACTGATTACAACAATTTAACATGAAACATAAAAAATTATTTTTTAAAAAATAAAAAATAAATGTTAATAGGGCACTCATCATATTACATTTACCTTCTATTTAAATATTATCAGGTAAGACATATCAGGTGTTTTTATGTGTATTATATCACCTTTATTCTTGGTTTTGATAAGTTTGGGTTGGTTTTTTGTTTGCTTTACATTAGTTTAACACATCAATATTACATGCTTGACTTCACAAAATAATTGTTTATACTACATTATATCCAGTAGATCATAACCTTGATTGTATATATGTCAATTATGTACTATTGCAAAAATTTTATCTGTGGCATTTAAACATTTTTTATAAAGAATTGATTGTTATTGTGTTATTAATGCATATTTTTTCAGTGTGTAATGTCATTAAATGGCAAATCACTATAGAATATGAATTTATTTGAGTTGTAAAATTGAATTGTTTTTAGTACATGAATGTATACATGTCCTCATGTTCCACTCCAAGAGTGGCTGATTTGTATCATATTGAATAAATTAAAATTGGAACTTTGCCATCAGATCATTAGAGGAGTGCTGCACCATGATTTTTAGCTCACCAAAGCAAATGTTTAAGTTGAGCTATATTTAAATACTTTTTTGCCTATCATTGTTTGTGAAATGTAAACCTGTTTACTTAAATGACCAATAAACCTGCAATTGAAATGAAACTTTTCAGTGATGTTGTCAGGCTAGATCCCCTTCTAGCTTATGAAGATTTTAATCCATATTCAAGGTTAATAATTTTTGAAGATTGTTGATTTGTATCAGGAGAAGTTGAGTTGCCTTTGGTTGTTATTTTAATCAGGAGAAGTTGAGTTGCCTTTGGTTGTTATTTTAATCAGAGGAAGTTAAGTTGCCTTTGGTTGTTATTTTAATCAGGAGAAGTTAAGTTGCCTTTGGTTGTTATTTTAATCGGAGGAAGTTAAGTTGCCTTTGGTTGTTATTTTAATCAGAGGAAGTTAAGTTGCCTTTGGTTGTTATTTTAATCAGGAGAAGTTAAGTTGCCTTTGGTTGTTATTTTTATCAGGCCAGGGGAAGTTAAGTTGCCTTTGGTTGTTATTTTAATCAGGAGAAGTTAAGTTGCCTTTGGTTGTTATTTTAATCAGGAGAAGTTGAGTTGCCTTTGGTTGTTATTTTAATCAGGAGAAGTTGAGTTGCCTTTGGTTGTTATTTTTATCAGAGGAAGTTAAGTTGCCTTTGGTTGTTATTTTAATCAGGAGAAGTTGAGTTGCCTTTGGTTGTTATTTTAATCAGGAGAAGTTGAGTTGCCTTTGGTTGTTATTTTAATCAGAGGAAGTTAAGTTGCCTTTGGTTGTTATTTTAATCAGGAGAAGTTGAGTTGCCTTTGGTTGTTATTTTAATCAGGAGAAGTTGAGTTGCCTTTGGTTGTTATTTTTATCAGAGGAAGTTAAGTTGCCTTTGGTTGTTATTTTAATCAGGAGAAGTTGAGTTGCCTTTGGTTGTTATTTTTATCAGGGCAGGGATTTTTCTGGTCATTTTGGGAAAGGGACTTTGGGATGAAATTGGGAAAATCATTGACAAAATCGAAATTTTTGGAAAAAATTTTCATTAAACTTTAAAATTTTTACATTGTCAGCACATCAAATATTTTGCCTGAAATATTACTATTTTGATACATGCTGGTAGTTACTCATTTGTACCAAATCACTCAGACATTAACACAATATCTTCATAGACTGGCTTCAATTACAAACATCTGAGAAAGTTGTTTCATGAGTTGCTCCCATTTTACCAGATCCTCATTGAGTATAAATCAAAATGTGCATAAATACAGGTTATTATAAAGATATACAAGCTACACCAAAAATATGGAGTTTTTTTTTCACTTTTTCTTAAGTTTCTTAAAGCAGGATCATTTGGGAATTTTTACCTACAAAATTGGGAAAAATGTATGCTTTTTGGCATTGGGAATGGGTACCTTTACCGGACCCTGTGAGTGGCCAGATAAATCCCTGCAGGGGAAGTTAAGTTGCCTTTGGTTGTTATTTTAATCAGGGGAAGTTGAGTTGCCTTTGGTTGTTATTTTTATCAGGGGAAGTTAAGTTGCCTTTGGTTGTTATTTTAATCAGAGAAAGTTAAGTTGCCTTTGGTTGTTATTTTAATCAGGGGAAGTTGAGTTGCTTTTGGTTGTTATTTTTATCAGGGGAAGTTTAGCTGCCTTATTGGATCCAGAGTACCGATAGTTCAGTTGCATTTGGTTGTTATTTGGATCAGTGGCAGTTCAGTTGCCTTTGGTTGTTATTTGTATCAGGGGTAGTTCAGTTGCCTTTGGTTGTTATTTTTATCAGGGGAAGTTGAGTTGTCTTTGGTTGTTATTTTTATCAGGGGAAGTTCAGTTGCCTAATTGGATCCAGAGTACTGATAGTTCAGTTGCATTTGGTTGTTATTTGGATCAGTGGTAGTTCAGTTGCCTTTGGTTGTTATTTGTATCAGGAGTAGTTCTGTTGCCAGTGGTTTCAATAGAAGCCGACAGCCGAAAAATCCTGTTGGCTACTCTGACAAAATACGGCAAACATTGTCGGCTACTTTTATTTGTAAAAATGTCAAAAAAGAGATTTTTCATTTTTATGTAGAGTTCCTCTATCAATTAACACACTCAATCTGTTTTTTTTTTTTTTTTTTTTTTTTTGCCATCCCGCTCGATGTTTAATGTGGATTTTAAGATTATTATATCGACAGTTTTGTTTCACCGATCTATATCACTTGGATGCATACATGCTTGTATTTGATACAAATGCTTTAAAGCATTTCTAAGAGTCAGATGTTTAAAACGTACCATACTTACGTGACCACATTGGATTACAGACCTCAGTCATGAAATGACAGCCAAAATTGCCCAATTTTGGTCATATCACCTTTAGTGTTATGCACCCATATTTCACTAATTCTTAAATTACACCAGGAATGTTGATACTTTTTAAAATCAGAAGAATTCAAACACCATTTCTATACTGAATTTATGACCCAAATGCAAATTTTCACAAGTTTAGCAAACATTTTGTTGCCATGGCAACCACACAGAAAATTGTAAAATTTTACCTCAAAATAGACCATTTTCATCGAATCTGATGGTAAACAAACCCCGAACTACATATTATGGCACATATTGTGCCTGAATTCTCAAAAATACTTTTTTTCTTTTTCAAAAAAAAAAAAAAATCAATACCTTGTCTGATTCATTTTTCAAAAATTTGGAAAATGTGTCAATCATGCTAAAAGCACATGGTAATGTTTACATGCAAAATGTGTCCAGGCATAGGAAGAGCATTGTGCGGCTCAAGTCCTTATGCCAGAAATATAGTGTAATAGTCATCCAACTCAGTTTAATTCTTTAGCAAATCTCAGAAACTCTCACCTTGGCAAAATTGCAAAGTGCTATTTATGAGCAGGGTCTAAGTAAAGACCCCTGAGCTTTTTTATATGAACTACATCCGGCCTTATCACGACTGAGGTCTACTACCTTGCATTCTAGTTATAAATATGTCTTTTTAAAAAAGAAGTAATCGAGAGTCTGGGCCTTTTGGAAGAATCAATTTTAAGGTGTTTTAAAAAACAGAAGACAAGGGAAGGTACAAGCATTAATTTTAAAGAACGGATTAACTTAATTTCAAACCTGTTACAAACTTTTTATTACGACACGATAACGTAGCGTATCATATTAAAGTCATGCCTATAATAAAACAACCAATTCTTTACCAAAATAATTTTATTGTGTTTGATTTTGTAAATAAAATATATTATGCTACTTTGGTTTTTCTTTGTTTTATTTATTATTATTTAGTTACCAGCTAGTTTTAGTTTTTATTTTGGAAACAGATGGATACAAAGAGTTGGAATCAGGGTTCTATGGAAGGATGGAAGAATGGACAGATTTAGACACTTCTTATTTTACTAAGTTTTTAATTTTTAAGCATCAGCTCTATTGAGCTGAGTGCTTATAGCAATTGTTGGGTTTTTTCATAATTGGCGCTTCTCAATTTTCGCTTTGAAAGCCAATGAAATTCCGAGTTTTCGCCCAAAATCCATATAAGGAGTGGGATCGGATGTGGAAAACAAGTGATGAGGTTTCGTCAATATGAACAAGTAGTAAATTATGCAGATTATGGCGGTATCCATACGCGTGTATAGTTCGGATATTTTGAATAAAAAATTACCTAAATGACAGCAGAAACGATAGTAAGAAAGTTTTTTTTAATATTTTCATGGAGAATCATTCCCGATTATAATTTTTTACATCCTGGATTAATCGTTTTTTCGCCCTTGTCAATGGGAATTCCTCCTCTCGATATATAGGTCAATCGATTGTTGCATGCGGGGTTTCCTATATCTCATTCTTGAACATGTCACAGTCTGAGTTAAAAATAGAAGGCATGCGGGAATTCCCGTTTCTGATTGGTCAATTCTTCAGAAGGCGTGCGAGATTTCTGAGAAATCAACCAACGACAACTTTGTTTTTTTGTAAACAGAGAGATACAACGTGAAGATATGTACGTAAACAAATTAATGTAATAAATTAATAACAACAGGTTTATCAATGTTTATATAGTAATCGATTTTCTGAACAAGGGAGAGAAGGATTTCATCGTTTCGTAAGGTAACTCCATGTTCCACATGAACTCCCGTAAAAGTAATGCTCGGCTTCAGCGATATCGATAGGTCATTAATCTTATCTGGACATTTTATTTTTCATCTTTTCAGGATTAAAAATTTATTAAGTCCAAATCGGAAACTTGTAGGGCTTATATAAACTGCCCGCAAATCGGTGATTTTTAATCAACTTCCGATTCAAAGTGAACATGGTGCAGTTATAAACAAATTTTCATTTATTTTTCTAATAAACATAATTCCTCTAATTTGAATTTTTCATACCTCTACCGAATTCTTATAGACCGGATCGAAAACGATATTATTTTTTTTGTCAATTTAATTTTGAATTGAAATTAATGTGTTTTTGATTGAATTCTGCATTTGAATATCAAGTCTTCAAGATTTTGATTTTTCAGGATTTGACATTTCTCAACAAAATTTAATTTTGATTGTGAACTCTCAGGCTTTTACTATCTCTTGCTCTTGTTTATTTGATTTTTCAGGATTTAAAACTGGGAATAGACACAACTTTCTAGTTAATATTTGAATTCAGAATTTGACTTGCAACACCTTGATTATTCAGAATTTTAATAAACTTTGGCATCAGGATTTGAAATTCAGAATTTTAATAAACTTTGGCATCAGGATTTGAAATTTAGAATTTTAATATACTTTGACATCAGAATTTGAAATTAAAATTTTAGTAAACTTTGACATCAGGATTTGAAATTCAGAATTTTAATAAACTTTGGCATCAGGATTTGAAATTAAAGTTTTAATAAACTTTGACATCAGGATTTGAAATTCAGAATTTTAATAAACTTTGACATCAGAATTTGAAATTCAGAATTTTAATATACTTTGACATCAGAATTTGAAATTAAAATTTTAGTAAACTTTGACATCAGGATTTGAAATTCAGAATTTTAATAAACTTTCACATCAGGCTTTGAAATTCAGAATTTTAATAAACTTTGGCATCGGGATTTGAAATTAAAGTTTTAATAAACTTTGACATCAGGATTTGAAATTCAGAATTTTAATAAACTTTCACATCAGGATTTGAAATTAAAGTTTTTATAAACTTTGACATCAGGATTTGAAATTCAGAATTTTAATAAACTTTGACATCAGGATTTGAAATTCAGAATTCTAATAAACTTTGACATCAGGATTTGAAATTCAGAATTTTAATAAACTTTGACATCAGGATTTGAAATTCAGAATTCTAATAAACTTTGACATCAGGATTTAAAATTCAACAAAAGTTAATTTGGATTGTGAACTCTCAGGTTTTTACTATTGTTATCGAATTTGAGTTTTCAGGATTTGAAACTGAGAATACACAACTTTCTAGTTAATATCTGAATTCAGGATTTGAATTGCAACACCTTGATTATTTAGAATTTTAATAAACTTTGGCATCAACATTTGCAATTCATGTCAGGTTTATTTTTCTGTGTTTTGAATATATCAGGATTTGAATTGACATCCTTGCATAATTTAATTTTTTTTCCATCTTGCATCAATTCTGAGTGCTTTGACAATTTCTAATTTGAACGTCTGGAGGTAAACATGCCAGGTTTCTAACAGTTGAAAATAATTAGTAGCTTTATTAGACTTAATGGTTATTATATGTTGTTGTTGTTTTTTTTTTTCTTCTTTTTTTGAGTGTGTGAAAGCAGTATGGTTTTTAAGAAATTTTGCAATTATTAGCAGGCAGTGGCAATTTGATTCTTGATATTTGAAACCTAAGAACGAAAGAAAACTTTTATCAGCGAGAAATCAATCATGGGAGAGTCAAGGTTTTATCAGATAGTCTTGGGGGATTTTCACCAAGGTGCCAGTATTTTTTCTTCATACTCTAGAGGTAGACAATGTGTTGCAAATTGTGCAGTTGCCATTAGTTATTCTATTATAAAACCATTCCATTGTTGGTCTCGTCAAGCAGTTGCCTACATACACTGTCTTTTTAACCTTGCCAATTATGTTTCACTGTCAGAATTTTTCTTGTTGTGGCACAACATTGCTATAGGCATATACATCAGCATTTTTGTTTGTCTGTAACACTTGTCTCTTTCCTTTTATCAGAGTTGACTTACCCACTTGGCCACCTCAGTCCCCTTCTAAAGTCAAGGGCAACTTCCTAAAAACTGATTTCTGATTAAATGAATATTGCTGTGCCATAAACATGTATTTTATTAACATTTGTCTTGATATGAATTGGTTTGTTCATACATAAAGGCTGATACTTGAAGATCTGGCCCCAGTTTCACAATCATTCACTCAACTGAGTGTACACTCAACTCAAATACATGTGTATTCCCATTTTTTTTTCATCAATATTTTAAAAATTTTAAGTTTTATGAGGCAATATTTTGTTTTATTCAACAAAACTACACTAAACAATTTAGATATAACATTAGATACTCAATTTTAACTGTGTAATGTCTTAAAAATTGACATTAAAATATTCCCAAATTTGTGTTGAGTGTACACTCAATTGAGTGAATGATTGTGAAATTGGGGCCTGGTGAATATTTGCAGTTGTTTGTTCTTTTCCATGGAATAAAATTTAATCTATGCATTCTTAGTTATTGAAACGTGGAAACATCCATAAACTCGAGATACTTGCATAATTCCCTACACGTCAAAATTTTGCAGTGAGCTGATGCTTCAGTACCTTCAGTACTTTGATTTTTCTGTGTTTTTTTTGGATCTAATTTTTATTAAATAAGTTTTATCTAAGTTTTATTTTCAGTTGACTAATTTTATTTATTTATACTTATCAAGATGATGCTATAATAAAAATTTGTGGTAAGTTTATTATCATTTAAATACAAACATGGCAAATAAAAAAATAATAAAAAAGTGAAGTCTTATTGTTTAAAATTTCCTTTATTAAAAGGATATATATTCTTTGAAATATTAAAAAAATTAGCTGGCAGTAATTGTTTTTTTTTTTTTTTTTTTTTTTTTTTTTTGTGATTAAATTGCCTTTCAGATGCAATACTTCTGTCTAAATCTGATCCATCTGTAAGTGGTACCTCCTCAAAAGATAAAAGTTGTACTACTGACACAGAACCTGATTCCAGCTGTATTCATGAGAACCAAACTGTTCAGTCATCCTTGGAATCTGAGACCAACAACAGCAAAAGTTCTACAGCTTTTACATCCGAGTATCCTTTAACAACAGAACAGTTTAATGAACTTTTACATGATGTCTTTTTAAATGACTTCATTGTACATACACATAAATGCACAAATGGTTGTAAACTATCTGAAAATGAAGAATCGCGTTTTGAACTTCTCAAGAAAAATTTCAATCATGCTATGCTGTCTTCAAAATCATGGTGGTTGTGTTATGCTGAAGGTCTTGATCTTTTCTGTTGTCTGTGCAACACCAAGGAAAAACAAACAAAATCGTTCTGAAAAATTTGCTAATGTCCCTGGGGTAAGGTTTCACAAAGATGAAGTTGCCAACCATGCTGAGAACCAGTGCCACAATCAGTGTGTGCAAAATGAATACTTGCAAAGAGTTTCCATTTTCCACGAACACCACACTGACGTTAAAGAAAATAAAAAATCAGCTTTACATTTGGTTTTTTCATGTGCTTCTAAATTTCAGCAGAGACAACTAACAAGTTCCAGATCTTCAGTATTTTAATTATACAGGGGCAGGGTCACTAAGGGACATTTTTTTTAACTTTAGGCCAAGCTGCAAGGGATATTTTATATGAAAAGTTGCACAAAAGTACTAAAATTGGCTTATTGACTGATGAAGTAACAGACATCTCAGTAATGTCACAGTTGGTTACCTTTGTTTATTACCATGATGGCAATACTTAAAATAAAAACAGCATTCTTAGGTGTTCAGAATGTACTGGAAGAAAGCAATTCTGCTAATGCTGAAACAATATCTGGTCTTCTTGTCAATATTTTATCCGAATTTGATATGTAGGTAAATGATGTTGTAGCTCTTGCCTCAAATGGTGCTGCAGTTATGCTTGGAAAGAAAAATGGGGTGGCAAAGATGCTTCAATCTGTCAACCCCACTTTGCTTTTAATACATTGCATTTGCTATCAACTAGCTTTGGCTTGTACTGATACTAACAGTGACATAAAATATATAAAATCTGTCATGGACATTCTCTGTCAACTTTGGTATTTTTTTTAACTTCACTACTACTTAAAACTCAAATGAAGCTGAATGAAATAAACTTGACAAAGACAGGTTGTAATAAAGTTACCAAAAAACTTTAAAAAAGCATGTGAAACTAGATGGCTGAGCTTTGATAAATCTGTAAAAGCAGATTTAAACGACTATGAGGGTATCTTACAATGTTTGCATTTGTTGGAATCTAATGCAACAGCCACAGGGCTTCTTAAGAAATTGCAGTCAGCTAAATTTGTTGGTGTTTTGTACATCTTACGAGATATACTCCCTATTCTCAGTGAACTGTCAACAAATTTCCAGAGAGATTATGTAAATTTCTCCAATATAACATCTGGTATACAGAAAGCTAAGTTTGCACTATTTAAACTTCATTCTGATGAAGATCCTATCAATAAACTCCGAGCATATATAGACTCGTTAACAATTATAAGTAAGGGACTGACATTTTCCTCAAACTGTTTGGAAGAACTGGTTTCCCTCTTCACAAAATACATTGATTCTCTACTACAAAATATTGATGACCGTTTCTCTGATTCTGTAGGTATTCTTACTTCATTTCAGAATTTTTGACCCCCGTTCTGTTCCCCTGGAGAATGACCCTGGTTTTTTAGAGTATGAGTTTAATTTGCTTTGTAATACAATTTAAAAATTGATAACTATGAATTAGAAAAATAACTACTTCGATCTCAACATAACTGACAGATTTCTCAAATTAAAAGGTTTTTGTAAAGCTATGGTATTCTGTTTTCTGAAAATATTTATCTTTTAGGAATTATTTCAGATGACAAAACCTATAAGAAGCTCACAGTAATATCTAATGCTAACTTATAAGATATGATTCTGTAGTTTCTGGAATTACAACTTCTGTGTATATGTTTGTCATAGTACTACTAATGAGGACTTGATTCCATATTTTTTATATGTGACTAGTTCATTTATAGAATATTAAATGCTAGTAATTTTATAACAAACAATAAGTTTTAAGTATATCAAGTAAACTATATTTTCTGTCAAAAATGCTGGAAAATGCACCATTTTTAATTTCCGGGGGAGGCACCCCATACCTCCCCTGTGGAGGGGGACTGTCTACCCTCCACACCTCCCCCTCACTGTGTGCCTCGTACTTTGCGCTCTGCTCGAAGATTTAAGAATGTTGCTGGCTACTTTCTTCATTCTTGTCGTCTAATTTCAATTATACTGAAAGCCCTGGTTGCCTTTGGTTGTTATTTTGATCAGTGGTAGTTTAGTTGCCTATGGTTGTTGTTTTTTGGTTGTTATTTGTATCAGGGGTAGTTCAGTTGCCTTTTGTTATTTGTATCAGGGGTAGTTGTGTTGGCTTTGGTTGTTATTTGGATCAGGTGTAGTTCAGTTGCCTTTGGTTGTTAATTGATCAGGGGTAGTTCAGTTGCCTTTGGTTGTTATTTGTATCAGGGGTAGTTCAGTTGCCTTTTGTTGTTATTTGTATCAGGGGTAGTTGTGTTGGCTTTGGTTGTTATTTGGATCAGGGGTAGTTCAGTTGCCTTTGGTTGTTATTTGTATCAGGGGTAGTTCAGCTGCCTTTTGTTGTTATTTGGATCAGGGGTAGTTGTGTTGGCTTCGGTTGTTATTTGTACCAGGGGTAGTTGTGTTGGCTTTGGTTGTTATTTGTATCAGGGGTAGTTGTGTTGGCTTTGGTTGTTTTTTGGATTAGGGGTAGTTCAGTTGGCAATGGTTGTTATTAGGATCAGTGGTAGTTCAGTTGGTTTTACTATTTTAGATCAAGGTTAAAGATCAAGGTTAACGTTGTTGGTTTGGTTTTTTAGGGGTAAGTTCTGTATTGTTTGTGGAAGCCTGGGGTTAGGTTAGTAGGTTTAGTTATTGAAGGTTAGGGGTTGCCTGTTCATGTAAAATTCTGTGTCTGTCAAATAAATTGTTATACACTACTTCCTCATGTCTGTCACTTTTTTTGTTCTCTGGTACCTAAGGAGATGGTTCATCACCATCTATCCCAATTTATATATACTCTAGTAACTCATTCCATGTCATACCATCTTATACCACCTCATAACACCACACACCTTGATTATTAAACCATTTACCATTCTTTGAAACCTTAGCTAAGCCTATGTCACTTTTGTCTTTGTTACCACAATTCTTTGATAATTTCTTAATCAAACGTATTTTATGATATATTTTGTAGATGGGGTATACTTTTCTCCCACCCAGCTGACTATACACCAGTATGTACTACAGAACTTGGAATGGTCATAAAGAATATGTCAGAGTTTGAGAAAAGAGGAGTTAAAGTAATAGCCTTGTCCTGTGATGATGTAGAGTCCCATAAAGGGTGGGCCAAGGTAAGAAAACAGCTATAACCTTGTCGAGAAATGAGGTAGAGTCTCATAAAGGATGGGCCAAGGTAAGGTTTAAAAAACAACCTTGTTTAGAAATGATGTAGATTACCATAAAGGGTAGGCCAAGGTATGTTAACAGGAGACCTTGTTTGGTGATGATTAAGATTCCAATAAACTGTGGGCCAAGGTAAGGTTATAGCTATAACCTTGTCTGGAGATGATTTGGAGTCCCTTGAAGGGTGAGCCAAAATAAGAAAACAGCTATAACCTTGTCTAGAAATGATGTAGAGTCCCATAAATGGTGGACCAAGGTAAGGTAACAGCAATAACCTTATCTGGAGATGATGTGGAGAGTCCTATAAAGGGTGGGCCAAGGTAAGATAACAGCAATAACTTTATCTGGAGATGATGTGGAGAATCCTATAAAGGGTGGGCCAAGATAATGTTACAGCTATAACCTTGTCTGGAGATGATTTGGAGTCCCATGAAGGATGGGCCAAGGTAAGATAACAGCAATAACCTTATCTGTAGATGCTGTGGAGTCCCATAAAGGGTGGGCCAAGGTAAGGTAACAGCTATAACCTTGTCTAGAAATGATGTGGAGAGTTCCATAAGGGGTTGGTCAAAGTAAGGTAACAGCTATAACCTTGTTTGAAAATGATGTGGAGAGTTCCATAAAGGTTGGGTCAAGGTAAGGTAACAGCAATAACCTTGTCTTGTGATAATGTAGAGTGTCCCATAAAGGGTGGGCCAAGGTACAAGGTAAGGTAACAGCTGCAACCATGTCTGTAGATGATGTGTGGAGTCCCATAAAGGGTGGGCCAAGGTAAGGTAACAGAATAAGCTTGTCTGGAGATAATGTAGAGTCCAATATAGGGTGGGCCAAGGCAGAGCGTAAATGAATGCCAAATTCAGCAATGAATATCCATCCAGTATCAAAGAGAAATTGCATCTTTTCTGGAAAAAATATATAAAAGATACTAATTGGGATTGAAATGATGTGTAAAAAAAAAAAAAAAAAAAAAAAAAAAAAAAAAAAAAAAAAAACATGAAAATAGTCAACTTTTAAAGGTAAAATTCATTTAAAGGTTATTTGATGATACCAAATTCATTATCTCTTTATTCTTTCAATTAAAACCAAATTTCATGATTAAGACTATGTAAGCAGAAAATCTTGTGACATCCATGTTTTCACCTAAATTCTAAAAGTTGTCATTAACGACTTTGCTTTGGATACATAAGTACATATATAAGGAAAGTTAAGGGAAATAACAAAGTAAAAACTGTTGTGGAAATTTTCCATTCAAATACCTTCAAACATCTATTTGAATATTTGTACATATATATTGTTTCAGCTGTAAGTGTCAGCCTCAAAAGCAGGAGTGGGTTGGTGTGGGGGTGGAGTGGGGATGGGGGGTTGTTGATTCAAACCCCAGCCATGTTATTCATATGACTTTTAAATTTAACACTTTTGCTTCCTGCACCTTACCAAAAAGTTGTCCTGAGCTCATGCTATTACACAGCAGGTTATTATACACACAATCCAATATTTGGCTCACACCCACTTGTTATAAGATGAATCTTTAACTTTTGCATCACATGCGCAAACCTAATGTTTCACATTCGGAATTTACTGTAACGTCAAATCCAACCAATGTTCTGAATGTTTATATACTTGTCAGTCCGTTTAGTATGTCAAATAAAAGTAAACAAACTGTTTTGTATGACTTTCTAAAGACAAACAAGGATGAAACAGCTGATAAAGAAGTTTTCGAAGACACTGACCTATAAGACCACCTGTTGATCCTGATGACAAACTAATTGCAGGTGGAAACATTTCTAAACCTGTCTCTTCAAAACTAAAGTTACTGGTTACTGAAAGTGGAAAATCTGAAGTTCGTAAAAATCCAAAGAAGAAAGTCCGAAAACTTTATTTATTGATACAAGCTCTGGTGGTGTTTAGAGAAGAAAGTCTCGTTTTTCATGTAGTGACTGTGCTGAGTTAAATTTCCAAGTGATAAGTGGTTTTCTTCTTTAACTAGACACTGTGCCAAATAGCATTTAAACTTCAGTTCTAAGGCCTGTTAATAACATTGCATTTCTCACAAATAGCTGTAAGACAAAGTGTTACAAAGTACTCACTAAAAACTAAAAAACACCTTCAGAATTATGTTCTGTATCTCAGGGCCATGTCATGTATGTAAAAACTGTTCATTGTTTTGTTACAGGACATTGAAGGTTACATAAAATGTGGCGAGATGAAGTACCCCATTATTTCTGATGTTAAGAGAGAATTAGCAGTCAAATTAGGAATGTTGGACCCAGTAGAGAAAGATAAAGGTGGACTACCATTGACATGTAGAGCAGTAAGTATCAGTATTATATACAAATATATACAGTAAAACCTGTATAAGGACCAATAACGAGAAGTAAGACAGGTGCTCTCTAGGTTACAGTTTACAGAATAAAGCACTAAGAGTTCACTTACATACTTTTTTAACAAATCCCATAAACAAACACTGTCAATGTTTTTCTTTCACAAGAGCAATTTTAAGGAAATAAATATGATTGTTCATTCAAAAAAGTTAACTACCGGTACATCAGATATTTCCAGCAGTAGTTAGGAAAAATGTTACAAATACATGTATAACTAATGTAATTAAGTAATTGTGTCAAAAAAAAATTTAAGTTACTGTTATGATGGCAACAACTTGTAAACTTATAAAACTTATAAAAACATTGATGATTTACTATAAAACAAAATGATATAAAACACATTTTCTTTTGGAAACACATGTATCATTACTTGCTAATTTTAAGTCAGGGGAGATAATTGTCTGAATTTGCTTGTTTTATTTATTTTCCTAGTCAAGAAAAATGGTTTGCTAAATTTATTTATGAGCTTTTGATGGCGTGTTCACATGTAATCCTTCAAGTTATATCACATGTGTTATATTTGTACAGTAAAAGTTTCGATCGCTGGAACGTCATTGCCTTGAATACCTCGGATAACTTGAAGTCATCTGTTGGTCCCAACCAGTTTCCTATTACAGTATAACCTGTAATAGCGTCCACCTCTATATAACGTCCACCTGTCTATAGCGTCCAGTCTAAAGTTTCCCCAATCGATTTTACTATATAAAGACCCCCTGTATAGCGTCCACCTGTCCAATGCGTATAGCGTCCACCTATTTTAGTCCTTGATCTGCATTAAATTTGTGTATAACGTCCACTATTCGGCTGATCATGGGGCATAACTCGTACTTTTCAACACAACCGGAAGTGTTGGTATCAGAGATTTTCTTCTTTCAAGTTTAATTTCAAAGCGAATTAATGTGTTTGACATGCCGACATTGTGTTTATTATTGTCAATTGGGTTTCGGAAGAGCGTGAATCGATTAATTACAATGGATATTATGACTCCTGGATATGTTTATAAAGATGAATGGCGAGAACCGCCGATGTTTTCTTAACAGTTAACCGGCATGGTCTTGATTTACTCAGCTTGGACATGTCAAGGTGTCAACTGATTATCCTTTGTGATATATTAGCAGGGTAACAATCATTTACATCACTAGCCAATTAATAGAGTAATACTGTAATAGCAAGAACCACGTATTTTGAGAATTTTGAAAATATCGAATCTCCGTCCAGCTCAGAAAGCTTTAACATTAGAGCAACACGTTGAAGTAATCGGGTAGCTACGACAATTAAAATTTTTAAAGCATATACACTTTAAAAAGGTGGTGAGGTGTGATATACATCGAATTAAATTTCTGTCAACTTTTGTTACAATTTAGTGGTAATAAAATTTATTTAATTTATATAATATTTTATTTTTTTATTAAATCTGTTGATTTCACTTGTAACAAGATGTTATCTGCAACAGCTACAATGGTTAAAAAATGTTTATTAATTTCTGTTACGCTCACTTATTTTCATGGTCAAGATTAATTCACTTTATATCAAGATGCAGTTTAATTAAAATGATCAAGTCACTTATTAAATCCAAAAATCACTGTAAATTGAAATAAATTATTAAATTTTTCTCAAGTTTTATTTGCTTAAGTTAATAAGTTAGTGTAAGTAATATCTAATGTAGAATGATTGTGAAATATTCTGTTTTAAAGTCCTTTGTCAAGCACTGGTATGGCAAATTTCCTTTGCGTCATTTGTGACCCTGTATATAAAGTCCACCTGTCTCTTAAAGAAACTTTTGCCCAATCCCTTGGGTGTCCTTTATACACAGGTTATACTGTATATCCTATGTAAATAAACCTCGATGGCTTGAATTTAGTTAACTTGAATACCCCTGCTCGACTGAACGATAAATATTATATTATTATATAAAAGTATAAAGCTAATGAAAATTCAACTTTTTTCCCTCGAATACAGTTTTTGTCAAAACGACAAGTGGCCAGTCATTGTAAACAAAACACAAACTGAAGCCATATTACAGATTTCATCAAAAGTAATAGAGTGGAACGGAATGATTAATATAGACAGTTACCTAAAATTAATTAACTAATTAATTGTTAATTAACCTACTTAGAGAATGTTGATATGCGCAGTTCTTTAATCTCTTGATCTGATTACGACACCCGGAAGTGTTTGATCGCTATTTTTAAAACACCTCAGTCACTCGTGCATTATGATTGCACATCAGGATTCTGTAATTTACATATGAGAATGTGAACCTCTAATCGTATCTCCATGTTCGATCGTTCAAACCCCCCCAATGGCTCAAATATTTAGTCAAAGTCCCTTGGACTTCAAGTCATCGAAGTTCTACTGTATTCTAATTCTGTATATTTTAATTGACAGGTTTTTATCATTGGTCCAGACAAAAAACTGAAGCTATCAATGTTGTATCCTGCAACCACAGGAAGAAATTTTGAGTAAGTACTTATTGAATTTCTCAGCTCATCTGGCTATACAGAATGAAATTATGGCATGATGAAGTGTGTCTGAGCATGTGTGTGTGTGTATCTGTGAAGTAAAGTCTTCTCCTCTGACACCACCGGGCCAATTGAAATGAAGTATAGTACAGAAGGTTCATTGGTTATAAAGAATAGTAATACTTAGATATCAGGTCTGTTCAAAATCTTAGATGGCTTCAAATACTATAAATAGTCAACACCTATAAATGGCCATTACAGGTTTATTTTTTATTTACTGATTTTGATGAAATTTAAAATAAAGAAAATAAATATTTTTCATACAATATTTTTGTTTGAAAAGTGTTATTGCAATGTACAAATAAGTGAATTTTTACAGTAAAATCTCTGGAGGATTAACAGTAAAAATTGAATATAGCTTGTCTAGAAAATTGAAGATGGTCACCATAACTGTAAAAAAATAATATAAAGTAAACAATATAAAACAAACACTGAATGACCATATATAGTACTGAATGTTCCAGGTGAGTGATACATGTTCTAACTTGGCCTCTTGTTAAAGTTTGATAGTTTTACCATGCAAAGAGTTCACTGTTGAGTAAGAATTAAGGTAAGTGCCAACACCAAGGGAAGTAACTCTATTCAACAGGAAAAAACAACTGAACTGCAACAATTTATATATAAAAAATTACAGAACTTTCCCATAAAGTCTACTGTCGATATACTTTTATTTAAATATTTTTCTGTTTTGAAAAATTATTGAGTGTTATTTTATTTATTTTAATCATTTAAGATCGTGAAAATATTCTAAATTTATCGTTTAGTTTGGCAAAAAACTGGTACTGCTGCACGATCTTTTGCTTAATACAGGGGCCTCATATGCAGGAATAGATTATTATACGAGTCTATGGGTCTTCCATAAAATACCTGCATGCATTTTAAACATAATCTTTAATAGGTTATAATGCTTTTGTGCAAAAATCTTTTGCTTAATTTAGGGGCCTCATACATAGGAATAGATTATTATACAAGTCTATGGGTCTTCCATAAAATACCTGCATGCATTTTAAACATAATCTTTAATAGGTTATAATGCTTTTGTGCAAAAATAAAGAAAAAACAGGCATATGGGTTACCTCTGATCCCATAGTGCAGATACTTGATGCACACAGGGTTCTCCGGTTACAGACTTAGGATAGTGTCAAATATTGATGATGATATGTTTATAAGCATACAAAATAAGTTTGTAAAATGTCCAAAATATCAAATAAATCGATTTCATTCATAAAAAATCTTGCAGTGAATTCAAATACTGGTCTTTCAGAAAGAATGTTGTGTGTCAGAAAATAGGATTTTAAAAAACGGAAAACGGCTGAGACAAAATCCTAAAATCGTGATTTGTTCTTAAAGGAGCAAAAACACATTAAAAAGTTAATTATCAAACATTTAAATAAAGCGTTTGGTTTTTGGAATATACAAACTAATCTTTGTAAAGTTTTACAAACTTTAATACTCAGATACTTCTTTAAACTTGTCATTTTGTTGGTTTGAATTTTTTAATAGCAATTTAGAAAAATAAGGGGAAGGGGAAATAATCCTTCCCATATCTCCAAAACAAGAACCAAAGCATATGTTTTTTTGCATTTCATTTTGAAAAATATATGTTTCAAGCTTCATTTGTGCAGTTTTTGAAAGAAACGTAATTCACAGATTTTGTGAAATATGTAATTTTGTGTCAATGAAAATGAAGACACTTTTTGCACACTCTGTTATAAAAACTTAAGCTTTTATTATTTAAATGCTAAGTATATCTCTTCATTGCATGTCTTTTATTGAAATATTGATTAAAATCATAAAATAAAATTTGTTTTTATTACATCTAATCATTATTGAATTAATAACAAACATGAAATTATCCTGCTGCGATATTTAGAAATGAGAAATGATTGTTGAAAAGTGTGGTAGGTTGAATGCACTCTACTGAAAAAATGAAAACCCGAAACATATGTATTTTATTATTTTATTCAACAAAGCACATTCTAAGGAATGTGTGTGCAAATTTTCAGAAAATCCCAATTTGGGGAATTTTTTTTAACCTCTGGTGTTGGGAACTACGGTACCTTAAGGCAGTGTTATAATCATTATGAGATTTGGACATGGTTTTTAAAAATTGTAGTAAAATTCATGGTTTGTTTTATGTATAGAATACATTTGTATATTAGTGAATTGGTGGTTTTGTTTGTTTGTTTTTTGGTTTTTTTTTTGTGTGTGTGTTAATATGAGACTGAATAAAATTTTAAAATAATTTTAAAATTTTAGGATGATTTTTAATTTATCATAAAAATTTTAGTTATATTTTAAAATATTTTTTGAAATAACTTTTCTGTTATTTTTATAGTGAAATTCTCAGAGTCGTTGATTCTCTGAAGCTTACTCAAGAGAAGAAAGTGGCCACACCAGCTAACTGGAGGGTTTGTATTAACAGTCACATTATGTTTGATTAGATTTCCATTATGTTTGTGTGAAATGTTTTAAAAACATTTACATGATAAATACCTAACATAACCTCACTTTTACTGAAAACACTTTGACCAATGAAATTCTTAGAATCCAATGGAAATACTTTAATTTTCTGCACAAGCATTACAAAAGATCATGTGTTAGCTTGCAAACTCTATCATTAATTTATTATTCATTATAATCTGATTTGATATGCATGTATTGTGAAACTTGATAACTTTAAGTGCCAGACATTATGACTAAAGTTTCTTTGAGAATTTTATTTTAAGCTCACTTGTATGAATACTCGAAGTGGGGTCTTTTGAAGGAGACCTTAAAAACCAATGTCTCGTTGGTATGCCAAAGAACCCTCCCTGTACATTGCCCTTTGTGTACTACAAAGGTAAAAATTTTTGCCATTTCACAAAAATGTATGAATGCTCAAAGTGGGGTTTTTTGAAAGAGACCTAAAAAAAACTGATATACCGTCGTTATGCCAAAGAACCCTCCCTGTACATTGCCCTTTGTGCACTACAAAGGTAAAAATTTTTGCCATTTCACCTATTGCTGGCAGTGCCTCGATTAAGTGAAATATTCTTGACTGGGATGTAAAGCCCCATTAAATCAATCAACCAAATAAATACTCAAAGTGAGGTATTTCAGTGCTTATTGCTTCGGCTTCTATTGTGTATTGTCAACAAACTTTATGATTTCTCAATTTGTAAATAAATAAAATATTTATTATCCAACACATGTAACCTTGTGGACAATGTCTGCACAAATTTCATTCTTAATACCTTTCAAATATTTCTAATATAGTCTAGATGTTATAACCCATACTACTTATAACCGAGTTTGATAATATAAAGTGGACATTTGCAAGCACAATGATGGGACAGACACACATACACACACACACACACACACATACACTATGCTAGTATTAGTATTAGAATGAACTCTGTGTTTTTTTACCACTTTTGGGAATGGGACCAGGGCCTGTGCAATTGGGAATTTTCGTGTCATTTTCAGGAAAAATTGGGAAATTTTTATGTTGCCAGAAATAAAATCAAATTTACAATGATTTGTATGAAATAATAAACTATACTGAAATAAAAAATCACATTTAAAATCATAATATATTTATTTTCTCTTTCAGGATAATAAATTTGATTAATTTACAGCAATATTTTTTTGGCATCATATTTTTTAATCTGTCAAAGATATTTTGACTTGACAAGTGGCCACAGCATCACAATACATGTAAATATGTTACACAACACAATAACTCTTAAAGTTTATTTCAAAAAAGTTATTAAAATTAACATTCCAGAAGTCGAACAATATAGTGATCTTACACCACTCTACATTGTATTCCATTTAAAAAGTCCATATTGTGTTCTAAAATATTTAAATCCTATAACATATAATTATTAATATTATTATTTTAAAAGTCAAATTAAGTAAAATATTTAACAGTCATTTTTTAGCATTATTTCTAATTCCCTCTCTGTTACATCTTATGATCTCTCTCGATCTCCCATCTACACATCTGCTCTTTCCCATTATATATCCAGTAGATGTAGATAATTAGAGATTATTATATGGCCATTTTGATATCACACCCTTTATCAGCCCGAGAGTCCTGATATCAGCCAGAGGACCGAAGTCCCGAGGGCTGATATCAGGACTCGAGGGCTGATGAAGGGTGTGATATCAAAATGGTCATATCATAAACTATTTATCATATGTTTCTTTTGAAATAAAATTAACAATTAATAATAATTAAATTTTTAAGCAGTCCAGCAGATTTTATTTTTTATATCTATCATGGTCTCATAGATAATTTTTTTTTACGCATACGTCATACGTCAATGTTACCCTTAGCAACCGCTGACGTCGATTTCCCGAACAACTAGGTCAAATATTCAGTCAGTCGCCATATTCGTCCAACATGACAGTGGACAGAGGCATAAATTTGTTTTCTTCATTAAAAAGTGAAAGTTGTTAAAATAGATTAAAGATCTGCAGTCATAAATCATAATTGTGATGACAACAGCGAATCTGAGTTTTTGAACCGGCAGGTGCATCGGTATCATATTTTGGATAGATTACACTGATGACAGGGAAACAGGCTGCACAAGTACAGGATTATATTGGCTACCAGACGGAATTATTTAATTTTTGGCCTTCTGTAAGTTTATTTATTGATCATAGTGATGACAATGTGTTATTGGTTGATATTTTTGTACGGCTGAACAGTTCCACTTTGAACTGATGTCTCATTTTTGTCCTGACATACTTGCCTCAGCTTGAAGCCAGCATCGTTTGTATTTTAAAATGCCGTCGCGCGCAATCAGTGTAAACTAGTTGTACCTCTCCGATGTGTTTGTATGTTTGTAAATTCCGAAACTCTGTTTAAACTTAATTTAAATACAACTGATACATTACTGTACTGCACACATGCTCATCATGTTACCATAAACAGTTAGTATCAAGCTGAAGCGACACGAAAAATCCTGCCATTATCGGAATTTTATGAGGGGTGTGATATCACTTTTCTAGGAGTGTGATATCACTTTTCTAGGGGTGTGATATCACTGGGGCTGATATCAACTTGTGTAAATTCGAGTTATCACACATACAAAAATAGTGATATCATTAATAAACATATGATAATACACATTACTGACAGGTGTGTAACGTTAGAAATTAAAAAATACTAGTGTTTATTTATAACTGTTTTTACGCATTGCAAGTCTTCTATATATCACTTTGATAAATGCACTACTTTAACTTCCAGTTTCAAAATTAATTTTTTACACCTACGTAAGTAACATTGACACTATCTTAATTTGGTCCACTTTGGTCATTAGTTTTTTGTGGGGGCTTCTGTTCAATTTTTCTGCTTTTTTGTATCTTTTTAGGGAGTTTTTCTGCAATAAAACTTCATGTCGTGTGACATTTTTTGCAGCAATGCTGTTGTTCACATTTTTTATTTGACTGCCAGCAGGTTGTAAATATTGATCATGAATACGTTTTAAATTAATTATCACCCTGAGAAATGTATTGGCATATGATTATCAGTTTATCATCAATTAAAACACATTCGTATTAATAATTGTTGTTTTGTGCATTTGAGATGGTAAGGTGGAAATTTTATTTGTAAATATTTTAGTCACCAGTCCAGATACTGAAAAATAAAATTCCATACAATTGGGAATTTTTTGTCCAAATTTGGAAAATTTTTAGTCTTTTTGCGATTGGGAATGGGGCCAAATTTCGGCCCAAAATTAAGCCAAAAAAAATCACTAGAACTTAAACAATTCCAGCAGTAGTCTAGTTATTATTATTAGCTCACCTGACCGAAAGGTCGTGTAAGCTTATGCATGGCGCGGCGTGTGTATGTGCATGCGTGTGTCGTTAACACCTATTTTCAACTTCTCCAAAACTGCTGGACAGATTTCAATGATACTTGGTCAGTAGCATATATGGGCCGGTGCAATTCAGATTTGTTCATGGCATTGCCATGGCTACCAAAACTAGGTCAAGGTGACCTAGGGGTCCAAAAATCTTAAAAAAATCTTATTCTCTTAAATCGATGGTGGGAGAAAAAATCTGATGTGATATTTGGCTTCTCTAGGGTCTTAAGCCTATAGTTTGTTCATTTCCTGAAATTTGGTTGAAAAATAGGTAACGTGTTTTTACGTTTTATTTTAAAAATTTCGTAAAATGGCTTCAAATTGTTATAACTTGACTCTATGAACAGATATTGACATGGGGTTTTCAGTTTTGACTTTTTCTTGAAATGACCTTAAAAATAGGGTCTAGGTCACAAATCAAGGTCATGACCTAATTTGTGATTTATGCAGTTTTTGGCAATTTTCTTGCAAATTCTAAGAGATTTATGAATTCAAAACATTGGTAAAATGTTCCCCATGACAAAATTTATAAAGGTACCAAGTTTCATAACTATATGATAATCCGTTTAGGAGTTGTTGCCCCTGAAATGTTATTTTTGGCTTATGAATATTAAAATTGTGCATTAGCTTGAAAACTTTAAGCTTTTTGTATAGGCATGTATATTAGAATATTGTAGGTATTGATTTGACAGTCATTTAGATATTTGGTTCAAGGTCATATGTTGAAAGGTCAAGGTCATAGCTGCCTACTTGTACTAAAAATGTGAATTATCTTGAAAATTGTTAACTTTTTGTATAGGCATGTATATTAGAATGTTGTAGGTATTGTGACAACGATCATTTTGATATATAGTTCAAGGTCATATGTTGAAAGTTCAAGGTCCCAGCTGCAGAAGAAGATTTATATTGCTAATTATCTTGAAAACAATTTACTTTTTGTATAAGCATGTATATTAAATATTGTAAGTATTGACATGATGATCATTTTGATATATGGATCAAGGTCATATGTTGAAAGGTCAAGGTCACAGCTGCAAAAGAAGACTTAAATTGCTTATTATCTTGAAAACTATGAACTTTTTGTATAGGCATGTATATAAGAATATTGTTGGTATTGCGACAACAATCATTTTGATATATGGTTCAAGGTCATATGTTGAAAGGTCAAGGTCACAGCTGCAAAAGAAGACTTAAATTGCTTATTATCTTGAAAACTATTAACTTTTTATATAGGCATGTATATTAGAATATTGTATGTATTGCGACAACAATCATTTCGATATATGGTTCAAGGTCATATGTTGAAAGATCAAGGTCACAGCTGCAAAAGAAGACTTAAATTACTAATTATCTTGAAAGCTTTTACCTTTTTGTATAGGTAGAATATTGTAGGTATTGTGACAACGATCATTTTGATGTATGGTTCAAGGTCACAGCTGCAAAAGAAGACTTAAATTACTAATTATCTTGAAAGCTTTTAACTTTTTGTATAGGCATGTATATTAGAATATTGTAGGTATTGTGACAACGATCATTTGGATTTATGATTCAAGGTTATAAGTTCAAAGGTCAAGGTCATATGAACATAGGAATACTAAAATAATTAATTATCTTGAAAGCTTTTTATTTCATGCATAGGCATGTATATTAGAATACTGTAGGTATTGATATGACAATCATATATGGTTCGAGGTCATATATGTTCAAAGGTCAAGGACATAGCTGCATAAGTATACTGAAATTTATTAATTGGAAATTATTCATTGCACTATAGTTACTTCAAGCATATTATATAAGCTACTTATAAATGAAATGTGAGTGGATATATTTCTGATTAACTTTTGTGGGAGTTTTTTACTTGAGAAAACTCTTAAAGTTTCTGTACTTAATACATTGTCTATTGCACTTTGAGACCGATATTGGACATATCTCCAGGTGAGCGTTAAGGCCCATGGGCCTCTTGTTATTACACGGGCCATGCTTTCCTCTAAGATTGTACATGTGCAGCCTAGCCATATTAATCATCTGGTGTAGTGGCTAATCTCATCTTTTCAAAATGTTCTGACAAATCATGATGTCATTTGAGATATGCAAGCAAGAAATATTGGCATATTGAATACTCTGTCCAGTCATTCCGTCCACTTAGAAGTACATGCTACAATCCATGTTTTCATAAAAAACGTACAGGCAATTATGATTTCATCTGATATTTTCAGACCAGTCATCCTAACCTGAGCTTATATTTCATTTACAGCGTGGTGAAAATTGTATGGTTATACCTAGCGTTAGTACTGAAGAAGCTAAAAAGCTTTTCTCAAAAGTCGAAGTAGTAGATGTTAAATCTGGCAAACCCTATTTGAGGATGACACCAGATCCAGAATTTAGTGAGGGAAAGAAGTAATGAGGATACTAAATATATTTCTGCAATCTGTGCTGCACATTCTATGAACACCCGTTCTAGGACAACAATTATAACTTTATTGTAATAAAACTTATATTAAAATGAATACTGTAAGATAGGAAAATTTTTATAGTCAAATAATAATCTACCATGTATAAATTCTTTTCTTTTTCCTTCTTTATTTGCAAATTTTTTATTTTAATTGTCCCATTCTCATGCTGTACACAGTGGAACTATAATGATTAATAGTCACAGTAACTTACAGATTGTATCACATACTGAATAACTTACATTGACTGCATTTTGTTGTCAAGTGATTTTATGTGACTTCATTATGTTGTCATGTGACTTCATTATGTTGTCATGTGACTTCATTATGTTGTCATGGGATTATCTTATGTATCAAGTATTTATAAGAGAATGCAATATAATAAAAAAGAATGTGTTTGTTTGTAGATTTATATTGCTCCAAAGAAATTAAAACTTTTTTCTGTATGCAATAATAGTTTTTTAACATATTGAAGTAAGAAGTTTATCCTAGGAAGTGAAGAAACTTTTCATATGGGACCTGCACTTATATAAAGAGCACAGTATACATGTATATTCCATTCACTTCAGAATTGTTTTCCTTCTATTCACCATTATTACCTGGTATTGCATTATTTGCTTTTCTTGCATTTATTTATTATTATTTTTTTTTTTAAAAAAGATTTTTTTTTATAAACTATATCAAATGGTTGTTTAATGTTCATTGATTAACTTTTTAGGAATCTAAAATTCAGATAGAAAATAAATGACTTTCTATTAACAAATTATTTTGAAAATAAAAGTCACTAAGCAGAAAGATGTACCGGTATATAGCTTTCTTACATTGCTCTAACTTCGGAAATTTCAATTTTTGTTTATTTGATTGTTTGTTTGTTTTTTTCCATTAATTAATAAACAGTTAAGAAATGATTAAAGTTTAGTTTATAAAGTACAAGAGATAAGAACTTTGTGATTATTTTATGAATGATAATCTTACAGGTATAATTGTTCCAAAAGAAATTTGTCAATAATTTGTCTTAATTAGTTAATAAAGATGATGATTGTTGATGATTTATGAAAAATTATTTTTTTACAATAAAGTTCAGTATTTCTTTATATTTGTTGCATTTATTTATTTATTATTATATGTAATACCAGTAATATTTTTTTATCTCTGTCGTCATGGATAATTTTAATCTTGCAGAGCTATCTTTATTACGAACATAGACATCAATGTGTAATTACTGTAATAGCCTACTACAGCCTGATTACTTGATTTTTGGATACCAACTCTTGTAATTTTGGGAGCATTATGAGCTAAATATAATGAAGTATGCTCATAATCATTAAAATACCCAAACTTTATTTGTAAACGGTTTACATTTGTTGATTTAATGTCAGAGCCTCAGAGATATACATGTAGTAAAAAAGACAAGTTTTATGAACCTGGTGCTCAGCATAAGGAATGAGCATTGACTGGTTTACCCAGTGTCAGGATAATGTGACTGGGGTTGTGATATGCATGTCTGTGGTATATTGCCATGGTGAGCTAGCTCCTTGACAAAAAGTTGCTCTGAGTGTACATTAGTACAAGCTTAAAGCAGATCATAATACTTGCACATCTTATGCATAGAAAACTTGATCTTGAATTATTCTTCAGAGATAGTTAATTTGCTCTCCATGCAAATATCTGATATGTTGCTGATGCCACATCAAACAACTTTACAATCAACCAACCAGAATGGCATGATGCTTGGAAGCAAATGATCTTTGGCCTGCCTGTATGTTAGTTTGTTATTCCGGGCATGTTTGTCTATTCACCTCCTATCTGTCTGCTTGAGTGTCCACCTTATGTGGGAGGTTGTGGATTTGAATCTCGGCTGGATCATACATAATATACTAAACAAAAAAGTTAGAGATTAAAAGTGTTGATAACCCTTGCCATGTGTGTTCGAGCATTATTGTCAATCAGAGGAAGTTGGGCCTATAGCAAAAGTAAAAAGTCTATAGAAGGATGAAAAATTTCATCTCTATACATGTACTACACACCTGAAAAGACCAAAGATCGAACACAGTGTAGCTCAGTATGTCCATCAATAAATATCCCACGCCATACCTTACAGAGTAATCATGTCTTTTTCATGGATGAATCTAAATTTTGTGTCGACTTTCATGGTGATGGAAGGCAAGTATGGCATATGGTAAATGAACAATGTACTATATATAGGCACAAAGTAAAATATTTACGATATTGTTGTACTGTATTGTTCTGCATGATTGTTTTGGCAGCAACTCAGGAGATGGTATGGTAAAGTATGCAACTGCCAAATAATAGAAGCTAACAACTGTGCTACTTAAGGATTGGCAAATTTCAGTGATTATTTGCCAATAATCCTCTGGCTAGATGATGTCATGATGTTGGAACAAGTTGAACCACTAGTCTGTAAGCACTTGGATTAGAATGATGAAGTCAGTTTCTCACTGTTAGACAAGAAATCCACCTTTTCATATTTTGTCTAAAATGAATGTTTAACTACAGCACATTCAAACCTGTTTTATTGAGCCAAGTTACTAAGATAAGTTCTTTCAGGCTGTAGTAGCTCATAGTCAGCTAAATGATGCCTTTCTGTGAAACTGCCAGTGTGCTGGAATTGATTCCTTAGCCATGACACAGCACTTTGTGACACATTAAATGCTGTGCAACTGTCCTTTGGCTCTGTCCAGATTGCAACATATTAACTGCTTTGGCACTTCAAATGCAGTCGGTTGATGCTGCATAATGGTAGAATGAATAAAAAGGTTCACAGATGCCAATGGATTAAGAAAATGTCGAGTTTCTTGCAGAATTAAGCTTAAACCAAAAATTGACATACACCTTTGACCTTCCAAAACCAATTTTATTTGAATCCCATTCTAATATATTTGTTTATAACCAAGTATACATGAAGAGCATGTGCTTATAACAACTGTAATTTCTAAAGCAATAGATCCTATTATAATGTGGAGACATTCAGATGTCATTATCGTTTTATATACATTACATGATATTTCTGTTAAAAGTACTTTTTTGCTCACCTGAGCTGAAAGCTCAGATGAGCTATTGCGATGGTTCACCGTCCGTCGTCTGTCGTGCGTCGTGCGTCGTCCGTCGTGCGTTAACATTTTACATTTTAATCAACTCCTCTAAAACTACCAACCCAAATTTGATGAAACTTGGTGATGATGATGTCTGGGTGGAGGCCTTTCAGATTTGCACATATGAAGGAGTTATGTCCCCTTGGGGCCCCATAAGGGGGGAAATAGTGAAAAACTTTAAAAATCTTCTCCTCTGAATGTACAAGTGATATACCTTAGTTATTTCACTTATAACATTCTTAGGTCATCTAGTTTTAGATTTGCACAAATGAAAGCGATGGGGCTCAAAATGGGGAAATGGCAAGGAACTTAGTGGGAAAATTGCTAAAAATTATTTATTTGTCACTATATCTTGAAAACTATTAACTTTTTGTATAGGCATTTATATTAGAATATTGTAGGTATTGCGACAACAATCATTTTGATATATGGTTCAAGGTCATATGTTGAAAGGTCAAGGTCACAGCTGCAAAAATAGACTTAAATCGCTAATTATCTTGAAAACTATTAACTTTTTGTATAGGCATGTATATTAGAATATTGTAGATATTTGGACAACGATCATTTTGATATATAGTTCAAGGTCATATGTTGAAAGGTCAAGGTCACAGCTGCAAAAGAAAAGTTAAATTGCTAATTATCTTGAAAACTATTAACTTTTTGTATAGGCGTGTATATTAGAATATTGTAGGTATTGACATGACGATCATTTTGATATATGGTTCAAGGTCATATGTTGAAAGATCAAGGTCACAGCTGCAAAAGAAAAGTTAAATTGCTAATTATCTTGAAAACTATTAACTTTTTGTATAGGCATGTATATTAGAATATTGTAGGTATTGACATGACACTCATTTTGATATATGGTTCAAGGTCATATGTTGAAAGGTCAAGGTCACAGCTGCAAAAGAAAAGTTAAATTGCTAATTATCTTGAAAACTATTAACTTTTTGTATAGGCATGTATATTAGAATATTGTAGATATTTGGACAACGATCATTTTGATATATGGTTCAAGGTCATATGTTGAAAGGTCAAGGTCACAGCTGCAAAAGAAAAGTTAAATTGCTAATTATCTTGAAAACTATTAACTTTTTGTATAGGCATGTATATTAGAATATTGTAGATATTTGGACAACGATCATTTTGACATATGGTTCAAGGTCATATGTTGAAAGGTCAAGGTCACAGCTGCAAAAGAAAAGTTAAATTGCTAATTATCTTGAAAACTATTAACTTTTTGTATAGGCGTGTATATTAGAATATTGTAGGTATTGACATGACGATCATTTTGATATATGGTTCAAGGTCATATGTTGAAAGATCAAGGTCACAGCTGCAAAAGAAAAGTTAAATTGCTAATTATCTTGAAAACTATTAACTTTTTGTATAGACATGTATATTAGAATATTGTAGGTATTGACATGACGATGATTTTAATATATAGTTCAAGGTCATATGTCAAAAGATCAAGGTCACAACTGCAAAAGAAGACTTAAATTGCTAATTATCTTGTAAACTATTAACTTTTTGTATAGGCATGCATATTGGAATATTGTAGATATTGACGTGGCAATCATTTTGATATATGATTCAAGGTCATATGTTGAAAGGTCAAGGTGACAGCTGCAAAAGAAGACTACAGTCACTTTATGCATATTAGCTGCTTATTAATGAAATGTGACTGAATATTTCTGATTAATTTTTTTGGGAGTTCTTGAGTTTCTTTAAATTTTCTGTACTTGATATATTGTCTGTTGCACTTTGTAAACAATTTTGGAGATATTCTCAGGTGAGCGTTAAGGCCCATGGGCCTCTTGTTTTGTCTAGTATATTTTAAAATTTGAGATACTACTTTTTCACTAAGTACTAAATAAGCATCAGAAAGACAGATTATCCACTAGTTTTCTTGGTACCAGATAATCTGACTGGGGCAGTTAGCTTGCCTGTGGCATGCTGACTTGGTTAGCTAGCATCTTAAAAGAAATATCCCCGAGTGTGCAACAGTACAAGACAATAATACACATCACTAACTGACTAGAATTACTACATTTTAGTTATGAATATGCATAAGTACAAATAAATAAAACACAATATATGACAGCTAATAACATCAAATAATGACATAAACATAATAATAGTCTAATAACATAATGCCATTAAGTGACGGACTATGAACCAAAGATACCCATCTCTTTATTGAGTCACTCGTGTTTGATAACTAACCAGTATATTTAAACCTGCTTCTTTAAAAACTGACGAAAAGAAGGTTTACTTATGGCTTAGTAAGAAAACCTCCTTGTTGCTACTTAATAAAGTAAATGTTCATTGTTATATATCAATAAAACAACCAATGTTAGTCACCCTTCAACAAAGCAGGTATTACTTGTTTTACAAGGGTTTTTTTCTTATTTTTCAGTGAATATGCATTTTTCCATTGTCTCAAAGATCACTCTGCATTCTTGAAAATACATGTAATTATATAGTACATGGTATTTGTAGATGTAGGAGTCTACTTTAATTGATAATCTATAGGACTTTCAAAATTCAATATAGTGCATAATATGCAAATTAAAGTTCAAAAGGTGATTAATATCTGATACTGTATACAATTTCTGTACTACATGTACATTCTGTTATAGCTAAACATTTGTACGGATTTAATACAGATTCCATTGGTAGTTCCTGATCACTTGACTTCCTGACCTTTAAGTTTCATCAGCATTTCATTAAAATTACAACTGTGAGGCCAACTGATATCTTTAGCATGACCTGTAAATATGAATAACAAATGGTTAAAATGTGAACTGGGTCTGAAATAAAGACTTCAAATGGAATCAAAAATTGGTTCCATAGGTTGCAAATGATAAATGCAGCTAAGAACATGAAACAAAAACAACAAAAAAAAATGAAATAAGAAAACTGGACAAGATAAATACATATAAAATAACTGATTGTAAATCAACACTAGATATAATGACAGAACTGTTACATTGGTGGTTTAACTTGGAATTTATATTTAAGACTGATTTTACAAAATAATGAATCAACAACCACACATGACTACATCAATAAACAGATTTTAGCTCAACTGGCTTGTGCCAGATGAGCTTATGGCATGGTGTAGCGTGCGTGTGTGAGTAAACTTTAATCATCTTCTCTGTAAATACTTGGCCAAACGGAACCATATTTGGTGTGGAAGGTCCCTAGGTGGAATAGTTTAAAGCTTAAACAAATAAACTTCTTGCAACATCCAAGATAGATGTCATTGCTATAAATAGCAAAAAGTGCTAAATGGCCATTACAGGTTAATTTATCAACTGATTTAGTTCAAATTTGATATATAGAAAGTAGATAGATAGTCATTTTACATATACCATGATTTTCCCTCATGTTTATAATGAGCTCATAATTTACCATATAAGCAAATATGCTGCCATCAATAGCTGATTCTTTAAAAATCTTCTCTTCTGAAAATACTGGGCCAAATGGAACCATTAATTTGGTGTGGAAGGTCGTTAAGTGAAGTAGTTTAAGTTTATACAAATCAGCTTCTTTCAGTATCCAAGATGGCCATCGTTGCTATAAAATGAGATGCAACTTGTCTACCAGTTGAGCAATGTAGGCCCAATTGGGACTCTTGTTTAAACATTAGGTAATTAAATTTCAATTATTGTTCCATGAAGTATTTCGAGTCA
The DNA here is from genome assembly GCA_029721355.1 of Tegillarca granosa. NCBI lineage: Eukaryota > Metazoa > Mollusca > Bivalvia > Arcoida > Arcidae > Tegillarca > Tegillarca granosa. The sequence continues at coordinate 33,990,558 of CM056606.1, read as the reverse complement.
CAAAATAATTTACTATGTAACTATAATGAAGCTGGGTAAAGAACAGTGAGATTAAATACATGTAGATTTTACATCAGCTTAAACAACTGACTAAACTTTAAATAACACATGTAATTGAGTTTTATCAATGGGAGCTATATTAACTTGTGATATCTGTATTTTGGTCATTTGAACATATGTGTGGATCATCTGCTACTAGTATCATACTAAGAGGAAAAGTTATTAAAATGTGCATCTGTAATTCATCACAGTCAACACAACAAGGAAGACTTTAATTTTAACAAGAATGCCATGGATTTAAATGTCTCGCCTGGTTAGATTTTGATCGAGTAGAAAATACATTACTTTAACATAAACTTTCACATCGCCTACGGCTACACTGCAAAAGTAACACCTAAGTCTTGCCTTATGGCAATTGGCGGGCTCGATAAAAATGATACAAGATAAATGAACATCGAGATTACTGATTATAAAACTTAACATTTTCACAAGAACTGAACATTTATTTTCAAATTAAAATGGTACCCACTGGTGTGGTTCTAGTATTTTTAAGATTCTAATCATCCTACTTATTTAACCAAACAATATACTAACAACCTGAAATATTTATGTGTAAACAAATATATTTATATAGCATGATACAGTACATGTGTACTAGGTTTAAAGGTGGTGTAGCTATTGAAGCACCTAAACATCTTGTCAGGAACATAACGAACAGGCCTACAAAACTGAAACTTTGATATTCTTTGCAGAGTTGATGGAACTTGACCTTTATTCTTTAGAATATTATAATATCCTTTTCATGAAGAAAAACATTTTTGTAACATAAATCATATAACCTATCTAAATTACAATATTTTGTTTAACATGCAAATTTTACTTTGTGCATTTATATGACCTACCTTCTTCAAGCTTGTTGCTGTGCTGTCATCACCATTAGCAGTGTAAATTTATAATGTGACCTTGGTTTGTAACAGTGGTTTGTGTTTTAAGTTATACAGCATTAATTGCAGTGAAGCATACATACTAATTACATGTACATGTATAAGCAAAAAAATTTGTACAACTGTCAATAAGTTGTCTTTTGCTAAGAAAGAACATTAAATTCAACTGAGAAGCTCAGTGGTAAAGCATTCACATCTAGAGCAGGAGGTAGGGGGTTTATACCCTGGCAGGGTCATTCATAAAACTAAAGTTTGAGACATTGCGTCTTCACTGGGCACTCGACATTGGGAGGAGACAGTATCAACTAATTCATCGGTAACAGAATAAAAGGACAAGGGGAGTAGTATGCTTGTCTACGGCATGGTGACTCAATGAGCTAGACAATAATATAGTTGCTCATTTCACACATACACAAACTTGTGAGATTAATCCATAGAGATTAATTATCTTGCTATTGTCACGAAAAGCTGAAAAGTTTTGATGTGACATAAAACAACAATACAATGAATCCACCAACTAATATTCATTAAACTTTTGGTGAGCTTTTAATTGAGTTTACAAAAAGCTATGTAAATACTAGTACATGTAGTTGATTGCTATTAAATCATGTATATTCGGATATTCTCTAGTTTTTTCCACAAATTCAAACTCAATTTGTTCCTGTAACACAGTTTTAATCATTTCTTATTCCCATTCCACCTCAGCCTTATCTTTTTAACATAACTTCAAATTTTCCCTTTTCCTGACCTATCACGTTCTCTCCTCATTTTACTTCCTTTCCAGTTTTTTAAATCAAAAGATTAATTACTAGAGACGTACAATTTATACAGAAAACAGCATCCATTTTTAGTTATCTATGATAAAGACATCATCATCATCATCATCATCATCATCATCATCATCATCAGTTTCTTTTGATTAACACACAGGTTCAGAAGCATTGTTTACACTAGTAAGCTCCCTTCCAGATGACTGGCTAGCTGCATGCATGGCAGATTTCACCCCATGTCTCCATTCTTACTATCATGGGGGTTGGACTTCCGCTCTCTACAATATCTTTCTGTTAGCTCTTTTCAAGACATCTTTGGATGGCCAACACCTCGCTTTCCAGCAACTTGTAAATCATGTGCACACTTGATTGCAAAAGGTTACATATTATTTTATTTATAAGAATAAAATACAAAAACTTTACTTATTTTTATTGGTTTTTTTATTCATATTCACTTAAAAAGGACATGTTACACAAAGTTCAATGAGACTTTAAAAAGTTCACTGGAAATGAAGTGATGTTTTCATTATAATAATTATATAAATGATCCTCAACAGTTTCAATGAAAACATCACAGATAATCTATAAAACAACTAAGTGTTGATGACAACAACACATTATAAAGATTCTAAGAAGACAACAAGGTAAATAGTCCATGTTGATATAGAACTTATCGTATGGAAACATTAGAAATATTTCTATAACAAATAAAATCTCAAACAAGACATAAGGCATGTGTGTGTGTGTGTGTGTGTGTGTGTGTGTGTGTGCGTGTGTGTGTGTGTGTGTGTGTGATATCAAACTCAAAATATGAATCTTGAAAAAAATCAAATTTGATAACTTCGAACATTTATATACTCCAAGATCCAATATTGACCATTTCTATACCATTGGAATACTTTCTATCAAAAAGCAAGTGAATTACATGCATTTAAAGCATTTGTGAATGAATACATACATGCAGAATCTACAGTGAGTCTATCTTCCTGATTTTTGCTAGTTTTCCTCCCATCCTCCCAGAAAATAAATCTTTCCTCGGTTGCATTATGTATAAAGTATATATAATTACAGAGGTATTCTTTTTTATATAATTTTTAGATGTGCACACTATATTCAGATTAGGGAACTTTTTTTTATCCCTTTAAATTCATTTTCACAAAATAAACATAAAATGTGTATCAAATGTAAGACAATTAAATTTACTTTGTATACGAAACCATTTCCTCAATCCTTTTTATAAAACATACAATGCATCTTCATGATTGATTGGAATACAAAATTACCACAAAAATCTTGTGACATTGTCCGTGTCTATATAAATGCATGCTTAGCTTAAATTTACTCTGTGAACACCAGTGACAGACTTCAAATTTAAAACACTTTACTTGTTCGTTTAGCATTTATGGGACCCAGTGGCATTGCAGGGGAGACAATTCTATCTGTGGGCAGTTTATGAAGGACGGCTTCTTGAGTTCCAGATGGTGCTTTATTGAGTAACTGATCAGCATAAAAGAGTGCCTATAATTAGAAACATAAACATATACTTCCTTTATTATACATGTAATCATAATTATGGTTCCCGAGATAAAAGATAAAAGTAAAATTAAATGAAAATGAACTTGAACTTTAGTTTCAATTTCTTCAGTGTTCTAATAAAAAAGTTTTGTTACAAATTTTAAAACTAATCAAACTGTCTGTCAAAAACTTTGACTTTATTTATCGAAAATCATAACCAATAATTTCACATTAGATGCTCACACTTCTTCTTGCCTTACAATCAAATAAACAAACAAAAAACTTATTGGAAATCCCTATCTTTCACGCACTGACTGTTTGTTAGCCTACCTTTGGAGCACTGACTGTTTGTATACCAATAGACCTAGTGAGGACTTTTCTAAGACCGCCCAGTCTTGTTGTGGCTGATAACGCTCTCATCTTATCCAGACTGGTTGGTATTTGTTGTTTAGGTCTTGGTATTAATCCTAAATCACCAAGTTGATAATGAGGCAGGGTTCCATCCTTGGACCTAGCAATGGGTGACATTGGCATTTCACTGAAAGGAAAAACATAACCAATCAATGATGTAACATTTGAAAACTCAGCACTGCTTAATACTGTACCCTAGCATATCCCACTCGTTCCTCAAAACTTGAATAGAATAATGGTATTGTAATGTTTACAAAATTTCCAGAAAAATACATTTACAAAAAAAAAAAAAAAAAATATCAACAAGAATCATGCACATGCGTGTGTTATTTATACAGTTATCTAGATTAAATAGTGTAATATAAAAAAGCAGAGATTACAATATCCTGTAACATTTGAATTCATCTTCATATATTTAAACACAACATAGTTTAAACTAAAACACAACTCTTACCCTTTCTGTATTCCTTTTTTACTGCCTGGCATTTCACCAGCACTTCTTTGTCTAACTCTGAATTGTTTTCCAAGTTCCGCAGGGTGGGGACCAACACCTGTTACAGCAGCACTATTTAGTAGTATAAGTAGATTTTCTAACATAAAATCCCTCCTCTCGATCTCGTTCAGGTCATCACCATCTTCTAACAGATCATCTGGACCAGTTTTCTGCAAATTATCAAAAGTATGAATATAAGAGTAAAAACTGGGTATCTTGTACATTGATAATTGAATCAAATTGATTTTTGTCTGTTTTTATTTTAATTGTTAATGTTTCATCTCAGTTTTATTGCTAAATCACCCTATAACACCAAAATTTAACTGGACAACCGGGGTGATATATCAATGTTTAAATGTTCAATATAATATTTCTATAAATTGGAGTTCAAAGTTCACTCATCACCAGCCTAACATATTAATGTCTCTAATATTTTATAGAGAATTCTTTTTATGTAAATTTACATTTCTGCACAAAAAGACATTCCAAACTAAAACTGACAATAGGTCTTGATTCTCATTAAAATTCTTAAAACTCATTTTTTTTCCCATGAATTAAATTATTTTTTGCCTACCCTCAGAGCTATTTTTAAAGCATTTGCACTTTCAGCTAGCACTCTATCCAGTTTATCTTTTTGTTTTCTTTGTGCTACAAGGCTGTCTTGTGTCTCCTGTAAACTATCTTCATATTGTTCTTTCTCTCTTGCTAACTGCTGCATTTCATCTCTGTTTACATTCAAAGAGAACAAAATACATTTAGGGTATTTAAAGTTTTAAATCAAACATTTAAAAGTTAAATTGAAACTTGTCCCAAGCCTGAAGACTAATTTGGCTTATTACAGTTTCATTCATGTGAAATGGCTGAGTACAAACCGCTCTTCTCTCTATCACCACCAGGATGTTAAATTAAATATTCATTTAATCAATCAATCATCCTTTCAAATATTTTCATATGATATAGTACTAAGACTTGGCTTTATTTATCTACATAATGTAAAGAATTTCTTTAATGCTATTAAATTAGATAAATAAATTCCTAAATACTGTATAAGTTTTTATATAAGTGTGTGTTATATTTGCTGCTCCCAGGAATAAGTTTGTAGTCATGGTAACTTACTTTGTTTAAAAAAAAAAAAAAAAAAAAAAAAAAAAAATTAAATGAATAAATGAACTTATCATATACCTCTGCGCTTCAGTTGTTTGACGTAAAAGATCAAGTTCTGCTTCTAATTCTTGATATTCTCCCTCACGTAGTTCATACTCCCCAATCATTGCTTCCTGATTCCTACATTTCTCTGTTAACATTCTTATCAGCTAAAAATAAAATAAATCAAATTGCACATCAATCTCAAAGTCTGAATTTATTTTATATTCCAATTATTTTTATTGTAACTTGTAATTTAAACCAGAACATATACTTACAAAGTTTTTATGTCTATGCATAAATTCGACTTCTTCTCCTTAGTGTCAAATACCTTTATTTTTCTTTCTTTCTTTATTTTTTTTTGTTTTGTTTTTGTTTTAATGTTTTTTTTATTGTAGTTAGAATTGTCTGCAGTGTTCAAAGGTGGCCCTATCTTTTTCATACAAAGGTTGTTTTTAGTGTGTATTAGTCCAATAAATGGAACATTTATCTTCATTTAGTCCCATAAAGAAGTAAATCAGTTTTCCATGGTTTAAGTTTAAGGCTTTGTGATCAAAATAACATCATAAATCTTAAAGCAGTAATTGGGTTTTCAGTCCACACTTCTTAAGGATAAAAGCCAATGGACGTACAACCAATCTAATTCCTAGAGCAGTCTTTAATTAGGTTAAACCAAAAAGTAATATGTATCATGCTGTTTTATAATTTCAAAAGATAAACACAATAATAAGACAGTGATTTATTATCTACAGGTACAAACTAGAAATTCTAATATCATATAAATCACTTACTTTTTGATTGCTATAATTTTTCTTTGCCATCTCTTTCTCTGTTGCTTCTAACATTTCTATTTGTTGTTTTTGTTTTTTAAGTTCTTCTTTATATTTATCATTTTCTTGAATAATTTCCATATTCTTGTCAGAAGTTTTCTTGATTTGAGTTGCTAGTGACACATTTTCTCGTATTGTTCTTTTTGTAGTTTCTGCCATTTGTTTATTGGACACCTTACGGAACTCTCCAGCAACTTCATTCACCCGAGCAATCATTTCTTTTTTCAACCTAGAAATTTAAAACACAAAAATTAAAAATATGAAATTTCTTTTCATTATTTTAGGTCACATCTCAAATAATCCTAGACCATTATTAGATAATTCATATCAAAAAGATATTTAGCACATAAACTTCTACTTAATATAGAAATGCTGATGCACTTTTTTTTATGTAATTATGATAAAAATCTATGTTGACTAAGTGCTTCAAAGGATAAACATGGTGATTTCAAACCTCAACCTTCCTTAATTAATACAATGTAAATCCTTTTTTTGTTGCTCACCTATCTTTATCCATTACTGCCTTCTTTTCTAAGTCATATATAATTTTTTCATGATCTACATCTTTCTGAGCCAATGCCTGCTTCATCTCCTCAAACTGCCTCTCTAATTCAACCTTTTGAACCTCAAATTCCTCAACTGATGCCAATCTACCTCCTATTAAACAAAAAAGAAGAGAGTAAGAATTAATGCTTTACTTTATCAGTGTTCACAATTCCGGTAATCAGTTCAACACTTTAAATTACTTTAATCATTTTGATGTTAACAAGTCGGCTTTGTCATCCTTTAACATTTAAAAAGTCAAACAAAGCTGGCTGAAGACAAAAGTTAATTCTGAGGTATAAAAGTGGCAACGCAAACAGAAAGAATGAAAATGATTGACCTAACAACTTAAAGTAAAGTAACTTTTCTATGGATCGAACAATTTCAATCATTTTCTAAAGCTTATGTCTCATTTAAAATCCATGTATGCCACCTTAACATAAATTAAGAGTCATTTGTAAAATCAAAACTGCCTTACTGGCTACCCATTTATATTGGCCAATTATGTAGAGACATCAAAGTTAAATCTTAATAATTTGAACCTGTAGTATCCATTCTCTCATCTAGACATTTAGCTGAAGCATAGATTTTAATGAATGCCAAACAGCTGTTTTGCTGACGTATAAATTAAAAAAAAAAAAGAAAAAAAAAAAAAAAAAAAAAAAGAGCTGAATTTTAAAGAATTTCTTCAATTTATACCACAGTATAATGTTTCATTCCTTTCAGCCAACCATCCCCACTTGGTTGGAACTAAATGTACCATTAACTGTATTAAAATGTGAAAATGTGCAATGATTAAAAGTGAAAAATTACCAAGAGCCATATTTTCAGAGGATAGACGGTCCTTTGTTTCTTGAAAATCTGCCCTTAGTTGCTGTAACTGGGCATTTGCCTGTTCTTTTTCCATTTCTCTTGCCTGTTGTAATCCATGGAGTCTGTCATTCAGGTCATATATTTCATTGTCTGGAAAAAGAAAAACAATAAAATAAGATTTAACATCAAAATGTAACCAGGTTAATAAAAGGTTATGTAAACTTTATCAATTCCTAAAAATCCTAAATCAATTTTGGGGTAAAATATCTGGAGGATTTACGAGCAGAAAATTAAAATTTTTATCCAATGTTTGACGCATCACGGACCAGATTTATACTTAAGGTATTAGTACAATTTCAAAAAATATTTCCAGTTTTATTAAAGTTTGTAAGTATGATATTCCTAATGCACCAAATGTAGTCCATGATACATAACTAGACACCCCTAACCTTTCAAGATGTAGTTTTCCTAAACATTAACTTTAATGAGTAGAGAATGCACACTTAACATCCAAATATCAACATACAGTGTACCAACCAATGTTCTCACTACATAATACCTCAATAAATAGATTTTCAAAAAGCAAATTAGACTTACTATATCCCAAAAATTCATTCACTATTCATTTTATAAAACACCTTTTAGATCACCTTTTAGACAATACCAATAAAATGCACCCATACAAGCCAAAGGCTAACTATTTTTGTCAACTATGGTGATAAATGTACCTTTCAACTGAATTTCACGTTTGTAAAACTTCTCATTGTCCTTGATATCTTTGGACATCTGATCAAACTTTCCCTGAAATTGTGAATTTCTGACCTCAAGCTCATCACACTTCTTTTGATATCTAAAATATAATGGAAAAATGAAACAATTATAATTAAAAATATATTTTTTCCAATTCACTCAGTTTGCACAGAGGTTCCAGCTAATGAAGGCTATCATTATATATATATATACGTGTGCATGACAGATGCAGAGGAATGTAGCCAGTCTGGGCTAGTTGTGTTGTATATAGTAGATATAAAAGAGTAATGTACTGCCAGACTTTCTAGTCCGGATCCTGAGCCTTGTGATATAGTGCTCACCTATCATCCAGAAGGGCCGGGTTCGATACTTAGCTGGGGCTCTCAGTGAGGATGAGGTTTTTCAGGTGTTTTTTTTTTCCTCCTGTTGCATATGGGCATGACAGATGCAGATGAAAATCTAAAATCCACAATCCTCATTGACTTTAGCTTGCATGGCGACATAAAAATTTCAAGACAGTTCAAAGTGTCATAAGTTTGAATGCAGCAGAGGCATTTTGTAACCTCAGAAATGATTGTCACTGGTTTAATGTCAGGAATAGGGAGTGAAAATGTCACTTATTAGTGTACACTGGCAAAATACCCACATGTACATAATGTAGCAAAATTTGTGTAATTATGATCGTATACTGGCACAGTACTTAAATGAAATTGCAATTTAATATTTGAGTACTGGGTTGGGTAGGAATTCTATCTTAAATTGTTTGAAAAATTCCCTGCTGCTAAATTAAAAATTTTAATCGATAGCAATCTGATATGACAGGTTTGTTAACAAATGGAAATAAGGCTCTGGATTTGCTATACCTTGCGAGTCTGTTTTCCAGATCTCTTATCTGAATAATATAGTATTCCTTTGACAGCTCATTCAGCTGATCGCTCATGGATTTTGATGGTGATCCTCGTCCAGATTTCTTGGCACTCTTCTTGCCCTTCTTTCCACTCTTCTTCTTTTTGGGAGGCATTTTCGATTATTTCGCAAAAACAATTGGGTAGCTTTAGAAGATTTTTGTTAATTGAAACGACTTTATCTACCGGAAATTTCGACCACCGGTACCATTAGCTGGTTGGCGGAAAACCCGATGAATTTTCACATCGCTGAATGTTTACTTCTCAGTAAATCCACGATATGATATCGCCATTTTGTTGTCAATAAAGACTGTGACGTCATCACTTAGATACGATCCAGCTACATTCTCAAAGCCATTTTTCTACCAAATTTGAATTAATTAGATATGAAATTAAATTCTAGCTACCCTAATCAAAATAATACAATCAATTTTTCTAATGATAAAAATATCGGTTCTTCTCTAAAATACATATCACGTGACAATGATAAGGAAAGTCACGTGACTCTGAAAAATGGTGGCTAAATCAAAGTGGAGAAAAATTTTATATGAAAATCAAAATGTGCCAGATAACTATGTTGATGAAACATTTCTTTATGAACTAAAGAAGAATCGTAATAAGTCTTATTAAGAAATATTTTATAAACAAACCTTTGCTTAATTACCAAAGCCAATCATAAAATTTTTTATAAAGATACATTTTTAAAAATCATTGCTTTGCCCAAAAATGACCCTATTGGGTTATTTCAGATTTACTCCAGACCTCTCTTATTAATGACAACGGAATTTGGGAAAATATTTAATGTATTGGTTAGAAATTCAGTTTTTCCCTAAGCTTAATGATGTTATCCATATGTTTATGGAGGTAAGATTGTTCTGGAATATACAGACAAAAAACTATCAAAGACTTCTTGGAATCCCAGGAAAAAAGTTATTATGCTTAAAGATTCCATGGTAATAAATTTTTGTTGTCATCAATGGAGTGGGGTGTCATAATTTACATGTAGCAGTCTGGGTATCTCAGTTGATAGAGCACTCATCTATAGTGTGGGAGGTCCCAGGTTCCATTCCTGGTCTGACCTTGCATTTTTCTCTCTCCTGTTTCATACAATTTTAAGTATCTTCTTCAAGTACATTTTTTAAGTTTTCTAAAAAAAATGGATATTATCACTATTTTATACATATCTTTCACAGGGAGAACAAGTGTGGGTTCTTTGGCAAAGAAATTGGCATGTCAGTAGCAACAGGCACTCATCTTGTGTTCATGCAAACTTTTTATGCATAAAAATTGTCATTAGTAACACTGTTACACTTTACAATTTTCTGAAATTCTATATTAGCAGATTTATGTAACAGCACCAATTCATTTTTTCAGCACTAGAGCTGTTAAGTTTTAACAAATCCTGTTTAAAAATAGTAATATCGGTCTTGCAGAAATATATTCAAAATAGAATTTTGAAAAATCTTGGTAATAGTGGTAATTAGTCCAGCTTGGTCGAGTATATCAAGGTATTCCAAGCATAGGAATGATAGGAGGGAATTATAGTATTAAACGAAAAATGAAGATTAATGCCTCTGGTTTCAAAAGATCAACAGATGTATGCATTTTGAGAAATTAATGGTCTTTTCAATTGTTTATTCTTACTCATCCATCCAAACAAACATTCACAGAAAATCAAAACTGAAGTAAAACTATCTTGAAACAGAAGTCATAGTTCAAACATCTCATTGCTACAAGTTACTTTGCTTTCTTTTTTCACACAAGATTATGCACATAGAAACTGATTCAATATATTTCATTAACAAAAGCTGATTTAAACAGACTGTAGGTTTTAGTGTATTTACTTTGAAAAATACCTTCACCCCAGTCCTAAGGTTTAGTAAAACATTTTGTAGTGGTACTTTTAGAATATGCATGTGTTTTTTAGCTTTGACATATTCTTTCACTTCCATGAACTGATATTATTTTATGCCAGAAGCAAGGGAAGACAAGATATGATTAACATATATTAAGAAATAAGTTCTTCATGGCAACTAGCAGCTGCACAAGTTGCAAATGTCTTGATAGCATCAATAAATGAATATTACTCTCCAGTACTAAAATAAACAAAAAGTTAAGACTACTCTGATATTGCTTAACCTGTAGTGAGCTAATATTTCCAACCAATCAACAATCAACAGGACAAGTTTAAATTTGTTCAAATATACATTAATAATCTGCCTTTAAGTGTTTAATTTGGTTTTGTAAAATCATATTTTTCAGTTTACATCAGAAATTATGATTATTGGAATGTTGTTCGTGAATCAGGGGAAGTAACTCAGCAGATTAGCAGGTAAATTCTACAGTTGAGTCAAACTTCAGTAACACAAATATCATTTGCACAATATATTTCATAATTCGAAGTCTTAATTGAACACGGTTAATTATGTTTTATTATCGTTTTGTGTTTAAAATAAAAGTGGAATCAACGTACCAAGCACCACATTAAACCTGATTTTAAAACTGCTCTATGAGTTAGCTAGAATTAATTGAAAGTATAAATATTTCAATGAGGTACAAATTATTCAAATAAATGATGTACATGTATTATTATTTTCAAAATAATACTCCAAAGAAATTTTTTGTTAACAAATTGAGCCTATCATCAAGTCACATGATCACCTTGTACCTACCACAAATCAAAGAACTCACATTCAGAAGGAACTATTATTTTCTGTGGAAAATGAAATTGATTCAACTTAAGAGCTATGGTATGAGATTTCTTATGGTAAAACAAAATAAGTTAATAGTGGTAATACAGTAAAATGTTTCAAAGTACACACATTTTTTACATGGATGATGGCATTTGAAATATTTGATAAAACATTTGGTAAACAATTATTATTTTGTAGTGTATGCCTATTTGTATTGGTATATATCTTTATGAATGAAAAGACATTGTCTCCAGAGTATTTGGTTGCCATGGCAACATTGTTTACTGTAGTTGGGTACATCTTCAATATTTATGTGACAAAATTTTGTTTTTCGGAAGAGGAATCGAAGAGAACAGGTAAATTTAAAAGAAATATAAGTACATGTGTTTGATAAATATTTAAAGAATATATAAAAATTATAAATTGCATGTAAAAAGCATTTATCATAGTTGTAAAATGAGTTTTATTTTAAAATGTTTTAATATAATCTGCTTTAAAAATAGATATGTTAAAAGATGTTAAATGAAGAAAAAAGTACTTGGTGAATTGATGTTTGAAAATAAATCCTCACACACTTGATAACAGTTCTTTACTGGCCCAGATACCTAAACTACAAAAGTTATGACAAAATTTAAAATTTGATTGTTAAATTTGTCTATATTGCTTTCATTTCAGTGGTAGATGATATGAAGACAGCTCTCATGTTTGCAGGGTTTAGCTTTGGTTTATCACCAGTACTGGTTACCTTGACCGAAACAGTTTCCACAGATACCATATATGCAATGACAACTGTTATGCTTTTAGCGAATCTGCTGTTTCATGATTATGGAGCCAATGCTGCAATGTGAGTGAAACCAGCTTTAGTAATTCTATATTTGAAAACTTACTTTTTAATAGCATAAAAATACCTGTTCCACATATTTCAATTCAATGGACCTCTCTGTTGAAAATTTTTGATCTAGTATCACAATGTCTATATTGCAAAGTGTTTGAAATAATTGTTATGAAAAAAAAAACATTAGATTACATCCATGAATATTTGAGTAGTTTATTTTTCAAATTGTAAATGAATGTATTTTGAAGTACAGTGTACTAGTAAATGCCAGATTAACAAGATCTTTTTTCACAACAGTGCATCATCTTTTTATATTTACAGGGTGTCCGAGGCATTGTCATTGAATGCTGGAATATTTGCATCTGTATGTCTAGCTTCCCGTCTCCATACATCATGGCATGCGTTTGCAGCTGTTACATTTTCACTTCAGATATTTGGATTATTTCCAGCATTTAGAAGAAAACTAAAGGTTTGTTCAATTAAATAGTACACAGTCAAATCTGTTTATTAAGGTCATTTATCAGAGTCAGACTTTGAAGTTACTCTCATGGATTCATCTTTAATATTAAGATAGTTTTATATGCTAGTTTGTACATTACCTTTCAAATTATTCCAAAACCAAATTTCCGTTTTGAATATCTTTCCAAATAAGAACTCCAGCTTAGGCTTATAATGAAAACCATCTGACTTTTGATTTTTTAAAAATTGTAATATCTCATATATGTAACTTCTAAGAGGGGGCCTTGGTGGCCGAGTGGTCTAACACATGCTTTTGCGGATCTAACACCACTCACTTTCCTGGGTTCAAATCCCACTCAGGACAGATCCTAGTGTGAGAAATGTTGTCAGTTGGCTTGCTGAAGTGTCGGTGGTTTTCTCTGGGCACTCTGGTTTCCTCTATCATCCCAGAACTGACCGCCTCGAAAATAAGGGAAAGAATCTTGACTGGGTTGTAAAACACCATTTACTTCACTCCATTCTTATCTTCCAAGAAATGGGTTTCAATTAGTGTAGCTTGCAACAAAATTTATTAACGATACTCTTTTTTTTTTTATTTACAGGCAGTTTTTCCAAATTCTCAAATGATACTGACTATTTTGTTGATCAGCATTTCTAGTGTTGGATTATTAACAGGTGTCACTAGGTGGCGCTATACTGTATACAAGTCTACACATATTTATTACGTTAATTTGTCCTGCATGGCTCATCAGTCTTCAACCATACAAAAAGTAAGTTTGTTAATTAAACATTAGGTGGAGCTATGTTGTATGCAAGTCCACAAATATTTATATTCCTGCAATGAAGTTTTGAAGGGTATGTTTTTGTCTCTTGTTAGTCTGTCAACATGCTGATTTCCTACATTTCTAAATGAATTCTAACAAAACTTTAAACAAATATTAACAAGCATAGAAATATGTGCCATGTAGGTTGAAGGTCAAGGTCAACAGGCCAAAGTTTAGAATTATTACATTTCTTCTTCAACCATAGAAAAAGTAAGTATAAGTTGTAAGTACCAGAATTTTTTATTAGTTTATTAATTTGTCATTTGTTGGTATGATAATTTTACCTGTTGGAAAAGGGTCCTATGAAAGCCATTGATATAGCTTCTATGAGCAAAAGGCTGTTGTATACTAAAATGAAATGAATAGAAAACCTCACAAGCTATAGTCTTTGTACACTTGTTGGATTGTAGGCAGGTTTTACAATGTAAAATACTGGAGTTGACAATTATTCATTACAAAACTTGCAAATAAAGCTGATTGTGATGTGAAGGGTTTATCTGTTGTAGTAACAAAAAATGAGGACATGTCAATTTGTTATGGAATACTTGTCTGTGTGGTCGGAAGAACGTTTATCATTGTTATATTTGTATGATAAAAATCTAGTAGTGTCAACCTTTATGGAACTGAAGCCTCTGTGGGTCAGCTGGTCTAAAGCATGCTCACACAGTTAAGAGCCTCTCACTGCCTAGGTATGAATCTCACTCAGGCAGATCCTAGTGTAAGAAAGTTTGTCAGTTTGCTTGCCAAAGGTCATTAGTTTTCTACCATTTTCTCCACCATCTGAGAAATTATCACCTCAGTGTAAGTGAAAGAATTTTGAATGAGAAAAAAACATCATGAAATTACTTCTTTATGGAACTAGAAAATGAACTCTTGTCATCTGGGTGTTACATTTATAGCTGTTGTAACTAGAGAAGGTTAGCGGTAAACATACAACATGTTTACAGAGATAATAACCATTTCAGTCTTGGTACTTACGGGTGTAAAAAGGTTTAAGTTAGCTAATGTCTCCAATATAATTATAATTTTATTGGGAAATAAAAACAGTTTATACCCACCCTTCCACAAAGTATCTTTATATTGATCGATATTTTTGAATCCACACGTTGTTCATTCTATATTTGGGTATTGTACATGTAAATTCTGAAAATATTATGTTAAGGACTTCAAGATTTTTAGATGTGATAATAAAAATTGGGTCATTGCTTATAATGACAGAGAAACTTTCCATTCTTGCTAGTAAATCATTATTTCCAATAATGATTAGAAAAGTTTAAAATTTTTGCAGGTTAATTTATTGCTAACAGCATTTCTTTGAATTAGAGCATTTTAGACAAGACCATTTTATGTCTTGTACAAAGCAGACAAGAAACATTTGCACAAACTTATGAACCACATGCACTCATAAAAGCATACAGATAATGTTTTAAAGGAAAATTGATCTGCTAATTTCATAACACACAGTGACACACACACAACACACACCTGTCAAACATAAGAATGTGATTTTAATTGATTTGTATTTTTATGGTAATACTTGTACTTGTAGGTTTTTTATTTATTCAATTTTGTATTTTTAGTAATATTATGGACCATGGGATGAGGCCATAATAAAAGATTGATCCAGTAATTAAAAATTTAAGTATAAACCTAAAAGCACCTGTTACAAAGCCTTGTATGGATTACAGGTATGAGACTGGACTTATCAGTCTGTGAGAGACATTGTTGACCACCTGTCATGTAGATGGTCAGTCTGGGAGAGACAGTGTTGACTATCTGTCATGTAGATGGTCAATGGCTAAGGTATAGACAACAAACAGACTTAAAAAAAGATGAAAACAGAGGTATAAGAGGTACTGTGCCACAACTGATGGAAACATATAGAAATCTTGCATTGCTTTGTAAAAACAGTCCAACACAAAAACACTTCATGCTCTGTAATATGTGAAGTAAAAGTCTGTTCTAGACTATATACATTTATCAAGTCAGTACTAATC
This sequence comes from Tegillarca granosa, assembly GCA_029721355.1. Lineage (NCBI taxonomy): Eukaryota > Metazoa > Mollusca > Bivalvia > Arcoida > Arcidae > Tegillarca > Tegillarca granosa. The sequence continues at coordinate 33,974,633 of CM056606.1, read as the reverse complement.
ATGGTCATCATTGAATGAAGCAAGTGAAGTGATTCCTCTGATGGGCATTTGTCTGTTGCAAGATTAACTCCAGCAATCATCTGTAACAGTTTGGATGGACTGAAGTGTTGAAATACTGAATGTTCTGCTGAAGGTTATACTGCACAATCCTTGAAGAATGATTTTGTGAACTTATAAGATATATTTAACATCTGAACAATAACATAATAATTGAAGTTCTTTAAGAATAGACCATGCAGCCATCTAGATGTTATTGAAAGAATCTTGACTTTGGTGTTCAATACAATCAATCCATTTCACACAGTTTATAGGTAATAACATACATTCGGATAAAACATGGTTCAAGCACATATCATAAATAAATGGATATTTAGTTATAAAATTGAGTTGTTGCTTCAGATAATTATTTCTTACTGATTTTTAACCTATCTGCCTATAAAAATGACCAATAATGAACCTTTAAATAACTTTTGTCTATCTTACCTACACAAAATAATATACAAACCAAGAAAATGGTATTTTGTCGTACTAAGTGGTTTATGCAAGGGCTATTCTTTTGCACATTGCAACACTGAAGTCATCATAACATCATTGAACTGCTTTTAGACTGGCTAACAATTTTGTGGATTAACCTATAAATTAACCATTACACTAAGCAACAAGACACAATACAAGAGTGTTTCACTGTACCACATCATCTGTAGTGGCTAATGGTGGCCTACTTTTTAATCTTTACCCAGGTGTCTATTGCATGCACTGAAGCATACGGCTTGGGTTTGTGTTTCAAAAACATGCCAAAGACATGTGTGGAAACTGAAGACTTGGATGATCAGATGAGCTATATGTATGGTATGGTTAACCTGTAGGTCAGTCATCATGTGTAAATTTTGTACAATGTAACTATGGTATTAAGGCCAGAGTAGAAAAACTCAAAAATTAAAACCAGATCTCCCCGAGGAACAGACTAAAGTTAGCCAGATACATGTAATATAGGTAAAATCTCCTTAGTATAGAAAGTATTTCATTTCCCCATGCCCAGGTCTAGAGTTAGAAAACTTAAGATCCCTTAGAAATTAAAAAAAATTCTGATAATCATTGGATGGCTAGGACTTAGATATATGTATATGCTGTATTTTCCTGTTTCTTTTGGTATAAAATTTGTTGCATTGTGGAACCAAAATTGGCTGTCTGTACGCTGCCGGTATGATGTTAACAATGAATCACGTCAGGCATAAATATAGCAGTGATTGTAGTTACGTTTTAAACAAATTGTGCATCAAATAATTTTTAGTGTTGTATAAAGCAGTATTTGAATGATCAGTAATCGTCTGGTTTAAGATCAATTGTAAATATAACTACTAACATTGAACTGTCAAGGTAACTACTATAGCTTTTCCAGACAAGTGAATTATAACCAGCATTTAGCAGTATTAAATTTGCACAATCTTAAACATTGGGGTACAAATAAGGAACTTAACAAATTAATTTTTAAAATGCTGTAAGCGATATTCATGTCCTTCATGTGAGTGATTAGCAAATCAGCTCTTGATATAAGAGTAAAGACACAACTACTATATTTATATAATGCCTATATGATCTAAAAACAATTTTGCAACAAATTATACAACGATAAATTTTTATTCCAAATAAACACTAATAAATTAACATCAATTTATATTAAAACTAAAACAATATTGCACAACCCCATCTGACTATCTGGTTTAAATTAATGATTGATTAGCCTTTAATCAATTTTGAATATCACTTCCAATGAAAGTACATCGTTCTCAACATTCAGTAATGCCTAACCATATTGAAACTTTACAGAAGAAAAACTAAAGGACCGAAATGTACTACGAACAAGACACCCAAAATCTGACTTAAATTTCCTTACTCTTTTATCAAATTATATTAAGGCTCCAAAAGGCATTCTTATTTTTAATAAGTTACTTTGTATAATCAGAAAAATCGCCTAAGTAAAACTTTTTTGTTATTGTTATTGCCTGTTGGCGGCTTAGATGTTAACAGTTTCTGTTAAGAATAGTATATATATGAAACTAATAGAACGCTTGTAGTTTGGACAGTGCCAATCAAACCAAATACCATTAGAATTTAATGAAATGCATTTTAACAAGTCATATAGTGATGTCATTATTATATAGCGAATCGCTTAATAATCGAAAAACATGGACATTGAGACCGGATTATGTCTTGAAAAGGACCGTTCAAAGTTTAAATTACGCTTTGCAGTTGCTGACATTTGTTTTGTCCAATCTTTGCCAAACAATTGTCATATTTCAGTCACAAAGATATTTTTCTTTGTCAAGAGAAAAGTAGTCAGAGATTCCGAGGGCAATATCTGACAACAAATACTAAGGAAACAACATAGCTTAATTTTCAAACAGTAGATACATCTTCATAAGGTTAGGCAGTGGTAGAAGTGAAACTTTCTCGGGAATACGGACATCTAATATCTTTCTAATTGAATACCTCACAACATTTTTAAGACTTTTTGGATTTACTGCATACTGAAACAGGCATTGTTTATCAGCAGACGTCAAGAGTTCTGAGCGTCTGATGTTTTCTAAATCATACGAACTTGCTGCACTAAGAATTATATCTAATGTCTCATCGGGATTAATTCCAGGTAAATAATTCAAAACACCAAACGGATCTTTCAGTCTATATATAGTAACATCACCACGTATATTGACTGTTGCACCATATTTTAACAACATTCTGATGATGTCGGTATCGATGTCATGTCCGTTTATTTTGAGGTATTCGACAAGTGGAGAAAGCGAAGGCTGAGTGTAACTCACAAACTCGGAATGAGCATCAACATCTGCACCGTGTTTCAGCAATATTTCTATAATCTCTTTTCTCATTCGCATCATGCGTGTGCCACATGCTAGCATCAAAGCCGTGCAATACTCGTCAGTTCTCTCGTCTATATCCGCTCCATGCTTTAGTAACACCTCACAGACATCAGGTCTTCCCGCCAAAACTGCAGAATGTAAAGGACTATACTTGTAACTTTCTGGTTTCCTGTTATTGGCTCCAGACTTGAGCAGAATTTCCGTAATTATAACATTTCCATATTCAGCAGCAAAGTGTAGAGCCGTTTTTTGTTCAAATCGAGGTGGACTTTGTAAGTTAACGTCAGCGCCATATTTAATAAGCATTCGCACTGCATCAATTTTGTGTTCTTTGCAAGCTTTCATCAACGGCGATATACCACATCTGTTGAAAAGATTTGGATCAGCGCCATGCTCTAACAGAACTTCCAAACATTCCGTATTTTCTAGAGGAACGAGGTTTACCTCAAACCCCATAAAGTACCTATTGTTGGGCGTTGCTCCGTTTTGTAACAAAAGTTTTACACAACGCACATGATTACTTTCTAGAGCCATGTTTAATGGTTCCACCGTCAAGTAGGCCAGGGCCTTAGCTTCGTCTGAAACCTCGCCACCTTCGCTAAAATTAATAGTCGCTCCATGACCTACTAATATCTTCATACTCTCAAAGTTCCCTTTACGTGCACATATATGTAACGGCGTATAGCCCACAGTGTCCGTTATATTAACATTGGCACCGTTATCAAGAAGAAAGGTAACACATTGAGCGTAATCGACGTTAGCAGCGTAATGCAAAGGCCGAAGCCCTTTTGCGACATGTCCGTTTACGTTTGCGCCACAACGTAAAATCAGTCGAATATCATCCAGTGGAGATTTAAAAGTTATGGCGTCCGCCAGAAGTCTCTGCAATGCTTCCTCAGACCAACCTAAATTGGCTCTTAATTTTGCTTTCATATCAAATGACATTTCGTCTTTTTCAAGAGAAGTTTCTGAATCGCTTCCATCACTACATTTTGTCTCATTACTCGTGTATCTGGCTGTGCTGGGTGACGCGTTACATTCAGATTTGACGTCATGATCGTCCGATTCCTTGGCATCTTTGTCGTCTTCATCCTTGGAATCAGCCTGCAATAAGAAATATAGAGAATATTTCAACAGATGCCGCATAATATAAATTCTTTTGTTTTTATCGCTTGTCTAAATGACTGATTCATTATACCAAATGCCTATCTTATCTCGTAACTTTTTCCTAAGTTTGTTGTGATATCTAGAATAGTTATTAAACACCGAATGAACCATAAGTATGCATATTTCAATATTGAAAAGTAAACTGATATTACTAAACAATGAAATAATAACCCGTCCATGCATATGTATAATTTAGATAATACATTGTAGAGTACTTTGCTTCAAAAGGTTATTGTTTATTCATATTTCGTTACGTATTGTAATAAACTATCTCTTGCTGTTGTCAAATATATATGCTATTTCGGTACAAGTTTTGGTCATATTCCTTCCCCTCCGCCACAACATATGCGTTTTATGTAAATTTTGAAAATGTACTTCTTTGAAGAAAAAATCCCTCATACTGTTATAAAAGGTTTTTTTTAAGCCAAAATTGAAGTTTTATTGATGGGTACATATAAATCTACCCTTGTCATTTTATTTATGATAACAGAAAAACCACGCAGATGCCTCTCACATTGGTATGTGTCTAATGTCAGTAGTGGTTAAATACTAGACACATTCGTGTATAAGGTTTGTGTTGTTAAATGTTATTGTTGGTTACTAAACAATATGTTAATTCTTTTGGCAGTCTAGTAAATAGTAGCATATTTTCTCTGTTTTTGTTTTCACTTGCTCCACATTTTTTCGTTTATACCTTATTATTTCATTTTGATCAGATACCAGACATTAATCAGGCGTTTTTGATTATTTTATTAGTAGCACTCTTTTGACACACTGAACCTATATATATATATATATATATATATATATATATATATATATATATATATATATATATATATATATATATATATATATATATGTGTGTGTGTGTGTGTGTGTGTGTGTGTGTGTGTGTGTGTGTGTTCGTTGGTTGCAACATTAGTCTACAATTATAGGGACAGTCAATGTTTACTTCATGTCTTTTCTATATTAGAATTCTTACTTTGTAAGGGGAAATTATTAATCAAGGCAAGTTGATTTATTTCATGGTTTCGAAATAAATCGTTGATTTATGTGTAGCGTTCGTTTATGGTTTACTTATATTTATATTAAGTGATTATAATAGATGTTCAACTTGACAGATGTTTCGCGTGCATGTTTTAGGACGGTTGGAGCGATTCATTATACCGTAACCATACCACTTGTTGCCATTAAGTGCATTTACAAAGTAGGGAGTTTTTTACCTGTGATATCATCATGTATATTTTTCTTGTGGTTTTTCTAATTTCTCTCGTTTGTTTCGTGTTCTAAGTTTATATAAGGTATTGCGAAATACTTTTTCACATACCGTGTACAACCCTAACGTAGATGTTGGGTAAAATGATAAACATTCCATCTGGTCTTAAAATAAAGCCTGCTAAAATATAGTCTATCTATTGTGTAGATACTGTAGAGACCCTGGGAATCATTATGATATTCAGACAACTACAAAATCCTACAAACACAATTTGGCCGACTACATTTTGTTTATGTTCCAGACCTAAATTCTTTAAATAAAACAGAAACATACCAGACTCAGGTTACTGTGACTCAAACAGACATGTATCATATATTTATCATTTAACTTAAGTTGGTCATTTAGTTACCCACCATAAAAATCTTCAATACACATAATGCATTCCAATATATATTTCGCGAACTGAAATAATCAATTACAGTATATTATATATAACCTTATGCTTTTCTGAAGACTTCAAAATAAATAACGACGGTCAAGTCAGAAAATTTAATTTTAAAATTAAGAGGAAAAACATAGTCCAGTTTGTTTTCGCACGTTTCGGGTGTAGCTAACTTAACAGGAGGTGCTTACCCTTCCGGACTGGTGAAAGTTCATGTGTTTACCTGAAGTAGCCAGTTTTAAAAGGTTTTACTATGCTTTTGGGATTGTGATTTGGACGTGGACTGGTATGTTTGTGTTTGATATTAACCCTTCTGGTGCTCCAAATTTTTACCATTTTTAATCCCCCAGGCAGTATCACTTTTTAAAGAAAGTTTCCTATAAAACGTTCATCTATTTCAATGATAAGTCTCAGATTGGGAACTATATTTGGTTCCTTGAACAAGAAAGAATTTTTTTTTAAAAAATCATCAAATTTTATCAAATCATTAACATCTCCAATCTGAAATAGGCTCAAATCACCAAATACAATAAAACTTTGACATCTCTGGTTTGAAATTGAATTAAATCACCACATGTCATCAAAAAAGTATTGATAGTTAAAATGGCCAAAGCCGAAAGAAAAACTTTATCCTCTTCTGTCTTAATTAATCATAAATATTTAAATGCCAAAAAAAAAATCGTATCCAGTTCTATGTCCCGTCAATAATGTCAAAGTCTCTAAGGTTACTGAACCTGAACGACTTCACTAATATGAAAAAACAACTACATTTGACATCTGTATGTAACAATACAAATCAACAATGATCAAATTTGATACACATAAAAGTTGGTCTCGGAGGCCGAATGGTCTAAAGCGCGCCTCTCAACGCCATAATCCCACAAATGATAAAGTTTGTGGTTTTCTTAAGGTATTCCGGTTTTCTCCACAAATCATGTACTGGTCGTCTAGATAAAAGTAAAAGAACTTTAACTTGGACGTAAAACATCATTACTCCATCCCATGATCCCACCCCTTCTCGTAACAATACGTTTCCATTCTAGAGAATGTTTTGTTGCTTGTTGTAAAAGACAAGGCAAGAAATCGTTATTTCACAAAGGCGCAAAAGTCTCAAAAAATTGGGCGATTATCCTACTCTGTCTAGTTTTCAGATCAGTAAATTTTAATCTTTTACTAATCGTTGAACCAGATACTTGCAGTGTTGATTTCCCAGCATTTTTACAAAACCAGAATTTAATTATGCTTCGCGTTAGTTCACCCATGCAATCTAGCTACTATTGACACTTTTTCCCTTAGGTAAGTACCTGGAAGCAGATTTTCAATTCAATTCATATAATTCTCTCAAAATAACATTGATATAGCCAACATATTTGAATTATATATACCTGTAACTTGTAAGGAGTTGAACATTTGTTTAAAAAAAATAGGAAAAATGTTGAATTTTCATTTAAACCGTGGCAATGCAAACGTGAACTTCAGTGATTGACATTCTGGATTGAATAAATATCGCAAACAAAACCGTAGTTAATACGTCTGGAAAATTTTGCAAAACTCAAATTTTTAAATCGTTCATCTTTTTAAAAGTGTAAATAACAGTGTTTTATTTTTCTTTATTTGAAAGAAATCGCTGATACAGCAGTTTAATTTTTAAAGAGCTTTAAAATATTCTTGAAACCTTTTGTAGAGAAGATTATTAAAATAACTGTTACATCATTTTGCTGATGAGTTAACATACAAAAAAATTTAAAAAATGATAAATTTGAGGATAAATTTCAATAATGTCTTTGACATAGAAAAGAAAAGATTAGGTCAAAATTGGTACCGGTAAATTCCTAAGAAATTAACATGTTCTACATTACCTCTTTGACGTCTGCTGAGAACGATGCCATCTTCAATGTGTGTCAGATTTCTTCACTCGCGTGCGTAGCAGACGTTAGAAAAAGAAATATCCTTGAGGCTAACAAAGGGATAACTTTTATAAAATATTATTACTTAAATGCATTTGCTGAATATTTCCGTCACATGATAAAAAAATATTTTTCATCAACTTTCATCTTAGCATAATGATTATCTCATTTCGGTTTGAATGATCAGGAAAATGTGCGATATTACGATCATACAAAAGTTCAAAGGTCACGGTGGATGATTGGTTCGGTTGCTGTAACTGGCATTGATTCAGACTGTTGGGGAATGTTAATCTGTAGACAGACCGTTATAAAGCACTTTGCCAGGCACACAGCGGTAGGGCATTAACCACACTTTGTACTTACTAAGTTATTCTAAAAGTGGCTTAGTGCACGTGTCTGAACACAAGCTGGGAATCATGTACGTGCGTTTATTAAAATTAATGTAAAACAATGTTTTTTTTTTTTTTGTTATCTATTTTTATAATTGCATAATACTTTGAATTTATTTTTAAATTTCATTCTTTGACCCTTTAGAAAACATTCATTTGGACATCTTGAAAAACGATTTATTTCATGTTATATTTTAAGCTTTACATACGAGAAGAGTTCATTAATTCTTGTTACTGGTTTTGCTAATTTAATATTTACAAAAATAACCTGTTAACCTGTTGTATCTAAGTATAACATATGTGAAGTTCACCTCTTGTGTCGGCATGTGTAATATTGGACAAGTAACTGTGGAACGCCATTTTAACATATATTCAATTATTTATACCTATCTTCAAATAATTGTACCTAGGTTCAATTAATTACACCTAGGTCCAATTCTTTCAAAGATAGGCGCAATTGAATTATACCTAGGTTCAAAACTTGGAATTGAACCTAGGTATACTTAATTCAATTATACCTATCTTCAAATGAATTGTACCTAGGTTCAATTATTTGAAGATAGGTATAAATAATTGAATATATGTTAAAACGGCGTTCCATAAGTAACAGCATCTTGTCGAAGCCATCCTACAGACAATGGCAAAATTCATTTCGGTTTTTAGAAACTATATTCTTAATATTAGGCCCATGTAAAATCGAGTAACTAAATGTATTTGGAGAAAAGGAATTTAGCCATTATGAACTCATGGATAACAATCTGTATCTTTTACAGATGTTCACACGCTTGATGAAAGAGAGGGATTGTTTATTACCCTCATACAGACAAGCAAAAACTAAGTAGTTAAAAATGGATTTAAAATTATACAAAATAATGTAAAAACCGATGGTTGATAAAGAAATAGAATGTCAGTATATATCCCGATGGGAACAGTCAATATGGTTTTCACGTCTCCTTGCACACTTCATTACAAACTACTTGTAACACTTTCTTCAAATATATGAGGCATTTGTAATGTTAGAGCAAAATCTCTCGATTTTCCACGATTTTCAGATCCGTGGCAAAAAACTGATTTCAACAGATACACCTCTTAGTATTGTCAATGGATTTCTTTGTCCGTAGAAACAGATAATAAAAAATGACAGCAGCGACATTTAAAACGTTTTAAAAATGTCGCTGGTGACAGTAACCGTGTCGCATAAGCAAATCAGACTAAACTTGGAACAGGCTGATATTTTGATTTTAAAACGCAATCTTTTAACAAATTCTTTCTTTATTATTTCCCAACATAGTCTAGTAAAAAATTCATAACTAGTTTTTTATTTTTATTTTATTTATTTATTTATCTATTTGTTGTTTATTTATTTATTTATCTTTGAAACAAAGTCTTCCGTAATGCATGATACATACTAGAAAACAATATAACGTAAACATATTTTAAGATTACAATGATGACCTAAGAATAGAAGGAACACTTTGAAAGTAGTCGGAACTTTGTAAACCGCGGCTTAAATTCAATATCGAAAATTAACATTTTGAATGTTGTAAAAAGAAAAGACCTAGCCTCTATATAACGTAATATCTATATATGAAAATCATTGGTACCTAAACTCTGAAAAAATAATACATGTATTCTAACCTTTGTAATACAACTACATGTACAGATATATTAATTATATATTAATATTAATTTAACCCAGTGCCTTTATCATTTGAGTTCCAAAACTGTAGATGGTAAATCTATTATTAGATGGATTTTATTTTATTTTATTTTATTTAGTTTTAAAAATCTATTATATGTATGTTGGTTTACTCGTGAGACAGTTATTATCGAACGTCTTTCAAATAAAATTAACTTGTAATTAGTCCTGAAAATCGTGACTCTTAACGGCTTTGCTATATGGATTTGTGCCGTTACAGCACATATCCATATAGCAAAGCCGTTAGGAGTCATGATTTTCAGGACTAACTTGTAACATGCAAAGTCATTTACTGTAAAATGCAAATTTATAGATTCAGTAGGGCACTTGTCAACTTACTTCTTGTAGTAATAGTATATGAAGTCTAGCAATTCAACTGAAATATGAACCAAAAAGATCAATCAATAAATGGTTAGTGAATTTATTTTGGTCGTAGCGAAAATATCAAATAAATACATATCGCTTAACAAAGTTCAATTGTTCAGCTATTCATCAAGCAAACCTATAGGTTTCAGTAAGTTCGTAATTTCATTTCCTTTGCATAACGTCGCCATTCTTCTTCTTTACTTCCAATTACTTGTATCACCTATTAATTTTTCATATTTAATCATTGCTACGGATTATTCCTTTTCTTTAAATTACCTTTGTTTGTTAAATTATTACATTCATTTTATTAACATTACATATTGTCATATATATTGTGATATTCTCAATGTGTGTGCGAGCGGACCCCTAATGTTGTGATAACTTTTGTCCATATATAATTTTGGTCAAAGAGGGATAACTCATGTCATAAATTATCGCCTACAAAAACAACTGGCACCTTGTCACAATTTACTTCTTATGTTTGAGAGTCATTAAAAATTCGATAAATAAGACAAGGGTACCAATGATAGCGGGAATTTGAGCGACCAAACCGAAAAGGGTGTGTCATCGATGTGTCATAAACTCGCAGAAAACATTGTTAGTAGCGCATGATTGCGGCTAAGGAACGCTTCCATATTTGGTAATATATGTGTTTACATTAGCATTATATGTTGTCACTAAATCGATTACACAAAACGTGCTTTTTGGATCTAAATTACATTTGAAGTTTTGTGACAGGTGTGAATCGTACGACACGGACAGATCTCGGTAAGTAGTGAATCTAGGGTAGGGAAGTAAAGCAGAAGTGTTGATCCTTGCACATGAGCCACCCAAGTAGTCGGCTATTCATGCTGATGAAAAGAAAACGCAGTTATATTGTAAAAAAAAAAAAAAAAAAAACTAATTCAAAAAAAAAAAAAAAAAAACGAAACTGGTCAGTATTACCCGGATTATACTACTAAAAAAAAAGTACATGTGTTTACATTTATATGTCAATAAAGACTGTTTTGGTAAATGTTTGTCTTGCAAATGCAATATGATGCAAACTATATAAGAATAATTACAGTATCCCAACAATGTTGACAACAAAGGCATCTGTTTTATTGATATTTGTGCTGTCTTTTAACAATTTAACAGTAGATACAAGGCACGTGTTCTTCCAAAAATGAGGAAGTTTATGGAACGCCATTTTAACATGAGGGAGGGAACGGGGGGTACATTCCCAGAATCCCAGAATATAAAATGGTAATTTCCCAATTTCCGTAAAAATAAATAGCCATTTCCTGGGAAATAAATGACAAGTTCTTAGCAAAATGAACACTTTTGGCAAGTGTTTAATATACACCAATATAATAAAAGAATATTCATAATAGCTGCATAGCCAAAGGGGGTTTCGGAGGTGTTAGAATGCTCTTTGTTCAGCCAGACAGACTAAGACAGAGAAGAAAGACTTGAAGAAATCTAGAATTGATGTGCTTTTGGACATGATTTATTGCGGAGCATCTTTTTACTCAAATACACTCAAATATACTCAAATACATTCAAATGTACAGTCAAAAATGGATGATTTATGTTAGAATAACTCTTCAAAAAGGTATCATTGATGTAATATCTAGAATTTTCCCGTTTCCAGTCCGAATATTGGACATACAGCCTTAACCAGGCTTTATTAAAATTTCAGACGCCGTAGAATGACCGACATCTGGACATGCAGCTGTTTTTTTTTTTTTAAAAATAATAAGGGTTTTTCAATGGAGAGTTTCTTTTATTGTCATTATTATAAAAAAATTGACTAGAGTGCAGTATTGAGAAAACAAAACCATACCCTTTTAACAGCTAAAACAACATGGCTTCAACAACATTATCTGTTATTTTGAAATATTGTATCACTGCCTTTACTGACAGTGATAAACTCGTGTCATCCTCCATTGTTATGCCGAATAATTCTGACCTGCAGGTTTCTCAACTACAAGTGTGTATATTAAGGGCGATAATTTATTTATCCTGTTCTCTTATGTATATTCCCCCGATGTTTACGAGCTCCACGTACGCACATGTTTAAATTGTGGTGAATTTTTACAGGGAATTTGTTGAAGATGCATCATAAACAAAGAAGATGAACAAAATCCCGGTAAATTTGAACGAAATTCCCGGATCCCAGCAAATAAATTTTTCCCAAGTACCGGTAGATCTTTTTCCCGATTTCCCAGAAAATAAAACTGTTTTTCCCGATTCCAGGAAAATAAAAAAAAAAGCATAATCCTGGGTCCCAAAAATACCCTGTTCTCCCCCCCTCTATTGGCCTCTAACATATATTCAATTATTTAAATCTATCTTCAGATAATTGTACCTAGGTTCAATTAATTACACCTAGGTCCATTTTTTTTTTTAAAGATAGGTGCAATTGCATTATACCTAGGTTCAATTGAATTATACCTAGGTTAAAATAGTTGTACCTAGGAACAGAGAATTATTTCTAGGAATAATTCATTTGTACCTGGGTATAATTCATTTGAATTGATCTTTAATAGAATAAGACCTAATGATGAACAATCAGAACATTTTCATAATAGATTATCGGGAACCAATTGGACGGACTTAATCGATCAATCATCGCGATAATTGGAACTTATAAGTTTATAAACCGTTAGTCATTTAGTCATGCTTACCTGGATCTAACTTAGTTGCATGTTGAGTTTAGAACATCACTTCTTAAGACTCCAAGTAGAGCAACATAAAACCAAAAAGGGCAAAATTAGTGCTAGATGCCCTTGGGGTTCAGGTAAGATGGACAACTGGACAATTATTAACTGAAAGATGCCAGTATTCAGCGGAGATGCATTCAAGTGTCAAAATCTATGAATGAATACAATACTAGCGACAATTGATTATTTAAAATGTCAATCGATAATCGAAATCGTGACTGGTTTAGCGATCGACTTTCGATTATCAGCGATAATCATTTCATCACTAATTAGACCTAGGTATAATTCATTTGTACCTAGGTATAATTGATATGTCTCTTTAATTGATTTGAAGATAGGTTTAAATTGAATTTTACTACAGTTGAAACTTGAAAGTATTAATGATCAATTCATTTAAAGATAGGTATAATTTAATTATACCTAAGTACAATTCATTTGAGTTGAACATAGGTATACGTAATTCAATTATTCCTATCTTCAAATGAATTGTACCTAGCTTCAATTATTTGGAGTTACGGTAGGTATAAATAATTGAATATATGTTAAAACTGCATTAAATAGAAGTTTTTTTAGTTCACTTGTCAAAGGTGGGAAGTTTTCTCCACCAGCTCAGAACTGACAACCTCAATATAATTGAAATAATCTTGACTGGAAGGTGGGGAGTTTTCTCCACCAGCCCAGAACTGACCACCTGGATGTACATGTGTAATTGAAATAATCTTGACTTGGGCATTAAACAGATTTGGGTCAACATGGCAAATGCTTTTCTGCCTTTTGTTATGTAGTATCGTTTGTTAGGGAGTAAATTGACAAAATTGAATTAAATTATTTAGTAAGCCTAATTTTGAATTCAAAAAATTGTGATTTGCAAACATGTACTTGGACACATATTCACCTCTTGAAATTGATACTTTAAATTAAATTTCAAACTGTATTACCATGGTCTGTCAATATTTGGTATTATTATACCTCACGGAAAATTCTTAAACTATTATTGGTCAATTTCTAATCATGTGGTGTTAAACAATTCACAATGTATGAGGCAGTGGTCAAGATTGCCATGGGATATTGCAAAATTCACTGCTAGGCACAGAAACTTGTGCATGTCCATCATGGAAACTACTCAGTAATCCTAATTAAGATTATGTAAGCTATAGACCAGTAACTTCTACAGTTTTTAATCAGATGCAATATTATGCATTTTAAACAGGATTTGTTGGGAAAAATGTAAAAGAATCGCTTTTTGTTCGGTATAGTAAAGTAAATAGTGTCCTTGGTTGAAGGAAATATGGAGGATTGTCTCCACTTGGGAACTTTTTTAATGTTCCCTCTGGGAGACAATATTCCATATTTCCCTCAACCAATGGCACCATTTATATAATGTTATATATATCATCATTAATATACAGTTCATTTCAAATATTACAAAATTAAGAATGTGCTTGACAACTGTCAAAATGAAATGTGTTTATGAAATTAGAAAATATGCAATATTCAAAATATAATTTTAAAAATGAAAGAAAAAAAAATAGGGAGAAAAAGGAACCCTCCAACCCCACACTCTTTACACAATGTTATATATCTCCATTTGTCCTTTGTTTTGTTTTTGAAGTAGTTTGAGAGGATTGTGACTATAAACACTACATCTTATTTGATTCTGTAGTTCTATATATATAACATTTCTTTGATGTCTTAATCAGTATGTATTACAAGGATAACAAAAAAGTGAAAAGCAATCTCTGAATTTAATTAGGTTATTCCAAAAATAAACAATAAAATAACAATTGTTGGAGTTCAAAATGGTACAATAAAAGGAGAAGAATAATCAATAATAATAAAATTATTTGAAATTTTGAAATGTCATTTATTTTTGGTGTGAATGACACATTTGCATTAAATGTCAAATACCAGTAATAATGCTCAAACACACGTTATTCAATTTAATTGGTACCTTAAATTTATACATGTTTCATTCAGTTGACTTTGTCCTTCTGATTTCTCAAGTGCTTCTCACCACCTAGATTAAAATCCCCACTCAGACAGATTTTAGTTTGAGAAAGTAGGTCATTTGTCTTGCTGAAGGTTGGTAATATTCTCGGGACTCCAGTTTCCTCAGCTATCAAAGAACTAACCCTCTTTATATAAGTGGAAGAATCTTGACCAAAGCACTAAACACCATTACTCCACTCTTTTCTTAAAATCAATCATTCTGCTGTAATTTGTTTTAAATTTTTTTAACAAAAGTAATGCTCAAGGTGAGCAAAGCAATTCTCTTTTATCTATTATCTTTTCTGTAAACTGCCAACTTTAAACATCCTTTCGAAGAATCCGAAAACCATTGATAATGAATTTGAAAAGACCCAAGCTCTTTAAATTCTGAGGAGCTTATAGACCATAACTTTTATTTAAGGCTACATTGACCTTTTAACATATTCTTGTCATGAATGGAAAAGGCTACAATCTTGATACACCATACATAGATTCAACACCCAAGTTTGAAAAGCTGGTTGACCTTGACTTTCATTTAAGTTCACAGTGATCTGATTTAGTAAAACCTTTGAACAGTCATAATCAAGAGATGAAACACCTAGCAGCTTGAAACTTCATTTATAGCATCAGTTGCTACCAAGCTCTTTATTATCCATTGACAATGAAATTTAAATTATTTTTTAGCTCAGCTGGCTCCAGCTGAGCTTATGGCATAATGAAGCATCTGTGCATGCATAAACTTCAATCTTCTTCTCTGAAACCACATGACCAAATGAAACCAAATTTGGTGTGGAAGGTGGAGTAGATTAAAGTTTGTGATTTTCTGCCCATCTTAAATGCTGTTACTATAAATAGAAAAAAAAACCAGGAAAATGGCCATAACATATTTATTTGTTGATCAGTTTGGTTCAAATTTGGTTTATAGAATATAGAACTGTTGCCATTTAATATATGTAACAGGTTCTTCTGTAACTTTTTTCATTGGCATGTTATTGGCACAATATGCAAATTAGCAGCTAAATATAGCTGATGCTTTGAAAATCTTCTTCTCTGAAACCGTATGACCAAATGAAACCAAATTTGTTGTGAAAGGTCCCTAGATGGAGTAGATTAAAGTTTGTGATTTTCGCCCCAATCCTAAATCCAAGATGGTCGCTGTTACCATGAATAGAAAAAACAGGAAACTAGCCATAACATATTGATTTGTTGATCAATTTGGAATTCTATGGAATTTAGAACTGTGGCCATTAAATATATTTAACAGACTTTTCCGGCACTTTTTTCATTGCCTTGTTATTGGCAAATTTGATGTCGGAGGTTCCTAGGTGGGCTAGTTTTTTTTTTTTTTTGCCATGTTTGGCCTGCCAGTTGAGCAGCACAGGTCCTCTTGGGCCTCTTGTTTTTATTTTGAAGAGCTTGTTGACCTTGACTTTTATTCATGGAAAAAATTACCTTTCGTAATAAAATCTGTTAAGATAATTGACATGAGCTGAAAGGCCTAGAATCTTGATACATTATTCATAACACCAGACCTTGAAGTCCTACCAAATTTGCAGAGCTGGTTGTCTTTAATCTTTAATATAAAAGTCATACTGACCAGAAATCGTAAAAATCTCAAAATATGTTCAAATTTCTAAATACAATTAAGGTTTAAAAGTTATGTTCTTTGAATATTTGGATACTTTTAAATGGGCTATATTAGTTGGTGTAACATATCTATATTTTACAAATTGAAGATAAAACAAAGAAATAAAGTGTAAATTATAGAGTATTGGGTGTAGTTACGAGATTAAACACCAGTGATACCAGGATGTTGGAATGTTTAACTTTCACATATTTCTTATGTTCAGCAAATTGTTAAAATAGAAGTACATTACTTCAATAAACAGTTACAGTGTGACAAGATTTACCTGTTCACATGACCTTAAACCTGAATATAAAATAATTTTAGACTTAATCTTTGAAATGATGAATTGTCATAATAATTTTACCTGCATATTGAGCCATTTTAAATGACCTCTAATTGTACATATCTCTTATAAGTTTATCATTCTGAATCAATTTCTCTGAACAATTAAAAGTTGAGTCAGGTCAAGCAAATGAAACTTGAATAGTTATACTACAATATATAGATATCATCTTCCCTGAATCAGCCAGCCCCCAGGAAGTGTCTATTATAATATCAAGTATAGCTTGTTATATACACCTAATAAGGGCCTATATGTTGTTATATTTCCTATATAGAGAACTCTAAAAATACTTGAAATACTGGACACACAGGTATTATTGTGAATTTCTGATTTTTTAAAAATTTTATGAGAGGAAGTTTGTGTAGAATTTTGCAGGTGAGGTTTAGATTTAATTAGAATTCTCCATATTGTAAGCTTTGATAAATGATTATTTAATTCTTAATTGGTAAAATGTGTTTAAAATGAAAAACAGAATTATCCATAGTATGCATGCATGCATGTGTGTGTGTGTGTGTGTGTGTGTGTGTGTGCACAGAGCACACATGTTTTTATATGCATGTATATAAACAGTGTACTGTACTGGTGAACTTTTATTACAGTACTGCAAATACTGATCTGATGTGACACAATATGCAACCCCAAAAAAAAAAAAAAAAAAATAAAATAATAATACCCTTGCAACTTGTTTGTAAAGTCAAACCTTTTAAAGGCAGTTTGAGTGTTATTTCCCTAATATATATAAGTTGTATGGCTATAAAACTGTGTATAGATAAAGAATGATTAACCTACACGGTGTACCTGTTCCTTCTGGTTTGTAACACCAGATGTTGAGGATAATTAACATTTATGATGAGAAATGCTCTATATATTTTTATACTGAACAATAACTCTGCTGTTATTATAAAAATAATACTGGGTACTGGTATATTCTTTTTTTTACCAATACATTAAATATAAATATCGGTTTTTAGATAATTTTTCTTGAGTTATGGGTTTAAGCTCCTGACCAACACTGCATATTATCACCTTCTTGTATAAAACACCACTACAGTAGCTCTAGTAGATTGCTTGCTCTGTATATTGGAGGTCGGGTTCAAACCCAAGCCGGGTCTAACCAAGACTTGAAAATAGGTAGTAGCTGTTCTTTCTCAAAGCACTCAACATTTAGAAATGGAAGTCACAAGGTCTTTGGAAGAGGCCAAAAAAACTGATGCTCTGTGTCACAGCATGCTAAAGAATCCTCCCTGCACATTGCCCTGAGCCCATCGCAAAGGTAAAAATTTCAGCCATGTCGCCTATAACTGGTGTTGTCTTGATATAACTTTAAAGTGACATATTCTTGACAGGATGTAAAACCCTAGTCAATTGATTAATCAATCAATCCTTCCTAGATAAATAATTATAACTCAAATGTTAGTTGATAAAACAGTATTAAAGTTTTTAAAGTTCACAAGAGTATAAAATCAATGACAGTAAATCATATAAAAATGTATACATGTATATGTATTGATATACATGCACATATAGATAAAATATACATAAGAGATCACTAATTTTGTTTAAA
This sequence comes from Tegillarca granosa, assembly GCA_029721355.1. NCBI lineage: Eukaryota > Metazoa > Mollusca > Bivalvia > Arcoida > Arcidae > Tegillarca > Tegillarca granosa. Next base: position 33,956,337 of record CM056606.1, on the reverse strand, counting down.
GTTCCTACTTTTCCTGTGATATTTATTTATTTATATACTGAGCAACAAACATATTCTTGATGATAGATGTGAAACATGTAGGAAAATAAGAATTTTTTATATACCGGTAACTAGTAAGCTGCCTTTTATATTTATTTCTATACAGTATTCTGTTATATATTTTATATAATTACACCTTGTGTAAAAAACTTCTACATGTATTTACTATATATATATATATATATATGTATATATATATATATATATATAATAAAACTATATAAATGTCATATGGTAGATATGTTAATTACTGAACATAGCATAGTATGCATTGCAGTTGTATATATATATATATATATATATATATATATATATATATATATATACTTGAGTACTGTACAGAGTGGTCAAAACGCAATGTGTCCATCATCATGAATATAGAATATAGACACATGTACATAGAAATGTATTATGTTACTTGTTGTTACAAGTGGGTGGAGGTGTGTAACATGATGTAATCTAATCAGTAGTGTAATCTCTCTCTCTCTCTCTCTCTCTCTCTCTCTCTCTCTCTCTCTCTCTCTCATGTACAGATTATTTAAAATGTACTTCTGATGATAAATTGTTGGTGTCATTTATCTTATTATTTTCCCACACATTAAACTCTTATAAAAAACTTAAAAAATGTATAATTTTACAAAAAAAAAGACCAAACATTTTTTAGTGCCCTTGTCATGCTCTGTTGAAAATACTAATTATAACACATGTAGTCATAATATCTATTCTATTTCAGGTTTTCTTGAAATACAACAAAAAATAAAAACAAAAGATGAGTACAAGAGCAGAATTTGTAGAAGATGCTAACTTTGCCGAGTGTATAAAATCTGTCCGAGATGACACAACAGAGGATAATTATGTTCTTGTTGGCCATGTCAATCATAATCCAAATCAGTTGACTGTTATACAGGTGGGACAAAATGTGGAAGATTTACAAGGGTTGTTGGATGACTCCCAGGTCATGTACGCCTTCGCTAGATACCAGAGTACATTTGATATGTCTAGTACCATAAAGTTTGTCTATATCCATTGGTAAGTTAAATACAGTTCAACCTGTGTTTAGACCAGGGCTCCACAAACGCCGGCAAGGTCAATTAGCGGTAGGCAAAGGGTACATATAAACCTTTTGGATATTTTTCAATCTGCATTTTTAAGTTTGAATCTGCTTTTTTGCCAAAAATCGGCATTTGTGAAAGCCTGGTTAAGACCATCTCTTTATAAGGACTGCCTGTCTATAAAGACCACTTTTGTGACTCCCTGTAGGTGGCACTTATAGACCAGGGCCCCACAAACGCCAGGTAGGGTCAATCGGCGGTAGACAAAGGGTACATCCCCCCCCCACCTCCCAACGTTAGGCAAAGGGTACCCTCCCCCCACCCCCCACCGCCTGGACCAATTTTGTTTTTTAAATAAACACACATCAGATAGGTAAAGAAATAAACATTTAGTTTTTATTTCAAAATATGGTAGTAACATACTGCTTTGTATCTTTCCATAACTGTCCAGTCATTGGCAATGCAACAAAATATCAATAAACAGTTGAACTGAATTCTGTTTGGTACATCGGGATATCTGTCGTTTTAATTATAAATTATATGTCGATGTGTGACAATGTCGCATATATAGATAAATGTTCATAAATACCGCTTATTGATATCTTGCAAAAATCCCATCACTGGTAACTTAAAATAGATCGACATATAACATATAAAACCATGTGTAATGCCGTGATCATGTTGTTGGTAACCCGAAAAACGGTCTTTATCAATCTAATCAGCTCTTGTATATAAAATTCAGGGGAGGTTATTAACTACTGGTATCTATAAACTGGATCGATCAGGCACATGTATGTGTTTGTATACTCTAGTAGAAACGATGTGAACAGATGAAGCCACTGGTAATCAATTAACCACTAGTAATCAATTAACTTGTAAGGTATTAGGTAATTAATTACCTGTGAATGGGGAAGTTCAGTGAATCGTGACACTGTCCTGAGTAATTTTAATTGTTAACAAGCCAGCATTAAAGAATTTTAATCAGATTTTGTCTTACTATTATGGGAAAAAAAAGCCGATTTGGATATTTTTCAATCTGCTTTTTTAAGTTTGAATCGGCGTTTTTTGCCAAAAATCGGCGTTTGTGAAGGCCTGTTATAGACACACCAACACCACCATTATTTTGGCAAGTTCAATGTGAGCTAAGAACCACTTGAGAAAAACTAGTGCTGTTGTGTTTTTACTCACTAATGGCTGAGATACTATTGGATCAAAATAAATAACTATGAATTGAATCGTTGTACACCATGCTTCTTTACTTGTATATCAGATGTTACAAACATACATCCCATAATACAACAAGGGAGTTAAATGTCCCCCGCTTTCACCGAAAAGGGGGGACATTAAGATGACTTTGTCTGTCCATCATTCCGTCCGTCACATTTGGTGCAATAACTTCAGTTACAATTAAATGTTTTTAATGAAACTTCGCACAGAGGTACCTTATGACAAGAGTTTGCTTGGGATTTTTGGGTCACTAAGTCAAAGGTCAAGGTCACTGTGACTATAAATAGAAAATATGTTTCTGGTCATTTAAAGGTTAACCATTCAAGATTTTTTAATGAAACTTGGTACAGAGGTAGCTTATGACAAGAGCTCAACCTGTGATTGATATTTGAGTCACTAGGCCAAAGGTCAAAGTCACTGTGACTATCAATAGAAAATCGGTTTCTGGTCATTTAAAGGTTAACCATTCAAGATTTTTTAATGAAACTTGGTACAGAGGTAGCTTATGACAAGAGCTCAACCTGTGATTGATATTTGAGTCACTAGGCCAAAGGTCAAAGTCACTGTGACTATCAATAGAAAATCGGTTTCTGGTCATTTAAAGGTTAACTGTTCAAGATTTTTTTAATGAAACTTGGCACAGAGATACCTTATGAAAAGAGCTGACTTGGGAATGATTTCCAGGTCACTAGGTCAAAGGTCAAGGTCAATGTGACTATAAATAGAAAATCCATTTACAGTCATTTAAAGGTTAACTGTTCAAGATTTTTTTAATGAAACTTAGCACAGAGGTAGCTTATGTAAAGAGCTCGCTTTGGATTGATTTCAGGGTCACTAGGCCAAAGGTAAAGGCAATGTGACTTTGAATAGAAAATCCATTTCTGGTCATTTAAAGGTTAACCATTCAAAATTTTTAAATGAAACTTGTCACAGAGGTAGCTTATGAAACGAGCTGGCTGGGGATCAATTTTTGGGTCAGTAGGTCAAAGGTCAAGGTCACTGTGACTATAAATAGAAAATCTGTTTCAGGTCATTTAAAGGTTAACTGTTCAAGATCATAGCTGAAGCAATAAAAAACCTCTCTTCTAACTCTTTGATAAAACAATTATATTGTTAACAACCCTTTAATTGTGTAATACTTTTGTTTATATAGCAAGTTTTACTGTATTTATAAATAACTACTTCCAATCTAAAACTTTCAAGAAAAAAAAACTTAAATTTGTGTTTAAAATATTCTTTAAAATTAATTACTGCACTATCATGATAATTGATATTGACTAATGTACATGATGGATAACTTGATCCTATATCCGTACCTTTATATTTATTTAAGTTGATGTTAATTAAGATTGTGTAGTGTTGTTAGAAAATAGAAACCCTTTTGATAATTGTTTGATATATAAGATAATTGTTTAATGATAGCATTTTTAGTCCCTCCCAGATTAACACATTTTTCAATTTACAAAATAATGTTATAAGATACAAGTTTTATCAATCTTTTATATAGACATTTACATCCATGCTGACACTTGCATGATTGCCATCCATTGCTGACACTTCAATGTTGTATCCATGCTGACATTTTCATGTTGTATACATGCTGACACTTGCATGTTGTATCCATGCTGACACTTGCATGTTGTATACATGCTGACACTTGCATGTTGTATCCATGCTACTTGCATGTTGTATCCATGCTGACACTTGCATGTTGTATCCATGCTGACACTTGCATGTTGCCATCCATGTTGACATGTTTATGTTGCCATTCATGCTGACACTTGAATGTTGCATCCCTGCTTACACTTGCATGTTGCATCCCTGCTGACACATGCATGTTGCCATCCATGCACACACTTGCATGTTGTATACCTGCTGACACATGGATGTTGCCATCCATGCTTACACTTGCATGATTTATCCATGCTTACACTTGCATGTTGTATACATGCTGACACTTGAGTGTTGCCATCCATGCTGACAATTGCATGTTGCCATCCATGCTTACACTAGCATGTTGAATACATGCTTACACTTGCATGTTGCCATCCATGCTGACAATTGCATGTTGCCATCCATGCTGACACTTGAATGTTGTATACATGCTGACACTTGCATGTCATATACATGCTTACACTTGACATTTTTTGATAAAAAAATTTAAAGGACTGGATGTATGTTCCAACTGTTTCTAAAAGAATTTCAAATCCAGATGACAATGACTGCAAATTTTTCCCGCAGGTTGAATGTCAGACTAAAATGTTAAAAGTTTTTTAGCAAATACCAACTACCTAATCAATTGGCCTAACAAAAAACTATCAGAATGATCTCTTGTATATTTATTTTTTTTTTACAAAGTAAGTTACTTTACTAGTACTGGTAGATTAAAAGTTGTTAGAGTACCAGCTAATAAATCACAGGAACCTCTCATTGTCTAGGTTTATACCCCACAAGCAGATCCTCCTGTTTGAAAGTCACATATCTTCAGTCAGGGGTTTTCTCTGGGTACTGTTGTTTTCCCATTATCCTAGTATTGACTGCATTGATAAAAGGGGAAAATCTTGAGGGGACATAAAAACCTTTTACTATGACTTCACTCAGTTCCCGTTCATGTGTCTATGTATATGTGAAATTGAGTTTCTGCTAACAAATTTTCTTGACAAATAATTCTGAACTTCTGAGGTAACATATATGTAATTGTATGTAAATATTTCAGGTTGGGTGACAAAGTTCCATTTGTAAAGAAAGGGAAATACGGAGTGGTACATGGAAGTGTTCAAGAGAAGTTTAATCCTTATCATTTATTTATAGAAACTAGTACAGTTGATGACCTAAATACAGAAACTATTCTTCAACAGGTATTTATTTGTACAACATATGAATTTAAATACATGTGTTTCCATTACAGAATCGGTTATATTTTTTATTTCATACATCACTTAAAACATCATTCATCCCTCCTTTTAATAAAGTGAGTAAAATGGAAAATGTCTATATTTAGAACTTGTAAAAGTTTACTAAACAGTATACAGTTGAATTTGGGTACAAGACAACGTCTTTCTTTGGTTAAAGAGGGATTGTTTTTACATAGTATAATCAAGGCTCAGATATAATTTTATACATCATTCAGCAATGTTTCGAGCTGAAAATGAAAATCCAATCCGAAGATCTCACTAATTCATTCAATCGGTAGTAGCTGACAGGCGGTGAGTACAAAGGGCATGGACGGAATCAACGGGAGCTTATGACTCGCGCTTACTGGGAATTCCTCGTTCATGGGGAATAATTACAAGCCCCAAACCCTAGCACGAAGGAGGTAACTCAGCACAATTAAGGAATGATTTTATAATATTTTGACACTTATTTTTTTTCAATTGTATTCTGATTTATTTATTACATTACTGTTTATTTTTAACATTTCATTTACACTGGCTTGCAACATTCTGGTTAATTTATTTTGATAAACAAAGGGACTTTACTGTCACACAAATGATTTTCCAAATTCAAGTTCAAAGCAGTTATCTCACAATTAAGTTATTTTGTTGGATTAAAATATTTATTTCATTTATTACGAATATTGAGCTCAGCACTCAGATGAAGGCAGCACCACTAGTCAGAATACAGAATCTACTCATCAAGATGAGTGGACAAGTGAATAATCTGAGTCCTGTTTAATTTAACAAACAATATAAAGGCATGCATGTTTATATATATCACTGAATAAAATACATGTTTATACATGTATCATTTAAAATATACATGTATCAGTTAATATATATCATTTAATACAGGTGTTTCTTTTATTCAGGGTTCAGTTTTCACAGGCTCCACTGTACCTATTTTGAAATGTGCTGAGAATAAGAAAAATAATTTGAATTACATGATTTAGTAGTGTTTATCTACTGTGAGATTTAAAAAGTTTGAAAAACTGGTCAGAATTCAAGTACTTTTAGCTTTATTAAACAACTCTTATTGCTGGTACTTGTTTCATAACATTAATTTTATTCATTTTAGTAAATGTCAGTCAAAATATTTATTATTTACATTTTTAGTTGGAGGAAAATACTGGTAAAAAATCAAAAGTGATAGAAACTACAGAAGGAAGACAAGAAAGAGGATTTACTCAATCACAACTCCCAAAACGAGGCCCAGCGGCCAAGTCAGGTCCTGAACTAGCAAAAGGTGGCGCTAAAATTGATTTTGTGGATGATGTGTTAGAGTATATAGCAGATGTACGAAGTGATGATACAGACACAAAGTGGATGCTTGCGGAATATCAAGATGGTAACCCAAAAGGACCAATCATAGCTGCTGGTAAAGGATCAGGGGATATATCAGAATTAAAGGATACCTTGTCGGAGAATGACGTTATGTATGGTTTATATAGAGTTACGGACACAGTAGATGATATCACCACCACCAAGTTTGTATATATTAACTGGTAGGTAAATTGGATTTTATATCAAATAATGTCTTAGTATACTTTTGTTGTTGAAACTAAAAACAAATAGTTGTTGTCTATTTTATTGTTCTTAATGTGTGTGAAAACTTGAATTTGTCCGATTGTTAATAAACCTGGATATTTCAAGATACACAGGACTCTTGTCAAGGTGAATGGTGTCGCCAAAAAATATAGTGTACAAAAAAAAAGAAAATAAAAAAAAAAAAAAAAAAAAAAAATAACAACAACAATAGAACAAAAACAAAAGGTTCTAACAACGGTCCAGTAAAAAACAAAAGAGAAAAAGACATTGGATATTTAGCTGTGGTATCTGTACATGCTCTGGGCAACTAATTCTCTGAAAAAATGTTCCTCTTTTTTAAGGATAACTATTATTTATTTTAAATTTATTTTTAAAAGTTTGTCTCATTACAACAAAGCAAAAGGAGTGAAGTTTACTTTTCTTGATTTCTTCGACATTAACATTTGCATTTCATTTTGAATTACTGTATACCTAAATAACAATATCCAGCAGGTTTATTTTAGTAAAATTTGTGTTCCAAACTTTCCATTAAAATAAAAAGTTTGTGACTTTTGCATACACAAAATTGGGGCATAAAACAATACTGCACTTAATCCTTCTATAGAATAAAGTCACTATAACAGTATGCTCAATTTAAGCAGTTCATGGTACATTGTAAGTTCTTATAATGAAGGTTGGGATTGGTAATTTTTTTTTATTGTTTTATATTAAACAGGATAGGATCGAAGACAAAACCAATGACCAAAGCTAAAGTATCAACACATAAAGGAGCTGCTGAGGAGATTTTTGGACCGGCTCATGTCACGATATTTGCTACTGATATGTCTGACATCTCGGAACATATTGTGATGGATAAGGTAAATTATACACAGCTTATAATTATAACAGCAAGGACGTTTTTAATTTCAGTTATCTTATTTATTCTGTACATGGAATTATTATTATTTATTTTTCATGGATAGGTGTTTAAGGTCACAGAATCACAATTCAAAGTTCTTGGTTTTACCCCAAGCAGGGCTGTATTAGTAAAACAGTTAGTTTTACATTGTTCCAGTCTAACCAGCTGTCAAATGAATTGGTGTCTACAAATTTTGTGGGTTTTTCACCTTTTGATTGACCAAATTCTCATAAAAAAGGGAGTAATGTCTCACAAATGTTTCATGTGACTGTCCCTGTGATAGGCACTTGTCTGATAAGCCCAAAGTCTTGGTACAGAATTTACAAATTTATAACTTATATTTTATGGTACTACAAGTTTAAAATCATACATAGAATAACTGAACAAATGACTTACAATTAAAACCTGCCTGACAGAGTTTATAAGGAGTGCTAGATAAGTATCTAATTTTACCTGAATCTAAAGCAAAGCATTTTTCCACACACTTTTCTTTTTTTTACTTTATAAAGGTAACCTCAGCATCTGGAACCCGGTCCCATGTCAAGTGATACAGTCATCTACAAGTACAGATAAAAGTCATCTTTTGTTTTTGAACAGTTGTCATGGTAACAGATATAAAAATTAAGTGTGAAAATTGGGTCTGTTGTACATGTATTTTACAATTATAATATATAACTAGTCAAATATTGAAGTATGAGTGTAGATCTGTTGTGAACTATAAATAACTAACATTATGTGTTGTTGGTCTGTTAAATTGTCTACATCGACTTCTGATTGACAGTGGTGCTATTGTAATTAGAGCAAGTTATCTCCCTTACCCAGAGTTATCTACCTTTTGTCAGTAATCAATGTTTTCTCAAGGTAGTTTTGAACAGTGATCAATTTCCTAGTAGATAGTGTTAATTTTACATTACATTCACTTAAAGCCTTTCTTGAATTTCAAGAATCCAAAAATTGAAGCACAATGATAACAGATTTTTTTCTGTGGTAATGGACACTTTGCAAATAAGAAAATATAAGCTGTCAAAAAGATTTGTAATTAATCTGCAAAAATATAAAGGAGTATTGATCACAAGGTACATGCACTGACAAACCCCCATTGATATGATCTACAAGGGAATAAATGAATGTGTTTTATGCAACCAAATGTTCTTCAGACAGAAGGGTTTAGATATTTTTATTTCAGTAAAATATGCTTTTACTATGATATATTTTACCATTTAGATTGATTTTTAAAAAATTAAAGGTTTTCTTAATATTTTGACATTGTGACATCAGTACTCTTGCAGTGTTTCAATCTGGACTGTGAAATATATTTGCTTTTATTTATTACTAATGATCAAGATTTTTTAAATTTTTTTTTATCTTTTTTAAAAAAAAATTATAAGAGAGTGTTATTTAAAAAAAAATTTAACTATAGATCTTGTAGTGCATAAGTTTCATTACTCACTGAATAGTCACTTAGATCTGATCAATTAAATTGTTTATAAAGCAGGTACTTTTTGTGATGTCATAATCTTTGTGCTGGTGATAAATACACTGTTTTTCAGGTAAAGTAAGAAAAAAAATTATGATTGGTATTTTAGAGTTAATAATTGTGGCTAATTTTTTTTGTTAGCAGATTGTTGTTCAAACAATGTTTTAATATTTAGACATCAATTTTACATTTTAGTTACATTTTAACAAGTTACCAAGAAATCTTAAGTTTTCAGAATTCATAAATAATAACTGGGTACAAACTAATAACTTCAAGTTGTCCATGACATTTGAGAAAAAAGATAAAGTTACTTTACAATATTTTATTTATTATATAAACCATATTGTTTTTTTGTTTTTTTTAAATACAGTTTGTAATGTATGGTATATGCTACAGTGCCTATTTCTGTAATTTTTAATAATTGTCTTATTTTTCTGAATTTTTCATTTTTCCTATGACACATTATACTGTAATTTCTAATAGATTTTACACACCGGAAATATTTTTAAGACTACATGTATGTATGGTATATTATTGTCTTAGAGGGATGATTTTTTTTAGCTCAACATTCATACCTTTGAATATAAAGCCTCTTTAAAAGTTATTTTAAAATTTTTATACTTACATGCAAAATAATGATAAAAGTGCCATTTTAATGAGACATATATTTAATTGTTATTATCTGCTTTTAATCTCAAGATAAAGTCTTCATTTAAAATTAAAATTTTATTATCATTTTTAATTTCAAAGAGTCATTACCAGTTTTATTCCAATCATTATTTAAACCATTACTCTTAAGAGTGCCATGTTGATTTTTTTTTCATATTTTAATAAAGACATTATAAATTCTTTACAGCAAGTGAGTGCCATTTTAAACCATTTTTAGCGTTAGGTAACTGGCTATAACCAGCTCAGTTTAATGCATGGTAAAGTATGTGTGTGTCCATACAGTCATACTGAAATCTTTTGTTCTGAAACCACTAGCTGAAATAAGCTAAATTGTCTTAAATAGATTTTCAAAAATCCAAGACAGTCATTGTTACTAAAAATTAAAAAAAAAAAGATATACAATCATGTATATATGTAGCAAAAATATTTCATCATATATATATATATATATATATATATATATATATATATATATATATATATATATATATATATATATATATACATAGAGGATCTTGCATGAGTGTTTATGTAATATTGAATTTATTAAACGAGTTGAATAATTTTTTATGCAACGAGCCTTGGCGAGTTGCATAAAACATTCAACGAGTTTAATAAATTCAATATTACATAAACAAGAATGCAAGATTCTATTTATTATATAATCTGATAAAAACTGGCTTTTCACAGATTTCAAACTTGTCTTCTCATTATAAGAAAACAGCTGATTGACCGAAACACAACAAGTTTAGGTTACCGTGTACATGCGCCAAAAGTAATCCTGCTGAAATAATAAAAGTAAACAATAGTCTGTCCGCAGGATACAAGAACAAAACAAACATTTTCAATTTAAATACAATATATCTCCTTTTTAGAAAAAAAGTACAAAAGTATCCGCTTAAATTATGAATCAACAAACATTGTGCCACTGTGAACTGGTGAATTGTGTGACGTCATAGCGCACTCTGGAATGTCAACAACCTGGACAAGGATTTACAGACACGTGTTACTCAGGAACGCTATCCATGATTATTCTGGCCCGATTTTTAGGAACTGGTGATTTGTTTGATAAATATGTATTTGAATGTTTCCTCCGGTGACTGTTCCTGCAAAAATGCTTTGGAATCCGCCGTGTAAATACTTGTGCCGTGCGTAAGGATATAACCTAATTCACACGCTTTTATGATGTCACACTCATTCAATATGATTTTTATTGTATGACCGTATTACATGGATTATTGAGTAGATTATATAATAAATATATATATATATAGCGTTGTTAAAGATTTCTTTATGGCTGATTTAGTTAAGAAAGTAGATTTATAGCCATTAAGCAAACGTAACAGCTTATCCTTAAAAAATAAGTCATGGGCCAAAACATGTTTCCAGAATTATCACTGTATATCAGGAGTTTATCCCTTCATATTTAAATGTTTATGATTGAAGTGGCCAGTTACAATAAACAGTGAATACATACAAATCCTTATATGGGTGGTTAAATACTGGAAGTACATGTATTATCAAGTTAATTTTCATGTTGATGCATAAAATTTTAGTTTGAGCTCTTGTATTAATAAAATATTTCTGATTCACTATCTACTTCAGTATTTGGTTTATATGTATGTGTTCAAATATAAGCATAATAAGTACATAAATGTATAACAATTAAAAAAAATTGCTGATAATTAATGATTTTGTTGACAGAATTAATATGTATAGTATATTATGTAATATTTTGGTGAGTAATTATAGTAAATTATAAAAACTGGGACATTTTGCTCATTTAAAATTGTATTGCCAAAAATATTTAGTGATAATGATGAGCTAAATTATTTGGTTACTTTGTCTACAGAAGAGACTTTTTGTTTGTGTAGGTGAGGGGACTGAGGTAAAAAAAATTTCACACGTTGAGGTGTTAAGAGGGCCATAGAATATACTTTGCTTATTTATTTCATCCAGGGAAATTGCTAATAGACCTTTATAAAAGGAGTTTTGTCAATTTCTTGTGTTCTTGCCATACATCAATTTAAGATAGTAAAACTATGTACAAGAAATTTACTTCTTTTACTGCAAAATAGTAAAATGTTCAAATCATTAAAAAAAATTTCAGTAAATGTTTCTGATAATATTTTTTGTGCAATTTTGATTACAAATGCATAATTAATAATTAGTTATTATTAATTGTTGAATTAGTTGTTATCTTAAAACTGTTTTGTAAGAATGAACTCTTGTTGTTGATTTCAGACATTAAACATGTGACTATACCAAAGATTGATATCTTTTTTACAACAGTATTGTGAATATAACCTGTTATTTCATCACATAGACAATAATGTAATGTAACCTGTTGATTCATTGGCTATTATGGAAATACTTTATTGTTAATCTGTTGTTTTATTGGCTGACATAGAAATAACTGTATTGTAACCTGTTATTTCATTGGTTTTTGATAAATAAAGTAGGAAATATATTATTATAATATCATATTTAACTGGCCTATATTTATTTAAAATTTGTAAATTTTCACATTTGTGAAGATATTTATGTAAGATAATATACATAATCTCATCAAAAGGTAGTTGTAGACACTTTTCTTTAATCAGCTTTGAAATCTGGTATTTATCTGAGGTGCTTATTCTGCCTAAAACCTTCCGAGAGGTTGCCTGGTGAGGCAGTTCATTTTGATACATTGAAGTCTGTTAGATGAAGCCAGGTATGTAAGAACAGAATTAACTTTATATAAATAAATTATATTAGATGTATTATATTAAAAGTTATTTTTTACATTTATTTATCCACCAGACTTTTGTTTATCAGTAAGGTAGTTATTGTAATTATCATTTATGGGTAAGACAATGATGTAAACAGAAAAGTGTTAATTTAAAATTTGAGGGATATTTGTAGCCAGTTATGTGATATTTAAAAAATATGGGTACATTAGTCTCAATTTGTGACCTGTTGGAATCTCTGATTTCCAGGATCAAGAATTATTGGCATTACTAGAAATCTTGTTAAATTGTGGTACTTAACAATTTGATGTAGTCAACTTTAATGATTGTTTTACGACATCATTGGGACAATATAACAATGACACTTCTTTAAACGAATATTTTTTTTTACCCAATGGGATAGTTTGTATCAGATTAACTTTAGATTCATTAAATTTCAACTGTTTGGCTTATGTTTTTTATCTATCAAACTTTTCGGTCTTAGTGTCACTGATGAGGAATGAATTTCTGAAATGTGCATATCTGACACATCAAAATTGAACTGGTATTTGTGTTATATCTTGAAAGGACTCATGAAATTTGTTGATGAGAATGGATTTGTAAATAATCTTTGGGCTTAAAAAATAAAAGTCAGTATTGTCACATTGAGATGTTTGATTTTCAGTATGTCTTTGTTAAGACTTTTATCATAAAAGCAATGATGGCATCCAAAACTTGTAGTTAAAAAACATAGAATCTTGTTTTATTTTTGTTTGATCATTTAACTTTAATATTAAAAAAACTAAACTGAAGTTAGAAGGAATGTTATAGAAGTAAAACATTGGAATTCAATCTTTTTTATTCAAAAAAGGGTTTAAGGGAAATTAAATTAATTTAATCCTAAACTTTCTCATCTTTTTAACCATACGTTCAGTATTAAACAAAAATCATCGTTAATATTAAACAGATTTTAGCATTTCATAAATCTGAATTCAGGTTTTTTTTAACTACATTTCAACATGAACCAACATTTTTTTCTTATTTTTGCATTTTGTAAATCTAAATTCTATATTTTTTCACTACATTTCATCACATTTCAACATGAAACAATTTTTTTTTCCCATTTCTATAGAACTACTAAGAGGTATATTGTTTATATTGTTTTCTTTATTAATAGGGGACCAGTTTGTTTTTGTATTTTGTGTCATTTACTAAGGGACCAGTCATTTGTTATTTATATTTTATAATAAATTTTATATTATATATATTCCATACTTTTGATATTATTGTAAATGTTTTGTTATAACAGATATTGTCAGGCTAATATAAAGGCTTTTTAAGAAATAAAAATGTGTTTAAATTTTATTATTGACTGGTGATGAGGACTGTTGCAATTTTGTTGCCATTAAAAGTCCTGATTATTGTCCAATACCTTAGATAACTTTATACTGTTATTGACTGGTGTTAAGGGCAAAGGCAGTTTTGTTGGCACTTGTGTTTTTAAGTATTGCTGACTGCTTCAGTGAATTACTATTTGTTTAAATAATTGTAATTTGAAGTGAGTGTGTTATTGATGAACTCTCTTTGAATCATTTTGACATAATCTAGGCTGTCTTAATAGAAAACTATTGAATGAGTGAATGTGGTTTAATGCCCACTAAAAGATCATTTCACCTATATCAAGACACCTCCAGTATATTTGGAAATTTTGACAAAATTAGTGTGACATTAGACCTCTCAACCAAAGGATCCATGTATTTTTTCTCGGTGCCTAAAAACATAGGGGTAACATCACATCATTTTGAACTCTTCTGTTTGACTAAGTCAGAGGTGAAATCTGAGTTTTTACTTATTTGAGCTAGGACTCTTTTTAACAATAATACTAAGGCAACTGGAAAATTAGTTTGTTCTCAGTGCTTGAAAACAATAGTAACATCACATTTTGAACTTTTCTGTCTGACCAAGTTGAAAGTTAAATCTGACCATTTACATATAAAGCAAGGACTCTTAACAATACTAAGACAGATGGTGTAGCTGAGAAAGGGATCAGTGTCCCAGGCAAGACTACTTGTATTTCATATATCAACAATTTAGCAATGAGTTGGTAGAAGAAACTGGAATACCTATAGTAACCTCTGATATTTGGCATTAAAATGGATAAACTTTCTTATATTCGATTCTTTACAAATGCATTAGCAGGTGGTGAATTGGCACCATTGTCCAACAGCTAGTACTTCATCACTGAGTTGTTACAAAGTAAGATGATGATTCTACACAAGTCTTGGTTGCATTGTATTCCCATCATTTTAATCACATGTATATTAAAGTGATTGTTAAGGAGTAAGCCTGAATGATTGATGGTCAAGTTTGCCTGGATGACTTTAAGGTCAAGTATGTCTGAATGGCTTGATTATTTAACGTGACCTAATTCCATGATAACGGAGTATGTTTATATGCCTTGATAATTATATAAGGTATTGTTTTACTATTTATTCATTATTTTGTGATATCACTAATTCGAATTAGTGAAATCACAAAATATTGAAAATGGCAAAACGACACTACATATAATTAAGCATACCAGAATGACTTAATGGTCCAATGAATCTGAATAGGTTGATGGTCCAGTGTATCTAAATAGGTTGATGGTTCAGTGTATCTGAATAGGTTGATGGTTCAGTGTATCTGAATAGGTTGATGGTCCAGTGTATCTGAATAGGTTGATGGTTCAGTGTATCTGAATAGGTTGATGGTTCAGTGTATCTAAATAGGTTGATGGTTCAGTGTATCTGAATAGGTTGATGGTCCAGTGTATCTGAATAGGTTGATGGTCCGGTGTATCTGAATAGGTTGATGGTCCAGTGTATCTGAATAGGTTGATGGTCCAGTGTATCTGAATAGGTTGATGGTTCAGTGTATCTGAATAGGTTGATGGTCCAGTGTATCTGAATAGGTTGATGGTTCAGTGTATCTGAATAGGTTGATGGTCCAGTGTATCTGAATAGGTTGATGGTCCAGTGTATCTGAATAGGTTGATGGTTCAGTGTATCTGAATAGGTTGATGGTCCAGTGTATCTGAATAGGTTGATGGTTCAGTGTATCTGAATAGGTTGATGGTCCAGTGTATCTGAATAGGTTGATGGTCCAGTGTATCTTAAAAGGTTGATGGTTCAGTGTATCTGAATAGGTTGATGGTTCAGTGTATCTGAATAGGTTGATGGTCAGTGTATCTTAATAGGTTGATGTTCCAGTGTATCTGAATAGGTTGATGGTTCAGTGTATCTGAATAGGTTGATGGTTCAGTGTATCTGAATAGGTTGATGGTCAGTGTATCTGAATAGGTTGATGGTCCAGTGTATCTGAATAGGTTGATGGTCCAGTGTATCTGAATAGGTTGATGGTCCAGTGTATCTGAATAGGTTGATGGTTCAGTGTATCTGAATAGGTTGATGGTCCAGTGTATCTGAATAGGTTGATGGTTCAGTGTATCTGAATAGGTTGATGGTCAGTGTATCTGAATAGGTTGATGGTTCAGTGTATCTGAATAGGTTGATGGTCCAGTGTATCTGAATAAGTTGATGGTCCAGTGTATCTGAATAGGTTGATGGTCCAGTGTATCTGAATAGGTTGATGGTTCAGTGTATCTGAATAGGTTGATGGTTCAGTGTATCTGAATAGGTTGATGGTTCAGTGTATCTGAATAGGTTGATGGTCCAATGTATCTGAATAGGTTGATGGTTCAGTGTATCTGAATAGGTTGATGGTCCAATGTATCTGAATAGGTTGATGGTCCAGTGTATCTTAATAGGTTGATGGTTCAGTGTATCTGAATAGGTTGATGGTTCAGTGTATCTGAATAGGTTGATGGTCCAGTGTATCTGAATAGGTTGATGGTCCAGTGTATCTGAATAGGTTGATGGTTCAGTGTATCTGAATAGGTTGATGGTTCAGTGTATCTGAATAGGTTGATGGTCCAGTGTATCTGAATAAGTTGATGGTCCAGTGTATCTGAATAGGTTGATGGTCCAGTGTATCTGAATAGGTTGATGGTTCAGTGTATCTGAATAGGTTGATGGTTCAGTGTATCTGAATAGGTTGATGGTTCAGTGTATCTGAATAGGTTGATGGTCCAATGTATCTGAATAGGTTGATGGTTCAGTGTATCTGAATAGGTTGATGGTCCAATGTATCTGAATAGGTTGATGGTCCAGTGTATCTTAATAGGTTGATGGTTCAGTGTATCTCAATAGGTTGATGGTTCAGTGTATCTGAATAGGTTGATGGTCCAGTGTATCTGAATAGGTTGATGGTCCAGTGTATCTGAATAAGTTGATGGTCCAATGTATCTGAATAGGTTGATGGTTCAGTGTATCTGAATAGGTTGATGGTCCAGTGTATCTGAATAGGTTGATGGTTCAGTGTAGCTGAATAGGTTGATTGTTCAGTGTATCTAAATAGGTTGATGGTTCAGCAGGTCTTGACGCTTTTGTTATTAACTAAGTCATTTTACCTTGTTGATTGAGTCTACCTATCGGTAAGTCTTGATAGTTGAGACTATCCCGTCATTGGAGTATGTATTTATGAATGCGTTGATCGTGCAATATGCTTGCATGCCTTAATAAAGGAGTTTGTAAAAATTGATCTCATTATAAATGTGCATGTCACAAATAGTATATCTGAAAGACTTTATGGACCAGTATACTTGAATACCTTGTTATTGGAATAAGTATATCTGAACGCCTTGATTACCCGTTATCCCTAAAGTCTTGACGGTTCAGTTTGCATTGGTAATGGCGTTGATATATGAATCTCGATGGACAAAAATACCTGAATATTTTGGTATAGAGTATGTATCTCTGAATCCCTTGAAATCGAACCTGCCAAAAATGATTGCAGTAAGTCCGAACGCCTTGTAAATGGAGTCCGTACCCCTGAACCTATTGATAAGTCGGTTATGCGCAAAAATATATATGTCTGAATAACTTTATTGCCCAGTATGCCTGAATACATTGTTCATAGAAAATAACTGTCTGAATGCCTAAATAACCCAGTGCGTCTAAATACTTTTTTTTTTACTACTTACCAAGTACATGTATTGCTTAATACCTTATTAATGGAGTATGCAGGTTGTTTGCCTTGCTTTTCCAGCATGCTTGACTACATGTTAATGGATTATATATGTCTGTATGTCTTGGTGTCTAGCTTGTTAATAGATTGTGTCTGTTTCTATCCCTTGTATGTATGAATGATTGCTTGTATGTCTTGTTGATAGAGTAAGTCAGAAGTACTTTTACGGAGCACGCCTGAATGTCTTGTGTAACACGTTAAAGAATCCTCCCTGCACATTGCCCTAAGCGCACTGCAAAGGTAAAAATTTCTGCCACTTCACCTATAGCTGGTGACGTCTCGATATAAGTGAAATGGGACGTAAAACCCGATTTAAATAATCAATCAATCTAACTTATAACTCATTGCTCCGACAACTCATGCCACTTTTTGGAATGAAGTTAATTGCGGCTTTTTGTTTGCTTCTCTCAACTTGCATGATTGCTTGGTTTTTGCCTTTCAATTTTTATTTTATCCCCACAGTTCAGTCTGCATTATTTTTCATTCCATTTATATAGCCTGATGTTTTTAGTGTGTGTGTGTGTGTGTGTGTGTGTGTGTGTGTGTGTGTGTGTGGTTAAAATTATGCAGTCAACGGTTTTGCTCTGTGCATGTTTTATTCTTGTGCTACGAAATTTATGTACTAATTCTGTAATCACGTCTTATGTTCTCAAATGTAATCTGCATTAAAGCTGCATTAATCGATGTAATATTTTAGATAACGTCAGTAGACACTTTTTTGTATTTCGACTATCATTTAAATGACAGTTGTTTTTATTTGTAGTTGTTAGCTATTTGTTGTTGCCTTACCAATAAGTAATTTAATACGATAATATATTTATATTATGTTGCCAGCTACAAAATTGAGCAACGTAAGTAGGGACGAGGTATAATTAAAATCTGCAAGCATTTATCTCCCTTCAATGATAGATAACCGGAAGTTGCAGACAGAACGAGGGAAAGGATGAAAGTATTTTAAACAACTCCAGATTGTTTTTCCCATCAAAATAGAACGTGATGGCTGGTGGAAAGTCATCTGATAAAAATGAAGAGACCATGACACCAGAAGAAGAGAAAAGTTTACGTAAACTTTTCGAAAAACTTGACGTTAACAAAGATGGAAAAGTTGACATGGATGACCTAAACAAGGCCCTGCATGACATGCAGGTTCCCCAACTCCCGGGTCATGCAAAGGTGATTCTGCACACAAAAACACGAATATATTCGTATTATTTAGATTTGCATTCAGTTTTAGATGGGTAATTATTGTTGACATTCACAACGTTATAATGCAATCAGCACATCTAGAGATGCTGGCATATGCAAAATTACATTTAAACCAGGTTACAGTTAAAAGAATATTTAAATGCATCATTTATTAAAAAAAACATGCCTTAAGTACTTGAAAATAAAATGAACACTTTATCAATTGATGGTGTCATTATGTTTGAAGGAGTGGGAGCATTATCACAGGGTTACAGGAATATTTCACTACTGATTATACAAAATATTTACTTGTTGGTTTTAATGAAATTTGAGATAAAAAACTAGTGTTCATGACAAAAAATTAGTAGTTTGAGATATATTACTATGTTTTGTGGGTAAAAGTTAACGAAATATTTTGTATTGCTGTTACCAATGAGAGTCTGTTTACATTTAAATGTCATTTTCTAATTTATAGAAAAAAAATATTGATGCCTTTAGCATTTATAACCATTTTGCATTACATATCTAACAATATGATATATATGTAAAAATCAGTTGTTGAAAATGTAAGATTATTATAGACCTAATAAAAATCTGTTAATGCTGGAAACTTATTTTATCTTATTTGCAGGAGTTTTTCAAAGCGCATGATTCAGATCATGATGGCAGAATTGATTTCCATGAGTTTGTAGACTATGTAAGGGAACATGAAAAAAGACTGCGAGAATTTTTCCATACATTAGATACAAACCAAGATGGTAGGTATAAGTGTAAGATGTTTGAATGGTTTTTTGGACATGTACATAAAGTACAGTAGGTCTTAGTCTAAGAGCAATTCAAAAGTCTTAGGTTTTAGATCTAGTTGAATTGCAACGTCAGTGATCAAGACATTTTGTTTCACATTGTTGCAGCATGCAAATGATAAAACAATGACAACCAGCAGAAATGATTTGTCCAACTCTGAAGTAGACTTTGTATTTTACCTAGATTGTGTTTGTATGTTTGTGGTGGGGGTTTGATATTCCACTTTCATTACACAAACACTGTGTAATATTTAATTAGCTTAATGAATCAGTAGTGCTTTGAAAAAGATCTAAATTGACCTTTACTTTTATATGTGTATTGCACTTTATAAATTGTATGTGTGTTTGTAAATTTCAAATAAAAACACATGTAAATATTATTAATAACTTGCCTGAATTTTTTAGGTTCCATAGATGCAGGTGAAATACAAGAATCATTCCGTAAACTTGGTGTTAATGTGGACAGAACAGAAGCAGAACGATTACTCCAGAGAATGGACAAAGATGGAACACTAAAGATTGATTGGACAGAATGGCGAGATTACCTCATCTTATCACCCACACAAAACATTCATGATATACTTCATTACTGGAGGCATGCTACAGTAAGTATATATGCTGTCTTGTTGTCATGGAAATATCACTCAGTAATCACTACTGCTATATTTAGTTCTTACTAATTCTACCAGTATTTGCCATATAATAGTATTTCAGCTAATATTGCTTATCACAGTTTCTATTATAAGAATATATTAACTAGCAGGTAACACAAATTTCGGTTTAAACTTTGACTATCATTTTTTTTCAATGACTAAAACAATTTTTTCAGCTTTTACACATTAAGTTGGAAAAAATTAACCACCTTGCAGAAAATACTGTAAATCAGGAAATTATTGCAAGCAAGAAATTAATGCGAAAAATGCGAGGCCCGTTTCATCTCATTAATTTCTTGTCACATTTATTTACCAATTTCTGTTGTATTCTGTATATTTATTGTAAATTGAGTTACCTCCCTTAACCGGAAGTTGTTATCGTAACTGATTAATTAGAGCACATTCTCATTAAGCGGTAATATTTTGCTGTTTCTTTCCAACTGGGAATTTTGCTACGAGTGGAATCGTAACTGATACATCATTTTGAACCTTGACTGGACATCAAATTGAATGTAATGTGATTTTAAGTCATGTATCATTCTAAACTCGTGAGTTGAATACGAAAATCAGTTGTACACATGCCAACATAGACATCCTAATTTTGAATGCTTTATTTTAATAAAAACTCCAAGTGTTATATTTGAGTATGTTTTTTCTTTTTTAAAAAATAAGACCATGCGTTTCTCTGTTCTGATAATCTTTTACCGCCCTGGTTGATTTAAAACAATGGGTCATCGGCGCATAAACATTTACCCTCTGCAAACCTCACTGTTTATTTTAATAATGTCTACCGACAATTTGTGTATAACATGTTTATAAATTTTGGAAGACATAATATGAAAATTTCTGAGTTTTTTTTATTTTTATAATTGTAAGATAATAGAAAGGCAAAAATTTTAAAAATTGAAATTTAAAAAATCCCATTTATTTCAATACGCATTTTACTTCAAAATCGGCAATTCACATTAATTTCATGACGCATTCATTTCCTGATTTACAGTATATAAGTTTTGGTGTTTTTTAATAAGTAATTTTGACTGTTCAAGTCATTTTCAAGTTAAAATTAACCACCTTACAAAAAATGTATAAGAGTTTTGGCATTTGTTGAGAAATACATTTGTCTGTTCAAGTCCTTTTCTGGAGCATTTCTCGGGAAATGTGTGTTTTGGTTTTTCTGAATCTTGAAATGGTTCTGTGTATATTATTCCCTTATATATTATAAGGTTGTGTAGTGATTTTGAGTTCATATTGTGATCAGGTTTTGTTCCTCACCCATCACTATTTGATTGTTAAAACTATGGACCACACTTTTTCTCCAAACTTCTTTATAGTTACATAAAACAATCTTTTGAAAAGGCTAGGTAAAGTTTTATGATTCATATTAGTTCAATTAGTAGATCACTAGCTCAGTTAATAAACAATAAACTTGAAATTTCAACTCACTAGAAACAAAAATTTCAGTCCCAAGTATTTCTATCTTGTTGTTTGATCCTGACAAAAACTTAGTAAAATTCATATATGGGTTATGTTGGGAAAGGAAAAAGATTACAAAGTTAAATAATAGAAAATCCTTGTTAATAATACAGAGGTCACAATTTTAGTCAGCCGTCTAACTCGTCTTGAAACTTGTTTAGAAAAATCCTCTTGAAAAACAGCTAAGTTGGTTTAAAAAAGGAATTACTTTGTCAAATAATAGAAAAGCCTTATTTACACTTTTGATGCCAATGTTGAAATAAGAAATCTAAATATGTCATAAGGTCAAACTGCTGAGGAATTTTGCTAACCTTTTAGAGATTAAATGAATACAAACTCGAGCTAAATGCAAGTGAGAGTTAAGGATCTTTTGGTAAATTTGTTAAGAGAGTTATGGCCCTTCTATATTATTCACATTTAACTTTGTCTTTTTAAACCACTTCCATTGTAAAACTTTTCTTGCTAAGGCATTATGTTTATCACCTTTCACTGCAGATCAAACTAATTGTATAAGTATGTTCCTAATAGTGTAGTAAATTTCATATGTTACCTGTCTTTTAGAACCATTGTAAGATAGTAGCCCCTTGGATCAAAGTTCTAGTTTTCTATTGCTTTAACTGTTTCAATTTCCATGCACCAGGTAGTATCAATTTTATTTTAAATATTTTTTGTTGCAGATCTAGCATTCATTGACATTTTTTAATCTTTTTGAAATGTCAAAGCTATGGAAACAGGTGATTTGTGATAATAAATTCAAAGAACTTGTCTCCTATTATCATTGTCATTGTAAAGAGGACAAAACATTAGCATCTGTTGTTTTTATTTGTTATTTTGACAGATACTTGCTTATAAATTAATATTATTTTTGAGAAACTTTACTTTTAAACTTGCTAGTGATAAATTCATTTACTTCTATATGTAAATAATGCGCAAGACAAACAAATATTTTTTTAAATGTACATTGGTCTTTATCTATCAGTTAACTAGTTGTATTATGTTCTTTGTAAAAAGTGTTGCTGAATACCTTTTAGAGTTTTATCAAAGTAAACAGTTTTATCCATTAAATTGGTTTTTCAAAATTAAGACAAGTCCACCACTATCAAATTTAAACTCCATGTCATCACTTCATTATCACCATTATGATATACATGCAGAATAAGTAAGTGTTGTGTTTGATGAAGTGATAAAATTCATTGTGTAAAGGAAAAAGTCCAGGACAGAAAATGAAATCAGAATTTATCAGGGATTGAGAACTATTTTTCTTGCCTTAAACACAGTTAAAGGTATAGCATAGATTTCTTGTCCCAAAGAATGGTGTCAGCATTGGTGTCGTTGTTAGCTTGTCAAAGTTTAAAAAAGTTATTTGTTCTTTTTTAAATAAAATTGTGAAAAGTGTTTTAAGTCAGGTGTAAATCTTAATCAAACATTATGGTGACTGAAGACATCTAATTCTGCTGAGTCCTTGTTTTTAACACAATTTTAGTATCAGTGAGTTCTGAAATGTGTCATAGCAAAAATGCACTTATGTTTGGTACAGGCTTTTGGACTTAAACCTAAAGATAGTGGATTCTTCTGTGTGTTTGAAAATTACATCTACTGGTAAATTCAACACATTAAAATTGAATTTTGATAAAACAGAATTAAGCTTGCATAATAATCTTTTTATATAACAAATCAAAAATGTTTTATATTCCACCAGTCATTTTCTGTGATTTTATTCAGAGTTTGGACCTGTATATTAACTATAGCAACTCTTGTCTGACATTGATACAGTGAGAGCAAGTCCTTTGCATGAAGATTAATTGTTTCATATTGTACTTACAGCAATGTCTGTTTATTTTTTGGCTAGATGATTGTTAGTATCAGGTCACCACAGTAACCAAAGTTCCAATTCATTTTCAGTTTCTCCTCAACAACCATTTTATTATGTTTGCTGATCAGAAAATAGGTCCCTGTATTTTGAAATTTATTTATTTGATTTTATTTTAAAAATTTGTTTATTTATTTATTTAAATTATTTTTTATGATAGCTTTAACACCTTTAAACTGTTTAGCTGTTTAATGTTTCAGATAGGTTTTGTCATACATGTACATATATAATATATACATGTATATATATATATATATATATATATATATATATATATATATATATATATATATATATATATATATATATATTGTTAACCAAGGCTGTATGTAGAGTTGTCAGCTTTAAATGTGATTTACGGTAGTTATCATTAGACAGCAGATGTAGTCAGTCTTAACTCATTATTTATTAAGTAATTGTTGCAAGTCCTGAGACCTTTAGGCATTCAGCATTGAGTAGTCACTATTGTAATTGATGCATCTAAAATAAGAATTTACATTAAAATCTTCAGAAGTGAAATATTTTCAACTTGCAAATCAAAATTTGAATTCAATCTGGATTTGAAGTTGCCATTACTTATTAGGATGTCACTATTTTAATGCCTTTGGCACCTTTTGTTGAAGTACATGTTGAAATGCCTAAAAAAATCTACAAGACGTTGGGTTTCCAGTTTGCTTTATCACAACTTGAGCATAATATAGGCTGAATTGATAGATTATATTGTCATTTAGAATGTTAACTATTTTCTGTTAGCCAAACAAATGTAACTGACAATTCTATTGTACTTTATTTTTGTATTCCAGGAATCTTATAGTTGAAAACCACCAGTAAAACTTGAGCCTTAAAACACTTATTGTAAATTGAATATGTTAAATTGTTTGTTATTAGGTCTTAGTGTTTTAAATGGCTGGCAAGAATCATAGTTAAATTTACCAAATTTTAAATAGCAGTCAATGATACAATTTAAAAATGAATATACGATCTAATTACTTCTAGCTACATCTAATCATGTGACTTTCTCAGATACTTGTAATGTGACTTTAAGCTACACCTTGTCATGTGACATAAGTACATGCTTCTCATTACATGTATTTGTGGCTACTTTTGACAAAAATAACTTTATAGAAAGGTTGGTTGAAATGTTAACACATGTTAATCTTATTATAGATTATAGACATTGGTGAAAATGCAATAGTTCCAGATGATTTCACAGAAGAGGAAATGCAGACTGGAATGTGGTGGCGACACCTAGTGTCAGGAGGTGCAGCAGGTGCTGTGTCTAGAACATGTACTGCTCCATTAGACCGTCTTAAAGTTTTGTTACAGGTAAAGAAAATTACAAAGATATACAAAAAAAATTATGTTTCAAATATGTGAGATGTTGCTGATTGTTTGACAAATATAAAAACAATATATCATCATATGAAAAATACTCAAGAAAGATAAACAAATAATTTTATATGATTACAAATAAGGTTAATATATAAATTTGCTTAGTGTTCTTATTTTATTGAGCCATAAATTCAATATTATCAGAAAAACATATATATATGAAAAATTTGAATAATAAATAAATGACATAAATAAACATAATCATAAGAGGTTTTGATTAATTAATAATAACATTATATATTACAAGTAGCATATGTAAGGAACAAATTGTAAAATGTAAATAAACTGTAATCACCAGTATGTGATGTAGCTTTCTCTTAATAATTTAGCTTCTAGTTAATGCCTGTTTATTGCCAATTTTCTGAATATTGAATATTAAAAAGTTCAACAGGTTTGAACACAATTTAGAGAACCCAATAATATTTTTTAATATATAACTAGGAATACTTTTGTAACAAAATCATATAAAAACAAAGTAATAACCATCTTTTATATAATTTGATTGACAACAACATGCATCCATATACTTCTTCAGGGTTAGGTCTGGCTCTTGAAAAGTAGGAGCCAAAATTTGTCAACTGTAGAAGTTTGCACCAGTTTATATGAAATACAGTGAAACTTTGATCGCTTGAACAAATTTCCTATGATATCCTATGTAAATAAACCTCAAAGGCTCGAACTTCGTTAATCGAATACCCCCGCTCGCTCGAACAATAAATATATTTTAACACTATAAAGTTAGTGAAAATTCAACTTCTTTCGCTCAAATACAATTCTTGTCAGTCTATATATGTGGTCTGGGTCATTGTAAACAAAACACAAGCTGGAGCCATATTACAGATTTCATTAAAAGTAATAGAGTGGAACGAAACAATTAGTCTAGACAGTTACCTAAAATCAATTACTTAATGTACTTAAATTGATTGTTAATTAATCTAATAAGAGTGTCGATATGCTCAGATCTTTAATCTCTTAATCCAATTAGGACGCGTAGGAGTGTTTGATCCATATTTTTGAAAACCTCAGTAGCTTTTGCCTGATGATTGTACATCAGGATTCTGTAATTTATATGTCCTTGGAGTATGTATAGTAATGTGTATTATCCTTATTTTCTGTGAATAAATTGACCAGTATTAACTGTGTTCTCTATTTTTTTCTTTATATTTGGCTTTGTTTAGTATAACATGTGCAATTAGAATAAAGTAAGGTTATTTATATCAACGCCTGTTGAAATTAAAATAAAGTGTCATATTCTAGCCATATAACACCACACTGGCAAATTGCAGGTCAACATTTAATTTGAAATGAATTTTGTATTTTTTAATTGGGACATTTTATTCTCTTTGAATTTTTAAAAAATATTTCCTGATAAATAATGGAATTTTAATTCAAACATTTCATTATTTAACCTTTTAGTATATTTACATGTATAACAAATTTAAAGTTTCTTTGACCGTCATTAAACATGGAAACATAAACCGCCAATCATATCTCGATGTTCTATCGCTAGAACCCCCCAATGGGTTGAATATTAAGTCGAAGTCCCTTGGACTTCGAGCCATCGAAGTTCTACTGTAGTTGAAGTTAACCTCAAAAACTAAAAGCTCAGTATAAAACTGATGAGAATTTTGATACAAAAATATTAGCCAATACCAATATTTTAAAGCCAGAAATTATCTAAATTAGCAATTAGCTAATTTTCTAAATGGCAAAGCAACCCTTGCTTCTTTCCTTATTAAAAACCCTACCCTTATTAGTCAGTAAATCATCTGATGATACATAAATAAATCAACCATTCAGCATGAGTTGTATAAGTCTTTATATAACCTTTAATTTTGTTTTAGGTACATGGATCTTCTAAGAATAACTTAGGAGTAATGTCTGGCTTTAAGCAGATGTTAGACGAGGGAGGTATAAAATCATTATGGAGAGGGAATGGTGTTAATGTGATTAAAATAGCTCCAGAAACAGCTCTGAAATTTTTAGCTTATGAACAGGTAATGAACAAAGTCTTCAACTGTCTCCTGTTTGTGTAACTTTTTATATCTCTTCTTACAAAAACAGGTTGGCAGATTCATGTGTAAGCAATTTTTTCAGTTTTCTTGTGGAAGGTTAGTGTGTTGTTATCTTGTGGAAGGTTAGTTGTTTTCTTGTGGAAGGTTAGTTGTTTTCTTGTGGAAGGGTTAGTTGTTTTCTTGTGGAAGGTTAGTTGTTTTCTTGTGGAAGGTTAGTTGTTATCTTGTGGAAGGTTTGTTGTTTTCTTGTGGAAGGTTAGTTGTTTCTTGTGGAAGGTTGGTTGTTTTCTTGTGGAAGGTTAGTTGTTTTCTTGTGGAAGGTTGGTTGTTTTCTTGTGGAAGGTTAGTTGTTTTCTTGTGGAAGGTTAGTTGTTTTCTTGTGGAAGGTTGGTTGTTTTCTTGTGGAAGGTTTGTTGTTTTCTTGTGGAAGGTTAGTTGTTTTCTTGTGGAAGGTTAGTTAGTTGTTTTCTTGTGGAAGGTTAGTTGTTTTCTTGTGGAAGGTTAGTTGTTTTCTTGTGGAAGGTTGGTTGTTTTCTTGTGGAAGGTTAGTTGTTTTCTTGTGGAAGGTTGGTTGTTTTCTTGTGGAAGGTTAGTTGTTTTCTTGTGGAAGTTGTGAAGGTTAGTTGTTTTCTTGTGGAAGGTTAGTTGTTTTCTTGTGGAAGGTTAGTTGTTTTCTCTATGAACTCTGATTACCTCTACCATCCCTAAACTGACTTTCTTGCTATAAGTAAAAAAAAAAACAAAAAACACTGGAGTGTAACATTCCTCCAGTTAGCATATTGAATATTAAAGCAATTGCCAGTAGTCAAATGGCCATTCTGGTATATGGTCTCCTCTTCTTAAAGTAAATGGTTTTATGATGGTTTTACAATTTTTTCATGCAAATTTACATCCAAAATAAAAAAACAATCTCAGGGGACAGATTTTTGACTGTGCTAAGTTATATAAATCTAAATCTAGTTTGGACAACATAACAACACAAGAGATCAGCGGATTGCATATCTGCCTTAAGCATGGCCACATACTTCACATGACAAAAAATGGCATAAAATTTATTGCAATGAATTCTGTCTGTATGTTCATAAAGATATTTTATCATAAATGGAATATTGTTTGTTTTTCTTAGATTAAACAATTTCAATATAAATAAAATTTGTCTCTTTCTTAGATTAAAGCGATTATTTAGAGGAGAAGATAATCATGAATTAAGTATCGTTGAACGTCTAGCCTCCGGTTCACTAGCTGGTGTTACATCACAGACAATTATTTATCCAATGGAGGTAAGCATGATGTTTAGGTCAGTAATGTCTACTTATAGATTGAGTCTACAATGTAGATGTGACACTAAAGATAACACTCGCTGCCTCTTGTACTCATTGTTATTACAATGTATAGGAAGGAATTTTTAAAACTTTACTATTAAAATAATTAACTGATGTTGTTTTACTTTAAGTGAAATTTTCTTGACTGGAAAGTGAAAACCAATTAACTAAAATTTGTACATTTTTCTCGAGGATAATTAATGTTATACCTCTGAAGCCAGTCCATTTTTCAAAGTATTATTTATGTTACACTCCCAAGACAAGTTCAGCAGTAATTCTCATTTAAATTACTGTGCTAAGCAGATAAATGGATAGAACTGTATTATACCTTTCTGGCATTTAAGATGAGGAACATTTTGGAATCACTCTGTTCTATTTATGTATTTGTTAGGTTACTTAACAAGTGTTGATTTGTTTGAAACTAGGTACTTAAAACAAGGCTAGCTCTCCGTAAAACTGGTCAGTATAGTGGAATATTTGACTGTGCCAAGAAGGTCTATAAACATGAAGGAATTAAAGTCTTCTACAGAGGGTATATACCAAATATATGTGGCATTATACCATATGCTGGAATAGATCTGGCTATATATGAGGTAATAACACACACACACACACACACACACACACACACACACACACATCAAATATATGTGGCTTTATACCTTATGCTGGAATAGATCTGGCTATATATGAGGTAATAACACACACACACACACACACACACACACACACACCAAATATATGAGGCTTTATACCGTATGCTGGAATAGATCTGGCTATATATGAGGTAATAACACACACACACACACACACACACACACACACACACACACACACACACACACACCAAATATATGTGGCTTTATACCGTATGCTGGAATGCACATAGAATGTCTATACACATTAAATGTCTATACACCACAGAAAATAAAATGAAAACAGTAAAAATATTTTTAAAAGGGAAGACAGATTTACATTTTATTCATGTTGTAGTTTATCTTTATTGTACTTGTCATTAACCATATCAAACAAGAATGAGTTAAAACTAATAACATGAATGACAAAACATAAAATGTTACAGATTATAGACATTAAACAGGAAGTTAACATACACATACAGATGTTATGATTCTAGGTTATTTTTTTCACAAAATCAATACTTGTATAAGTTTATAATACAGTCAAAAAATCAAAAGGTTTTATTATCATGAATATAATGAATAGCATGGAAAGTATAAACTACTATCAGTCCATAATTGTTTGTCATAAACATATTTGGAAAACAAAATTTGATACTTTAACAAAATCATTCAAAAATATTTACAGAAAAATTCAAAGCAGATTTTTGAATTTAAAAATAGAATTTGGTTAGGTCAATGTTTTTTAAATCAATCTTACTGTTATTTTTATGAGAACAGTTTTAAATAAAAGAAATATTTAGAAAAACCACATGACAAACAATTATGGACCAATAGTAATCATAAGTTTTGATACAGAAGGTTTTACTTTGATATGTTTTAATAACATGGAAAACTCACAAAATTTGGAAGTCAGTCCCATTCGCTTCAGTTATCAATGTTTACTCTTGTATTATATCCATTCACTTCAGTTATCAATGTTTACTCTTGTATTATATCCATTCACTTCAGTTATCAATGTTTACTCTTGTATTATATCCATGCACTTCAGTTATCAATGTTTACTCTTGTATTATATCCATGTACTTTTGTTATCAATGATTACTCTTGTATTATATCCATTCACTTCAGTTATCAATGTTTACTCTTGTATTATATCCATGCACTTTAGTTATCAATGATTACTCTTGTATTATATCCATTCGCTTCAGTTATCAATGTTTACTCTTGTATTATATCCATGCACTTCAGTTATCAATGTTACTCTTGTATTATATCCATTCGCTTCAGTTATCAATGTTTACTCTTGTATTATATACATTCACTTCAGTTATCAATGTTTACCCTCGTATTATATCCATTCACTTCAGTTATCAATGTTTACCCTCGTATTATATCCATTCACTTCAGTTATCAATGTTTACTCTTGTATTATATCCATTCACTTCAGTTATCAATGTTTACCCTCGTATTATATCCATTCACTTCAGTTATCAACGTTTACCCTCGTATTATATCCATTCACTTCAGTTATCAATGTTTACTCTTGTATTATATACATTCACTTCAGTTATCAATGTTTACCCTCGTATTATATACATTCACTTCAGTTATCAATGTTTACTCTTGTATTATATCCATGCACTTCAGTTATCAATGTTTACCCTCGTATCATATACATTCACTTCAGTTGTCAATGTTTACTCTTGTATTATATCCATTCACTTCAGTTATCAATGTTTACCCTCGTATTATATCCATTCACTTCAGTTATCAATGTTTACTCTTGTATTATATCCATTCACTTCAGTTATCAATGTTTACTCTTGTATTATAATTGTGTTTTGTAGACATTAAAAAGCATGTACATGAAGAAAAACAAAAATTCCGATCCAGGTGTCTTAGTTTTACTTGCATGTGGGACGGTCAGTAGCACATGTGGTCAGTTAGCAAGTTATCCACTCGCCCTTATTAGAACAAAACTACAAGCACAAGGTTGGTATTGTGTGTGTTTTTGTCCATATTAGGTTAGATCAAAACAGATCAAATAAAACTGCCATAAGCTACACATTATATAGTTCCGCAGATGTGTACTACATTATAAAGTTCCGCAGATGTGTACTACATTGTATAGTTCTGCAGATGTGTACTAATTGTGTAGTTCCGCAGATGTGTACTACATTGTATAGTTCCGCAGATGTGTACTAGTGTGTAGTTTCCGCAGATGTGTACTACATTATATAGTTCCGCAGATGTGTACTACATTATATAGTCCTGCAGATGTGTACTACATTGTGTAGTTTCGCAGATGTGTACTACATTGTGTAGTCCTGCAGATGTGTACTACATTGTATAGTTCTGCAGATGTGTACTACATTGTATAGTTCTGCAGATGTGTACTACATTGTATAGTTCTGCAGATGTGTACTACATTGTTTAGTTCCGTAATTGTGTACTACATTCTTGTATACTGCATGCAGGTGCTCTCCACATTATATAAATTTACAAATGTATCTTCTGCAGTTTAAACAAGGGATTTGTAAGTGTTGTCATTTATGTTTGATTTTTTACCTGGATTGAAAATATTCTCTGAAAATTGACTTATAAAATAAACGTTAGTTATCTTGTAAGACAAATTGTTACATGACCCAATTTATCATTCTCTAACTATAAATTGCTGCATTAAGGTGGATGTGGCTTTCAACAATAATTCACTCACTCTCCCACTTTAGGTTTTTAATCACACTGATTATTCCTGTATTTATCAGTGTCATATGACATGACATACAGATCCTATTTGATTTCAATATTTCCAGATTTGCTGAAATGACAATATGATTCACTAAATCAACAATAACAGGACATAATTCTGCTGTTTTTTTTTATATGTTACTGGTTTATTATTAAATTATATCTGTATGAAAATAACCTTAATGTTATTAATTTAATGGAATGATGGGGAATTAATACATTCTTTGAAATAGTAGATACATTTATAAGCAAATCTTTTGCAGATTATTCAAATTCATCAGGTATAACAACTATCAGTAATGAGTATGCATATTTGTGTGTGTTTATGATGTTTTTGTCTTTTATGTTGGTTAGGGAAAAATCATTTGATCACAGAAACCACTAATCAGTTAATGTTCTAAAATGTTTGCTGTCAGTGTCACCATGTTTGTGACTGATTATTTTGGAAAATTTTATAAAGATGGAATGTTAAAAATAAAGTTTGGTGTTATGTATTTCACTTGATTTTAGACCAATAGAGCTATAGTTATAAGGTTCCCTTATTACTGTAGAATATTTCTATGGTGAAGTTTTGCTGCTTGAAAAATTTCAATATGCTGTAAACAGGAAATTGTTCAGCATTTAGGATTCTGTAACGGTAAGATGGTCTTTATAAATCTTCTATTTCAAAATCCTAAATATTCTGTCACTAACAGAATGATACTGACAATAAGATGGTTTGTATTGATGAGTGTTACAAATTTTGTAAAATGTGAACAGGCCCCAGTTTCATGATCATTTCTTAACTAAGACTTTCCTTAACTAAAATCTGGCAAATTTAAAGTCGTAATAATTTTTATTAATTGTTCAGATCTACAGAAATTTTAGGTGTCATTTTGAAGATCATTTCAAGTTAATAGATAATAGATAAAGAGATAGCTGATATTCTCTAAATTTAAGTCGAGAAAAATCTTAAGGAGTGATTGTGAAACTGGGACCTGATTTATAACAACTCTGTTAAAAGCTTACCCAGACCTTAAGTAGTAAATATGTTTGTTTTAATTTTGTCTGTCTGTCTGTATCTCGATGAGATATTACCAGGGTATGAGATGTCACCAGGGTATGAGATGATGTTACTAGGGTATGAGAGTTCACCAGGTTATGAGGTGTTACCAGGGTATGAACAATTATCTGAGCTCGGAATTTAAGCCAGTTCACCAGCCACACCTATCACATTTATCAAATTTCTGATATAATTATATTTGAAACAAGACATTTAAAACTACCAAAATTCTGTGTCAGGGTAGTCTTGGTTTTAAAGAGGTAGTCCGGAAAAATTGGGCTTGGGTTGCAACAGTAGGCAGCCAACAGGGACAACCAAATTCAGAGAAGATAAAGAAGGGTCGGGTATAAACCCAAAACCCTTAAAAAATAAGCAGAACTGTGTAATCTGTTCACTTTTTGGTAATGTGTTGGGAACAGTTTATATTTTTAGAAAAAAAATGACGAACAGACTGTTTTGTTAATTTAAACCCGTTAGGCTGGAAAACTAATGGTAATATGTCCTTGATTGTAAAAGAATACAGTCATGCAAATTCATTTAGAAATTTTTTTGGGTGAAGAGTTTGGACATAGTTCAAGATAAATATAATATATTGTAAATTCGGAGAACAGACTGCAGACACATTTTTGTGTTTTCCAAATCAAATTTTTTTTTATAACATTTTCCCAATAAAAATAATGTTTTGACAATTACAGATACATGTATGTACCTTAAAGAGCTTTTTATTAAAACACTGGGGATTTTTATTTATTTTTGTAACACATTGTTTGCCTTAACTATTCACTTTATAACATCATAATAATGATTGCAGTGATATATAACTCATCAACTGATAATCAATGTAAAAGTAACATGCCATTTAATGTATTTAAGAGAAACAAAAAAAAAATCCATGCCCCTGTTATAATGCCAGTTAATAATTGACTGATCCAGAGGTAAATGTAAAATTATTCTGATTTATTGAGAAATTGTCCTTCCTTCTGATAAAGAAACACAGTGACTCCTAGTGTCCTGCCTGTCTTAGACATATAGTCTCATCTGGTGACAGTGTCATCTATTGTATTGTCTATCCTTCTCATACTGTGACACTGTTCGTAGTGTCTTTCCCATAGTGACTTACAGACATAGTGTCATATGGTATGTTGTTTGACATTTCCATACAGAGTACTTAGTGTCCTGTCTTTTTCCTTCAGTGTCACTCACAGTCCTCAGGGTCCTTTTCAAAGTGGCATACAGTCATAGTGTCATGCAGTATCTTGTCTGACCCTTCCATAAAAACATAGAAACAAAAAAAATTAATTCCCCATGTTATGTCAGTTAATAATTGACTGTTACAGAGGTTAATGTAAAATTAATTAGCTTACCAGACTAAATGTCAGCTTATCAGACTTATTGTCAGAAAGTGTCCTTCCTTCCTACAAAGAAACACAGTGACACTTAGTTTCCTGCCTGTCTTAGACATAGTGTCATCTGGTGACAAAGTGTCATTTGGTGTCTTGTCTGTCCTTCTTATAAAGACATAAGTTTACCTAGTGTCCTCAGTGTCCTTCCCATAGTAGCATACATACATAATGTCATGTGGTATCTTGTCTGACCTTTCTTTAAAGACATAATTTCACCTAATATGTAGTTACACAGTGTTCTTTTTGTCCTTCTCATACAGACAGTGTCATACAGTATCTTGCCTGACCTTTCCATAAAGGCATAGTTTCACCTAGTGTCCTGTCTTTTGTTCTCATACAGTGTCACTCACTGTACTTTTTGTACTTCCCATACAGACATAGTGTCAACTGGTGTCCTGTCTAGTATGTCTAATAAGACCTAGAATCACTCATTAAGCTCTCTGTACTTCCCATGCAGACACACATTGTCAACTGGTGTCCTGTCTATGTCTAATAAGACCTAGAATCACTCGTGAAGCTCTCTGTACTTCCCATGCAGACACACATTGTCAACTGGTGTCCTGTCTATGTCTAATAAGACCTAGAATCACTCATTAAGCTCTCTGTACTTCCCATGCAGACACACATTGTCAACTGGTGTCCTGTCTATGTCTAATAAGACCTAGAATCACTCGTGAAGCTCTCTGTACTTCCCATGCAGACACACATTGTCAACTGGTGTCCTGTCTATGTCTAATAAGACCTAGAATCACTCATTAAGCTCTCTGTACTTCCCATGCAGACACACATTGTCAACTGGTGTCCTGTCTATGTCTAATAAGACCTAGAATCACTCATTAAGCTCTCTGTACTTCCCATGCAG
The DNA here is from genome assembly GCA_029721355.1 of Tegillarca granosa. Lineage (NCBI taxonomy): Eukaryota > Metazoa > Mollusca > Bivalvia > Arcoida > Arcidae > Tegillarca > Tegillarca granosa. The sequence continues at coordinate 33,921,247 of CM056606.1, read as the reverse complement.
ACGTACATTGTCAACTGGTGTCCTGTCTAGTATGTCTAATAAGACCTAGAATCACTCATTAAGCTCTCTGTACTTCCCATGCAGACACACATTGTCAACTGGTGTCCTGTCTATGTCTAATAAGACCTAGAATCACTCGTGAAGCTCTCTGTACTTCCCATGCAGACACACATTGTCAACTGGTGTCCTGTCTATGTCTAATAAGACCTAGAATCACTCATTAAGCTCTCTGTACTTCCCATGCAGACACACATTGTCAACTGGTGTCCTGTCTATGTCTAATAAGACCTAGAATCACTCATTAAGCTCTCTGTACTTCCCATGCAGACATACATTGTCAACTGGTGTCCTGTCTATGTCTAATAAGACCTAGAATCACTCGTTAAGCTCTCTGTACTTCCCATGCAGACATACATTGTCAACTGGTGTCCTGTCTATGTCTAATAAGACCTAGAATCACTCGTTAAGCTCTCTGTACTTCCCATGCAGACATACATTGTCAACTGGTGTCCTTTCTATGTCTAATAAGACCTAGAATCACTCGTTAAGCTCTCTGTACTTCCCATGCAGACATACATTGTCAACTGGTGTCCTTTCTATGTCTAATAAGACCTAGAATCACTCATTAAGCTCTCTGTACTTCCCATGCAGACATACATTGTCAACTGGTGTCCTTTCTATGTCTAATAAGACCTAGAATCACTCGTTAAGCTCTCTGTACTTCCCATGCAGACATACATTGTCAACTGGTGTCCTTTCTATGTCTAATAAGACCTAGAATCACTCGTTAAGCTCTCTGTACTTCCCATGCAAACATACATTGTCAACTGGTGTCCTGTATTTCCTTTTCATATCTACAATACTTTTACTGCTTATTTTGGTAGGAACTATTATGGTATTGACATATTGGTGGCCTGGTGGGTGAGATATACTGTCTTCTTACAACTTTTGTTTTAGAAATTTGAAATCTACTTTTTAAATGGGCCTGGTTGTTTAAAGTCTTGTAAGTTTTTATGTTACTGTTTGATAATTACAATTGTAGGTATTATTTTTAACAAAAAATTTAAAAAGTATTGACTAATACATAAGATGCAAATTTTGGCTAATTATCTGGCTAAATTAACATTACTGGTACTTTGAACTTCTGGGCTCTGTTTATTTAGATCCAGAAAAAATGATACATGTATGTCTATAAACTATAACATACCTCAGGCTCCTCAACAATGTTAAATTGTTGTTATAAACCATTTAGATTTAACAGATTTGATTTGGTTTGAGGTGTTGGTAAGCTGTATCCATTAGTTATATGTGTTGTATAGCTTTATAACTGATTTTAATACTTTTTAATTTTAAGTTTGTTTATTACTTACAGGTGCGAAATCTACAGACACTATGTCAAGCTTGTTTCTAAAGATTTTTAAAAAGGAAGGAATATTTGGACTTTATCGTGGGTTAGCTCCTAATTTTATGAAAGTAATTCCAGCAGTTGGTATAAGTTATGTTGTGTATGAGAAAGTACGGAAACAACTAGGTGTTAAAATGACCTAGAAATTTAATACCTGAAGGTACCTGTAATTAACCTACCTGTGTTAACAGGTGTATCATCTCCAGCTGTGATGTTGTGATTATTATAGTAAAGTAGCTATTATTATTATTATTATTAAAAACTTATATAAAAAAATAACTTGCATATAAATAAAATAACTTGCACAAGATTACTCAAGAATGTTTTTCAGGATCAGAATGAGGTCAAGGTCATTTTTTTTAACAATCAGATCATGGTCATTTTACTGTTTTGATGTCCACATTATCATACCCTGTTATCAGTATTGCATATGGCTCTTCTGTTGGAGAAACATTGGATATGTTTACTTATAAATGGGTTTGGCTGTATACTATGTAATTATCCTTTATAAGGAACTGTTAGATATCATATGGAATCATTCTTAGAAAAAAAACTTTGTTCTGGAAGGACGAGATGATGCCATTTTATCAGATTGTAGAGGTTAGATATAATCTAGCTAATTATCATTACAAAACATTGTAAAACATCACACCAGAAATACAAGTCTGTAAGAGTTAATTGGGTTAAGCATTGTAAAACATCACACCAGAAATACAAGTCTGTAAGGGTTACTTGGGTTTAGCAGTGTAAAACATCACACCAGAAATACAAGTCTGTAAGGGTTACTTGGGTTTAGCAGTGTAAAACATCACACCAGAAATACCAGTCTGTAAGGGTTACTTGGGTTTAGCAGTGTAAAACATCACACCAGAAATACAAGTCTGTAAGGGTTACTTGGGTTTAGCAGTGTAAAACATCACACCAGAAATACAAGTCTGTAAGGGTTACTTGGGTTTAGCAGTGTAAAACATCACACCAGAAATACCAGCCTGTAAGGGTTACTTGGGTTTAGCAGTGTAAAACATCACATCAGAAATACAAGTCTGTAAGGGTTACTTGGGTTTGGCAGTATAAAACATCACATAAGAAATACAAGACTGTAAGGGTTACTTGGATTTTGCAGTATAAAACATCGCATCAGAAATACAAGACTGTAAGGGTTACTTGGATTTTGCAGTATAAAACATCGCATCAGAAATACAAGACTGTAAGGGTTACTTGGATTTTGCAGTATAAAACATCGCATCAGAAATACAAGACTGTAAGGGTTACTTGGATTTTGCAGTATAAAACATCGCATCAGAAATACAAGACTGTAAGGGTTACTTGGATTTTGCAGTATAAAACATCAAATCAGAAATACAAATCTGTAAGGGTTACTTGGGTTTGGCAGTATAAAACATCACATAAGAAATACAAGTCTGTAAGGGTTACTTGGGTTTGGCAGTATAAAACATCGCATCAGAAATACAAGACTGTAAGGGTTACTTGGATTTTGCAGTATAAAACATCGCATCAGAAATACAAGACTGTAAGGGTTACTTGGATTTTGCAGTATAAAACATCAAATCAGAAATACAAATCTGTAAGGGTTACTTGGGTTTGGCAGTATAAAACATCACATCAGAAATACAAATCTGTAAGGGTTACTTGGATTTAGCAGTGTAAAACATCACATCAGAAATAAAAATCTGTAAGGGTTACTTGGATTTTGCAGTATAAAACATCAAATCAGAAATACAAATCTGTAAGGGTTACTTGGGTTTGGCATTGTAAAACATCACATCAGAAATACAAATCTGTAAGGGTTACTTGGGTTTGGCATTGTAAAACATCACATCAGAAATACAAATCTGTAAGGGTTACTTGGGTTTGGAAGTATAAAACTTCACATCAGAAATACAAATCTGTAAGGGTTACTTGGATTTAGCAGTGTAAAACATCACATCAGAAATAAAAATCTGTAAGGGTTACTTGGGTTTAGCATTGTAAAACATCGCATCAGAAATAAAAATCTGTAAGGGTTACTTGGGCTCAACATTAATTGTAGTGTAGGATTCTTGGTAATGTTTTTATGTGTTGATTGTTCAGATTGTCAGATTTCATTTTATTTTGTTTATTTTTTATATTTTATTTGCTTTATATTTACTTTAATAAGATAAAATGTTATAAAAAATCAAAATACTGAAATAAGGTATTGTAAACAAGTTTTTACTAATGTCAGACATCTTTGGTATATTGATATAATGGTTTGACCATTGGAGGTACATAATTATTCGAGGACCATCTGAAAGTAAATATTCCTTTATATTTGTTAAACCCCTTTCTATACAGACACATTATGTTATGTCATTGTTTATATGTCATTCTGTCCATTTGTACCTACAAACATTAACATTTGACAACTTTACAACTTCTGAATGGTTTTAGAAGATTTTAATGAACTTTGCCATGGATGCTTTTCATCTTCAGAGGATGTGCAATTCATGAAGATAATAGGTTCAGGTCTTGTTTTGCACTAAACTAAAAATTGTCTTTTCCAGTACTAGTCTCTTGCACAGTGTGAAGGGTTTTAATCAAAATTGACAAAAAATGTTTATCAATTTGAGATAGTAGAGTGCAGTGTATGGCGGCCTGTGTTAAATATTGATCACCTTTCTAAGTCTCCTTCATATTTCTTTAAAATATAAAAGGTTTAAATAAAATTTGCTATGAATGTTTGTTATATTGAGATGTGCAGAATTGGATGACATCTGTCATCAAGGGCATACTGTTTTAAAACATCACAGCAGAATTGCTTCTTGAATGCACAGAAATAAGTAAGCAGTTTTACAATATATACAATAATACATGTAATAATGAAAACAGATGTCACAGGTGTATAATGCATGTCAATATTAGGCTCTTGTTTGTGTCTTTTTGTCAAATTCTTTGTTGTTTCTATTTCGTCTAATGATATTCATGCTTTGTCCGTCTTCAGTTCAGTGTTTGTGTAACTTTCAGTTTCTCTACCGCGGTGGAGTGTTTCTATGATTATAATACATAATTGTTGCTTTACTATGTATTTTTAAAATCTTTATTCTTTATACATCATTTAATGCTGTTTTGTTTGTTGTTGTTTATTTTTAAGGCTTCGTATTATTTTTTAGTTTTTTTTATTATCGTATTATAATTATTTTTATTTTTATTTATTTTATTTTTTTTTTTGGTTCTTTTGTTTGTTGAAGATAATTGCTCATGTTTGATATCCATCATTTGTTAATTATTGTGATGTTCATTAAAGATTGGTCAATAAATTGGATATTTTGATCATGCAGGGCTAGAATACAGGTTTCACCTGTTACCTTTGATTTTCTGTAGTCATGACAACTCATGAAATTTATCTTGCCAGTTCATTAAAATCAGTTCAACATCAAAAATAAATCTTCATGTTGTTACAGATGCACAAGACATTTTTTCATTTCCAGTGTTAGTACCTGTTCTTGAAAATACTATTGTATTTTTGCAGGGATTTTTCTTTGTTGGCTAACCACTCAGTTTGAAAACCATTGGCATTTTTCCCCTTGTATTTATTTCTGGTCAGTAAATATTTCACATCAAGAGAGTCTTGAAGTTTGAGAGAGAGAGAGATGCTAAGCAAATATGTCCTGAACCCAAAGTCTTTTTCTTTTATATCAACATCATTCTGTCAATTAATTGTTGTTTTTATTTGTTATAAAAAGTTATTATTTTGCTTATTAATATTTTTAATTGTTTTGTTTTGTTTTGCAATTTATTTACATAAATTTTTTGTTAATTTTTTATATAATTTTCAACAGATGTCGTTAATCATTCCAAACAAAATTGTGTTTTTGATTTGATAATTGATGGCCTCATTCTTGATCTTGATAAATATTCATAAGGTAGTTGATGAATATTAAAAAAAAAAAAATGAATATTCAAAAGAAATAATGAATATTCTAAGATGCTATAAATCAGTGGAAATTTGTTTGTATGTCCAATTTCCTAGGAAAAATTCACGAGAAGCAAGAAAAGTATATGTATTACTATATAGAACTTAAGAATCATGACAAAATGCAAGCTTCTAAAAATTTCTTGATTTGTAGTATGTTATTTAGTTAAGAATTATATTCACAAAGATATTTTTTATATATACATGTATATGACACTAAATCTCATGTGAATCTGTGTTACTCTATATATACATTGTGTTACTGTAATGTTTTATTAAGTTTGTACTCTGTGTTTGTACTCTTATACATGTATAAGAAAAGACAGCAATACATGTGGCATTATAAGTCAGTTAATTTTTTTTATGATTTTTCATCAACAGTTTTTTGATCGTCCAATGTCTCTAAATGTCTTACACAAGTATGAGTCCGCATGTCAAGCTATCGTCAATACACCCCTTGACATTCGTGTAATGCATCGAGTGATTTCAACATTTAAGAAATAGTTTTTTTATAAAGAATTTTTCAATATTAAACTAAAAAAACTGTAAAATCTATAGGTCATTTCTTCAAATTTTCATATTATACCCAAACATGAATATATTTCCTCTGGGTTTGATGTTAGAGAGCAAACACTGTTGTCAGTAATGTAAGTGGAAGAATCATATGTCATTGAATGTGGTTTCTCAACATTTGGATTGTTATTATTTCCCTGAAATTAGTTGTATACATTGATTACAAGACAAAAAGTACTTACAAACCCTGAATTATTGGAAAGTGCCATACACATAGAAATGATTATTTATAGTGAATGGGGGACCAAAGATAAACTTGTTAAAATCAACAGCTTTGTATTGTATATGGTATATGACAGGACAGATTTATATATCACAAATTACCTGCATAATTAAATGAATTTTTTATTTAATCTCCAAAATTTGATTCTATAGTTTCTTTTATAACTTCAAGTACCTGAATGTTGGAATTAAATTGATAATTACATATTACTGTATTTATTTATTTGAATATGTTGAGAGTTACATATTTTATTTTGAAGAAGTTTCCCATTTCTTTTCTTCTTATTTTATGATGATTCAATCATTGTTCATAAAGATGTATCTAATAAAAAATGATTTTGTATACAATACAGTGTTTTAACTGTGAGTTTATACTAATTATTGTCTCTCTTATTATGTTAATTAGCAAAGTAGTAGCTACTTAAAGCTTTGAATTAAGTTTCATGATTAAGTTTAATGATAAAAGTCATATGAATGTAAATGGTTATTTGGACATCATTTTGACCAAACTTATGGAAGACTCATTCTAAATATGATAATTACATAGTTGATTATGACAACATCGGGAATAATGAAAGTAGTAGATGACAAAATGACAACTCTAGACCTTCTGACTTGTGCTGTAAATGAGAGCATGATAACTCTAAAACATGCTGACTTTCATATGAATGAGAGCATGAAAACTCTGTACATGCTGACTTTAATGTGAATAACTACATGGCAGCATGACTGCTGACTCATATAAATGACTGGCAGTCTGACAATTTGATTTGCTGTCTTATTTGATTGACTACATGACAACTCAACCTGCTGACTTTCAAGTGAATGACTTCAAGACGTCATGACAGTTATAGACCTACTTTTATGAGAATGAGATAATGACAGCAAGATGACTTTAATTCTGCTGACATTCACATGAATGACTACATGGCAACTCTGGTATGTCTTCATCTTCATTCTTTTTTTTTATCAGGCAGACAAATAGATGGACATAGACACAGAGAGATAGAGACCAAGACAGGCAGTCAAGCAGACAGACAGACATGTTATGAAGGAGTTCTTAAACATATTGGTATTTTTCATTAAGCTTTTAAGCTAAAGTCTTTTTTAACAAATTAGAGTATTTGTCTTTATCTATGGTCTGTTTAAACATTTTCCTTGATTGCATGTGTTTAATTTGGCATGTATTTAAGAGATCAAAATTGTTCTTGCTTTGATGATTATGGAATTAAATTTCTGCAGATAGAATTGATAACTTCTTTACAGTGTACAGAGTATGTATTCAACACAGTCAGAATATACTAGTTTATATTACTGACAGATATTGTATTGTAACTGATGACATGAAATGTAATCTGCATAATAAAACAAAAATGACACTACATGTAATAGGGTTGGCTAGCATATCATGTGATAACTACCTCATAACATTTGTTTGACATAAGAAAAAAATATTTACTTCACATAGTCCTGATTGACATCTTTTTTTTTAACTAGAAAATATCATAATGTGCAATTCTATTTCTAATAAAAATAATGCTTTTAGGGTATCATGTGACAGTCTGGCAAGCTGACTTTAGAATATTTTGTGAGGAAAAGTTTGGTCACTTTAAGTTTGGCCATTGTAGGATTTTGTATAACCACTGTGTGTGTAATAGGTTGTAGTATAAAAAAGGTAAAAGTCTAAAATTGTATGAAGTGTCTTAATGAAAGTCCCAATAGTAATATCTACAGTCTAACTGTTGGTGTTTAAATTTAATCCTAAAAATTAACATAAATCCAGATATTTTACTATAGTATTTTTGTGAATTTCCTTGGTTATGGTAGAGATGTTACTTGTTTGGTAATGGTTTGAATCTGAATTGTACTGCAGACTGTAAAATGAGGAAAATTTTTGTGTTCGTTTATTTTGGTGAGAAGTAACATTTTAAGTTTTCAATGTTGTAGAATGATAATACAAATCAAGTTAATTGTTTAAAATTTCAATATTTGTTATAATTTATTTATGGCCCTTATTACTCTAGTGAATGTACATGAAAAATAAACCAAACATAGAAATTTCTTTATTAACAGTACAAAAAAGATTATACAGTTATAAGGTGTCCAGATATAACAGCATTATATAAGGCTTTAAACACACACACACACACACACACACACACACACACACACACACTTTAAACTGTAAAATGTTAAACTTCTTATCATAGACGTCATTTCATTGAACATTTTTTTAGACAGAAAATTTGATATTGGTCTGTCATATGTCTCAATGTTTGTTTTATTGTGTTGTGCTCCTGGTTGCTTCTAATTCTGTACCCAATGTCTACGTACATGTATTTATAAACATGATGCCTTTTGGTAAGAATTTTACTTTCCTCTTGTATTTTCAAATTATTAAGCTAAGCAAAGTTAGATATGGTTTAGGTATTACTTTTATCAAATAATGCTAGTGTATAACTGTAATTATAATTGCAGCAAGAAGAGGAAAGATGTCTAATATTCTTTGGAATGATTTGGTTATGCACTTTCTGTAAATCTCTTTATTATATGCCTAAATTTGATAATAAAACTAATTTGTTCATTATTTTATCAGTAAGAAAGGAATATAAGTGTTCCAAGTTTAAAACCAATGGCCTTCATAAAAAATTAGCTGATATTGAACAATTTCATACATTTCTACATCAGGAGTTATATATGTTATGTGTATATATGCACATTCCTTAATGTGTATTTATATGTATATAATATGCTTGCTCAGGAAGTCTGTTGTCATAGTGATTCAAAATGTTGATGAGCATGCTCAGGAAGCCTGTTGTCATGGTAAATAATTTGAAATAAGGATGAGCATGCTCAGGAATCATGTTGTCATGGTTACGAGTTGCTATTTTACACTTAAAGCTGATTTAATATTGAAAGTGCTTGGTTATATGTTAGTGCATTATAAATTCACATTTTGTACAACCAATAAAAAATTCTTTTTATATATTTGTTTTCTTTTACTACCTAAGTGTTTACATTTCAAGTTTAAAGTTAGTTGTACCAGTACCAAGCCTGTATGTCGACCATGTAAGTCTACCTAGTGTGTACTTAAAAAGCTAATGAGTGCTAATTTGATCAATCTCTTACCATATCTGCCAACACAAATTAATTTTGTGGCTGAATAATCTTAGTCTTGTTGATTCCTAGTACCAAATACTAACAGTAAATGTTTATTGATTTAAATGGAGTTGAGTACCAGTAATGATGTTTTATGGCCCTATTTAATATTCTTACACTGACATCCAGGCAATTAGTTCTCATATGGTGGAGGAAACCGGAGTGCTCCGAGTAAACCACTGACATTCAGTAAGTTAACCAACAAACTTTCTCACACTATCTGCCTAAGCTAGGCAAAAGAGGCAATATAATCCCTTAGTTGGTGCACACTTTAGACCACTCGATCTACAAGCCCCCAGTAAACATATATTGGAAATGGGTTAGGTTACATTGTCTTATACTCCAGTCTTGATTATTTTACTTATTTTGATGTGGTCAGGTATTGAATGATAGAGGAAAACTGAGTACCTAAAAGATCATGCACCATCAAATGAACTGACAAACTCTCGCACATTATGATCTGTTCCAGATTGATAGCAGTAAAATGCACTTTGATCCATATATAAACCAATCCATTTAACTACATGTACTTTGCCAGGTAATGATATTGAAATCTCTTCTGGTTTTGGGCAGTTACAATTTTTTTTCTTTTTCTTTTTTAAAAGCACTTTTATAGACAATGTTTATAAAATTACTGATTTTATGAAAACTTCTGTATTTACTCTTTTCCATATTAACACTAGTTAAAATAAAAATTTCCACACATGAAATTAGGATTTGCATCTCATTCAAGAAATCTATCTATAGAAGTTGCTTTTGCAATACATTTGTATTCTCATGGAAATGAGCAGTGAGGGTTTGTTTTTCAGTTGTGCCTTATGTTTAGAACATGTAGCATATTCTATGGACTTGTCAAAAGGATACTTGGTCCCAATAGCTTCCCACTTGTACGTATGCTACCCTCCTGCACTTATCAATAGCTTTGAACTTGTGGAATAAATCAGATACCCTTCTACACATCTCAACAGCCTCCATCTTGTACAGTATGCTAATTTGCACACCTCAATAGCCTTCAATTTGTGGAGTGTGTTGCCCTTCTTCAAATCTTTATTGCCTCCCAGATATGGAAGGAACACAACCCATCCATACATTTCCATGGTGTTTTACTTGTACTGTGTATTTGGAAAATCTGTCAAGAAAACTTCTAACAATGGATTCTGACAATGGCACTCTGAGTTTGACATGTTATTTTTCATTTATCAAGAATTATGATTAAGTATGCAAATAAAGATTTTTTAATGACTTTGTTAGGAAAACAGACAACTGGTTGGTGTAGAGTTTCTCTTTCTGTCTTCACACATTACCAAAGAAAGCAAAACAACAACAACATACTGTATAATGTTTTTTATTCATTTCTTGATTGCATTGCAACTTTACCAAAGAGCTACAAAGAGTATATTATAATTAAAATGACAATCTTAATAAAAGATTTACTAGTTTGGCACTAACCCCCTGGGGTGGGTGGGGTCATTAAATGAATATTGATGTTTTATAGGTTATGGTTATTAAGGTATGTCCACCCAGGGGTCAGTCCACTGACCATAGAGATTACATACAACTTTATACACAGCCAGCTGTACACAATTTTACATATACATGGTAAATGTCTACTATCAATTAGAAATATATCATTATTGCAATTTAAAAAAAATCCAGTTAATTATATCTCCCCTTCTTATCAATGGGAGACAACTTATGCATTCCCTACCATGAGAGTAACCTCCCTTTTTAAGTGAAATCTATTACCTCCATGGATAAGGTAAGGTTACAGACAGTTAACAATTTTCTACCAAGAGCCTACAATGAGCTATGAATTGTTATACAAAGATCATAATTACATTATAATAATATACTATGAGTAATTCAGGGCAAGATACTGTTAACACGTTACTTGTATAAAATAAATTAGAAGAGTTATCTCATCTTACATACATTATAAATAACATAAAAATCAATTTACATTTTCTTCTTTTTCTCAGCTGGATTTAAACCTTGAGGTTTAAGGAAAAGAATTATTGAGTATATTTGTGGGGAATAAAATTTTTGCGGGGAAAAATGTTCTAAAGTTTCCTATTCAGATTTGAGAGAAAATTTATCTACATAAACATGGAAGAGTGCAATAATGGATGTTTTATGCCCTTGACAGAGTTTTTTCACTTGCACAATTGGTCAGCTTTTTATGATGATGAAATTCACCTGAGTGAATGGAACTACTGACCTTTGACATGCCATCTAGCACACTTTGACACATTAGGACAGGCCAAGAGAATCATGAGCAAAAGTTACAAGGAGATAATATATATATATATATATATATATATATATATATATATATATATATATATATTTTTTTTTTTTGTTATGAGTTGTTTCACTAACTTTACAAGGAAAATTTTAAAATGATAAATTTGCTGGTTTTTTTAAGGTTTTTTTTTCACAATATCTTGACTAAATTGCTTTTTTAACTTTTCATTGTGTCACAGAAACAAAACACTATAAACATTTAAAAATATTAAAATAATACTGAAAGTGATTTAATATCTATAAGTGGATAATTCTTATGTCTTCAAGTTTGCATCATAGGTCAAAGGTCAGATGAATATATTAACAAGTATAAAAATGTTTTAAAAAACAATAAATGAATATCGTAACTTGTGAATACCTTGATTTACCTTACATTGTACAGTTTAGTTATGTTACAAGAATGAACAAGTGTATGATAAATGAGTGAGAGAATTAACTTGTGAATAAAGCCCCAACAGTATATTGCTTTCTTTTGAGAGTGCATTTAGGTTACTATGCATTGTTGATTATATACAGGTATATGTTTACACAAAAGGATTTATATATGTTCAGTGTTAAACCTTGCTAATTGTACATATTTGTTACTTATTTTGATCAATCACATATGGAAATTGTTATGTATTCTGTCTATCTATGCTAGCAAATTTGGATTTGCAGATAAAAGATGATATCTGTAATTTATCCTTAAGTTGTATTTTTCATCAAGAAAATATAGCACATTAATAAAGAGAAACCAAGATGGTGTTCGGAAAATTCAGAGAATTGAGAAACAAAACTTTTGTCATACTGAAATCTTTTTATGAATAATATGGAACAATATCTTACAGTATTGGACTAGTAACACAAAATGTGAAGAAAAACAGAAAAAAGTTAATAAATATAATATAATTAATCAAGACTAGTATAATATGTTGTGTTAGTAACCATAGCAACACATTCAAATAAGGATAAAAATACAAAATATAACAAAAAACAGATAAGAACAGAAGCGGTAAACAAAGGAACAAGGTTTTGAGGTATCAGTGACATATTACCAAAGATTTCACAGATTAAAACAGATGACAGCGGAATAAACAGCAGTTATAGACTAAAAGTTTGATATGAAATTATAGAACTTTTATCATTTTTCTTGCTTACTTTTTACTTATGACATTTTTAAATTGCTAGCAAATTTTTCTAACTATATTACAAGTAATTAAATATGAGATTTTCAAATTTCTGTGACACCAGTCTCAACACAAGGTTGATGTCTAATAATGGTGAAACCTTCACTGTGTCTCCATCTGGGACTACTTTCTTTTAGATGTTTTTACAGAGTAAAAGGGACAAAAATGTACAAATATTAAATATCAGCCCTGGAAATTAAGGCAGTTCTAATGATATGACCAAGAGTAGAACAAAAACAACAACAGAAAATGGCTTATATTCACTAACAAGAAATACATTTTAAAGACAGTTTTATGACTTCTTTTTATAAATGCAGCATGATAGGTACACAAATGCTGAACACTAAAATTATGTCAGTTCCAATAATCCTACCATTCACCAATTTAGCCAAATTTTCTGGGTTGAATAAATTGTTTTAAGCCAATATTTTTGATCAAATTTTTTTTATCAATTTCATTTTTAAGAAAAAAATATCACAATATTTTTAACAAAGTATGAAAAAGTACACCAATTTTTTTAACATTAATTTATTATAAGAAACTGTTTATCAAGAAAAATATCTTTACAGTAAATTAGGATCAGAATTGCGACTAGTACTTTCTGTTGCTATTATTTATTTTGTTTTTGAGACTTACTGACTCTGTAACATACAAATTGGTTCTTTTATTTTAAAGATAACAATAATTTTTGCTCTCAATATTTGATAACCAGAGCCTACCCTGCTGTCACCATGTGTGTTATGTTGAATATTGAAATTTTGTCTGTCACCATGTACCAAGCACTGAAATCTTGTTAGTCAGTCACCTTGTAGGTTTGACTAACAATCTAGCAATTTCTGAGTGGAATTGGTGAATATGTCAACAATCATTTAATATTAACAACCAAACACCCATCATTATATAGTAAATAAAAATATTGCAGCTAATTAAACAAAACTTGAACACATTTAATTATCAAAATGAATTCACAGAAGGAACTTCCTGGAAAATGTAACTTGGTGAATAGAAAACAATAAAAAAAATTGAACATACCTGAAATAAGACCATTAGTTTTAGTAAGCTGATGGAGAACTTCTAAGGAAAATAAATACGTTATCATTTATAATACTTGAGCAAAAATTTGCTGTACATGGTACCTACAGAAACACATAACTTTGGACCATGCTATTGAGTTTTTAAATCTTAAGGGGATAAAATTATAAACCAATACATGTACTGTTTAACAACATGGTAACATAAATCAATTACGTTGAGTACTTAGGAATTCAAACTTGAGTTAAAATACTGCTGAAATCATATCAATAGGTATATACCTGCTGCCAATCTGGTAAGAAAAATACTGCTAAAATTACAAAAATACAAGCTTTAATACCAAGCCAAAGCATGAAAAAGAAATTTGGCAACAGTTCTACCAGAGATAAAAAAAAAATTCAGTGAAGTACAAAAATCCCAAATTAAAAGATGTTTATAGAATGGAATGGTCTTTAGTAATGATGTCTGAACTGGAATAATGGCAAGCAAACTGATCTCTTACACTGGTTCCAATGACAGTTGACCAAGGTGGTGAGAAGGGCTGTAAAACTGGTACTTTAAACCATCAACAACTGTATTTTTATTAAGCCATATTTTGAAACTGAATCATGTTTCTGATATCAAAGCTTAAAAAAAAAAGAAGAAGATTATTTGGTAAGGTCTTTATGTTATTTATTTTTTTTTTTTTACAATATAGAATTTCATGTCATATTTTGATTAAGGTTGATGAGAGAAAATAGAAATGACAACATCTAAATTTGAATTAATTTTATGATATAAACCTACATGAAAAGCAAGCAACTTATGAAGTTATTTATTACATAATTGAGTCAGCAGTATGAAAGCACTTTAATTCTGTATGGTAATGACTTATACATCAAGTGAACTATGAACTATGACCTTTGAAATATACATCTCTGAATGGCAGTTTTTGATTGGTTGAAATGTGGCTGTGACCTGCTGCAGACCATATTTTAGTCTCAGTCAACTACATCAATCTCACAAAGATCACAGAATAAACAAACATACATTAGGGAGATAGGTTTCATTATAAAAGATTTCAACAAAATATTGAAATGGAATACAAAGGGGACATAACTCATGAGATATATCAGTCTGTATTCAAGTTTATAAAAAGACCTTGTGGATTTTAAACTTATATTTGGCATCAAAATAACTTTAGATTTTTTTGCACTCAAAATTACCAGAAATAGCATAAACCCAAAATGAAAAAGTCTGAACAATTTTCTACAAGCCATTGGCTACTGCAATCTACTAAAATGACACAATCCTCCTTGAAACTTAGAATAGGAAATAGAAAGAAAAAAGAATGGTTTGTATCCTTCTTTGATGAAAAAGAAAAACAATACTGTTGTTATAAAG
Organism: Tegillarca granosa; assembly: GCA_029721355.1. Classification (NCBI taxonomy): domain Eukaryota; kingdom Metazoa; phylum Mollusca; class Bivalvia; order Arcoida; family Arcidae; genus Tegillarca; species Tegillarca granosa. Next base: position 33,906,051 of record CM056606.1, on the reverse strand, counting down.
GCAGGAAAATTTAAAAATATCAAGATTAACATGATTTAATCAGTCAAGTTTTAACTTTCATTTCACAGTACACCACACATCTAAACACTCGTTACAAATACAACACACAGCATCATGGTTTCCATGGCAACACACTAATAGTAATTAAGCAACAAGAATATATATATGTATATAAAAACATAACATGGTTTTAATTAATTACCGACCAATAAAATGAGCAACAACAATTTATATAGCAATAAAAAAGATAAAATAATTAATGATTAAACAGGTGCTAGAATATATATGGTAAAAAGCACTAGCGGACATCAATAACAGCTAGGAGAGTGAAAAAAGGAGGATAGGAGAGAACAGTGTTTATCTACATAGAATTATATATACATAAATAAATACAATAACTTCTATAGAAGTCTCGGTCATTAAAGATACAAAAACATAAATAGTAAAAAATTTGTCTTTATGATGATTATCAGGAATGAAGTGGCTTAAATCACACTGGCCTCCAAACAGACACCACAAAGTTGAATATCAACTGTTATATTACCACTAGTGATCGTAACTGTCTATATTCAGTTTAAAATACAAATTATTGTAATTAACATGGGTTAAATAACACTTAACTATCAGTATAAAGTCATTCAAAGGATCATGTTTGCTAAGCCCACAAAAAAATTAAATTTCTATTTCTCATCAAACTCTACATGTTTTCAAAATGTCTAAAACTGTTACTGGAGTATATAGGTTTGATTAAACATCAGAATTTTCAAATAAAGTTAATTCGTTCACCAAAAACTTAACCATAGCCTTTTGATTATTCATTAAAAATTTACTGAATTTTCACATAAATTTAGTTTTTCTCCCAAATATAAGACACAGTCAACTGTATTCATGTTGTAACAAATATGTACTTTGCTTTGTTATTATGCAAGAAAATGTTTCGTAATAAAAAAATTAATCAGCTGGGACAAGAATAAGAAATATAAATTTTTAGTAACCTAACATGCTCCTTTGAATAATATGAGGTCCTTGGTTGACCTTGGACTTTATAACATATATGAAATGAGAGGGAAGTTTGATGAAATTCTAGTAACCAATTTGTTGTGTTTTTATTTCTCATTTTATGAACAAATTAAGTCATTTTTCTGACAAACATTGTCTATTGTCAATAACATTAACAAAAAATCAATAATAATGAATGGTGTCTGTGAAATATGATGTAATTCAATGTTACAGCTTGCATTCCCTAAAACAATTTAAAGTGTTAAGGGAGTTATCTACCTTTGAGGAATTGTTTTACTGAATATATAACCAATGCCACCAGAAGTTGTTAAACTCTGAACTTTTAGATTAAATAACCTCCATTCCCTTATTACGAAAACGAGAGTATTACAATTAGAACATCTAAGATATGCATTATGGCTAAATTTCAAATTTTCCCATCTTCCTCCCCAAAAAGGAGCAAGAATATGTCTGCATAAGCAAGAGACATAAACCCTTCTTCAACATTAATGAAAGCCTTGGGATTTCTACAATATAATTGTAACACTGTTTTGTCTATAATATTAAAATACTGTTTTATATACTGCTACAGGTATTCTACGTGTGTAATTCAGAAACTAACATGCCATTATCTCAAGAACTACTGTACCATAACCAGAACCACTATCTCTCCAGAACTACTACAACCAAAGTCATGGTTTCTCCAGAACAGTCATGACCATAGTCATTATCTCTCAAGAACTACCATGACCAGAGTCATGGTTTCTTCAGAACTACCATGACCAGAGTCATGATCTCTCCAGAACTACCATGACCAGAGTCATGATCTCTCCAGAACTACCATGACCAGAGTCATAACCTCTCCAGAACTACCATGACCACAGTCATGGTTTCTTCAGAACTACCATGACCAGAGTCATGATCTCTCCAGAACTACCATGACCAGAGTCATGATCTCTCCAGAACTACCATGACCAGAGTCATAACCTCTCCAGAACTACCATGACCAGAGTCATGATCTCTCCAGAACTACCATGACCAGAGTCATGATCTCTCAGAACTACCATGACCAGAGTCATGATCTCTCCAGAACTCCCATGACCAGAGTCATGATCTCTCCAGAACTACCATGACCAGAGTCATGACCTCTCCAGAACTACCATGACCAGAGTCATGATCTCTTAAGAACTACTGGTATGTTATACAATAATTTAGTTCATTAACATCACCGTTTCATATTAGGAGATAACATCTTAATATTATATATACAAGCTTACAATATATTTATCTGAAAATGTACAAGAAAATCAAATTGCACTTGACCACCTGGCATGACTGCTGCCACTATTATTGTCTTTACTAGGCTTGATCCCTACAACTTGACCCTTCAGACCACTTACTCACCCCAACCAACGACAAATAGTTTGACCCTTTAGACCACTCAACTAGCTATCAATAATTTGTTTGACCACCCTAACCAAAAAAAATGGTTTGACCCTTCAGAACACAGATCTTATTATATCTTGATGGTTTTAATCCCCCAACCCCAACATTTAAATTTATCAAATTTATCATTTTAAAAATCATTGATGCATATATTCAGCCATTGAAGGGAATATATTAGAAGTCTATTAAAGATTACAAGTTTGGGATCATGTCTTTTCCATTTTGTATTTTATACTGCACCCATTCAGACTAGTTAAATGGTAGCTATCAATCTACCGTATCTCTTTTTACAAGAGCAATACCTACATTGTCATATGACCAGATTTTCACAAATGTCATATGATATGACACCCATAATGGTACACAGCCGATCCAACAATTACTGGCATCATGTGTAACATTTACAACTCATCTTTATGACAACTATTACATGTATAACATGTATAGATTTCTTTATTAATGTTCTTTGTCATATGATCAAGCAATGAGTAAATTGTGTTTTTCCTTCAGTATACAAGTCTCATAATGAATGTCCTTAAAATAAAAAACTGGAATTTACAATCCCAGTATCCAGTATCCATGCCAACAACAATATAGAATAATTAAGGCAATATCTTCTGGTTGGTATAGTAACACATATATTTAGCTGACAAATATGATAATGAATAAAATATGTTCCACTCAGATCTTAGCTTTCTGTAAAAGCTAGGTCTTAAATTTGTCAACATCAAAATCACAATACAGATCATAGTTAGTAAGTATTGATAAGAGTGTATTAACGTTACAGACTCTCTGCTTGTTCACATCATATGACTCGTATCATCCATACACTTACACAAACACATTACATACATATTGATATCAGACTTCATCCTGATCATAGAAGTGACATTGGATATATGATGTTGGAACAAATCCCTCACTATTGTCATTTTTCCGAACTCTTGTCCAGCCATCACCCTGATCTTGTTCTAACACATACATTTCTTCACCTTCCTCCATGGCAACAGAACCTTCGTTTACAGCTAAAATGGACAACAATTTAGAGATAAGTAAAACAGTATATCTAATTTTATTGAAATTCATACTTTCAACTATTTACACTATAATATTAAAATTAAGATCAGGGTTTATACTGAAAAACAATGACAATATTTTCATATGTTTCTATGACAACATGTCTATCATACAACTATTAATAAAAGATCAAGTATTAAAAGATTCTGAAAATAATGAATTCCCAATTCAATTTTGTCACTTGTCACATTTTTTGTATCATGTAAATCTAGATTTACAGATATGATGACACTGCAAAACAAATCCTTCCTTTATAACTGTGTTAAAAGCAATGTATTTGTGGTAAAAAAAACTTGAATGTTTCATCTTAATCAACCAAGCCTCTGTTTGGAAGAAACCAACATTCAAACATTTCTTATTGTTTCTGGAAACAAATTCTGCTACCAGACATAAACGGTTAAGTAAAAGTAAAACCAAATTTTTTAATATTACTTGTAGTTAAATGGGAGAGCATGATGTAAAATTTAGTATTTATAGAATAAATTCTATATACTGTACAACTAATATTAGAAATTCACAATTATCTCAGCAGATTTATAACTGTTTCTTTTATGCTAAAACAATAAAATGATGGATAGGATAAGACATCTACAAGGTATGCTGTATATATCAATGTTGTTAAAGAACAATATATATTCTCATTCTAAAACTCTGTTTTCTAAAATGAAATATTGCAATAAAATGCTAATTTACATCCTAACCACTGGTCTAAATAACTGTTAAAGGGTAAAAGTCTGTAGTAATCACCTCCTAAATATTACTGAATTTTTAAGAATGAGCAAAAAAGTTACATTGAACTTGAGTAGCAGCATCTGGAATATGTTGATGAAGGCTAGCAAAAAAAAAAAAAAAAAATAAAAAAATAAATAAATAAATAAATAAAATAAATTATAAAAAAAGCCAGAAATGAAAAAAAGATATATTAGAAGTCAAAAGTTCAAAATTTAAACCAGCTTGCAGTATTTTCAACATTTCAGTGAGAACTGTAATTTTTGGTAAATTCTTTTATAAATTCTAATTGAAAATAATAAAATTTAAAGACTGAGGTTTATTACAGCTTCAGGCTAATTTTGGACATTGGTAGTAAGTCAGCCAAAATGACATGCATTTAGTTTTTGGACTGGTTGGAAAACAAGACAGTGTGAGCAAAGCTAATAACATAATGGCAGAGCCAGAACATATAACAAGAGATGAAAATTTGGGATGTTTATATTACAATTATATTCCCTAAAAATCATGAGCTATAAAGACTTATTTATTTAGAATAATTAAATGTAACTATATGTCTACATTTGTTTAAATTTGGCATAGTAAAGTGAGTTAACATTAATTATATTCAAAGAAACTTCTGAAGCATATACAGCAGAAAAGAGATTGCACAATGTACTTGAACCAGGTGGCAGAGTATAGAGGGACATTATAACAATGTGTAATTGTACAACAGTAATGTTGAACTCTTTATAAAGTCTTTTAATTAAAACAAAATAAGATATAACACATGCAGTTATCAAATTTGAAGACAAATAACTTTAAAGTACTGATAATGCAAATGTTCACAGTTTTTAAATACCTTGCTAGGTGGAATAAAATATTAAACTAATAATTTTGTCTGTTTTGCTAAATTAAATATATATTCTCATTCTTAAAGCATTGTGTATTAAAAAATACCCAATCCAGTGCCAAAAATATACAAAAATTTACATAGCAAAAAAAAACAAAAAAAACAAAAAAAAAAAAACAGAGCAGTGTTAATCATTTTTCTTCTTGATGCCAGGTATATATGCCAACAAGGAAGGCAATTACAGAGAAGGAGAGACAACTTTTAAATAGTTCTTGCCATTTTATATATGACTTTAGGACTGGTGTATTACTGCTCAGGCCAGGTAATATTGACAAAAAAAAAAAAAAACCACGTAATCTTGCTTTATATGTAAAACAAAACAAAAACTATGAATACATCCTAAATTGATATTGATGTAAAATTTCTCAGGCAAGGTAATATGGAATAAAAATAAAGCTTGATTTTATAAGTAAATATCAAAATCTATGAACTTTTGCTGTAAGCTCAGTTAAAGTATAAATAACTGCAAAAATATAGAAAAATAAGCTGCATAAAAAATAAAATAAATGTTTTTTGGATATGCTACCTGCTGCTTCAAGTGATGTAGCTGAAAATTTTAAAATTAGCACTTGAAATTACAAAAATCAAACACATCTAGCCAAACAAAAGTGCTTAGCCATGCAGGTGTAAATAAACTAAATAAAATCACAAAATAAAAACATTCGTTAATTTACAAATATCCTAATTAAAGTTCATCTAAAAATAAAATCTTAACATTTAAATCAAATTTCTATTCAGTTTATCCTATTACATGTATAATGAAGATTAATAATATTTGATAATGACAAGAAATTATGGTTGGATTGTGCAAGTTGTTAACAATCTTTGTTTAGGAGACAACTTTCAAATTTCAAAATTTCATTACAGATTTGATTACAATGTATGTGACAGATTTTTCATCATTAATGTACTTGCCTGCAGAAAATAATTTGATAAAAAGTAAATCCCCAGCCACAAGGTTAACATGCGTTTCTTATAGCAATATATAACAACATATTGGAAAGCCAACATGCCTTTTCTGCAGGCAATATTGTATGGTTAATGCTCGTCTAAAACTGACACAAATTGACCTCTATAAAATATTGAAATATAGCAACCTTCTGTAAAGTTTGCATGCTTTGTAAATTCACCGCATCCCAAAGCTATTGTAGCTGCAGGTAACTGCAATCATACTGATGTCAATTTACATAAAAATTAAAACACTCCCAAGCTACTACAGCTGCGGATAATGGCAATAATGCTGATAACAATTTACATAAAAATTAACACACTCCAAAACTATCATAGCTGTGGATAATGGCAATGCTAATTATATAATAATCTATAAACTCCAAGGCAGATAACTAATAATGCTTATGTTCATTTATACATTAGTTAATACACTTCAAAGCGATTGCACTTATAGCATGTTATTAATAGCATTTGATTCAAATTATGATACTAGACATTTGTAAAAAAAAGATGTTCACCTTTTAAACCTGTTAGAGGAGTGAAAATTTCAAAAATAATGTTTTTTTTATAACTTTCAACACAAATTATCATTTTTTATAGGAAGATATTAATATTTGATGTTATTGCTTTATCTGGTCACAAAAATTCATATAAAATTTGACAAACTGTACAAGTGTGGTATTGTTACAGTTACAAGCTAGTGACTAAAATGCATGTCAAAAGATTGCCAGTGGTATATTCTTTACATTTTGTTATAGTCATTACTTTCTAGCAATGACAAGTCATTAGTTTAAATCTGTCTCCCTACACTTGTCAACTATTATTCACTTCACCTATTTTTAAAAAGTACATGTAAGTTAACTTCAGTTATTTTCATCTTTGAAGATAGCATTACAACATGAGGTTGATAATTTATAAACAAAATTATTCATTTTTAGTTGGCATAACACTGGGAAATCAAAACAAATTACATAGTTATATGTTGGATTTCAAAGAAATTTGTTGTCAAGGAAGATAAACAATTTATTACCAATACTATTTTCAAAAGTAAGATGTTGAATAAAAACTTAGTCTCTTGATAAAAACCAATGAATAAGATCTTTTATTGTATAAACCAAGAACATATATTTTTCAAAAGTGTTGAATTTTTTTCACTTCAATTATATTAAATATCACTTTCAACTTAAAGAATAAAACAGAAAGGGATATACAAAAAAAAAAAAAAAAAAAAAAAAAAAATCCAATAGCTCATCAGCATACATGTAGTGGTGCAGCATTAAACTGACTGGTTTGTCTACAAGTAATTTTATAATATGTATTATCCAATTAATATTTTTTTGTAGCAGCAGTTTTACTATGATGTTTGTGTAACAATTTTGAGACAAGTATCAAGGCAAATTTCATTAAAATCTCTTAAAGTGGATACTAAAATATGACCTTGACCTCTGACCAAACCTTACCATATCTTCTCAAATTGAAAACATTCTTGGCAAGTTAAATTAATTAAAGATCCAATAAAAATCATTTAAACAACTGGAAAGTTATGGAGTGCACAGGAAAATGTTAATTTCAATTTATGTATTTACAGACAATACCATAACATGTACAAATTCATGGGTGTTTAAGCAAAATAAAAAATAAAACAAAAACAAAAAACACCATTGAAATGAAGACATGTTGATTATATTGAGGTAACTACCAATAAACGCAAATAGGCAAAGTGTTATCACAACACACAGACAGTAAACTATGAAGAAATAGAGTGCTCTATAGGTTTAGAAGACAAAAACCACTACAACATATATACAATGTAAGCTGAAACATAACTTATATATACACACTATATAACGTACCCTCAAAAGCATAAAGTGCTCTACAAGTTCCTATAACAGGAAAACCTTCTTCTCCATCTTCAAATTCATTTTCTTCTTCTTCTTCTTCATGTTGTATCTCATCATCAGGTATTGAACTGTAACATACATAACCAAAATATTAATTATTATTTAACAGAAATATATGTACTTACTGGTAATATTGTGCAATCTGCTTCAACCTAACAGAGAAGAAGGAAGAAACCCAATCGGCTTGCATTACTTACTTGGACACCAATTAACAAAGCTACTTATAATTTTTTGTCTACATATGAAAAATTTCCAAAATATCTAAAATAGTAAACCGAATCTAAAAAATGTCAAATGCTAAAAAAGTATAAATTTAGCTTCAATAATAATATAGGGAAATATTCTAGATGACAACTGTAGGCAAGTAACAAATCAGAAAAACATACAATACATTTGACAATACTTTTCAATAAAGTACGGTACATAATGTACTTTCAACAAAAAAGGAGTTCCACTGACAGGCTTGTCTACAGAAATAGATTTTTTCTTGATTGTCATTTACAAAAAAAATTTGTTCAGTTAGATGACTTAATATGAACTAGATAATTTGATAATCCAGTATTGAACAACTGTAATCTGAACAACTTGTCTGAAGGTTTGAGACAGGTTTACTGTATATACCACTTTGTAGAGCCAGAAGTATTCTCAAATTCACACACACACACACACACACACATATATATATATATCTTTATATGACACTTGTCTTCAGTAACAGATCTGAATCATTGTAATATCTCATATGTCCCTATCTGTTATAATATCATCATTGACAAGTTATCCAAAAACAAGACTGAAGTGAACTGTAATATTATAGACAAATGGACAGAATACTTGTCTAATCTGTAAAATATTTTGCAGCTATACAACGTTTAGTTTAGACATGTTTACCTACTCTATAAACCAGTATAAACTACAGCTGTCAAAACAGGATCAACACCCCCACAACTTAAATGTCAATAATGAAGACAGATAATACACTATACATCATATTGAAATGATTCATATATATCAACAAATGAATGTGAGACATCAATGGTAATACAAATCCCCTTACAACAGAAATGTTACAAATTTGAGCGAAAAACAAAGGTCTATTAGTCTGATGAGCATATTTTGTAACACAAATTTTTCTGAGATACATTCATTGTACATATCAATTCTTGTGAAATTCTGTTCAGAAAAAAATTTTGTTGGAACAATGACGAGATAATGTAACATACATATGAATGAACTTATGTACAGGCCAAACCTCTATCCCCTTGATGAAACCTCTGTTGCTGCTTCATACTTACGTGTACACATCATGCTGTACTTGCGGTGTCCCTGGTGCCGACACCTGACTGGAATTCTGAACACTACCCTCTGATGTACTATGTGATATAGAGTCGTCAGATAAACTACTTTTTCTTTGTTTACCATCTGCATCTGCTAAATAATTCTATAAAAAAAACCATAAAAAACAAATTTTATCTCAAATTTCCATTTCCTTGTACTTGATTTTTTTTACATATAAACACTACTGTCTTTAATAAGAGAGGTTCTATAGGGGGTTCAGTTTCAAACATTAATACTATAAAAAATTTCTTACTTAAGTATAGTGGAATGTAAATATTGTTTATCATGTAAATATTTTTTGATTATATAACTATTAACATGACTCTAAGCTGAAATCTCAAATAAAATTTGTTTACGGAAAAGGCAATGGAATTTGGAATTGGTTTTCATAGTTGTAAACACAAGGCATTCAAATATTGAAACAGTAATGCAGACATCATAACCAAACAATTAACTTTAATTGTAAAGGGTTTACCTGAAATTTTCTAAGTTCTTGATTTAAGTTGTCTAATTTTTGTGCATTTTCTTCTATTTTCTTATCTAAACTATTTGGATCACCTAATGCTGGATTCTGTACATAAACTTCCTTCATTTTTAACATTCCTTCTCTGAAAATAGTTAAATCAAAGAACTGAAAGAACTGAAAATATTTTCATTGTATTGAACATTCAGAATTTATGATTATTTGTCTTCCAACAGACTACATAATGCTTCAATATAAGATAGATCACAGTGTTTATCACAGCCTAAGTTCAAATCCCCCAGTGTGACAAAGTTTGCTTGCCGACGGTCAATGTTTTTTCTTTTGGCACTCTGTTTTACTCTATTATCCCAGATCTGACTGTCTTGATATAAGTAACTAATTCTTGATGTGGGGTAAAACACCATAACTCAACTCCTTTAGCATAAGAGTAAATCAACATATTAAGGAAGGATAAAAGGGTTTTATGAGTCATATAAATATTTTTTTTCTTTTGTTTTAATATATAAGGAGTACAATACAGGTGGGTTAGACTGTGCATGTACATGTAATCTCAGTACTTTCTGATATTTTTAGTACATAAAATAAAAGAGAATATGGATTATCAAAACCTGATCATATTTCCGACCTAATGACAAATAAATGGACAATAAAATACATGCTAATAGATATCAAAACTGTTGTTGATAATTTAAGGATAATAAGACACGACAAAACAAATACTTTAATACTTTGTTCTACAGTATAATGATGGGGAAACAAGTGCCTGACAAGTAGCCATGGAAATGCCTTGGTAAACAATAGTCAGAAGAATAAGAAAACCCTTGAAAAGGTCAACCAATGGAGAAGAGTTGAAATGACTGACATGATCTAGCATGATTCAAAGAGGGTGGAATAGAATATCAAAAGTTGAAGGGCATACGTCCACTTTGGACAATGAATTTTAAGATGAAAATTAACAACCAAACATTAAGTCAATGGCTACAAGTTGCGAAGAAAAATTGTCCTAAAATATGCTTAAATGTGTGTTGATATGTTGGGTTAAAAAATCAATAAACAGAATATCACTTATACATGCACTGGCTGTAGCAGTGCCTCCTGCTACCTAAGTTCCACTTGGGTAGATCCCAGTGAGATAAAGTTTGTCCATTTACTTGATGAATTTCAGTGTTTCACTCTGGATTTTTTGTCTCCACCATCCCTGAACTGACCACCTTGATATCAGTAAAAGAATCTTGACTGTAGTGTAAACACCATTAATCTAATCCATCCAATCTTCTCAGTGGTGGTATATATAACAAACCTTTCTGCCGTTTCCCTAGCCACATCTTTCTTTATATAATCTATTTTCTTCAATAACTGTTTCCGTCTTTGACTAGGTGGTAAATCACTGAAGTCTTCCTTTTGTTCTTCGCCCTGTAAGATTACAAAATAGTTTTCTCTTTTTTAAAAATATTTCAGTTTACATTTTTCTATATCTTTTATAATTTATATGTTATTAATCCTGTGTCCTATTTATTAATGATGAAAAAAAGATAAAAAGACAAAATATTTTCCGTGTGTAGTGAAACTATATATATTCATACATGTGTAATATATGCAAGTTCTTTCTAAAGAAAAAATTGATTAATCTTTACTTCATGATTACATATTTTTTAAACATAAAGTGTAATATCTCCCCCCTAAAACAACCATTTCATTTAAAATTAATTTACAGTAAAGAATTTTAAGCAGTTTTCTAATTTTTGTAAGTTCTGGGTTTCATTGAGATCAAACCCAATGCAAACTCCAATAAATAAAATGCAATCAGCTGACTTAATCCATTAAAACAGAGATTTTTTGGGATTAAAGTAATCTGCATCAATCTCGTTTTTTTTAACTAACAAGGGTTTTACTTAGAAAAAATATGTAATGACTTTATATCATCATACAATATGTTGTGTGATAACTGAAATTAATTGACCTACCAGGTAATTCTAAATTCTAGATATTTTTTGTTGATGAATGATAAGGGAAATTATATCATTTGATAAGACATACTAGACTCATATGATAATTAATTGAGGGTAAGTGTATAAAGGTTGATATAAGAAAAGAAACAGGTCTTTTCTGGGTTGAATATTGACTCCAATCTTCTTAATGCCAAAGAAGTGTTTTCATCCTAAGTTTTATCCTCATCATCACAATTAAGATCTTAACTTAAGAGTTACTTTTTGAAATAAAAATGTCATAACTGTTTAAACTCAAACAGCCTTTAATGTGACTGTCTTGTAATAAAACCTAATTTGAATGTATGTTATTGGATATTTAATTTTTTTTATTGGATATTTAATTTTTTTTTTTTTTTTTTTTTTTTTTTTTTTTTTTTTAATAGAAATACGTTAGAGTAAATGTAGCATGCATTTCTTGTAAGGGAATAGAATTCTTGCTTTCTTAATGGAATTGATTGTCAACCAAGAACTACCTTGCAAGCAAATTAAAATAAAACTAAACTAGCTTTTTAACAAATTGGTGTCTTACAAACATGCTTATTGCAAAAAACAGTTACAGATTGTGGGCATGGATAGGGTTTTGTTATGCTATTTTCTTCACAATTTCCATGCTGTCTCTTCTTACATAAGGGGAAATAACTGGCTGACAAGTCTACTTTCATAGTTAAGAGATGGTCAGGGGTATGGTTATTTCTAGCAAATATTAAAAAGGGACCATGCATAATAAAACACTTATCAACAATGTGTATTACTTATGTTCCATATAAAGTAATTCTGAAATACAGTAAAAACCTGGATCCATTGCCAACAATTGTCCTCCAGTGTTTCAGATTGTTGGTGCGCCCGCGTCATTACCGCATTGAAGCTGAATAATGGCGCTATAGATTTAATCCAAATGGGTCATTCGGGCGCATAATATTTTTTACACATCTATTAATTCATCTGTAAGTTTAGTATCAGTAAACTTTATTTTATCCCGTTTACAATCATGTATCAAAACACAACCTGCTTCTACAGTGTACGACTATGTTATTCGTGTTATGTATTAACCCGAACAACCCAAGTCCATCATATGTTTAACGGGTGTAGTAAGGTAACGAGTAAGGGGAAATAATTAGTTATCATTATGAAAACGGTTCGATTTGAGAACGTTTTTTAACAAGGCGAACCAGCGTTAAAAAAGATGTTAACACAGATGGAATTATTGAACAACAAAAAAAAAAAAAAATGTTGATGCCAGTGTTCACGAAAAATTTAGATATGCACTGTAGATTCTGAAGTTACAACGGTAGTGTTGTAGGCCTGACAAACCTTCCGATTAAATACTTAACAAATTTATTGTTTTTATTGACCCACTAGTTTCAGAAATGACCCCCTTATTTCCTGTTGTATGGGCCAATGTGGCCCCTATGGAACCCAAACAATCTGAAGCACTGGTCCTCTCTGATATTGTTATCACGAAAGAATTTGGTGATAAATAGAAGGGAGTTTGTACAACAAAACTTGGAAGAAAGGGATTTTCGGAAATCAAAAGAGTGCGGGGATTACCAAGGTGCATTAAAATAAGATTGTTTTTCTAATTCATTGACAAAAATCATGACTTAAACCAAGTGTAATTTTTTCAAAACTGAAAAAATCAATAGTAATTCCATGAATATGAAAAATCCAGAAAAAAAAAGAAAATAACTAAAAGTATTAAAATACAAAAAGAATAAGTTATAAAATAATAAAAAAAAAAAACAAAAGAAATCAGAGAAAAAAATTATATATTACCATATATCATACAAACTCTATGCTTGTTTTTCAACAAGTATCAGTATTTATTTAATCCCACTACTCTTATTTATAAACTCTTAGCAATCAAAAATAAAATAATCTAGTGCAATTGTTATTACTGTATAAGAAAAGATTTATAAATGTAAAATTGTTGATGTTCCTGTTTGATAAGTAATAATAAGCCTTGTCAGTGAATATTAATAATTATGTAGATTAAATTGTCAAAAATTAAAGGAACTTCTGCATATTTTTTAATTTTATGTTGGGGAATTAATACTGCTAAAGCTGTTAGTATTTTGCTATTTTATTAAAGCATAAATTTTTAAGAATTTTTCAAAATAAAAGTGCGAATGAAATATATTGAATTTTAAATGTAAAAAAATTCTTAGGTGCTAAAAAAATCTTATTCCCATGCATTACCTGTAGGTTGATTTTTAATAATTAATAATCAAAAACAAGTTGTTTTCTTCATGATTTTACCTATTTCTGATATACACAAGTATAACTGCACAAAAGCAACTAGTAATTACAAAATTCTAATTACAATATCAAGACAAATGAAAACATCAAAAATTCACAATAAAAACTGAAATAAAAACAAAACAAAAATTAAAATATTCACACTAAAATATTACACCTAAATGGTCTTGAACCATAAAACCTGTTACCAAATAAGGAGATACAACATTAAGACAATGCTATATAAAATATACCATGTACTTAACATATCATGCAGTTTACAATGGGCTAACTAAACATTACATATATCCAACAGGAACTGGTGCAGCAGAGGTCAAAATTTAGAACACTCAATATCATTAGATTTTGTCAATTACATATTCAACTTTTTGTTAAAAAAACAAAGTTAATTTTGTAATATGTAAAAGTAATGTTTTCAAAATGGTTTTTTTTCAAATTCCTACAACTTCAACGAATGAAGTGGTGTTTATGTTGTGTAAGTATATAAACAACTTTTTACAAGCCAGATGCAATTTGGAATATGTAAGCAAATGTTTCTCAGACATTTAAAGAAAAGATCCTTCACCATTTCTTTTAATAAGCTCACTTTATATTGAAAAAAAATAAGTTCTGAATTTTCAAGCATGGAAACGAAGTTTTATTGATTCCAATTCTAAAATTTTGACACTAACTGCTACAGCACCAAAAACATGCTCTAGTATAGGCTAGAATTTAACCACTAAAAATAAAATGTCATAAAAATCCAGGTGTGGAAGATTCCAACATAAAAACAATCTGACGAGTGAACCACATTCTCTCCTCGATCAGTGTTCCATCACATGCTACTATATACATACCAATAATCCAATAATCTGTATTGACAGGGAGAAAGCAGAAATATACATTGTCAGCCTCAAGCTTATCCCAAGTAGTTAATTAATTAATTAATGATTCTCTAATTAACAGGTACTTGTTAATGAGTTAATGAGTTGTGATGAAGAGGATGAAATTATCAGAATTTAGCTTTAGGATCATTAGACTGCTTGAAATGTGATTTTATAAGATTATGAAATAATAATAATAATAATAATAATAATAATAATAATAATAATAATTTTTTGCCAAATTTGTAAACACTATTTTTTAAGGTTGAATTTTTTAGAACTTCAAATTAATTAAATACTATCACTTAGTTTCAATATGTTAATGTTTTAGTGCATTTTTAAGTATGTTTCACATCTCATGGATTTCAAATGAATATGTTCACACATTTTCGTCAATATAGCAGAAAGGTTGTTATACAATTAATTTTTGTATAACAAAAAAGTAATACATTAATTTTTAAAATGTTTATTTTCATATTTCCACAAACAGAATTATCCATTGGCTAAATCTGTGATTATATGATGAGAAAAAAGATGATGATGATGATGATGATGATGACAATGGTGATTTAATACAATCTGACAACTGAACTTAATAAACACTTTAAAGCTTTTAAAATTTAATCTTTCTTTCAGTTTAAATTTCGAAAATTCAAATCCATTTAGTTCATTACATCAAGTTTAACTATAAAACAGTATGGTATGTCTATGTGACCTTGAACATGTCCTTGGCAATTAACAAGCTAATTTCTAGTTTTAAGTCAAATCAAGTGACCAACATCAACTTATTGCAAGTTTCAGAAAGAAAAAGGTGTGAGGATGTTACTTGTCATGGTAATATGCATAATATAACCTTATTTGACATTAAAATTTGACTTTGATTTTAATTCCCAGAATTGACAATTTTTTCTTCCTTTGCTGATTATGTATACAAGTTTGATGATGCTTAGAATTTTGTTTGAAGTGTTGTCTTATGTAGTGGTCTACAAGCACTTATATTTAAACATATACGTATATGAATGAGAATAATCAGATCCAAACTTTAGTTTTTTACATGTAAAAGTAGAGAGAGAGAGAGAGTAAGAGAGAGAGAGAGAGAGAGAGAGAGAGAGAGAGAGAGAGAGAGAGAGAGAGAGAGAGAGAGAACAGAATACTGTGAGGGTTACTTAAGTTCATACTATTTTAAAATCTAGATGTTTATCTTTAATAGTATTTATAATAAATATGAATGAAAAATGATGTTAATATAATAACTACAAGTTAAATAACTGATTTATGTTTGCTATTCCACCATTTCTATGGTAACTATTTCACCATTTCTATGGTTAAACCATCACCTGTCTATAAAACATATTATTATAACAATATACCCCGGAACTTTTAATATAAAACTATTAACCCTATAGGTGAGTCTATTGAACTTAAAATAAATTATATAAATAAATTATGTCACTGTGACCTACTTCTCGTTTGTCTGATTTCATTGATTTAGACTGAAAATAACACAAATCAATATTTCATTACAGTTTTTAAAGTAAACTCTTCTGGAAGGATAGTTTTAACATTTCAAATGACAGTTTTTCAATGATAAAAATACCTGGTAATAAACATGATATTTTTATTACTTTTAACAAAATTATATATATTTATTTAATTTTTATTTTTATTATTTTTTTAAAATTTTTATAAGAATCACTGAACATATACCATTAGGTAAGGATATCAGTGTAAAATTATTATTATTTTCACTATTTCCCCATACAAGACACCCCCCCCCCCCCCATTTTTTACCAAAATTCAAACACAAATTCTTAATGTCTGCCAAATAGATTAAATTGGATAAAAGGACATAGTATAATAATAATTGGTACAACACTTAAAGCGATGAATTACAAATGAAACGACATGAGCATTCTTTATTGTATGAACAATAATAATGGTGTTTTATTCATAATGAAATTAATTATCTGAAAATAAAAGTTTAAAAAAAAAACAAAAACAATAGGAAGAACTATACAAGTAAAATTGATCACAGTTATAAGTCATGTCATTCAGGAAAAAAAAATACAAACAGGAAATGATTCAAGGGGACTTAACTCACTGAAAATATGACAGCCATATTCAAGCTTGTAAATGAAAGTTGGTACTGCTATTTGGCAACTAAATTTCTGCTTTTGTAAATGACAAATGACATGAAATGATCAGATTGCTTTAGTGTTATTGTTAAAAGATGAATATCAACAGAATTTAACTTTAGTGAATAAAAAAATATCATAGCAAAAAACGGAATCATCAGTAAGTAGGTAACCATAGCTACTTCAACAGAACTTATAAAACAAAGATAAAGCAGAAAATAATGTACAAGAAAGCTTAGTTAACCTCCTTAAAAAGAAAAATTGTGTTTTAAAAGTTAAATAAAAAAACATGTTCCTCTTCTATGAAATGACTTACAATAAGTGAAATTTTTCCTACATAAATAAATAAACAGTAATGTATGATAAACATTTGTTTTGCAGAAATAAACAAATAAGCACAAAGGGACAAAGGGAGATACAGTGTTAATAAACTTACTCTGTTAATTGAAGTCTGAAACGAAAAGAAAGATAGAAAACACAATTGCAATATAAAAGCATTGGCTGATACAAATAAAGTATGACAATATGCAAAGAAATCATCTAAATATATATAACGGGAGGGGGTACTCAACATATAAATGTATGATATATATATATATGATGATAAATTAACAGAGGGCACATGCTACCATTCTGTAGTGTATTACAGCATTCCAATTAAAGTTAATTCTATCAAAGCACCACCAGTGCTTATCAAAGGATTAATATCAATAAATCAGTGGGGCTTGAAATATTCATCAATTATTCTGAAATGAAAGTGCCCAGGCAAATTGAATTTGATTTATTCAGTTTCACAATTTACTGGTAGTATCACAAGATAAGTTGTGATACTTAAAAGCCAAATACTTCAGAATGATCCAAGCACTGTAAAACAAAGAATGTAGCTTGCCAGAAAATCTAGCTCATAACCAAGAGTAACCAAAACTTTAAAATAAAATGACAATGTTTAATTTTGTAATAAACTTATTTCATAAGCTTTTATATAATTTATGGAGAACTAAAAATATTCTTTCATTTTTTAATTTCATAAAATAGTAGCATTTTCTCTGTTTTATGATGATTCAAATTTTATAGCAACACTGTTTATTATAAAATTAAATGTTGATTAAATGCTCAGAATATACCAATCATAATGTATACAAATCATTAAATTAAATTATGCTCTGTAAATGCTTAAATGCTGATGAATTTAAATTCCCAATTTAAAAAAAAAAATCAATTTTAAATATATCTTAAATGAAATATTTTAATAAATAATCAAAATTAGAAAATAAACAAACAGTTTTAAAAAGAAATCCAAATATTTTGAAATTTTTGAATCAAAAAGCATCAAATGCTTTTAAATGCAAAAATATAATAATATGCAAGTCAAATAAGCAGCTATGTAAAGCTACTAAATACATCTAACTACAAGAGATTTGACGGGCAACTACAAGAGGTGTCACATTACTACAACATCACAAGTCACATCACTAGGACAGGATTAAAACCACATCAATATAGAAAGACAAGATTCAACACAGACCTTGTACATCAATAAAAATGGCTTTACATGTATCTTATATAATGACAAAAAGATATTTAAAAGGCATGCCCAAAATATCCCCCCCCCCCCCCCCCCACACACACACACACACACACACACTAATTTGATATTACGGTTAACAGCAATTTTTTAAACACACAATAACAATGTTGTTAGAAGAACTTGCAACATGTAAACGATAAAAATGTATTTTTATCAAATTACCTAATTATGGTTTTTTTTTTTTTTTTTTTTTTTTTTTTTTTTTTTTCAAATTAAAGGATTATAAATTTCTTTCTGTCTTGTAAAAAGCAGATAATTACTGCAATTTCTTCCAACATCAAACATGCTTTATATTCAGCCATTTTGTGATACATTTATGTCTGTTAGTGTTTTTTAGAAATTTTGATATGTGAACAATGCCACACACACAAATTAAAAATTTGTGTTACAAAAATTTGCAGATCTGATACAGAAAATTTAATGTTGAGATTCATTTGTTAATACTCAATGTGATCAGAACTGTGTCATTTTATGGCATTACTGAGCTTTATTAGCCTTTCCTATCATAAAATTTACATTAGAAAAGTCTAATAAAACCCTTGATAAATTACTTGCATCACATCATCATAAAACACACATGTATGGTCAGATTTCAGATTTGACATGAAAAAGAAAATCTAAAGGATATATACAAATTTGCTTATTACCTTTGACGATGCAAATATTCCAAATAAACCTCCTCTTTTTTTACCCTTGGTTGATAATGTATTCCCTTTGACAGTATTCCTGTCTGGGTTGATATAATTTTTTGGTGTAGAGTGGTTACTGTTGCTTTCTGCTGTATTACAACCACTTAGATCATCAAATGGAATGTCTTGAGGAATCGGAAATCCCGATTTATATTTATCCACTACTGTTTTAGAATCCTGGAAATATTAGAAAGTAACATAAATTTTAACTACATAAAGGTCTCAAAAAGAAAAAGAAAAAGACTGTAATGAAATTTGGTTAATTTTTGATTTTTAATTTTTTTTTTGTTTTTTTTTCCACTATAAGTAGCTTAAAATGCTTCCTTTGATACTAAAAAAATAGGCATAAGCTTTTCCATTGCTTGATATTTGGTACAGGAAAGGTATAAGATTGTAGCGTCCCTTCTAAAAAAGTAATGATCCATCATAACCAATGTTATTGAAGTCAGAACATGGTAAAAGTACTTATACTCATCATCGTCTCAGTTGCTAGTAGACTGAAATCCTAGCTTAGAAATCACAGTACCTACCATCATACCTTTCACTGCAACTCTCAAGACCTTGGTGGTTGAGTGGTCTAAAGTGCATCTTACTGATAACAATGCTTCTCCCCACCTAGGTTCAAATCCTGCTCAGGCAGAACCAAGTGTGAAAAAGTTTGCTTGCCTAGTATTGGTGATTTCCTCCAGGCTCTCCAGTTTCTTCCACCTCTGAAAAACTAACTGCCTCAATAAAAGTGAAAGAATCTAGTCTGGGGCTTTAAACACCCACACCATTTGCAACAGCACCTCAGAGCATTACACTCTGCTTGAGTGCGTATCCTACTATGGCAGATCACAATGTGAGAAACTCTGACAATTTGCTTGCAGAAGGTCTTGGATTTTTTCTGGTTACTCTGGTTTTAACACTTATTTAAGAACTTACCACCTTGATCTAAGTGGAAGAATCATAAAATTCTCTCAAATGAGACACTGATTGATTAAGGAATCAAACATTTAGTGACAGGTCAGGGATACTTTTAACTTAACAGAAGGGAGAGGGATCTGTGAGTATGGAAGGTTATTCCTGTTTTTACCTGTAAAAAGTAATTGTTAATAACAAGTCAACAACAATGCATGTATTACCTCGACTGCATTTATAGAATCTGCAGCTTTGACCATACCGTCTATACATGTGTTTATTATTGGTATCACATTACGTTCTATGTTAGAACACTGTTTTATAAAATCTTGTAATCTGTTTATTCTGTTTTCATCTGTTGTTTGAAATTGCTGAAATCAGAAAAATATAGCATGTATTAAAAACCAGTCAAAACTGAATTCTTGTTTAACATTTCAGTAAATTTACCATGTGGTAATGTTAGTCAGTTAGAATAGTTGTTTATCTTCTGGCACTCCAGTTTTCTCCACCAATCCAGAACTGATCATCTAATTATAAGAATATTGATTAAGATGTACAAAAAAAATCTGTAAATCTTCTGAAATATATTTATTCTAGAAGTTATGTTTATGCATGTTAAACGAGTTTCTGACTGATCTGAATCTTATAGTTTTTGTTCTTTCTTTCTTTTTTTTTTTATAAATATATAACACAAATACCAGTTAAATTTTGATGTGCCAGATTTGCACATTTCGGAAATTCGTTCCTCATCAGTGACACTTAAAAATATCACAGATAAAACTGAAAATTTATAGATTTCAAACTGATGTTTTATAAGTATCTCTTTGACTCTGATCTATACATACCTCAAATACTTGTGGCATTAATGTGTTATAATGATCTCTTTGACACTGATTAGTTTGTTGTAATTGTGAGGCATACTCGTTTTTTGACTCATCACTCTGTTGGTTTTTAATCATCATTTGATTCCTGTACTGTAATTACAAAGCAAAGCGAAATTTAGAACAGGTTTGATACAACTAGCAAAATACAACATCAGTTTGATACAAATAGCAACATAAAACAGATTTTTTCAGTATCTTTTGTCTTGTGTAATAACAGTTATTAATGTGATAAGGTCTTTATACCTTATATAAAAAATTTTTTATCATTTCGGATTCCTCTAATCTCCAGTTTCGAGTTTGAAACTTCTGCAAATGCAGATTAAAATTCTTTGCCCCAGTTTCATAATCATTCCTTAACTAAGATTTTTCTTAACTTAGTTTTAACAATTTTTGACAAACTCTTATAGTACTGTGAATAAGCATAATGTGATAAAACAAAATAAAGATGTCTTAAAACTTACAATGATCTTCAAAATGACACCTTAAATTCTTAATAGCTTAAAAGTTAACAAAATTATTAGGATTTTTAAATATGTCAATTTAAGGAAAATTTAAAGTAAGGAATGATTGTGAAACTGAGTGCTGATTGATTATCAATAATCTTATCAATGATTGTGAAACTGGGTGCTGATTGATTATCAATAAACTTATCAATGATTATGAGGTAAAAAAGAATAATAAAGTTTAATCTTTTTTTTTTTCAAAAAATACTAAGAAAAAGCAACATCTATTTCTTGCCCCAGTCAATGCATTATCATAGGTACAGTTGTAGGGCTAGGCAAATATCAGAAAAAAATCCTTTTTATTACTTCGCCAAAGTCTTTCAGTTTTAATTTCTTTCATAATAGAAATTTCAAACACAATTATTACTTAATAACAATGTAATGTATAAAACAATGTATCAATCAAACAAACAGCATGCGTAAAACTTTTAGTTCTAAAATTATTCATTTATATCATAATTTGAAACTATATACACAAAATAACAGCAGTAATGATATAGGTATATGCACTTACTTTTTCCACCTCTGCTCTAGATAAATTAATATCAGCGTCTGCCTTCCTGTAGGCATCTGTAGCTTTCTCTGCTTCTTTG
The DNA here is from genome assembly GCA_029721355.1 of Tegillarca granosa. Taxonomy (NCBI): domain Eukaryota; kingdom Metazoa; phylum Mollusca; class Bivalvia; order Arcoida; family Arcidae; genus Tegillarca; species Tegillarca granosa. The sequence continues at coordinate 33,883,835 of CM056606.1, read as the reverse complement.
TAAGCTTTTTCATATTGCCTTCTACTCTGTTAACACAAAACATGCAATAAAATAAACACACAATTCTAGTATAAATAATTAAAATAAATACAATAATTTCCCTCAAGGTCATCATCATACCAAACATCAAGCAATTACAAGTCTTGATTTCCACCCGTTTTCTCTCTAATTGACTCCAAACCCTTCAAATTAAATTTGTCATGCCCAGAATTGCCCATTTATCTTTTTCAAGGGCCACAGTGGCCTCAGAATTGTTGTATGATGAGGTTAAAATGCATTGTCAAACTAGAACTCAAACACCAAACCCCTCCAATATAAGTATTTACCAAATGAGCTACTCAAAAGTAACTTAAAATTTGTATGTATATTATACACATATATCTTTTTTAGAATGTAAAATACCATTTAATCCACCTGAGGCACTTAACCCTTTAGTATTTTTTACAATTAAATTATATGTCTATTATGATTTTACTTTCATTGAAATATGTACAAGGTTAATAACTCCTGAGTTATTATATCAACAAAATTATTTACAATTTGCACCATTTCAGTTATCTCCCTTTGTTAATTTTACCTTTTCTAACTGTTGTAGAGATATTTTCAATATTTCTTGAGTTTTTGAACCTTCCTGTAAACCCTGAAATAATGAACAAAAATAAAATTAATGAAGGTCAATCTACATAATAAATAAGAATTAGACAATAACTTGCAAATGCAAATTTTCAAACTTTTTATTCTTCATCAAAAGAAACAATCAAAGTAATACAAGCAATTCAGTTTTGTTTTTATTTCACTAAATGCAGCAATGGATCATGAAGGGTTGTATTATTTTGTAAATGTCTCAAAATATATGTTCTTCCAACAAGAGTTTGATGGTACAATTGTTAAAACTAACTGAAAGCAGTTGTCTGTTCCTACAGGATAATTTGTAGAGTCAAACTATTTACAAAATAAATACTGTAAATCAGGAAATTATTGTGTCATGAAATTAATGCGAATTGCCGATTTTGAAGTAAAATGCGTATTGAAATTGAAACAGTAAAAAAAGGACTCGGATATTATTATCTTAAGTCTTCCTTAATTTAAAAACATGTTATAAACAAACTTTCGGTAAGTGGAAAGTTAACAAAGGGTGCAGTCGGTAATTTTTTATGTATTGATGACACGTTATTTTAAATTAAACAGGGTGGTAAAGGATTGTCAGAACAAAGGAAACATGTAATTTAAAAAAAAAAAACGAAAAATACACAACATAACACTCGGGTTTTTTTTTATTAAAATAACACATTTAGAAATAGGACATCCATGTCGGCATGTGTACAACTGATCTTCGTCTTTGACTCATGAGTGCAGAATGTGTTAGATTACTTATAATCACTGTACTGTCAATTTGATGTCCCAGTCAAGGTTCAAAATGATGTACGAGTCTCGATTCTAATCATAGAAGAATTCCCAGAAGGAAAGAAACAGCACAAAATTACAGCTAAATGAGAAAGTACTCCAATTAATCAGTTACGAAAACAACTTCTGGTTAAGGGAGATAACTCAATTGACAATAAACATACAGAAATCGAAAAATAAATGCGACAAGAAATTAATGCGATGAAATGGGCCTCGCATTTTTCGCATTAATTTCTTGCTCGCATTAATTTCCTGATTTACAGTAATTAGAAATTCTTATATTATAATTATTCAAATAACTCTATGGTAAATTTTATAAATATTCTGAACAACTGATTAGGCATTGATGCTTATACAATTTAAACTGAAGTCCAAATTCATAGGTCCCAAAAAGACTGATTTTAGAAAAAGAAAAATCTTAAATTCAATACAATTAAATTCTTGTAAATATTTATCAAATTCTTGATAAAATGACATTTATTTAACATGTTATGAATTTTTAAAATAAAATTTATGCTGATATTTCTCCAAGATATTGCAGAAATAAATAGCTTTTTTTAAAAAGTTGATTACAGAATTTAAAATATTATGGCAGTTGTTATTATTTTTTGTAACAATAAAGTTTGTCATTTTTCATACCTTTCTCCTTTCAGTTTTTAGATCTGTAATTAATTGTTGTAAATCTTTAAGAACTGTGCCTTGTGTATTCTCCGCTATAACTTCATGTTGGCCTGCTAAATCATGTAACTCTTTTAACATATCCCAGAAACCCCTTGACCATGTAAATCTGAAAGAGAACCAATAGAATTGTTTTTTAAAATACAGATGTCATGTTGAATTGTTTTCTTAAAAGCTCAAGCTACTATCATGCATATATGTAATTTAGCAGTGATATTTTATATTTCATTTGAACTAATGCTACAAAAAACAGCTCATAGTTTGAAGGATGAAGTGTTGATTTGCTGATTACCGTGATTTAAAACTTTGTATTTGGCCTTCATGGCTTGTGAAGTAACAAATCTATAACTATATTTGGCCTTCATGGCTTGTGAAGTAACAAATCTATATCTATCAATTTTACCAGTATGAAAACGAAATAAATTACAAAACTAAAATATTCATAAGTCACACCCTTTCTTTTGAAGTAATATCTCATTATATCACCATATGACAACTAAAGTGTTAAATTATTGTAACCATAGAAACGGTTTTTGAAGTTAATATTTCATATGATAATGGTTTAAAAGGGATAAATTATTGTAACACTAGAAACTGCCCCATGACATTGATATCACGTAAAGGGATACAATCTTGTAAACATAAAACTATTTCTTACTGATATTCTTCTTCATCTTTTTTCTTAGGTAAATACTGTTTAACTAATCTCCTAAAACAGAAAAATACATATATATATATATATATATATATATATATATATATATATATATATATATAGACAATGTCAATACAAGTAAGTGGAGAGTTGAATGGTCAAGTAGTTATGATAGCTGCTTCATGATTAAAGGAAGGGATGTAGGATTCAGCCCCAGCTGGACTACATGGTGCATGCACTTCCATATGTAAGACAAGTTATTTTTATAATGCTCTATGTCATCAAGCTGATAAAATTCTGCCAGAAAATGCTGAGGTTAAAATCTGGGTAAAAGCTGGGGTAGACATTCTTTAACCAGGTGAGAATCTGTTCAATGCTACAAACACCTTTATAACAACTCACCTGATAAACAATAGGCAAGGACAGATTTACAAAGCTAATAAGCAAAATGTTCTGAACAAGAACAAATTCAGCAGTGTCAGACTCGAAGAAAAGCATCTACAATTTTTTTTTTTTTTTTTTTTTTTTGGGGGGGGGGGGGGGGGGGGGGGGGAAGGGGTGTTAAGGTTCATATTGTAGGATGATCATGATTTGTGCACCTATTTCCATATTTGTTTACATGCAATTTTACATGTATGTAACAATTTATTTATTCATTCAGTTTCAGTTATTGACTAGAATCCATAGTAGAATCAATTTTGAGAATAAAGCTATATGTATCAAATGATGAGATCCGTGAGGAAATAAATTTCAGTCTAGTTACAATTTCCTGTTTCCACTTGACTATGTACATTGATCAGTCAATGTCAAAGCTGATTCATAAACTTTAAACATTGTTTATATTGACACTCAATAATTAAATAACTTATCATAAGGGTATAAATTAACTGATCATATTAAATATAATTTTCAGGGAAATATCTAAATTAAATGATCAATAATTAAAGCTACATGCATCGGACCAACTCCATTTGAAAGTCTGTATACATATCAAAATTATCTAACTTTAGCTACTGTGTTGGTGATAAGTTTGTTTTATTTACTATAAAATATCTGTGATTTTTTTAAATTCAATGTAGAAGTTAGTTTCTATTTGATTTCAGAAGTTAATTTTTACCTCTCCATACAAATTATACATGACTATGATTATGAGTAATTTTGTTCACGCCCGGACTTCCTGAATACTTATGTAAAGAGTACTGTACTTCATACAGATTAATCGTAACATTTACTGAATGTTCACACCAGGTTGTAAAAATGACAGTGCATGTCTTCATATTAAATTATCAGTTATGCACTGTATTCCTTATTTCCCCCCACCCCCCACCCCTTTTTTTTTTTTTTTTTTTTTTTTGAAATTTTCTGTTTTTATATACAAGTTATATGACACAGCAGAATGGTTACTGTAATCCTTCTATTATTCGGACAGATTTTAATAAATTCATTTTCAAGTGTCCGAGAATTTAGAGGAAATTTAAAAATTAAATATCTTGAAAATTGGGGTGTCCGAATATTTAGAGTGTCTTGTAAAAATAGAGACATTTTGGAGCGGATTTTGGGTACCGGTTCCCTCTCGGTATTTTAAGACATTATCAACAGTGATATCCATGCATATATATCAATGATAAAATAAAATTTTAAATTAAATACAAGTTAAAGTTACCTTTTGTGTTGTTTATTTTATTAATTATTATTTTTTAAAGTGTATGTTGATCAATAATCATGATTCTGTAAGTAATACACATCGAGGTCGCCATTTTGTTTACAAGTAAACAACCTGACTTTTTCAATTAACTCCCAACGTTTGAGGTGCACCAACATGCTGCTTTCTATTTGTAATTGTCTGCAGTCAAATTATTATTCATTGTTTGTTGCATTATTTCTTAGTCAAGTTCAGAAAATTTTGTTTCAATCAAATATTCAATCTTTAACCATGGGTATGTGTGTATATTTTAAGTTGGAACAAGTCCCGACTCCCGCAAAAAAAAAGGTTAAAAATTTAATTATTTTAAATTATATTTCAAACACATTTTAATGTAATTCTCATCTTTGAAAACAGTTTTTTATCGCCTCTGTCGGCAGGAACAATCACAAGGTCGTTTCATGAATTCCCATAACAAACAAGTGAAAAAGTCACTTCCTGTTTTCATCAGAAAAAATGTCTTGAGCTAGTGTACCGACAAAATTCTGTCTTACACGATTTTCTCGGCGGTGAACATTAATTTTAATCAACTTTCACTTTCATAGAAAATTAAAGCACTTATTAAAGGTATGATTTTATTGAGTTTACATAAAAACGTTAATACATTACACATACCTGTTTCACATTACAATGCAATGGCACCAATACACAAAGAAATAAACATATGAAAACAACAATTTATCGTTAAAATAATTCTTGATTTTATTAAATCTTTATTTCAAGCGCTCTGCATCACATGCTGCAACTGAGTTTCAGCAAAAACTTGTTCGGATTCAGAGGTTAAAATTTGCTGTCCGACATTAGAGGAAATTCAAAAATTATTAAAATTAAAAATTAGAGTGTCCGAAAACATAGAGGGTCCAAAAACATCATAAGATTATGGTACTAAAGCTTGAATACTGTAAACATACTTATTTCAGCGTGTACGTATTTTAGCAAAATTTACATTTTTGACTAAATCGTGTGGATTTGAATTAGTCTAAACAACTTTTGAGAAACAGACTTATAGGTCAAAACATATATTTTAGCAGTGTATTTAAAATTGTGCTACTGTCCTAGCGCAAAAATCACTAAAATTAATACACCGCTAAAATTAGTATGTTTACAGTATCTCTGATACAATGGATAATGTGATAATGCTTTTCTACATAAACAACATGAATATACTAGTATTTGACAACTTCAATAGCTCGAACATCTTCAAGTCAAATACCCCTTATATAATGAAGTACCATTTAGGTTTAAACACTAGGAAAGTTATTTTAAACACTGAGTAAAATAACAAATCTGGACCCGATGAAGCGGAACGATCAGTTAAATCACATGGATAATCAACAGAATCAAATGGATAATCAACAATTTGGCTAGAATGTCATTCCATTAGGAATACATTTAATACAATGATTTATGAAAAACAGAAGAAATTTTTATATGATGTCTACTAACATAATTCAACAGTTAACTAAAGACAAGTACCAGTGCTTGCACTTCTAAAATGACATACTCATACGATTTTTGTTATTTCACCATATAAATTTTCTATTGTGCATTTATGTACATGCCAAAGTTGTTCTTCAACTTAAAAAACTTTTAACATCCTGATAACTCAGTCATCAATAGAATCCAATGCACATTGAGTTATCAGAAGTTAACTGTAAATATATAAATATTCTGTACATGTATTACAGAAATACCCTTTTGTTATACACTTAGAGAACACAGGGTTGAGTCTGAAAAGCACTGGTTTATGGATTAATGTACATTATCACATAGGTTTAAATCCTTCTAGAACACTCTGGTTTGAGAAAGTTTGTCAGTTACTTGACAGAGGTCAGTGGCTTTTTCCAAAGACTTTAGTTTCCTTGAATATTCCTAAAGTAGCCAACTTAATGAAAGTAAAAAATAATCTTGACTGGAAAGTAAAACATTCTACAATCCACCCATCCCTGTTGTCCCTAGTTTTATGATAATGCTGAAGATTCGATTCATGATGATTAATTAATATAAAACTTACTTTAAGTGTTTAGCATAGTCCAGTTCAACTTTACATCGTTCATTAAGAAACTGTGTATATTTATCACAAAAATCAATTCCTTTCTGTGTGTGGAGAACTACATGATCATACTGATCCTAAAAATAAACAAAAAAATAAGAACAAACATTATAATTAATTATTCTTAAAATCAAAGTACTGAAAGTAACCTGGAATATATACAATTAGTGTTTCTAGTCCTAATTACAAGTAAATTCTACTGGTTCAAGGTCTGACTGTAAGACTACCAGATTATTTTCATTTGACCGTGATAAGTAAACAAGTAAAAACATTTCTTGAATGATCAATTTTCTGATAGAAAAAAAAGCCTTGTTGAGATATACAAGTCTGGGAGCAGTTTGCACCAGCTTGATTTTTCAAACACTGAAATAAAATTCATCATCATCTATCACAAAATCAAAACATCCAATGTAATGAATGTAAAATACCTGCAGGATGAGCTGTACTCTAGGTTTATGTCACAACATTACAATACAAAGATGGCTTGTACAACTACCAGCCTATACTAAATGGATTCTGCTCAGATAGTTTTTGTCTGTTTTTAAACAGGGTAAAATTATTATAAATTATTGATGTTGTGTCAAAAAAAAGTTCAATATACTGTAATCCTTACTTGAACATTCTTAGTGTAAGCTGTATGGGGACTGCTGAACCAAAATCTGGATTGTATCATTTTGTAGAAAAGTGAAAGCTTATAACTGCCAACAACTGAAGCAAAATGTGACAAACACCACTGGTACAGAACAACAAACATCATGCAACTATCCCTTATATATAACTATATACTGATCAGTAAACACATCTAGAATTTTCAATAACCAATATCCTGTTTAAATTAAACTTTTTGTCAATTTTCAAGTGTACATGATCAAATTTTCTTTAAATCTGAGAAAGGGAAGCAAATTATATACCTTTAGAAAACAAGAAGTGAAGATTTTCCTATTATATAATTTTTTAATAACAGAAGATAGAATAAGGAGATAGAAGGGAAGCAGATTCATTTTAGATGCTTAGAATAGACCACAAAGTAAGTCTAAATCCTAACAGTGAGTGTCACGGTCTAAATCCTAGTGTCACATTCTAAATCATTACAGTGAGTGCCACAGTCTAAATCTCTTTAGTGAGTGTCACAGTCTAAATCCTTACAGTGAGTGTCACGGTCTAAATCCCTACAGTAAGTGTCATTCTAAATCCCTACAGTGAGTGTCACAGTCTAAGTCTTTACAATGAGTGTCAGTTTAAATCCCTTCAGTGAGTATCACAGTCTAAATCCTTATAGTGAGTGTCAGTCAAAATCCCTTCAGTGAGTGTCAGTCAAAATCCCTTCAGTGAGTATCACAGTCTAAATCCTTATAGTGAGTGTCAGTCAAAATCCCTTCAGTGAGTGTCAGTCAAAATCCCTTCAGTGAGTGTCACAGTCTAAATCCTTACAGTGAGTGTCAAAGTCTAAATCCTGACAGTGTCACAGTCTAAATCACTACAGTGAATGTCAGTCTAAATCCCTACAGTGAGTGTCACAGTCTAAATCCTTACAGTGAGTGTCAAAGTCTAAATCTCTTTGGCGAGTGTCACAGTCTAAAGCCCTACAGTGAGTGTCACAGTCTAAATCCTAACAGTGAGTGTCACAGTCTAAATCTCTACAGTGAGTGTTAGTCTAAATACCTACAGTGAGTGTCACAGTCTAAATCCTGACAGTGTCACGGTCTAAATCCCTACAGTGAGTGTCAGTCTAAATATCTACAATGGGTGTCACAGTTTAAATCCCTACAGTGAGTGTCACAGTCTAAATCCTAACAGTGAGTGTCAAAGTCTAAATCTCTACAGTGAGTGTCAGAGTCTAAATCCATACAGTGAGTGTCACAAACTAAATCCCTTTAGTGAGTGTCATTGTCTGAATCCCTACAGTGAGTGTCAACAGTCTAAATCCCTTTAGTGAGTGTCACAGTCTTAACCACTTCAGTGAGTGTCACAGTCTAAATCCCTTTAGTGAGTGTCAAAGTCTAATTTCTTAAAGTGAGTGTCACAGTCTCAATTCCTTCAGTGAGTGTCACAGTCTTAACCACTTCAGTGAGTGTCACAGTCTAAATCCCCACAGTGAGTGTCACAGTCTAAATCCCGTCATTGAGTTTCACGGTCTAAATCCCTTCAGTGAGTGCCACAGTCTAAATCACTTCAGTGAGTGCCACAGTCTAAATCACTTCAGTGAGTGTCACAGTCTAAATTCCCACAGTAAATGTCAGTCTAAATCCCCACAGTGAGTGCCAAAGTCTAAATTTCTTCAGTGAGTGCCACAGTCTAAATCACTTCAGTGAGTGCCACAGTCTAAATCACTTCAGTGAATGTCACAGTCTAAATCCCCAAAGTGAGTGTCACAGTCTAAATCCACACAGTGAGTGTCACAGTCTAAATTCCTTCAGTGAGTGCCACAGTCTTAATCACTTCAGTGAGTGCCACAGTCTTAATCCCTTCAGTGAGTGTCACAGTCTAATTATTTGACAGATACTTTGTCTACAATCAACACATTTTTGTTTATACATGGTTCATTGTATCTTCATTTAACTTAATTAGTGGTGTAGTGCAGAACTAAAATCTGAATATCAAAACACAATACTTATTGTGTTGATCAGATCTCGACCAGATGTAGCCATGACTCAGATATAGATGGGGCCTGCTTTATACTTATTCTAGGGCCACTTTGAGTAACTTGTATACAGAACTTTACTACATGTGACCCTATTAAGGATTAAACCAACAATCCTCGAGTATGATGAGTTACTGATTGAGCCACATATATAATAGTGACATGTTTTTACAGAAGACATGCAGACATGGCAATTTTCTACTGTTAACGTTTCCTAATATAAAGTGTACATTACAGAACATATAAATTATGAATATAAAAGTGTCAGAGTTTAAATTTTAGGAGGATAATGGAGTAATTAAACAAGAACAATTTGATAGACCAGTAACTTGAAGCCTTTATAATCATACAGTTAAAGTAACTAATAAGAAAGTCAGCACTTTGGTTGACCACACTCTCCAGCCTCACATGTAAGTGGTAACTAGCATTGACTGGCAGTGAAAGGTTACAAGATTAAACCTTCAGGGGAAAAAGACAAGTGTATGACTATTTAAACTTCTTATAACTCTATCTTTTCATCTGAAGATGTACAGCTAGCTAGATTGACAATAATAACCTCTTTTCATGTCTGAATTCAAACTAGAAATCACAAAGCCTAGAAACTTAAACAGTTTTCTTCTCCATATCTGTGTGTGTGTGTGTGTGTGTGTGTGTGTGTGTGTGTGTGTGTGTGAGAGAGAGAGAGAGAGAGAGAGAGAGAGTGTGTGTGTGTGTGTGTGTGTGTGTGTGTGTGTGTGTGTTCCGAGGCAATCTGACAGACTTGTGTACTCAGAAATTCACATCATAGTAACAATATACTTTTATTGACATCATATCTGAATATATTTACACAGAACTGATAACATAATGATATACCCTAATATAACTTGTTTACAAGACAGAGTTTTTACTACACAGACTGGCTACTAGTACATATGCACTAATTTCAATCAATGAAAAATGTGACAACTCTCACTGTAAATTAAATAATCTGAGTTTACATGTTGCGGTTTGAACACTAAACTTCACTGCAGGGGAAAGGGAATTAACAATATTACACCAGGAGGGGCATACCATAAACAAAATATGGTTGTTTACATGTAGCTTAAAAATGTTTAGCAAATTGAGACACTTTGGTCAACTGCAGTGTTTACCCTGGACACACCTCCCATGTCACCCTAAACAATAACATAACTGGCTAATAAAAGGCAACAATAAAAGTTTAAGTATATTATATATATCTAATTACTATAATTATGACTTTACAGACAAGAAAAGGTGTTAATACATAAACATATATACCAGCATGTCACAAGTTTAACCCCATCTAACACATGTATGACCTTTTACAAAACAATCATATTGGGTTAATTTCAAGCATGCAGGAAACCAAGCTTATCATATTTATAATGTTTATGATATTGGAACTCAACTGAATGTAATTTATTTTGATCATATGTGGACCTTAATTTTACGGTCATTTAGACAGGTTAAACAAGTCTCACTGTACAATCTACAATTCAGGTCAACTGTTTGACCTGGGGCCCGTACATTACCTACTTACACCTGCTTTAGACAGAACATATAAATTATAGATAGTACATTAGTATAAATTATAATCAATTATTAAGGGTGTCAATGAATATCTTAACAGCATGATTAAGAATCCTTATGACAAACTTTTTATGAAAAAAAAAAAGAAAAACAGATTAGGAGCTCAAACACTTTGCTCATGCTTTACATGGATTTGTATCATCAGAGATGCTGATGTAACTCCAAACAATGAAAAAATTGTAAAGACCTAATTTACCATTTGATTGAGCCTTCAAAATACAGCATCCAGGTTTATCAAACAGAATTCAAATTCAAACTTGACCTGTATTTTATCAGTTATATACATATATATATACATATGCCAATTAAGCCTTTTCAAAAATGTTGAAATCTTATTGCTGAGAAAACAAAATATAATGAGTTATAGCTACTTCAGTATTTTCAACAAAAAAGAGTGACAGACAGCATGCAAATGAAATTACCTTGTCATATACTAGTAGTGTGGCAGGGTAGAAAAGTTATTGTCAGTGTTGTAGAAAAGTTATTGTCAGTGTTTTGAAGTGGAGTAATGGTGTTTTACGCCCAGTCAAGATTCTTTCACTTATTTCTAGGCAGACAGTTCTAGGATGGTGAAGGAAAACCGGAGTGCCGAGATAAAGCCACCGACCTTCAGGCAAGCAAACTGACAAACTTTCTCACACTATGATCTGTTCCGAGTGGGATTTGAACCTAGGCAGTGTGAGGACGCTGTGATTCGTAAGTGCTTTAGACCACTTGGATCACCAAGGCCCCTGTGTTAGTGTTTTGGATTTTGTCTAGTTTAGTTTTGAACATTATTACAATATGATAAATTGTGTTTACTTGTAGCAATGTAGTGTTTCATTCTATAAATCAAATATCTGAAGCAGCTATACTAGCCACAAAAAGCTAAATATTTCTCTTTGAGTTTATAAATTGCATACATACAGCATCTATAATTTGGTCTGTGTAGTATATCTATGACATTTAGTAAATATTTAAGGCAATTTGTAGTAATATCAAGATTTTTCACACAGGAAGCAGCAACATCATTAAAAAGTAACAGATTTGATACCAGAAAGCTGTGTATAAACTCTGATCATACAGTTATGTTATTTTAGTAATCAAAATGTTTAATATGAAACTACATAGATAACAGTCAGATTATTCTGACCATCATGTCCTGCTTCTGTATCTTCAGTTATGGAACTAACAGCCCACTTCATTCATTTAACATCCCACATTATTTATTTAGCAAAGTGTAACAAGTGGACTTTATCCATAATTCAACTCCAAAAATCATTGATTTGGGGGTATGTTTGAAGATTTATTGGTTATTGTAACTTAGTGATTCACTGTTGTTTAAGTCTGCTGTATCATTGCCATGAAAGAATTTGAATTGCATCCTCCCACTGAAATTTGTCCAGTTGTTTTGGAGGACAAGATAACAGAATCACATAAAATCAGGGTGTGCTATGTTGATAGTGTGTTGGATACACATGTACTAATATGTGGTGCTTTGAATTTTTCTATAGTTTGAAAGGTGAAGTATTGGATTAATGTGTCAGAGGCAGCCTTGTTTTGTCCATAGATCCAATTTATTATTTACTCCATAGTTTCATTCCAAGATTTTCTTCCAAAGGGTCCAAAAACTCAATCCATGATTTCAGTCCACAGATTCAATCCATGATTTTAGTCCAGAGGTCCAATCCATGATTTTAGTCCACAGATCCAATCTAAGATTTTAGTCCACAGATCCAATCTAAGATTTTAGTCCACAGATCCAATCTAAGATTTTAGTCCAGAGATCCAATCCATGATTCTAGTCCACAGATCCAATCCAAGATTTTAGTCCACAGACCCAATCCATGATTTTAGTCCACAGATCCAATCCATGATTTTTAGTCCACAGATCCAATCCATGATTTTAGTCCACAGATCCAATCCAAGATTTTAGTCCACAGATCCAACCCATGATTTTAGTCCAAAGATCAAATCCATGATTTTAGTCCACAGATCCAATCCAAGATTTTAGTCCACAGATCCAATCCAAGATTTTAGTCCACAGATCCAATCCATGATTTTAGTCCACAGATCCAATCCAAGATTTTAGTCCACAGATCCAATCCAAGATTTTAGTCCACAGATCCAATCCATGATTTTAGTCCACAGATCCAATCCAAGATTTTAGTCCACAGATCCAATCCATGATTTTAGTCCACAGATCCAATCCATGATTTTAGTCCAAAGATTCAATCCATGATTTTAGTCCAAAGATTCAATCCATGATTTTAGTCCAAAGATTCAATCCATGATTTTAGTCCACAGATCCAATCCATGATTTTAGTCCACAGATCCAATCCACGATTTTTAGTCCAAAGATTTAATCAAGGTTTTAGTCCAAAGATTCAATCAAGATTTTAGTCCAAAGATTCAATCCAAAATTTCAGTCCAAAAATCCAATCCAAAATTTCAGTCCAAAAATCCAATCCAAAATTTCAGTCCAAAGATCCAATTCAAAATTTCAGTCCAAAGATTCAATCAAAATTTTTAGTCAACAGATTAAATCTAAGAGTCATTTTAAAGTAATTTAAAAGTGTATACCAGTTACAACCATGGTTCCACTCCATCCTAGCAAGCATTAAACCCTATTCCATATTTTACTTTAATCCTTCCCAGTTTTATTAACCAGCATGTGCATTTATTGATTAAAAGTAGAAATACAGACAGACTTGGTCTGTCTTTCACCAAAGTGACATACAGCCATGATTTGATGGTCCTAAATAATATCTTAAGAATGATTTACAATTTAAAGAATGACTAATAAAAATATGGAAACTGGCAACATTTGTAATTACAAGAAATATGGACCTAAAGACTGACAATTTTTATATGAGGTTTCTTATTGGTTGAAATATGAAGAATAAGGGCATTAAAATGATGGTCTTATTAAAAAAGTTTGTTTTTATATAAAGGTTCTTTTTGGTTTGATATTGGTCTTAATGGATCTGAAGTCTTTATATTGATTTGGTCACTATAGCAGGTTTTATTAAATTTTTTCTTAATAGTCAACCACACATAAAATCTTTATGTTTACCTAATTATTGATTTTTGGCTACATCTATTTTTACAGACAAATGACTAAAAAATGCTTTCTATGCATTAACAATCAATTTTCTGTAACACTTTTATATTAACACCAGCAATTACTGGCTATTCCAGCCCATATATTATTAATCACAATTGATCAATAAGAATTAACTGATCATGTATTACAATACATCTCCCGTGATCCAATATTACGTCATCATGACTAGACTTTACACAGCTGTTTATAATTTGCAATGAATTCAAGTTCTAATTCAACTTTTTCAACATGGATTTATTTAAACTGCATCTAATTCGTGACTGATACATGCCTTATAACATGTTCTGAAAGCACCTTTATTTTAATTTTATGTACTTTACCCAGCTGATGAATTCGGGTTCTGATTTAACTTGATTAATTTATTTAAAATGCAGACAGATTTGTATCATTTAGAGGCCTGTTAAATGACATGCTCTCTTTCTACATTTTTAATTACATCAAGTATTCCATTATTGTTCATCAATATTCAAACCTATTTTAAGTCATTCTGTAACTGAAACATGTTTAATCATCCAGAAATCATTACATGGTATAAATGTGGAATTCAAAGTCTCTGTGACAAGAATGTTTAATTATTTATTTATTTGTATTATTAATTAGTTACAAAGTGAATATTTCTATACATTAATCACATGGTTGGACCAAGTCTGCTATAGAAGATCATTTCACAATAAACCAAAATTGATAGCTATTATAAACTATTTATGATTTTGTTTGTAAAAGTCTATTCTTTGTTACTGGACATTTATATATCTCCTCAAGCAACCTTATAAAAGAATTCACATATTTAAAACTTTAATACATAAGAAATTTAATCTTAAAGCCATTACCTCTGTGAATTGAATTTCTATGCTTATGCATTTGAAGAGATGTACATGTGTTAAAAGTTTACACAGAAAATGTTACAGGTTTATGGTTCTTGTACCAAATAGGAACTACTTTGTAGCCCTGTAAGTTGAATGTAAAATTATTGAAAAAAAAACTTTTGTTATATTTAAAATTACTTTATTCAGTTTGTATGAAGGGTTTTAGTTTAAGGAAGCTGCATATAAATTTCAGCCAAATGATGAACAGTATGTGTTGTACATCACATGTACTATTTCAGTCTGTATATATGTGATCTTTGGCTCCATGAAAAGTGTACATAGTTTTGAAGTTGTATGTATTTAGGCAGGATTTACAATTCCAATTCCAATACCCCTTTTTTGTGGTCAAGAGTCATAATCAAATGACTACATATACCAAATCTTTATTTACATGTGGTCAAAAGCACCTACATATCACAGCATCCTTCAGTGTCTAAGATTGCATTAATTCAGGGAAACCTTAATGCAAGAAAGCTTGTAAACACACTTGCCAAAGGTCTCAAAGGTACCAACTCAGAACTAACCACTTTGATTTAGGTAAAAGAAATTAATAGCAGGTGGAGAGACATAAAACACCATTAATTCACTTTAACCAACTCAAAAATTGTATTTAGAGACTATTTGTAAAACATTTTTGACTGGCACAATTAGACATTTTAACTTTACAATAAATAGCTGTGTACTACATAGTTATAAAATCAGGTAATGTAAAATTAAATCACAAGACAGTCAGTCTTCATTTAATTACTATATAATATATCCAAGTCCTGACCTGTATACAGTTTGGTCAGTATCAGATGTGTAGGACCAGACTGACCAGATGGACATATCACTCAATACTCTTACTACATCTGGCTGCTGGGGTATTAGTCATGGTGAGCTGTTGTTGTTGTTGTTGTTAGTGGAGTACACTGACCTGAAGTCTTGTATATTGTATATATACACTTATATATATAATGTAAAGACATTGTTATCTTTGTTATGATAATTTTCACTCTAACAGAACATTTAATATTTCTATAGAGCTGATATAATCATTAATTACACATTACATACATGATCTAACACTTATCAGGGATGGGGTAATTGAAAAATGTAATTGTAATTAGCCGTAATTAATTACAATTTTTCAAGTAATTGAATGTAATGTGTAATTGAACCTTTTTTCAATTACTTGTAATTGTAATTTAATTAATTACATTAAAAAAACGTCATGTAATGCCAATTACATTTCAATTGCATTACAATTACATCATGAGATATTACTGAAAGTTTGTTTTATCATATTTGACAAAACAATTGAACAGCCACTTTGAAAATTTTTGAAATACAAAAAAAAAATGAAATAATTTAACTTTTCTTGTTAGTAAAACAATATTTGCAGGATGATATTGAATTGTGTAGCTTACATTAATAATGTGGTATTAAGCTTCCAAAAGTGAGTTTTTTTGTAGGTCTAATTTCCAAAGTAGTCCTTAACATGCTAGTTTATAAACAACACCCACTGAATTACCTGACAATTATAACTAATTAACTTTCAAGTATGAGCTTCTTAATCCCTTAACACTACTCACTGGTATAGATTAATGAGACACAAGTTGTTGTCCTAAGCATTTAAAGTCACATTGTAAAGTTATTTAATTGTGATCACTGTTTATATTAGCGTGATTTGAAACCTGTCAGAAATAACATGTTCATCTGTTAAAAAGTTGTATTCACATTAAAATTGTTGCAAAATGTACAATGTAATTTGTAATTTAATTAATTACTTTTGCAAAGTAATTGTAATTTAATTAATTACTTTGTGAAAATTGGTGTAATTGTAATTGTAATTTAATTGAGGGTATAGGGAATGTAATTGTAATTTAATTAATTACATTTGAAAGTAATTGACCCCATCCCTGACACTTATATTCATCAAATTCTATACTGTCAAGTGTTTCTCACATATGTAGCCCATTGTTGTGATTCCTTGCAGGGCGCATTAAAATCTTAACTTTTAAATTAGATGCAACATCAGCATTAAAATGTACATTGTTACATATATGGTCCCACTCAATGCTGATATTCCTAAGTTAATTGCTAGTACTCTAATTGATTGTGGAAAGTAACAGGTGTGATGCCAGTGTTGTACCATGCAACATCAGTGTTGATAACTGTACAATAATATTGAAAAGTCTTAGTTGTTAGAATACTCATAGTCTGATGGTTGATGATGTTATCCCTAGCTGGGTACAAAACAATGTAAAACTTGTCAAATATTATCCCTAGCTGGGAACAAGGCAATGTAAAACTTGTTGATGTTATCCCTAGCTGGGTACAAGACAATGTAAAACTTGTCAAATATTATCCCTAGCTGGGAACAAGGCAATGTAAAACTTGTTGATATTATCCCTAGCTGGGTACAAGACAATGTTAAACTTGTTGATGTTATCCCTAGCTAAGTACAAGGCAATGTAAAACTTGTTGATGTTATCCCTAACTGGGTACAAGGCAATGTAAAACATGTTGATGTTATCCCTAGCTTGGTACAAGACAATGAAAAACTTGTCAAATATTATCCCTAGCTGGGTACAAGGCAATGTAAAACTTGTCAAATATTATCCCTAGCTGGGTACAAGAAAATGTAAAACTTGTTGATGTTATCCCTATCTCAGTATCTGGGTACAAGACAATGTAAAACTTGTTGATGTTATCCCTAGCTGGGTACAAGACAATGTAAAACTTGTTGATGTTATCCCTAGCTGGGTACAAGGTAATGTAAAACTTGTCAATGTTATCCCTATCTTGGTACAAGACAATGTAAAGTTTGTCATGTTATCCCTAGCTGGGTACAAGACAATGTAAAACTTGTTGATGTTATCCCTAGCTGGGTACAAGGCAATGTAAAACTTGTCAATGTTATCCCTATCTTGGTACAAGCAAATGTAAAGTTTGTCATGTTATCCCTCGCTGGGTACAAGACAATGTAAAACTTGTTGATGTTATTCATAGCTAGGTACAAGACAATGTAAAATTGTTGATGTTATCCCTAGCTGGCTACAAAACAATGCAAAACTTGTCAATGTTATCCCTAGCTTGGTACAAGACAATGTAAAACTTGTCAATGTTATCCCTAGCTTGGTAGAAGACAATGTAAAACTTGTCAATGTTATCCCTAGCTGGGTAAAAGACAATGTAAAACTTGTCAATGTTATCCCTAGCTGGGTACAAGACAATGTAAAATTTGTTGATGTTATCCCTATCTTGGTACAAGACAATGTAAAACTTGTTGATGTTATCCCTAGCTGGGTACAAGGCAATGTAAAACTTG
Source organism: Tegillarca granosa (assembly GCA_029721355.1). NCBI lineage: Eukaryota > Metazoa > Mollusca > Bivalvia > Arcoida > Arcidae > Tegillarca > Tegillarca granosa. Next base: position 33,865,824 of record CM056606.1, on the reverse strand, counting down.
TCAATGTTATACCTATCTTGGTACAAGCAAATGTAAAGTTTGTCATGTTATCCCTCGCTGGGTACAAGACAATGTAAAACTTGTCAATGTTATCCCTTTCTTGGTACAAGACAATGTAAAACTTGTTGATGTTATCCCTAGCTGGGTACAAGGCAATGTAAAACTTGTCAATGTTATACCTATCTTGGTACAAGCAAATGTAAAGTTTGTCATGTTATCCCTCGCTGGGTACAAGACAATGTAAAACTTGTTGATGTTATCCCTATCTTGGTACAAGACAATGTAAAACTTGTCAATGTTATCCCTAGCTGGGTACAAGACAATGTAAAACTTGTCAATGTTATCCCTAGCTGGGTACAAGGCAATGTAAAACTTGTCAATGTTATCCCTAGCTGGGTACAAAGCAATGTAAAACTTGTCAAATATTATCCCTAGCTGGGTACAAGAAAATGTAAAACTTGTTGATGTTATCCCTATCTCAGTATCTGGGTACAAGACAATGTAAAACTTGTTGATGTTATCCCTAGCTCGGTACAAGACAATGTAAAACTTGTTGATGTTATCCCTAGCTGGGTACAAGGTAATGTAAAACTTGTTGATGTTATCCCTAGCTGGGTACAAGACAATGTAAAACTTGTTGATGTTATCCCTAGCTGGGTACAAGGTAATGTAAAACTTGTCAATGTTATCCCTATCTTGGTACAAGACAATGTAAAGTTTGTCATGTTATCCCTAGCTGGGTACAAGACAATGTAAAACTTGTTGATGTTATCCCTAGCTGGGTACAAGGCAATGTAAAACTTGTCAATGTTATCCCTATCTTGGTACAAGCAAATGTAAAGTTTGTCAATGTTATCCCTAGCTGGGTACAAGGCAATGTAAAACTTGTCAAATATTATCCCTAGCTGGGTACAAGAAAATGTAAAACTTGTTGATGTTATCCCTATCTCAGTATCTGGGTACAAGACAATGTAAAACTTGTTGATGTTATCCCTAGCTGGGTACAAGACAATGTAAAACTTGTTGATGTTATCCCTAGCTGGGTACAAGGTAATGTAAAACTTGTCAATGTTATCCCTATCTTGGTACAAGACAATGTAAAGTTTGTCATGTTATCCCTAGCTGGGTACAAGACAATGTAAAACTTGTTGATGTTATCCCTAGCTGGGTACAAGGCAATGTAAAACTTGTCAATGTTATCCCTATCTTGGTACAAGCAAATGTAAAGTTTGTCATGTTATCCCTCGCTGGGTACAAGACAATGTAAAACTTGTTGATGTTATTCATAGCTAGGTACAAGACAATGTAAAATTGTTGATGTTATCCCTATCTTGGTACAAGACAATGTAAAACTTGTCAATGTTATCCCTAGCTTGGTACAAGACAATGTAAAACTTGTCAATGTTATCCCTAGCTTGGTAGAAGACAATGTAAAACTTGTCAATGTTATCCCTAGCTGGGTACAAGACAATGTAAAACTTGTCAATGTTATCCCTAGCTGGGTACAAGACAATGTAAAACTTGTTGATGTTATCCCTATCTTGGTACAAGACAATGTAAAACTTGTTGATGTTATCCCTAGCTGGGTACAAGGCAATGTAAAACTTGTCAATGTTATACCTATCTTGGTACAAGCAAATGTAAAGTTTGTCATGTTATCCCTCGCTGGGTACAAGACAATGTAAAACTTGTCAATGTTATCCCTATCTTGGTACAAGACAATGTAAAACTTGTTGATGTTATCCCTAGGTGGGTACAAGGCAATGTAAAACTTGTCAATGTTATACCTATCTTGGTACAAGCAAATGTAAAGTTTGTCATGTTATCCCTCGCTGGGTACAAGACAATGTAAAACTTGTCAATGTTATCCCTATCTTGCTACAAGACAATGTAAAACTTGTCAATGTTATCCCTAGCTGGGTACAAGACAATGTAAAACTTGTCAATGTTATCCCTAGCTGGGTACAAGGCAATGTAAAACTTGTCAATGTTATCCCTAGCTGGGTACAAGGCAATGTAAAACTTGTCAATGTTATCCCTATCTTGGTACAAGACAATGTAAAACTTGTTGATGTTATCCCTAGCTGGGTACAAGGAAATGTAAAACTTGTCAATGTTATACCTATCTTGGTACAAGCAAATGTAAAGTTTGTCATGTTATCCCTCACTGGGTACAAGACAATGTAAAACTTGTCAATGTTATCCCTATCTTGGTAGAAGACAATGTAAAACTTGTCAATGTTATCCCTAGCTGGGTACAAGACAATGTAAAACTTGTCAATGTTATCCCTAGCTGGGTACAAGGCAATGTAAAACTTGTCAATGTTATCCCTAGCTGGGTACAAGGCAATGTAAAACTTGTCAATGTTATCCCTAGCTGGGAACAAGGCAATGTAAAACTTGTCTATGTTATCCCTAGCTGGGTACAAGACACTGTAAAACTTGTTGATGTTATCCCTATCTTGGTACAAGACAATGTAAAACTTGTCAATGTTATCCCTAGCTGGGTACAAGACAATGTAAAACTTGTTGATGTTATCCCTATCTTGGTACAAGACAATGTAAAACTTGTCAATGTTATCCCTATCTTGGTACAAGACACTGTAAAACTTGTTGATGTTATCCCTAGCTGGGTACAAGACACTGTAAAACTTGTTGATGTTATCCCTAACTGGGTACAAGACAATGTAAAACTTGTCAAATATTATCCCTAGCTGGGTACAAGACACTGTAAAACTTGTTGATGTTATCCCTATCTCAGTATCTGGGTACAAGACAATGTAAAACTTGTTGATGTTATCCCTATCTTGGTACAAGGCAATGTAAAACTTGTTGATGTTATCCCTATCTTGGTACAAGACAATGTAAAACTTGTTGATGTTATCCCTAGCTGGGTACAAGACAATGTAAAACTTGTTGATGTTATCCCTATCTTGGTACAAGACAATGTTAAACTTGTCAATGTTATCCCTATCTTGGTACAAGACACTGTAAAACTTGTCAATGTTATCCCTAGCTGGGTACAAGACAATGTAAAACTTGTTGATGTTATCCCTATCTTGGTACAAGACAATTTTAAATTTGTCAATGTTATCCCTAGCTGGGTACAAGACACTGTAAAACTTGTTGATGTTATCCCTATCTTGGTACAAGGCAATGTAAAACTTGTTGATGTTATCCCTATCTTGGTACAAGACAATGTAAAACTTGTTGATGTTATCCCTATCTTGGTACAAGACACTGTAAAACTTGTTGATGTTATCCCTAACTGGGTACAAGACAATGTAAAACTTGTTGATGTTATCCCTATCTTGGTACAAGACAATGTAAAACTTGTTGATGTTATCCCTAACTGGCTACTTAATTCTAAGACTACTTAATGTTGTAATTTAAAAATATGCAGCCCACCATAAATGCAACTGGACAATAGCTAACAAGAAAATGAGAACAATTTAAAACGGGAAGGGACTGAACTCGTCTAAACTTGTGTGAAATTTGACATTATGTGAAGTGAACATTACTTGTATGTAGAAACTAAGTATAGATAATTCTGCATCAAACTTCAGTAAACTTATCTACAAAGTAGGTGCTGCTTATAGAAACTTTCTTCAAATGTACAAAAGGGTGACAATTTTCGACATTTGTTAATAACCCCATTTACAATTAAATTACTACACAAAAAGCTGATGTTTAACTAGCTACTTAAGACATTTTTAATAAATACTTGTTGACTTATAAGGAGATCTTTATGATTTTAAAATACTTGTTAACTTATAAGGAGATATTTATAATTTTAAAATACTTGTTGAGGAGTTAGGTAGATGCTCTTAAAACATAAAATCTAGACTGTATGAAGTGTGTAAATACACATGGTCCCTATCCAGCTCATCATTGTAAACAGAGAAAAGAATTCTGGCTTAAAGTAAACAATTCTTGACAGTCTTGTAATAATAAATTATATACATGTATGAGATGGTTCATAGATCATGTACCCACAGCATAGGTTGACATGTATGATCTGGTTCAGTGACCTTTTACTAGCAAAATTATCAAAGAAAACTAACGGTAACAGTGGTACAAATTGAAAATTACCAATATTGTTTTTAAGATTTTGTCATGTCGAAAACAAAATATGCTTATACCTTAATCAAAACTACATGAAAACAGAAACAAAATCAATATTCAAATTCAGAGGTCAATCAACACAAGTCACACATCACAAGATAAATATGATCCTTGATCTATAACATCTATATTTTCTTAATAAGTTCATGTGCTGGGTTCATTAACTGATGAAGTCAGGGTTGAATACACACCAATGAATTACAAGTATGTCTCTATTATAATATATATATATATATATATATATATATATATATATATATATATATATATATATATATATATATATATATATCAGTTTATTGTCCAGATCAAATCTTCAAAAGAAACTGTAACATCTTCAATTTATGTGTCCCAGGTGGAAGATATACTTATTGTGTTGCTGGTTTAGTTAACAATGAAGGCTTAAAGACTAGATATTAGAAATATGCATGTAATTATATATATAAATGTACCTCTGATAAGCCACATCAAGTGAGAAGAAACTTATTGTGTACATTGCTCACCTGTCAGTTAATCTGTCCTAAACAGTTTATAATTTTTGTTGTTACTTACAGAACATGCTAAATGTAATAAATAATTTTACCAGTCCTAGGGGAAAGGTGTGTTTCACAGACTCATTATAATGAACTATCATATTACATAAGATGTCAGTAATAATACAACAGGTTGTAAAAAACAGGTTGTCTCACACTTTGGTTCTACATGCATGTATGTGTGACTGGCTTCTTTATTTTATATCACAACTACTGTAACATGAGAGAGAGAGAGAGAGAGAGAGAGAGAGAGAGAGAGAGAGAGAGAGAGAGAGAGAGAGAGAGAGAGAGAGATCAAGCCACTGCAATAAATTAAGATTTAATATATTTTTGATTTGACCCTTAACCTTTCAGACTCATAGGCAACAGACTCTTTACATTTAAATTTTGCAGAAGCTCTTTTGTTCCATGTGATATTGTCAGATAGAACAATTAAGCTTCCATTCTCATTCATCAAGAACCTGTAACAAGAAACTTCAACATGTGGATGCCCATACTCAAGTTAGAAATGGGGTCTTAGTTAAATGAGCACCCTACTTATAGATCTGACACTGCATTCACCACTTCAGTGAATCTGACAGTGCCTCTAACCACATTGTTTGCCAAAGAATGGTAAATTATTTTAAGTACTCATGTTTTTTTCAGCATCCAAAACCTATTGGCTCATATTTAAAATAGAAAAATCTTGACTAGGGTGTAAAGCACATGGTTCCAATATATCTATAGTTTTGACATATGCTGAAGTAAAGAGCAGATGTAAGATAATGCAGTTGGAAAATAGTATAAAAGTTCCCAGGTTTGTACCCCAACCAGCCAGACAAACCTTTTTTTTTCTACCTCCTGTTACAATAATTATATTATTTTCTGTTTCCATTTCCATATGACTTATTATATTAATATCCTTATGCATTGACACATGCTAATTATCAACAAAGGATAAGAATAAAGGCATGAATACTGAAATAAAAACTTTAGCATGTACATGTAATCTGAAATCTTATTAAACAATGAATAAAGGACTAATATTAAGTCTTTATATACATATATATGACACTTCAGCTTAAACATTCAATGTCCAATTATTTCAAGTTATAATTTCCTTGTAATATGCATATAGAATACCAAAGTACATCATATAAATATCATTTGTATAATTAAGTTGTATTCTACAAGTATCTCTGCTGTTGTTTAAAATCTTAAAAGCATCCCAGATCAACACCTTTAACCTTAAAATTGATAAGACAGTGTTTGTGGTTTGTTGTAAAAGGAGCTATTTTTAGGATTCACAAACTACATGTATTATTAAGGGTGACACAAGTATACCCTAACAAAATATTTATGCAAAATTCATAATGGTCCTAGACTACATTGCCATCTTGCTCTGAGGTTCATAAATTAACTTCTTTCCCTTTTATAATTCTGTTTCCATTAACCGTGAAAGCCCTTTAAAACAGAGGCTTAGTGGTTAAAGCAGAGATATCTCGAGATATGTTTCTGCTGTGGGTTTGACCCTAGTCGACTGTAAATGATCCAAATGTTTGGCATATTGTTAACCTGATAGTGGGCAAGAGAAGAGTACTAGCAAATTTCTGGTCCCCATAAACATGCAGTGGTTTAGCTATAACCTGATCAGAAACCAGTGCCTATTTATGTTCATTATTAGCCCATGTTCAAGGCCTTAGAGTTAGACCTGTGTTGAATGACATATCACAACAGTATCTTAAAGGTGTTTCTCCATGTTCTATGACATATCAGACAAGTGATTATCCATATTCAATGACACAACAGATCAGTTCTTTTCCATATTCAATGACATATCAGACCAGTGCTTATTCATGTTCAATGAAACAACAGACCTGTGCATTTCCCTATCCAATGCCATATTAGACCAGTGCATTTCCATATTTAATGACACAACAGATCAGTGCTTTTCAATATTCAATAACATATCAGACCAGTGTTTTTCCATATTAAATGACACAACAAATCAGTGCTTTTCCATATTCAAAGACATATAAGACCAGTGCTTCTCCATGTTCAATGACATATCTGACCAGTGCTTATTCATATTCAACAACATATCAGACAAATGCTTATCCAAGTTCAATGACACAACAGACCAGTGCCTTTCCACATTAAATGACACAACAGATCAGTGCTTTTCCATATTCAAAGACATATAAGACCAGTGCTTCTCCATGTTCAATGACATATCTGACCAGTGCTTATCCATATTCAACAACATATCAGACAAATGCTTATCCAAGTTCAATGACACAACAGACCAGTGCCTTTCCACATTAAATGACACAACAGATCAGTGCTTTTCCATATTCAAAGACATATAAGACCAGTGCTTCTTTATATTCAATGACACAACAGATCAGTTTTTTTTCCATACTCATACTCCATATTCCTGCTAGCTTAACTGATATACTTGTACAACACAGCCTACTAGTCTAACTGATGTGTACAATACAGCCCGCTAGCCTAACTGATATACTCAGACCTACAGCATGAATCTGTGTCCTGAATCAACATTAACAGCTACATAGGGCTAGTAAATCTGTAGAACTAATCAAGTCAGATAATGTACAGACGAAAATAATATCTGTCTTACATACAGACCAGTAAGTAACATGCTGTAAATATAAGGTTATGTTATTGTCCTGAGGCTAGATGACGGGTGACCTAAGGTCGTGGATCCCTGCGGACATTACAATGATCACAGTAATAACAGTAAATAGTTATGTGTATACATGTAATCAATGTTTGTCAGGAATATGAAAGGTGTAATATCTGATATATTCTGTATAGTAATATGTATATGTCTAACAAGTTTTGAAGTTAACTTGTCATTTTCCTATGTTTATATGCTTTGATCCATATGTCTTTTTTCCCCTATATCAAGCAGTATTTATATTTCTAAAATTAAAATACTTTGTTGAGTACCAGCATTAGAAATTACTTATAAAAGAACATTTTTTTAAGCTTTGAAACTACTGTAGCAGAGAAGAATTGCAAATATTTCATTATGATAGTAAAAGAATGGAGAAATTACTGAAATTAGGTTGGTCTTTCCTAAGGCTAAAACTCATATCAGGACTATCCCAAGAAATTAATCAAACAACAATCATTCTGTACACAAATTGTTTGTTAATGAAGAAATCAGTAATGGTAATCCAGTACATAAATTGTGTTTGTTAATTGAGCATTCTGATTATATAACAGTAAAGAATCTATTTTTTAACTGCACGACTTTGCCTTTAATCAATGTTATCTTTTTCTAAAAGCAATATTTTCTTCATAATCTCAACATTCTGGTAAAACTAAATCAACACAACTGTCCTTATTTTGAGAAAAAGTAGAGTGGCTGGGTAGAATGGTGTTTTACATTCTTATTTTGAGAAAAAGTAGAGTGGCTGGGTAGAATGGTGTTTTACATTCTTATTTTGAGAAAAAGTAGAGTGGCTGGGTAGAATGGTGTTTTACATTCAAGTCAAGATTCTGTCACTTATTTTAAATCCACTGGTTCTGGAAAAGTGAATGAAAATTTATCACACCAATGACCTCTAAGAAGCAAACTAGCAAGTTTTAGGATAAGATTGGTTAGGATTTGTATCCAGGCAGTAAGAGACACTGTGTTCCTTCAACTAGCAAGTTTTAGGATAAGATTGGGTAGGATTTGTATCCAGGCAGTAAGAGACACTGTGTTCCTTCAACTAGCAAGTTTAGGATAAGATTGGGTAGGATTTGTATCCAGGCAGTAAGAGACACTGTGTTCCTTCAACTAGCAAGTTTTAGGATAAGATTGGGTAGGATTTGTATCCAGGCAGTAAGAGACACTGTGTTCCTTCAACTAGCAAGTTTTAGGATAAGATTGGGTAGGATTTGTATCCAGGCAGTAAGAGACACTGTGTTCCTTCAACTAGCAAGTTTTAGGATAGATTGGTTAGGATTTGTATCCAGGCAGTAAGAGACACTGTGTTCCTTCAACTAGCAAGTTTTAGGATAAGATTGGGTAGGATTTGTATCCAGGCAGTAAGAGACACTGTGTTCCTTCAACTAGCAAGTTTTAGGATAAGATTGGGTAGGATTTGTATCCAGGCAGTAGAGACACTGTGTTCCTTCAACTAGCAAGTTTTAGGATAAGATTGGGTAGGATTTGTATCCAGGCAGTAAGAGACACTGTGTTCCTTCAACTAGCAAGTTTTAGGATAAGATTGGGTAGGATTTGTATCCAGGCAGTAAGAGACACTGTGTTCCTTCAACTAGCAAGTTTTAGGATAAGATTGGGTAGGATTTGTATCCAGGCAGTAAGAGACACTGTGTTCCTTCAACTAGCAAGTTTTAGGATAAGATTGGGTAGGATTTGTATCCAGGCAGTAAGAGACACTGTGTTCCTTCAACTAGCAAGTTTTAGGATAAGATTGGGTAGGATTTGTATCCAGGCAGTAAGAGACACTGTGTTCCTTCAACTAGCAAGTTTTAGGATAAGATTGGGTAGGATTTGTATCCAGGCAGTAAGAGACACTGTGTTCCTTCAACTAGCAAGTTTTAGGATAAGATTGGGTAGGATTTGTATCCAGGCAGTAAGAGACACTGTGTTCCTTCAACTAGCAAGTTTTAGGATAAGATTGGGTAGGATTTGTATCCAGGCAGTAAGAGACACTGTGTTCCTTCAACTAGCAAGTTTTAGGATAAGATTGGGTAGGATTTGTATCCAGGCAGTAAGAGACACTGTGTTCCTTCAACTAGCAAGTTTTAGGATAAGATTGGGTAGGATTTGTATCCAGGCAGTAAGAGACACTGTGTTCCTTCAACTAGCAAGTTTTAGGATAAGATTGGGTAGGATTTGTATCCAGGCAGTAAGAGACACTGTGTTCCTTCAACTAGCAAGTTTTAGGATAAGATTGGGTAGGATTTGTATCCAGGCAGTAAGAGACACTGTGTTCCTTCAACTAGCAAGTTTTAGGATAAGATTGGGTAGGATTTGTATCCAGGCAGTAAGAGACACTGTGTTCCTTCAACTAGCAAGTTTTAGGATAAGATTGGGTAGGATTTGTATCCAGGCAGTAAGAGACACTGTGTTCCTTCAACTAGCAAGTTTTAGGATAAGATTGGGTAGGATTTGTATCCAGGCAGTAAGAGACACTGTGTTCCTTCAACTAGCAGTTTTAGGATAAGATTGGGTAGGATTTGTATCCAGGCAGTAAGAGACACTGTGTTCCTTCAACTAGCAAGTTTTAGGATAAGATTGGTTAGGATTTGTATCCAGGCAGTAAGAGACACTGTGTTCCTTCAACTAGCAAGTTTTAGGATAAGATTGGGTAGGATTTGTATCCAGGCAGTAAGAGACACTGTGTTCCTTCAACTAGCAAGTTTTAGGATAAGATTGGGTAGGATTTGTATCCAGGCAATAAGAGACACTGTGTTCCTTCAACTAGCAAGTTTTAGGATAAGATTGGGTAGGATTTGTATCCAGGCAGTAAGAGACACTGTGTTCCTTCAACTAGCAAGTTTTAGGATAAGATTGGGTAGGATTTGTATCCAGGCAGTAAGAGACACTGTGTTCCTTCAACTAGCAAGTTTTAGGATAAGATTGGGTAGGATTTGTATCCAGGCAGTAAGAGACACTGTGTTCCTTCAACTAGCAAGTTTTAGGATAAGATTGGGTAGGATTTGTATCCAGGCAGTAAGAGACCACTGTGTTCCTTCAACTAGCAAGTTTTAGGATAAGATTGGGTAGGATTTGTATCCAGGCAGTAAGAGACACTGTGTTCCTTCAACTAGCAAGTTTTAGGATAAGATTGGGTAGGATTTGTATCCAGGCAGTAAGAGACACTGTGTTCCTTCAACTAGCAAGTTTTAGGATAAGATTGGGTAGGATTTGTATCCAGGCAGTAAGAGACACTGTGTTCCTTCAACTAGCAAGTTTTAGGATAAGATTGGGTAGGATTTGTATCCAGGCAGTAAGAGACACTGTGTTCCTTCAACTAGCAAGTTTTAGGATAAGATTGGGTAGGATTTGTATCCAGGCAGTAAGAGACACTGTGTTCCTTCAACTAGCAAGTTTTAGGATAAGATTGGGTAGGATTTGTATCCAGGCAGTAAGAGACACTGTGTTCCTTCAACTAGCAAGTTTTAGGATAAGATTGGGTAGGATTTGTATCCAGGCAGTAAGAGACACTGTGTTCCTTCAACTAGCAAGTTTTAGGATAAGATTGGGTAGGATTTGTATCCAGGCAGTAAGAGACACTGTGTTCCTTCAACTAGCAAGTTTTAGGATAAGATTGGGTAGGATTTGTATCCAGGCAGTAAGAGACACTGTGTTCCTTCAACTAGCAAGTTTTAGGATAAGATTGGGTAGGATTTGTATCCAGGCAGTAAGAGGACACTGTGTTCCTTCAACTAGCAAGTTTTAGGATAAGATTGGGTAGGATTTGTATCCAGGCAGTAAGAGACACTGTGTTCCTTCAACTAGCAAGTTTTAGGATAAGATTGGGTAGGATTTGTATCCAGGCAGTAAGAGACACTGTGTTCCTTCAACTAGCAAGTTTTAGGATAAGATTGGGTAGGATTTGTATCCAGGCAGTAAGAGGACACTGTGTTCCTTCAACTAGCAAGTTTTAGGATAAGATTGGGTAGGATTTGTATCCAGGCAGTAAGAGACACTGTGTTCCTTCAACTAGCAAGTTTTAGGATAAGATTGGTTAGGATTTGTATCCAGGCAGTAAGAGACACTGTGTTCCTTCAACTAGCAAGTTTTAGGATAAGATTGGGTAGGATTTGTATCCAGGCAGTAAGAGACACTGTGTTCCTTCAACTAGCAAGTTTTAGGATAAGATTGGTTAGGATTTGTATCCAGGCAGTAAGAGACACTGTGTTCCTTCAACTAGCAAGTTTTAGGATAAGATTGGGTAGGATTTGTATCCAGGCAGTAAGAGACACTGTGTTCCTTCAACTAGCAAGTTTTAGGATAAGATTGGGTAGGATTTGTATCCAGGCAGTAAGAGACACTGTGTTCCTTCAACTAGCAAGTTTTAGGATAAGATTGGGTAGGATTTGTATCCAGGCAGTAAGAGACACTGTGTTCCTTCAACTAGCAAGTTTTAGGATAAGATTGGGTAGGATTTGTATCCAGGCAGTAAGAGACACTGTGTTCCTTCAACTAGCAAGTTTTAGGATAAGATTGGGTAGGATTTGTATCCAGGCAGTAAGAGACACTGTGTTCCTTCAACTAGCAAGTTTTAGGATAAGATTGGGTAGGATTTGTATCCAGGCAGTAAGAGACACTGTGTTCCTTCAACTAGCAAGTTTTAGGATAAGATTGGGTAGGATTTGTATCCAGGCAGTAAGAGACACTGTGTTCCTTCAACTAGCAAGTTTTAGGATAAGATTGGGTAGGATTTGTATCAGGCAGTAAGAGACACTGTGTTCCTTCAACTAGCAAGTTTTAGGATAAGATTGGGTAGGATTTGTATCCAGGCAGTAAGAGACACTGTGTTCCTTCAACTAGCAAGTTTAGGATAAGATTGGGTAGGATTTGTATCCAGGCAGTAAGAGACACTGTGTTCCTTCAACTAGCAAGTTTTAGGATAAGATGGGTAGGATTTGTATCCAGGCAGTAAGAGGACACTGTGTTCCTTCAACTAGCAAGTTTTAGGATAAGATTGGGTAGGATTTGTATCCAGGCAGTAAGAGACACTGTGTTCCTTCAACTAGCAAGTTTTAGGATAAGCTTGGGTAGGATTTGTATCCAGGCAGTAAGAGACACTGTGTTCCTTCAACTAGCAAGTTTTAGGATAAGATTGGGTAGGATTTGTATCCAGGCAGTAAGAGGCACTGTGTTCCTTCAACTGGGGTTTAGAACACTTGGCCACTGATATCTGAATTAAGATAGAAGTCAAAAGTTTAATCCTAATAATGAAATTTTCACCACCAGGCTGTTTCTATATATAAACTGGTATTATATAATTTGACTCCGACAACTTTTAAAATTAAAAAGAAAAAATATAATACATGAACTTAAAATGAAAACCTCACTAAGTGATACACTATTATAACATATATATATATATATATATATATATATATATATATATATATATATATATATATATATATATATATATACTTGTATATATCCTACAAGGTATAATGGTTAGAAGTAATGGTATTAATTACCTCATAACGTGTAGGTACAACATGTCGTAAAGGTAATTAAAAATAACACCTGTCCTCCCCTTACTGATCTTCCAGGTGATGGTCACACACCTACACATATCGTTTATAAACAAGTACACTACAGGTGCATGTACACCCTGTATTGATCCCTGACTGATTTAATAGGAGTTCAATCATGTTTACCTTGTAAATCAACTACCCAATACTATAACAAACAGTCTCAGTACTTAACATATTGGATCTATAGTTCTAGACCACTAACAGTACATGTCACTATATATCTGATATTAAAAACCATAACAGTATTACAGAATAGTAAAATTTTTCATCAAATTTGTGGACCCATAATTATGAGTTGTTGAAGTGGCAATGTTCATAATCATGTGTATAGTGTATATAGACTAGTTAACATGTAGTCCTAATGAACTACTTAACTAGCAGTCTAAAACTTCAATATCTAATTCACTCACATCAAGATATCACAATTTAGGTTTATTTGTTCCATTGTGGCATCATAGAAGCCATCATATCACCATTAAAAGCAGCATAAAGTGATATTGATACATATACAGTATTACCATTTACCAAAACACAACTGAAATGAGGTCGCAGTGACTGCAAGGGAATGGCCTTTTCTATTACCGTATGACTTATTTGATGTCTAATAAAACTAAAATTTCTTGGCAGTATTCCTTATTTTAATGTTTGGTTAAGTCAGTACACAATGTTACAGAACATATATTCCTAAACTGTTATAGCAGTGTTCTTACATGGTTCTCTGATATATACCATAAACTAAACACTGTCTACACTAAAGAGCAGAATCAATATTCCTCGACTTAATGTGTAACAATCTATATTTCTTGATTTAACAGGACCAGAGATTTCATATTTAAAGTTTAAACTTGTTAAATGGCATGTTAAATTTTAAATAATCATAACATAAAAGATCTCAAAACTAAAAGAATATTTAAAGATTACTACTTAAAAAAGGTCCTTGTATATATATTATGTAATAGTAAAACACTTCCCCTTTCACATTAATAAATAAATAATGAATGCCTTACTCTCTTATACCTGAGTAGGAGATATAAAAATTAAAAGTACAGACACTTTATACATACAGTTTGCTTATATATATATATATATATATGTATATATATATATATATATATATATATATATATATATATATATATATATATATTAAAGCAAACTGTCAATATATTCAACATTTTGATTATTGGTAAAAAGGTTTGATGTTTTGTGCCTTGCTCTGACATATATATATATATAAAAGCAGTGGTTTTGTTTGCCTAAAATTACTACCGAATAAAGGTAGTTTCCCCTTGAGAAATAAGACTAAAATTTCCCAATTTGACAACTAAAATTCCCCAAAAGGCAACAGTGACACACAGTCAAACAGTTTAAGTTAAATCCAGTTGTCCAAAACTGTTCTGACAGCCAAAGAATGTTAGATATTGTCACAATATAAGATCTTTGCAATGAATTTCAAAATTCTGAGCGTAATATGTGACATAAAAAGGGTCCAAATTTTCCCAATCTGAAAGGTAGAAGGTAGTTTTTAAAAACCATAGCAAAATCACTGAAAAGTATAAACAAAAAGTACATCATGTACCACCTCTAGTGGTTTAGAAACAGATTTAAAATAAAACAGTATAAAAATAGATCTATTTGAGTTAACAGTTACTTTTCACTCCATCATGTCTGTAAGTTATTTCATATTTTAAGGACCAAAAAAAAAAAAAAAAAAAATAATAATAAAATTATGATCTTAAAAAAAATGTTCAAGCCATCCTATATATAATATACCAGTATATTTTTGATGGCATGTCAGTCTATGACTAATATCAACTAAAACAATCCCTAATACAGTTAGTATCAGTATGTTATATATATATATATATATATATATATATATATATACAGTATCATAAAAATATATACTGTGGTTCCAATTACACATGTAATGATGAGACAAGGAAATGACTCAGCTTGGTGCATTAAAAATTAGTACTTGCAAATTTAGTTTAAATCATAAATGGTACTTATATTTTAATTGTTATGGGAAGTATGCTATGTAATTAATTTTCCATTTTAATTGTAAAACTTTTTCAGAATTCAGAAAACTGGTTTCAAATACTTTCATACTGAATTAATAAATATGAAACATGTATGTAAAATCTAAAATTTTCTGATGTTATTTATGCTATTATAGAAACTGCCCTTTTTTGTGTAAATAAATGAGTGGCAACATAAATTTGCTAGATGTATGGGCTAGTACTTCAAGCATTGGGCTGATTACTGTAGTCTATATATAAAGTCTTAACAAATTTTAACTTTAAATTATGATATCTAAAATATTAGTCAATAAATTCAATATTGCAAAAGAATTAAATTTTATAATAAATGTCTCTATCAAAAATTGTTCCTTAAATCTAAACAAACCTCACTATCTAGACTCAAAAGACCTGCCAGGGCTTCCATTTACCATGTATCTATCAAAAGTACTCGCTTTTAAAACTATGCCAGTCTACATGTCAAAGAGCTTTAACTTTTCATTCAGATGTGTATTATATTGTAAATTCTCTAGCATGTTCTTATAATGAAACATTAACAATTTGTGAGTCAGTAAGTTTAGAGAAATTTGAACTTAATTTCAGTCACTATGTACTTATTCTAACTTCTTACTTTCAGAGTGAAACTGCCTGCATTTATATGGCCTAACTAGCGAAATGTTTTAAAAAAGTAGACAAGACCCATTAAATCAAGGGTCAAGTGAATAAGTAACTAGTTTTACATAAACAGGTTGACTTGTTTTAAGTTGTTTTACTTTCAGGGTTTGTTTCAATCATTGCTAGGAGGAAAGCCTAGTCTGTAGCTGCACCTCCTTACCATGAAAATGTTGTAAGAAAATGTAAGTACATGATGTGAGGTGGATATGGGTCATCAGTAGGGCTGTCACGATTACCCGGGTACCCGATATACGGGTAGGTTAGATGCTGTAACCGGTTACAAAATCATTAACCAGGTAACCGACGATATACTGCTATCAATGCACATTCGATGTATCTTGGTAAATTTAGGATCAACAGTGACACGTCTGTAAGTTCAGTGAGTTTTTTCAGTGAAAATAAACAAATAAAAACATGTAAGTGACTGGTCCTGTTGACCTACATTCAAATGTATTTTTATCTTTCCATAACTGTCCAGTCGTTTGTAATGCAACAAAACGTCAATAAACAGTTACAACTGAATTCTGTTTGGTACATCAGGATATCTGTCGTTTTAATTATAAATTATATGTCGATGTGTGACATTGTCACATATATAGATAAATGTTTATAAATACCTCTTATTAATATCTTATAACAATCCCATCACTGATCGACATATAACAGATACAAAAACCACGTGTAATGCCGTGATCATGTTGTTGGTAACCCGAAAAACTGTCGTTATCAATCTAGTCAGCTCTTGTATATAGAATTCAGGGGAGGTTATTAACTATATAAAGTTATTATAAACTGGGTTGATCAGGCACGTGTATGTGTTTGTATACTCTAGTAGAAACAATGTGAACAGATGAAGCCACTAGAAATCAATTACCATGTAGGGTATTAGGTAATTACCTGTGAATAGGGAAGTTCAGTGAATCATGACACTTTAATTGTTAACAAGCCGGCATTAAAGAATTTTTAATCAGATTTTGTCTTACTTTTATGGGGGGAAAAGCCGATTCGGATATTTTTCAATCGGCTTTTTTAAGTTTGAATCGGCGTTTTTTGCTAAAAATTGACGTTTGTGAAGGCCTGGTCAGAAACATCTGTCATACAGGGGAGTGTGAAATTAATACGATCTACTGGGTTTTATCTTTAAAAATTGAAATTTAGAAATGAAAGCGCGCAAACAAACATATATGGAATACGGAAGTAAAACTGAAACAGAATGGTAAACATATAGATTTAATGTTATGGTAAGTTTATTTATAAACTATAAACGTTTGTTCAATCCATTTATGAATAGAATTATTGTATTTCGCATCACCTATTCCTAATATCGGTTAACCGGTTACGGTTCGGGTAATGCATGTCGGGTACCCGGTTACGAAAATCACTAACCGTGACAGCCCTAGTCATCAGTAACAATATGCATGGAATCAAATGGCTGTTTCATCAATAAAACACGCTCCCCTGGTTTCAAACAAGGAACCAATTGACATTACTGGTTTCAAGGCCCCTATACATCTAATGAACAAGATTACTGTTGAGTAGAGTGAAGACTCAACAACCAATGATTTTTGATTTCTGAGCTAAGAAAAGTAATCAGATAAAGGATTAATATCTCTCCAGAAAAACCAAGTATAGACAAGACTCAGAATTTAAAACAGTGAAATGTCCAGGAAAAGAAACTTTTACATTAATAGCTAGCCGTACAGAATGATAATAAGTCTTTGTGTCAATCCATGATTACTGTAAACACAGAAAACAAAAACCAGAATCAGAAGTGGAATTGAAAAGGTGGCAGCAAACACAGAAAACAAAAACCAGAATCAGAAGTGGAATTGAAAAGGTGGCAGCATGGAAAAAAAGCCACAGCTGACAGAGCCAATAAGAGGTATTCCATACAGAGGCCTAATGTGACATTAAGTATAAGAATGAAAGTTAACATGTCCAATAAACAAGTTAATATTCCAAGTTTCTATTCATGATATACAACATTGAGATCCTTTATTCTGTCCCTGATTAAGACTTAACCATGCTTTATTATGGTATCTTATTTACCAATCATACTGAGATACAGAGGTTTCATTTATATACTAGAGTTGGATCCTAAATATTGCGTAAAAAGTAAAGATGATCTTTAACCAAGACAATATATAACATTGTTTACAAGCCCTAAAGACTAAGAGAGTAAGATGAACCACAGAAAGCATATATACCATTACATAGGTAATGATTAACAATACCGGTATAAACCATAGCACTGGAAACTTCAACATAAGACACCATTTCTATGAGCTAACTTTACAACATGCATATGATATGACATAAAACCAGGAAAGTTAAATGCTGTCCATTGACAATAGTGAAGCTTTATCTATCAGATGGTTCTTACAATAATCTAAAATATAGTCATTAAAGTCAATCTGTAATTCTTCAATACTTTCTTGAGTTTCATTAAATTGGTGAAATTATTCAAACCTTACAATTAACTCAAATTTTGTATGAATTAGATTTGGCACTCCTATATACTTCTATACCATAAAGGAATTTCTCTTAAAGTATAGAATTGAACTAGTAAGAGCATACTGTATCAAAGATGATCTTCACCTATATTCTGACAATATCTCCTAGAACCTTGCATGGAGCGGGAGGGGGGTTTAAGTGGTAGGGGGTATATTGTAGAGTAGCAGAAAAAGTAAACACAATCATCAGAAAATTTTTCATAAAATTTATGTGTGGGCATACGATTCACATATGAATTTTAAAAAGCTGGTTTAAAATGTAAAAAGAGTTTAAATTTCTAAATAACTTAGGTCAATAAACCCGGTCTTGCTGTTATCCCTTACAATCATCAGCATGACAGAAAGTAAGATGCTTCCTGATTTGTCAAAAATTGATCGCTTTAGATTTGAGTTTCACAACATAGATACATCCTATGTAAAAGACTATAAATATTTCCTACAAAATTCTTACCCATAACTCTGTTCCCCAGCTCATGACTGCATTTGCAAGCCTTTTCGGCACAACAAGTAAACAAATTCAGCTAGTCCTCATAAATATAAACCAAACCCCTTTTCATTAAAAATTTTCCAATATGGCTGTTATGTCACGTAGAATCTCGCGTCTATCGAGACTTTCGAGGAGATGCGTTGGTCGTTCAATACTCAATTTGCACGGTTAAAGGATATTTTATCGCGAATTTGGCTATCTGTCATTAAAATCCAACTATATATTACAAACTATATAAAACTAGAAGGAGTTCTTGACAATGATTGGAAAAAGGAGATAAGTAAAAATTACTGGCATAAGGGAGGTAACTCCTATAGAAAAACAGACACGGTAAATCACGGAAGTCAGATATCAATTAAAATTAATGTATCAAAATAAATAAATAAATAAATAAATAAATAAATAAATAAATAAAAAATCACCACACGGACATCACAAAAATATCTCTATTTTCTACTTTGATTTCTTGACAAGGTTCTAAAATGAGAAATACGTATTTTTCCTTGCCAAAAAAAAAAAAAAAAAAAAAAAAAAAAAAAAAAAAAAAAAAAAAAAAATTAGCCATGATATACATGATTCAAAAGCAAAGTTTAATAACTGAGAGTCCCATCACCAAGTAAAATGAGAATAAATACAGACCTTATCAGATCTCATACTGCTGGATATCATTCATCGAATTATCAACTGAAGAAGGATATTTGTAAATGACAAAAAAAAAAAAAAAAAAAAAAAAAAAAAAAAAAAAAAATAAATAAATAAATAAATAAAGGAAACCGAAAAGAAAAAAAATCTAACCAATTTCAACGGTACTTCCATTTCACTTCCTTAATATACTATGAATTAGTGTCCAACTAAAAATCTTAAATAAATAAATAAATAATTAAATAAATAATAAAATAAATAAATAAAGAGCCATATTTGAAGATCTTTCATGGGTCAGGTGTTATCTTGCAGAAACCTCTTCCCAACAAGTCTGTACCTTATATGTCATGTGCCACTTTTGAATTGTATTATTTCATAACAATTCAAAAGTAGTACATGAAGTATTTAATAAGATGTGTATTTCTGCAAAAAATTCACAATATCTAAAAGAAATGACCATTTATTTCAGATTTCTTGTTCTCATGTCCATGTAATGACTTGTATCTCAGGATTTCATAATCAAGAAAAATGATAAAGTTGTGTCCAACTGACTCAGTTTAAAACATTAAAGTTCCCATTCTGAATAAATAGTTTGTATAAACTGCGATTATAACATCCGTTTTATATTTCGCTGGTATAAATATCCATACATTTCATTCATTTTAAAAACATATTGATTAATTCCTTTTAAATTTGACAGAAAACAAAAATCCGCAGTTTTATATGAGGATCTCAATTTTATAGATAGCTGAATCAGTCTCGAGAGAAAAAAAAACTAGACAATACCCCATCTCTTAAACAAACAAGCAAATAAATAAATAAATAAATAAATAAATAAATAAATAAAACTTATTCATATTCACGGGCTATAAATGACAGAGTTGTCCCTCTTCACATATCGGCCACATATCCAGTACACAGATGTTGTATTGGCAGCCATACAATATCTAAATTAAAAAATTAATTCCCTAGAAGTACCAAATACAATTTTTAACCGACTGTGAATTAAAATGTTAGGTAATTTTGTTACATAAAAAGAAGTAATTGTTTTTATCAGTTTTTATCTTTATAGTTGATTGAACGTGTATCACAGGTGACCTAACAGAAGTTGCATGAAAGGAACGAAAAGTCCGACAATGAACGGGGCTGATACTAAAGGGATTTTGTTTTGTGAAAACTTTATTATTATATATATATATATATATATATATATATATATATATATATATATATATATATATAAACAAGATGGGATCTTTTTCAATGAAGTGTTTTGTTACATTTTTGAATGCATTCTCCATGACAATATTCTTTATTATACAAAAAGGAATATTTTAACCATACAACTTTCAGTATAAGTATTTGAATAACAGTTTGCTTATCCCCCCAAAAAGTTAAAAGTTTACCTTTTAAAAGTTTTAAAAGTGTAATGATTTTGAGTAAGTGATAAAACAACGAAGTCTGTACTGTGTAAATTAGCAGTTTACAGGGGAAATTAGTCAAATGGTAGAGAACTGAAATACAGTAATAACAAGTTTCACTTTTAAGATAGCACTTTTATTCACACAGTCAAGTCGGGATGTTACCGGTTCGCAGTCCGATATCCGACTGACGCTAAAACATGATGTCGAGTATTATGACGTAATACAAATAATATGAGCTAGAATTGTAACAAACAATAGAAGAACAATTAGTGTCAAAGCGGTAAATAACAATCAAGCGTTTTCGGCGTTTTTAATGTACATAAAAATAAGCCGTAAGGAGTTTTAAATAACCTGTCGCGTGGCAATGTAATATAGAAAAATTGGAGAGATTAATGATTAAATTACGAAATAGTTAAAATAGAAAAATATAAAGAATAGTTCAAAGTGTCACTATAAGTTTTAAATGATAAAATTTGCAAAAATATTCTAAAAGTTCATATAATTCACTAGCTATTAATATCGAACAAAAATACAAAAAAAATCTCAAAATTCCGCGGTTACAACTGTATAAAATTACCATTACGTGATGGTGTCTATAACCAGAGATTTCTATCCTATATACGTCTTTGCTATAACACAAATGATCCAAAGATTGCTATAACACAAATGATCCAAAGATCCAGGTGCTCTACATATTTACTTGAACTAAAGGGGGTGACAAATATAAATTATAATCATCACCGTTAACTGTCTAAAGTCAAGATGTGTGTGTGTGTGTGTTATTCAATCGGTAATTTCTTTTGTTGTGAGGTGAAAAGCGCGAACTTATAAATCACAGCGTCTTGCATTGCCTAGGTTCAAATGCCACTCGGATAAAGTGCGGAAGATCGGTCGGGTTTTCCCGGTACCAGAGTTTGCCTCTACTGTTATAAAGCAATTTTTTTTTAAATTATCGTTAAATACAGCATTTTCAAATGTATTTAATAATCAAAGTTAAAAAAAAATGCATTAGGACACTACAATCCCAGAACTGACTGCCTTTGTATAACTCAGTAGTCAGTACTTTGTGCTGTCAGAAAATGTACAATTTATCAAAATTTTCAGTCCTGTAAAATTTGAAATTTATTTAAAACTAAGGTTTGTTCCCTCATGCAAAGCATTCCTTAGCTGGATTTGGATTTATACAATTTTGAAACTTTATATTCACTATTTTCAACTGTTTTGGGTATCAAACTTTTCGGTCTTAGTGTCACTGATGAGGAATGAATTTCCGAAATGTGCACATCTGGCACATCAAAATTTAACCGGTATTTGTATTATATATTTACTACACCTGAGCGGGTACCGCTGCTGGTGGAGTAAAACTCCCCGAGGGTATCCATAACTCAGTAGTCAGTACTTTGTGCTGTCAGAAAATGTACAATTTATCAAAATTTTCAGTCGTGTAAAATTTGAAATTTATTTAAAACTAAGGTTTGTTCCCTCATGCAAAGCATTCCTTAGCTGGATTTGGCTTTATACAATTTTGAAACTTTATATTCACTATTTTCAACTGTTTTGGGTATCAAACTTTTCGGTCTTAGTGTCACTGATGAGGAATGAATTTCCGAAATGTGCGCATCTGGCACATCAAAATTTAACCGGTATTTGTATTATATATTTATAAGTGAACGAATCTTTACTGGGACATAAAAATCATAAATCCACTAGACACTTTTGTATTGACGGAACATTGGTGACATTTCAACCAAACCAATTTGGTAAACACTATATATATTTACTAGTATAAATGCAGTGCGCTAGCATTGTCCATAAGGTACTGTCCAGAATCATCTATAAACATTTATATGATCCACTAAAGTAAGTGAAACTTTAGATAAAATACGGTTTATTATAAACTAAAAGATTTTAACAATGGAAGTTAATATTCAAAATTTTTTTGAGTAATATTGTAATCGTTAACTATTAAATTATTTCTTTAATCTTTTTGTAAGGCTTTTAAAAACACAAATACATACTGCATCTACTGATTAAACCATACAAAACAAACAGGATATTTTAAACATAATATTGTTACATTTCATACTAGGAATGTTTTGAGGTCTACATGGGTCAAGAATATGACTTGTCTTCAGTCATGTCGTTTTTTAGAAGTGTCATAAATCTCCGAAAACAAGCCACGATAGTATGTCGTTTTCATGAAGTTTAATACAAATCCAAGACAATATATAATAGAAATAAAAGAGTAAGTCACTGTGATCAATCAAACACTTTACAATTGAAATACATGTACATGTATTAACTTTTTTAATTGCCATATTTTTCCCGTTTATTGTTTCATATATCCATGAATCATTTTCATGCAAACCATTATCTTTGTTTAATATATATATATAACTCAACTATATTGTACATATTTCGCTTCTATATACAGGAAAGGTATTATTTCAATATTCATGTAACTAGCAAAAAGTTCATTTCAACCAAATCGTTTTCAAAATCAGATTCCAAATCTCAATTTTAATTTTAAGGTTTTCTCTTAGATCAATAAAACAAAACGTTTTCTTCTCCAAATTTTTTCCTGATTTAGGAACGGTATAATTCCGCTCTTGGCATGCCCAGATAAAAATGTACGCGGGAATTTCCCATTAGAGTTCACGTTTTACAATAAAAGCGTGAAAAAGGTATGAATTTATTTTATTCAAGAACATCGATAGACTTTATCGAAAGAAACATTCATATTTCCATTAAACACCCCCCCCCACACACACACATGGTATGCTTTTTTTATTGTAAGCCATGGATTTTGTCCAGAGATAGCAAGTTATTTATATAATTAGTTCACATGTTTAGTTACATATTTGGCCCATCAAATATTTTCAGAAGGTGCTTTCTAGATTATTAAAAAATAAGACATGGTGTAGGGTTGTAAAACAAACAAGTCTGCATTTGTCAGCGCATGCTCCAACACAATTTGAACTTAAACATATTTCAGAGCCGAGTTCTTATATAAGTGAAACATTCCTGAGACATTTCAACTCAAATAAAATCTTTAAACTAATTTTGTAGAATTATTAAGCCTAGCTGGTTTCAATCTAGACTATTACACCTTCGTTACTTATCAGTAATAGAGCAATTGAACAGGCTAGGTAGTAGATGTATCTCTAAATCAACACTGTTTAGTTAAAGATAATGTTATTAGTCTACGTTCTCATAAAGCAGACGACAAATAAAAGTAAATTAAACAATAAATCCTAGTAAATCAAGAAATTACAACAAATTACAAGCCGCTTAATAAGAGAGTCTGTATTATAAACAATCCCTGTAAACTCATAATGTAGACATTTCTTACAAGTGTAGGGAAAATGAAAGAGTTTAAAGAAATATCAGAATTTTGTAGAATTTCCTCTTTTTATTTAAAAAGAAGTTTTTTTTTTCAATTCTTCAGAGAACATTTTAAGGTAAGTTTGTAATATTGTGTCATATAACATTTTTCGAATTTTATTATTCAATACATTCTAAAAGAATGGTGTATGACAATATATTGCTAAATATCATTTTTGAATGTATTGAATTATAGAATTAAAAAAAGGTATACGGCAATCAGAAAATTGAAAATCAGTATATATTTACTTTCTAAAATGTCACAACTGGTTCTTAAATATTGCAGATGGCGAGGATCTTTCAAAAGCATCTCATCTAAATTACTGGGTACCATTTTGTCATTTCGCTCATAAAAATTCGGTTTATATACACCAGTCAGGTTATGTTCTGTCCTTTTTACCGTTATTTTGTCATAGCTTCGAATGAAAATGTTTTACAATTTTATAATTATATTTTTAGGGTAAACATTCTTACTAGCATCATTGAAATAACCATGACCATTTGTAATTCGATTTCCGTAAGGAAAAACGTTGAGTAAGAAAAGTAACATTTCCTACATATTAAGCGAGTACACTATATAACAAATGTCATAATACGTTTGTTTTAAGTCTTTGTATATTTCTATATAAACAATGTTTGTAAAAAAGTTGATGTTGAAACCATAAAAAAAAAAAAAAACACAACTTTGTCATAATGCTTGTCGTCTGCCTGTTAAATACTCGTGTTTGTCCCAATCTATTTTATTTATGCTTTGATTTTTTAAATACATATATATGCCGGATTATTGATTGTGGTAAAATATGATATAAATGTATTTGTTTTTATGTGCGTTTTTGGAAAATACCGATTGTTAAATAAGTGGGTACGTAAGGGGTCTACGCATGTTCATCAGGGGCCTCGGCGACCGACTAGTGTAAAGCATGTGCTCACGGAACACAGTGTCTCTCAACACCCATGTTAGAATCGCACTCGGGGAAGACCTTTTGGGCAAATTGTTGTCAGTTTTTTTGCCAAAGGTGTTAGGTTTTCTAAAAGTAAAACCCCGGTTTTCTCTATAATCTTTGAACTGACCCATTTTTTTTAAGTGAAAAAGTCTTGTCTTGGGCAAAAAAAAAAAAAAAAAAAAAAAAAAAAAAAAACTCAATCACTGCTAATACTCCACAACAGTTTATTGTAACCCATAACTAAATAATATTTGATATTATATCCAATGTCTTTTTCAAAGTCGAGGTTATTATGTGTGATATCAATTTGTAATACTTGTCTTGTTTCATAATATTTAAAGTGTTCTTTGTTGCATTGGCGAATACCAAGTGCATGTTTGTCAGCTAATAATTATTCCATAATATATACGAGTGTAAATTGTGACGTGGTGATGCGAATTTGATTTCATTTTCTAAAACTACTGAAAATAGCTACAAAACAAAGTGATTACAGACAAAACCAAACAAGCCAATTTTTTCTTTTTTTTTTACAAAAAGACAAAACTAATTTTTATATTGCAATGTAGTTTAAAAAATACATGTATAGGTATTTTCAAATAAAAAACATATTTTAGCTTCATGAAACTTATACTAGTATGCTGATACAAGTTCTATATACATTTTTGTGTCCATTTTAAAGTCTATCATAAACGGCGAACCGCTAGATGAAGCGGCTGGAGTTACAAACTCAAGACAAGTAGGAAATGATACCAGCGCCATTCTTAATGGATTTAATGAAGCAAACAAAGGAAGCATTACGTTATATTAGAACTAAACAGACCCTGACGACTCCAGAATATTGTCTTATGTTTTATGCCAGAATTAAAACCAAACCCCTGTATAGTTTATTGTTTTGACACAAAAGATTTATTCTGTAAATATCTAGAAATAAAAAAAAAAATGCACTAAAACTCCCACGAGAAGAAAATGTAACTATACTTTTGCAAAAGTTTACATGTAGTTGTCTACTTTTAATCATGTTCATGATTGAATTCAAACTTATGTAAAATAATTATTTAAGAAAAGCAACGCAATACATATTCTTTTGAACTACAATTTGTTCATATTGTTAGCCTTCGCCATCACTAAGTGAATATAACTGAGCTACACATTTCTATTTCCTCTTCTAAAATTTATAAATACAAATTATATGTTATTGTAAAAAATAATTTCCACCATTCTGAATAAATTAATGTATCTGTTTAAAGTCTTACAGTTCTCTGTTATAGAGGACAAGAATTTTTCTTAAATAAATTAAAATATATAAAATTAACAAATAAGGCAATCAAATCACAACTTGTGAAACACTTAAATGCATTAAAAAATGAAATACGTCTAGTCCAGATTAAAATGAAAAAGGAACAAATTCTTAAAACTAAAGCGAAAAAACATCATTAAGTTGTAATTTGTTTAAGTTTTTCATTTTATTAACGTCAGTAAGAACAAGCATATGTTTGTTAAATAATATGAATTTTTATTTATTATAGAGGGTATAATGAAGGTATTGTGATATACTGTATATGTACTACATGTAGTAAGGAAATTGGGTTCTGAAAAATGTATGATGGACCAAAAACCTAATAAAGTGAGCAATAATAGAAGAGAAAATTTATATATATCCGTTTTAAAATTAGATAAAGATATTAGTACCGAAACATTTAGAATTTTAAAGAGTGTAAATATTAGGTGACGTGTTTGTCATTCTCTTTAAAGGAAAAAAAAAACCTGTAAATGCATTCGAAACATACAATGCAGCTAAAGCCTCAACACAATAAAGTTCTTAATCGAAACTTTTGAAACCAATTTGAAGATAATATCTACTTATGATATTTATGAAGTGTTTTACCAATGTTCCAAACTTTTAATGGAAGTTTGTTGATAAGTACTAAGTATCAAAAAGATTCTTAAAATTGTGTAACTTTAGTTCTATGGTATATAGGATCATTAAATTTTATATAACCAAATACAACTTATATTATTCTTTCATGTGTTTTCATATATATAAATATATATATATATATATATATATATATATATATATATATATATATATATATATATATATATATATATATATATATATATAATTAACTATATACTTTTACATACAAAGTCTGTACTTGTAAGGTTGTTGTAGTTTTGTTGCATACTTTGGATTAACATAAGAGTTGATAGTGAATGACAAGATGGATATATCTAATCATTCGGAAGATGATTAGCTTTTAAAAATTATTAATTATGTGAATGAGCGTACAGATATTTTTTTTAAATTTTTATATTTGGTTTAATTTTTTTTGTATTTACTTTTTTCATTGAACTACATTTACATGTATTTTCCAACGTATTGAAGTTAAAATGTTGATTAATGTAAATATATTTAGAATTTTGAGTGAACTCAAAATTGATTTACTGTTATTGATATAGAATTAATAATAAGGTTCTGAAAAAATATTTATAGATCTTGACCATACAATCATTTATTGATTAAAATTTCCATTTTTCCACTATTATTAAATTTATTATTATTAAATTAAAACTTTTAAAATGTATAATGTATCAAAAACTGTTAAAAGCTTTAAAGTATGTTTAGTGTAAGATCATAAAATATATTGATTCAACTATAGGTAAAAATAGAAAATGTTACTTGAAAAAATATTTTAGAAAATGACAGATGGACCAGAAACATAGTCAATATTTTAAAATAAATACCTTTTCATTTTCGGTTATTTTTAGTCACCGATTGGGTAAATGAAATCTGAATTTATGCTACCAACTCACAATTCAAGCTTTAAAAAAATCAGCTTCAGGTTAACTAAACACCATCGAAAAAACGACAATAGATTACCCAACGGAATTGATGAAATCACATTGGAAATATGAACAATTTGAACTCCAGGCGATGATTTTTTTTATATTAATAGATATAAACCTACTCATTTAAGCATACTTTTTGTTTATGAAAATACACTTATGCCTAACCAAACACAACAATTAAAACAAACTGTATAAATTAAAAATCGAAACACTTGGGATAATTTGATAATCAAATCAATACCGGTATTACATACTAAAAGTCTTTTTAAATTTATGGTATAAACAAGACAAATTTAGTTTAATTATCAAGTTTTTTAAGACATTGTTTTTAAATTAATAATTATTTATTAAATAAAGAAAGAATTAATATTTATATTTATAAAATGTTTCTTAAAGGAAATTATTAAAGTATTTCAAATAACAGTAGCAGAGAAATTAGAAGTCTCAAAAAGATAGAGATGCAGAAGTACAAAAAAGTACAGGAAAAAAAATCCTTAATTGTTTTCAATTGTATGAATTAGTTCTAACTGCTAAAGTTCTGTAACCACTTAAAGAGATATTTAAGTTAGTTTCGTATCATTTAATCGGTTTGAAAAGGGGTGGTAAAATGTGTTACATCAAAGATTGAAGCAAGATTCGGGTCAATTATCAAGTGATGGATCTTATCAGAATGAAACCATATACTCTATCTTTAATTATCTAAGAGACGAATTGATTGCGAGCTTCCCCTGATGTGACCAGATTTGTTCACAGACAATATAAAAAATGAAAATGATTTATTTGTAAAGTACATATATAAAAAAACTTTTAAAATAACAGATAGATTTATTTAATAAATGTTTAAATATATATTATAATTTCGATATGTTTATGAATAAAATCAGTATTGTTGGTTTATTTGTGTTGTATTTTGGTTCTTTGATACAGATTAGTAGGTACTTACAACTGTTCTCGAACTCGGTCACTTTTTGTCATCATAAGTTTGCTTTCAAAAGACATTAATTTATTAACCAGTAACCACATTGTGCTTTTTGTTTCGTTTTTATCTTATTCTTTTTTTGTAATTTTTTTATTCCACAATCGCTAGTTCATTAAAGCTGTAAATTTCTATACAGCTATTTTATATTATTTTGGAAATTTTTAAACAAATCTATAATCACAAAATACCACTTTTTAAATGTATTGATTATAATAATTCAAAAGTCTCATATGTTATAGCTAATCCTGATAGGTTTTCAACTAATCTTACTTTTTTGTTTGTTAGTGATATCACTGATTCCGATATTACAATTTGTTTTTATTTTCAAGTTATGAAGTTTATATTAAGTGCCTTTTAAGTGCATATTTAAAAGGTTCTAAGGTCAAATCATTAATATTTGTAATAAAAAAAAAATTTGGATCTATTTTAGCGGCGAACAACAGACCTAAATTTGGATATTTAATAACATCCATTATCCATATAAACAATGTAATAGGATTTGTTCATTTGTATTCAAGATGTTCAACTTTTAAAGTAAAAAATTATGAAGAGTTAAATATTTTGACAGAATTTTTATATTTGACGGTTTTGTAATTGTCTATTGTTGCTGATTAATACCACCAACGCTGAAATATAGGTTATCTTGATTTTTTCGATATTTTTTGACTGAATTTTTAAAAGAATTCAAATGGCGAACGTTAAATGGTAAATATGATATTTATATTTATTTAAACGAAACAACTGTTCTTTTAACATTTCTCCTTAATTTTTTGTTGAACTCAATTCTATTTATTCTTTTGAGATGAAATATATTATAATAATGGTGATCTATATCAAGATTAAGAAATTTTGTATCTACTGTGAACTCAAGAGGTTTAATAAACAACAGTTTTTAAACGTTGACATTATGCACAAAACGATACATAAAAATAACTATTTAAGAATAAAAATTACACATTTGAAAATAAATAATTTATGAAAATTATGAAGTGCCGAAAAATAGTTTTGTAATTGAGATAGACATTTCTCTAATTTTATATTTAAAAAATCTTAATAAAATTCCCCATTTATAGCAAGCGTATTGTAAAATTTTAAGATAAAATTGAGTAGGCAGAGGTGATAGCGGGAACACATTATATTTATTCTAGTAGGAGTGTTTAGAGTAAAATGTAAAAATATTCATTAACATATTTTTTAACATACTTTTATACCTTTTTATGTTAACGTAGTTATTTATAAAGAAAAATGCAAAATTTTACATTTAGTTTTTTGATGAAAAAAATTTGAAGAATAATTAAGAACTATTTATAAATTTAAGTACTTTATCTTTAATATGATTTTCTTCACATATAATCTATATATACCTACAATTTGAATTTTTTTTTTATTTATAAATATTCCAACGCAAATAATATTGACAAGGTAATGATTGGAAGATAGAAAAATAGGTTCTGGTTAATTAGTAGATAAATTGTAAACAGAAAGCCAGTAGCACCTACATGTAGTTTATTTTGGATTTTAGTATTTTCTTTTCCAGATAGTATGGTTTCTTAACCAAGATATTGAAGAAGATATTATTATCTGACCACAATGGTTTCAGTCATACTGATACACTAGTAGGTTGCGGATAATTATCGTAGATTAAATCAATTTAGCAATAAGTAATTAAGTAGCCGTAACAGTTTAACAGTTGAGTTGAAAAAGAAACGCTTTCTTTAAAAAAGTAAAATATTAACACAAGTTTTCATAAAAAAAAATCACACACACACACACACACACACACACACACACACGTATTGAAACCATAAAATAAACTGAAATACTACATGTATTTTCCAATTGTTAAAAAAAAAACTCGGACTTGGACAGACACCGTTTATTATTACAGAACAACATTCAGCTTTGATGTTTAAAATAAAGCATACATATAAATATATAATACAAATACCAGTTAAATTTTGTTGTGCCAGATTTGCACATTTCGGAAATTTTTTCCTCATCAGTGACACTAAGATCGAAAAGTTTGATACATAAAAATATAAGCCAAACAGTTGAAAATAATGAATCTAAAGTTTCAAAATTATATAAATCCAAATCCAGCTAAGGAATGCTGTGCATGAGGGAACAAACCTTAGTTTTAAATTAATTCCAAATTTTAGACGACTGAAAATTTTGCTAAATGGTACATTTTCTGACAGCACAAATTACTGCCTACTGAGTTATGGATACCCTCGGGGAGTTTTACTCCACCAGCAGCGGTACCCGCTCAGGGGTAGTAAATATTTAATACAAATACCAGTTAAATTTTGTTGTGCCAGATGTGCACATTTCGGAAATTTATTCCGCATCAGTGACACTAGGATCGAAAAGTTTGATACATAAAAATATAAGCCAAACAGTTGAAAATAATGAATCTTATTTTATTTTATATAGTTTTCATATTTATTTCACTTTTTGATGTGCTTATTCATGTTTAATATTTTTAATTTAAACACATTTTTTCAGTTTTTATCTATTGTCTATTTATGTATGATTTAAAACAAACATTTCTGTGAAATAAATAAATTTCACTGAACGGTTAAACACACACGAAAACAAATAACAACTAAACAAAAATAAATAATAACAATAACAAATGAAACTTAGAAAAGAACGTGACGTATATACCATAGAAATATTTAAAGACCACAAATACTTTATTAACAGAAAATCTGGATTTAAAAAATGTTTTTGTAAAACAACATTAATTAGCATCATGTTACACATAAATAATAGTGTTTACAATGATAATCAATATGATGTACATATAAATTTATTTAAAACTTAACTTGACAGGCCTTGAATAAGAATATTGAAACAATGTACCATTTAGCAAAATTTTCAGCCATCTTAATTTTAGAAATTAATTCAAAACTAAGGGTTGCTTCTTCATGAAAAGCATTCCTTAGCTGGATTTGGATTCATATAATTCTACAACTTTAGATTCACAAATTCTCAACTGGTCGGCTTATGTTTTTATCTATCAAACATTTTGGTTCCTAGTGTCACTGATGAGAAATGATTTTCCTAAATGTGCACATATGAGACATCAAAAACAGGTATTTGTGATAAATATGTACTTACTAATGAAGATCTCTAGAAAGATAACAAAATACCTGTTTTATTTTGGTGTGCAATATGTACACATTTCGGAAAATTAATTTTCATGAGTGACACTAGGGGCATTAGGGGTAGTAAATGTTGGTAGATAAAAATTATAGGCCAGACTTTTGAAAAATGATGAATCTGAACCATTCCAGGTAATTTAAAAGTTAAGTCTATAAATAATATTTTTAATGATACGTAAAATTGTAAATAATTATTTTAATTTTATTGTTAAAAGAAAAATAAGTATTTTGAACAAAAATGTAAATGTTTTGCATTGTAGGGTCATTGTTGTAGAATACACATGATTGTTAGGTTTCTGCAACTTGCCATATATATTAGCTAAAAATGTTTTGAAGCCCCGGCCCAAATATTTCTTAATTAAAAAATTTGGTCATTTATAAATTAAATTAGATGTGTTTTTAAGGATGTTTGGAGTATTAATTGTTTTATATTTAATCAAAACTATTTCACCTTTATGTAATAATGTTTTTAGACTGAGAATAAAAGTATTCTTTTAAAAAACGCTCAAAATCTTTTTCTGAGTAAAATGTCACTTTTTGGAAGTAGTAATGATTTTCCAAAATAAGCAAATCTGGCACATCAAAATTTAAACAGGATTTTTGTTAAATATTTATCAAAAGTAAATCTTCCTGAAATATGCTGACCAAAATTTAAATCTATCGTCATTGTGATAATTCATGAAGTAATAATGTTTAGAAAGTATTTATGTGATACTGTGGTATAATGTTTACCCTACATTTGATAACGATATTTTATTTATCAAGTCAGAAATCTGGAATGAATTTTATAAACAATTTAAATTGCATAAAAACTGGATTTTGGTAAGCAGATATTTTAAGAGGACAGATTTTTTTTGGTATCAAGCCTTTTAAAAATTTAATTGATATTAAAAATATTTACATTTATTTCTACATATTTGTTTTGTTCTAAGTCTAACAAAAATAATATAGTAGGAGAGGCCTTTGGTACTAAAATGTGTCGAGCAATTGTAATGCCCTAAAGATATATGCTTGACCGATTAGTTTGTAATCAATCATGGTATTAAACATGCCATAGTATGATATCTTAACATAAGATAAGCAAACTCGCTATAATATTTATTATGAACAAAATTTAGTTTAAGTCCCAAAAGCAATAGTGTTGAACCTGAAATTCTTATTTTCTTTTTTTTCAAAGTCTTAAGGGATGGAATAATATCATTACCAAAAGCATAAAAAGTATTTTAAGCATATTTGTTTTTATCTTAATTAACTGACGCGAATTTAAAAGTTCTTAAAAATCACGATCTTACAAAAACTGATTTTTTTTCATTTTGATGCCGATGGTTATAATCCAATTAAAGATATTTGTAGTTTGAATAAAAGACAAACATACCAGTCCCTGTCTAAATCACAATGACAAAGACAAAGTAAAACTTTGACAGCTGGCAAATTTAGTAATACACGTGAAATTCCATCAAGAAGTGAGGCCGGGTGCTCAGGAAGGATAAGCTCTTCCTGTCTTAGTTAAATGCAGTAGTAGAGTAAAATATTATTAAAAAATTAACATTTTGATCGGAGGCTCTTATAATTTTATTTTATCGGATTGTTATTATAACAAATTAACTTTTTGTGAATGTTTTATTCATACAAAGTAATAAAGTCTATCAAAGGGCTGTTTGTTTATGAAATGTAAACCTTTTTTCTATTTTATGTATGAAATGGAAATTTATAGTATTATTCTAAATAATATAAAAATATAATGTACCAATAATTGTATGTTTGTTTTAGTTTTATTTGTTTTATGATACAATATATCGCAATTAGCCATGTCGATATTAAATGATTTAAAATATAAAAAAAATGTTTGGAACGATTATTAACATTTTTAAAAACTGAACTTAGTTTTACTTGAATTAGCTGGATATACTCGGATTAAGTTTTAATTGGTAATACTTATTTTTGAAATTTATTTAAAACTAAGATTTGTTCCCACATACAAAACATTCCTAAGTTGGATTTGGACTCATATAATCTCAGAACGTTAGTTCATTAATTTTCATCTACTTAGGTTATGTATTTTATCTATCAAACTTTTCGGTCCCTTGTGTCACTGATGAAGAATGATATTCCGAAATGTGCACATAAAGCACCAAAATTGAACAGGTATTTGTGATTTATATTATATTTCAGTTTGTTTTACTCAAAGCTTGTGGGCACGTTTTACGTAGTCAACTGATGAAAATAATCCTCTATCTCATAATTTTAGACGGACACC
This sequence comes from Tegillarca granosa, assembly GCA_029721355.1. NCBI lineage: Eukaryota > Metazoa > Mollusca > Bivalvia > Arcoida > Arcidae > Tegillarca > Tegillarca granosa. The sequence continues at coordinate 33,831,573 of CM056606.1, read as the reverse complement.
GCACAAAAAATTTTAACAAAATTATTTGGTGGGGTGACATGAGTGTTTTTTCGTACGACAATAGTCATTAAAATTTTATTCAGAATTCAGATGTTTGTGTGTGAATCCTTTCCTTTGTAAAAATCATAAAAATACTTTTTAAACAGATTTTATTGGATCAAAGAAGTATATCATTGGAACTTTATTAATTTTCAACGGTTTGGCTTATGTTTTTATCGATCAAACTTTTCGGCCCCAAGTGTCACTGTCGAGTAATGGTTTTCCAAAATGTCACATAAAATTTAACAGGTATTTCTGTTATACATTTTATCTTTCTTTACCGATACATGTAAACTGACTGACCGAAATTCAAAACTTTAACGAACACCTATAAGATAAGGGGTTAAAATAAGTTATAAAAAGTAACAATTAATCTTCTTTTTACTTTCACATGAGGATTTATTTTCGATAAATTTTCATTAAATCTGGAATATTTATGATTACATTTCTGGGAGCTAGAGTAGCAGAAACCACAAGATGTTTATCTGGAGGTTTTATCACACAGAGACAGCATTAAATAATACAAGATAGTAAGCTTCAATCCCTCTGTAACTTGGTCAGTTCTCTTCATCTCTGTAAAAATTATGATGGCATATTTCATTTCTTTGGTATAAATAAATTCCTTTGCAACGTGATGATGAAATCATCTTTTTTATATACCAATAGGTGAAATCAAAGGAAGTAAAGCTGTTAAATAACTTGAGAGTAGCTATAACAAACAACAAAATGCGCCACTAAGCAGATGAAGAAACAGCTAGAAACCAGAAATATATTAGTGAAATTTAAATGGACGCATATATAATTTTTTAACTTGATTTATTTATCTTTTCAATATTATACTTAATTGTCATTATTTTCTTGCATTTACGTTGACCGGTATGTTTGTGTTCGATATTACATACTATATAATATTGAACATTTATTTTATTTATCAAAATAATATTTTCAAGATTTATTTCTTGATTATTAACTTTCTTTTTTTCCAAGTTCTTAAAGGATCTAGCTGATATGGTTATAAAATCTAGAAACCCTCAAACATTTCATGTTTAGCAACTTAGAAAATATAATTCTTAATAATATTTTAAAGCATTTCATCAAGGCATTTAGTCTTTGATAATAAAAAACTATACCACATTGTGTTTATATGTTTATGACGATACTGGTAGTACAGTTATGTTGGTATGTAAAACTTCTCCATGAATAGCTTATGTATGCAGTGTAATGCATCATAAACATTCAAAACATTTTTAAGGTAAAACCACGAGGCGGTCTGCTGTCAAACTCAATTAGCTCCATCGTAGGATATTTTTACCTGAACCGATTCGACCTTGCCCTTTTTCCTCTACTTCATATTCCAACATGGCGCCAACACAGCTTCAAGTCACATGAATTTGCATTTCGTTTCCCTAGTTGCGCACGTGCGTATGCAGCATATGGCATGATGTTACAGTGAAAATTTGTTTTGTCACGTGCTCTCAGCAGTTATGGCGACGGACACCCAAGGGGACTGGAATAATAAAGAAAAGAAATATGTTTGAAACATTGAAGCATTTGTCTTCAATTACTTACATTTTGTATTATTGAATATTTTACATAGTTTTTATTTGTTTGCACTTTCGTATTGAACACCTTATTTGAAATGTATAATACACGAGAGCTATAAACTATACACGAATACAACGAAAGATTCATAGATAATGATAAGGAATTAATAAATTGGAGAGTTTACAATGTAATAACAGAGAATTAATAAATTGGAGAATTACAATGTAAACTAAAGTTAGCAATGTATACCACATAACTTACCGTTTCCCGTTGAATTGAAGATGTTAATAAAGTCATCCAACCTTTTACAATTACTTTTTAACAATTCTAAATTCATTAAAAATCAAGCGATTTAACAACCGTAGCATTGTAAAAGTTCACAAGCTTTTTTGAATATTTAAAATATGTTTCTCTGTTTAATAAGCGTTAACTATTATACATTTTCTATATCGTGCTACATATGTTATTTGATAGTTTTTTAACTGCTTTATGGATGTAAAACATTGCTAATGATTTAAACTTGAAAGCTTACCATTTATCATTTGGTCAAAATTGTTCGTTATGTCTCTCGCAAAACGATTAAACAATTTTTTGCATGAGTTTATTTATTTATTCATCTTTTATCAACCAAATAAGCACTCTATTTGGATATTTAAATGTTCCTGTTGACCAATTATATCATGCTGAAACAATGCATAGATAACAAAATTGAAAGATAATAGACCAATAGCATAATGTGGTATGTTAACCGATCGAATCCGACACAGGTATTTTAAAATAGGACTGGATAGTTATTTGATCAATTAGTACCTATAAAGTAACATTTATTTTATACTTAAACTATTTAACTAACTGTTATGCCTCCATAAATGTAATGATAACATATCCACAACGCGTATACGGGCTATTAGTATAACTGAATTGGTTCGATATTACTCTTTACTTCAATTACAACTTATAACTAGCTTGTTATGTGTAATAGTTCCTAATTAAATAAAAGATAAACGTCTTATTAACGTTGATTATGTCAATTCATATCAATGCTTTCTTTAGGTGGGATAAGATAACGTAAATTGACATTATTACATAAACGTATTTTACCTAACTTAAAGGAAGAGTAAGATAAAAAAATGATACAGAAAACAAAAAAGTATCAAATCTTCTTATCTTAATAGTATGTATTATGTGTAAAAATATCTTTAAGGGAAAAAAAATTCGATATCCAACGTTAACGTGCCTATCTTTTTGTTTTTATTAACCTCCAAATGATCATCTTAAGGAAACCTATTATCAAAAGCATGATTAATCATCATCATCATCATCATCATCATCATCTTCTTCTTCTTCTTCTTTTCTTCTTCTTCTTCTTCTTCCATATATACATACATATATACATGCATGAATACATACATACATTCAATCAGCGACTTAATTGCACGTACCTCTCTTTCATATTAATAATTTTGTCTGATCATTTTTGTCTTTTGTATATTTTTGTTATATTTACTATAATCTCAATACAATTTTATACAGATTTCTTCATTTTAAGTTATTTATAACGTGTTACACTATTCTCTTTAAACAATCGTAATTATTGGCGCAAACTGCTCTGTTGTCTATGTTCGTTATAATTTGTATGCATGATATTTTATATATAATTATTGCTATTGTTTACGTTATAATGAACCCTTGTTAGGAATAAGCCTTAATTTAGGCAAACTAAATCTTTTCAAATTATGTTTATTAAAATATTGTTTACTTTAAATTAGCTTATATTTTCAGTTTTCTTCTTTCTTTATTATCATTATTATTATTTTTTGAGTCAGACTACAAACCTGAATAACTGACTATGTTATATGGCCGTTATTAAATATAAATTGCATGTATATTATAGCAAAGGCATAGTTTTGCATGGGTATTAAATGAATTTCAAATTATACATATAAATCGATTGATAAGTTGTGAATATGAATTTGAATATATAACACAAATACCGAGTTTACATATAATTAAATCAAAACAATTGCCATTTAAATAAAACAAAAACGTATATTTCCTTGTCAATTTTGTTCATAAAAACTTATTGTTGTTGATTTAAATATATTAATATCAATTACCTTTATTAAATATAAATATAAATTAGCAATTTGAAATATACCAACATAAATGTAAATAGAAAGTTGACAATGTACATATAGAAAATTTATTTAACCGCGGGCTTGTTTTATACCATTCCATTGTAGTAAGTTTTTAACTTAAACATGAAGCTGTTTTAAGCAAGCGGTATTACTTGTCCATTCATCTTAAGTGTTCTTATGCTTAATATCTATTCGTATTTGTGAAGTTATTTATCGGTTCAGTTTCCCAAATCATAAAGAATCCTTATCTCTTATAATAAATATCTTTAAAATTATTTATTCTATATTTATCACATAAATTAATATTACAGTGTCTAAAGAATGTCTTTATGATATTTTAAATTTACCGTTTTCGTTCTGTCGGACGTTTTTGATATATTAAATAAGTTTATTTTTTAGTCATTTTGATATATAATGATGTCTTGCCGGCGCCAATTTGTTTGCTTCTTTGAATAAATTGAAAAAATCTAAATTTTAACCGTCTATTCTATCTGGTGTAATTTAATTTTAAAGCAAATTTTTAAAAAGGCAACTTTGATTTGAAGAATAAAATATTTCGCTGGTCAATAGAAACTTAACTATTTGTTTTGAAGCCACTATACAAGTATCAATGCAAACTTTATCTTCTTACTTTGGGTTTCAAAATACCTTCAAAAGGTAGTATCTGCTATAACTATTTGGGTAAATTTGAACAATTTTTAAAAAGATACATTTTTTATGTTTTTTTTTGTTGTTGTCGCATTTCGCTTGCACAAAGGAGCACATTACTTATCGAGATTATTGTTTACGCCTCTTTTAAATCATAAAATAATCATCAAACCCACTGTCATCAAAAATGGAGAAACAAGAGCTATCGAATAAACACAAATTTCAAAAAGTCAACCAACATGTTGATTTATTTAAGATGAATATTTAATAAGGTTATTAACCAAATTTATATAAATCCATCTGTAGAAAATGCGCATTGTTCTGAAAGTCAGTCACATTTTGAAAAAAATGTTTACAAAAAAAAAAAAAAAAGAAAAGAAAGAAAGTACCATGGACATTTTGATTCTCAAAAATAAAACAAACGGTCATTCTTAAGTAGTATAGGAAATAAGAGATGAAATCAAGCAGACTAATATCCGATTCTTTGGAGTGGTTTAGGTATTAACGACGGTTTTATGATCATGTAAGATTCAAAAATAATTTCAAAATAATAAATCTAAAAATTGTTTAACACAACTATAAATCAAAGCATATTAGCGAAAAGATGACAAACAAGTACAACAAAACGGCTAAACTTCATATTGTTCTTAATAATCAAACAAGCTGATCATAAAACTTGGACAATGTAATGAAACAGAGACTAGACGCCTTATTGTCCGAGACAAAAATCTTCTTTCCTGCCCTGAAAGGATAATCTAATTTGTGTCTGGGAAAATTCTACTACAACTCAAACTTCCATAAACCGCCATCAAACAAATTATAGTCATGCCCAATTTACCTCGAATTAACAGGTACAACATCGTGTTTTCAAATAAATTTCTCACTGGCGTTAGTATTCGTTTTTATAGAGATTGAATTGATCCTTTCTCATCTGCTTTTTGTTCTACAAAAGACCTATTGGTTATATTTAGGTAGATATTGCTGCTTAAATAATTATATATATATATATATATATATATATATATATATATACAAAACAATCATCCTGAACAAAACATAGATATTTAATTTATGGCCAAAAGAACATCAAAAATAATGTGTTGGTATTGTAACAATTCACTCTTATTTAAAAAAATTGCATAACATGCAATCAAAAATGGTATAGTAACATAAGCTTATTATATTAAACAATTATATTTTTTGTATCGTACAGATTCAGAAACATATTCGTATGGATATGAAACTATAGCTGACAAAACTTAAGAAATGTAAGACAGCTATAAATGTTTTAAAATAGAAAGAAATTAGCAAATTATTTGTATTATTAAATATAATACACACTTGTGTTTCAATGATAACCGTAAGGAAATATTATTGACAATGTAGATAACATAAACGTAATGTTAAAAATGAAAGTTAATAAAGAGCCCGATCATTTGGACAATTTACTTAACGTCACTGAACTTTTTGTTTAAAGATAATTTATCAATATTTTTATTGTAAATAGTAAAAAAAGTCTCCGCTTTAGTTTTCATGAAAATGGGATAGTCGAATAAAATACGTATATATATATATTAATATAATAATTTCATAATTTCGTATTCTTTTCGACTATCTCATTTTCATGAAAACTAGATATCATTATTCATTATATATAGTTTAACGTGTGCTAAAAATGTACACTAATCATAAACTCAAAAAAACATAATTCAGGAAATATAATTTATCTGATAATTTACCTTTTTTCTGTTGTGCCGTCGACGGATTTTGTCATATGTTATCAATAATAATTTGACGATAGGATAATTAAAGTGTTATCATCAAAAGAGTTCTCTTTTATAATATTTTATTTTGTTTTATTTTTTGTATACTTTCATATGGTTGTACGGTTAATTGTAATAGTTTGATGTTGGTTAACGCCCTTGATGTGACAAAAAGGAAAGTTTGGAGTGTAAATGATTAATATAGTGACTTAGCAAATGATATTTTCAATAATTAATAAATCACAACACATAAATGGACAAATTTAACAAATGTAAATTATAAAGTTTCATTTCGCCACCCGAAATAAAATCATAGAGTGTAAATTGTCTTAATAAATTAAAATTGAAATTATAAGTCAATTTTTTTTCTTTTATAAAAGTAGAAAAATTGAATTTTGATTATCCGAAAATACCCTTGAAACTTATTTTTGTAATTTGAAATATGTAAAATTTGCTGACCGTTTCCAACAAAAGAACCTGTTAAATTCTGATGTCCAATATGTGTAATATCGGAATAGCATTCCTTATCAGTTAACTAGAGTCCAAAGAATTTTGATAGATACAAAAAAAAGCCAACAAGTGAAAAATAATGAACCCAAAGTTAAAAAAAGTATGAATCATAATCCAGTTAAGAAATGGCGTGAGGGAACAAATCCTTGTTTTAAAAATGTTCAAAATTTACAACGACTAAAAAGTTTGCTACATAGTTCATTTCCTGTCAGCACAACGTACTAATTACTGAGTTAAGGATACCCTCAGGAGGTCTACTCCACCACCAGCGGTTTCCGGTCAGCAATAGTAATATCTAACAAAAATGAATGATTATTAATTAGTACTATTGTTTTAAAATTTTTATGTTGTTTTCGTTTTTAGCACTCGGTCTCACTTTCTTGATGGAAGTTCACGTGTATAACTAATTTTGCAAGCTTTCAAAGTTTTTACTCTGTTTTTGGAATTGTGTTTTAGACAAGGACTGATATGTTTGTTTAATATTTTTAAGGACCGAATGTAAAGAATACTTAATAATATTAAATATAGTATAAATAAAAAATAAATATTTTTTAAATTTCGTTTTATTCGAAGACAAGGGAAATTAAAATTTTAGTCAAGTTTAACAGTTTAAAATTTTATAACCATTTTTAAATTTGAAAGAAAATTTAAAAGAACCAAATTAATAAAACTTCACTGAAAAAATGATTTTTAGTACTATAACAATAATATGCAGTTTCAATGATAATGCAACAAAGGGTATTTTTTTATATATGCAAAGCATTCCTAAGCTGGATTTGGATTCATATAACTATGGTACTTAAGATGAATATATTTTCAACTGTTTGGCTTATGTTTTTATCTATCAAACTTTTCGGTCCCTAGTGTCACTAATGAGGAATGATTTTCCGAAATATGCACATATCGCATATCTATATCTAACAGGTATAAGTGTTATATAACTGTTACCTCTGAGCGGGTATCGCTGCTGGTGGAGTACAACTCCCTGAGGGTATCTATAACTCAGTAGACAGTACTTTGTGCTGTTAGAAAATATACCATTTAGCAAACTTTTCAGCCGTATTAACTTTTGAAATTTATTTAAAACTAAGGTTTGTTCCCTCATGCAAAGCATTCCTTAGCTTAATTTTGATTCATAATATATTTATTTTCAATTTTTTGGCTTATGTTTTTTATCAATCGAAGTTTCCGAAGTATGCACAAATGGCACATCAAAATATAACAGGTATTAGTGTTATATATATATATATATATATATATATATATATATATATATATTATATATATATATATATATATATATTATATATATATATATATATATATGCGAAAATTGTAGCGTTCTTTAAATCCCTACCTTTGTTTGACGGATTAATTTAATCTCTGTACTAAAAGAAAACTTGCTCATCGATATCATATCTAAATATATAATACAATTACCAGTTAAATTTTCATGTGCTAGATGTGGACATTTCGGAAATTCATTCCTAAACTTAATTCCCGTTGGTTACCAATCGCGTCTTACACTTTCACGATGTAAGGTCTTTTTATAATAAATCTAGTTTTACGAAGCGATGTTCTTGATATTTACTCTGCTTATTGTAAAATTGATTTAATTTAGTTAATTTAATAAAAATCTAGACAATTAAAGCAATTTTATTCTTAAAATGTTTTTTTTTTGTTTGATATGGATTGGTTTGTTTGGGTTTGATTTGATATAAGAAGATGATCAAAATAACATGGCAAGGAGGATACTCTTTTTTTGTGACCTATAAGACTTATATCGCAAAATAAGTCCTTGATGAAATAATATTTGATTTAAATTATTAGCTACAGTTTTTGCCATTAATCATTTATGAGAATATATAATTAACATTTGTGATTTTATGACAAAACTTATCTCAGTGCAGTGGTTTAAATACTTTGATGGGTCATTATCTTTAAAATCACCCATCCATAACCAATTTATAAATAAAACCCCTTTTTCTAAAAACTAAATCTAGCATTTATTATTTATTATTCATAACATACTTTTTCAGTTACAGCTCTTGAAAGTCTAGGCATCGTTTTTATAAAAATAACTGATTGTAAGATAAACAGTTGTAAACTTATTACTTTTGTACCTTAAGTTTTGTATTAAATTTATAACAGAAATATCTGTTAACTTTCGATGTGCCATATGCGCATCTTTCGGAAAATCAATTCTCATCAGTGACACATTAAGGACCGAAAAGTTTGATAAAAACAAGCCAAACAGTTGAAAATTAATGAAACTAAAGTTCCAAAATTATATGAATCCAAATCCAGCTAAGAAATGCTTTGCATGAGGGAACTAACCCAAGTTAAGTTGTTAAAAATAGTTTATTTTTGAATTTTTTAAACGAATAATATCCCGATAAAGATTTATTTTTCATTTTCAAATGTTTGGCGTATGCTTTTTGTTTTTATTAACTTTTTGGATCTTGTTGTCAGTGATGAGAAATGACTTAAAAAATGTGCACATATGGCTCATCAAAAATTAGACAGGTATTATTTAAGATATTTACATGAAAATAAACTCTTTCACAATTAATTAAAAAAAACTTTAAGAAAGAATTACAATAAAGAGTCTTTGAACTAAATTGTTAAGATACTAAAAAATTTATCATTTATTTGAATTTAAATGTAATCTTATTTGCTTAAACCTTGCAAGATAGATGTTTTTCTCCTGCCAATTACAACTTGCCATTTACAACTTTGAATTTGTTTTCAGATGGCTCTTGAATCAAACATAAGCATGCCGATAAATGTCCAAAAGACAATCCTAAAAGCAAAGCAAAATGTTTGAAAAATGGCTAATCATTTAAACATTTAAATATCATCCAAAGTCGAGGTCGTGTGCTCCGATTGGAAAGCACGTTCTGTCTAGCTAGGCGACACCTGCTACGTGCGAAATCAAGTTTGAGTTTGAAGGAAACATGGAACTATGAGACATCCAGGACATGTTTTGATACAACAGCTCTTACCAAATGATTAAAAACTTCAAATAGTAATTTTTTTATCAAATTAGTAATTTTTTTATCAAAATATAAATTTATTGATTAATTGAATGGTTATTTAGTTCCATACAATAATATTTTACTTCTATAGAGATGTCACTAGCCATTTGTCATTAAAGAAAATTGTGCCTTTGCAGGGCAATTTGCAGGAAGGGTTCTTTAGCGTACGACATCTGTCGTGGCACGGGACATCGGTTATAAAGGTCTTATCTTAAGGACCCCGTGGCTATCATTTCTAATTACTTAACTAAGAAACCGTAATTATCAATTTTGACATCGTGGTCAGATCTGGTGTGGGTTCGAACCCCGATCTCCCACATACGAAGCGAGCACTCTTCCAAATGAGCTACCGTAGTGGTATCATCAATATATAAAACAAGAAATTACAAACCCTCTAATTAACAGAGATCTTGTTCAAACTGGTATGAGACATTTCCAATTTTTATTGAGATTGACGAAAAAGTTAGAAAACGGGCTTCACAGACGGAGATCAAAACCGAGAAAAAAAATAATGAGATTATTGCGCATCATGGCTAAATATTTTAGCAATCACTCTGTTATGGTGGCGACTCTGATGGTTCATCTTTGTTGTTGAAACTAATGCCACGCAATAGTCGTTCAAAGAATTTTTTGCATAAATATATTCTGACACTGAAATAGTCTTGAATTGATTTCAATAATTCAATATGTGGCTACTTGGGTTGCATTGATTCCTTGATAAAAGGTTTGCGCTCTTATAATTTTAAGGTTAGAAGGAAGAAGCATGTATCTACACATAGTTTATACACATAATCACCCATAAACGTTAAATATTTCATGCATTTTAGAAATTAACTTGATTCAAAAATTTATGCTTCATTTGAGAAAAGTTTGTTTTTTTAGGAAAAGCTATTTTTTTAAAACAAAAAATTCAGACACCATCTCTGTCTCAGCATCCGTCTCTTAATTTCAACTTAGTGAAATCAGTAAAGACTATTAAAGCTGCATTAAGTTAAAGTCTCTAGTATCACTGATGAAGAATGATTTTCTGAAATGTGCACATATGGCATATCAAAATTAACAGCTTTTTGTGTTATATATTTACTAGTCCTGAGTCGTTACTGCTGCTGGCGGAGTAAAAATCCCCGAGGGTATCATACCTCAGCAGGCAGTACTTTGTGCTGTCAGAAAATGTACCATTTAACAAAACTTCAACCGTCTTTATTATCAAAATTTATTTAAAACTAAGGTTTGTTCCCCCATGCAAAGAATTTCTTAGCTGAATTTGGATTCATATAATTTTGGAACTTTAGATTCATTAATTATCAACTGTTTGGCTTATGTTTTTTATCTATCAAACTTTTAGGTCCCTATTGTCTCTAATGAGGAATGATTTTCCGAAATGTGCACATATGGCACAACAAAATTTAAAAGGAATAGATGATAAATATTTCCTTAAATGTTTTTAGCAATTTTAATTGGTTATGATGTTTGCGGTTATTTTTCGAAGGTCACTCTCATCAGATTATAATAAATAAAATACCTTAAAGCTTGAGGCAACTCGATCATATGTTAATTATCAGCTGAGAGAGAGAGAGGTGGGAAAGAGGAAGAAGGGCCAACTGGAACAAACTGAATAAATGTATTCGAATCGGTCAAACTCGGATGAAAAAATGGTTGCAAACAAAACAACAGTTTGGCTTGGATACGCACATCGCCTTTCGATTAAGAATCACGTGATCGTGATATTACAATTCACTCAACTTTATTTTCACATGGCATTAATGAAGGTGTCGATCCACTTGGCCACATGTTAATTGACAATTAACAACATGCTTTCCAGAAAAATTTGTTACTTTTTATATAGCTCGGCAATGTGATTAAGGTTTGTCCTGCTCACTAAAATATCTATGTCTGGTATGAACCAGACCACAATTGATGAAAAGCAAGTGTGACTGCAATAAAACTGGCAATATGAATGTTTTTATCTTGGAAGTATGATTTTTATTCAGTGTTTGTAGCTTAAATATAGGAATATAACTTTGTAAGTTTTACAATCAAGTTAAGTAGGTGTGAAGCATAGTTGTGCTAAAGAATTAGCCGAAGACATTTTATTCATTTCTCCTAACAAAAACACCTGCCAGGTTCCAGAATATATATGTTGTTTCTCATTGTCATATTTGGTCATTTTTAATTTCGACTGGTTCTTTGTAACCTTTAAGAAAACACATTATTGAGATAAAAAAGTTTTACTTTAAATCATTTTAATTTATCGACAAATTTTTTTCAACAGAAGAAAGACAACTCTTTAAACCAAAGTAAATATGAAATGCTATAAAGCTGCATTTTGTCCTTGAGATTTTTCTGTTCGCAGTCTTAAGTTTTACTAATTGTTACCTCAGAATATGATTATGTGTTTTGTATTTCAGTTTGCTTGAGAAGTGTTAGTTAACTGTGGTTAATGCGAAGCATATGTTATTCAGTTAGCTGCATTTCTTCTTGGTTTTCGTATTCTTAGTATAAGCCTGCGTTTAAACTATTGACGGATATTTTGTTGCCCGTAATAAGACCCAGAAAAGGGTTTAACAAAAAATAAGAATGTGCAAAGACACTGACACTGTTTATACAAACACAGAGTTCGTTTATTATGTTCCATCCTCTGGTATAAATCAAGTTGTTCAAAGCTTAATGAACATACCCAGTTGTTCTTTGACTAGAAATTTAAAAATACATGTTAGTAACCTGCTGCAAACAATAATTTATATATTAAAAGTAGTTTTTAATAAAATAGTGTATAATGAAAAAAAAATATCAAACAAAAATGAAAAATGTAATTTTGTTTTTATTTTGTCATACAATAATGTGTAAAGTTTTGATATAATGATATCTTATAATATCAAAATAGACGACTGCATATTATGTACATCTCATTAGTAATGAAAATTTATCAATACTTATTCATAAAAATTATGAAAAATCATAAATATGTTTATATACAATTGACAGGACGGTCAAAGATAAGGCAGAAGTTATGTGTTTAAAAATGAACAATAACATCGAAATATTGCTATAATTTGTGACAATTATACTGGTCTATATAAAAACACTATTAAAACAAACTTATAGAAAAAACAGTTTCTAATGTATATTTAACAAAAGTTTGTGGAAAAATCGATGGCGCTTACTGTGACCTTAACAAAAAAGCCAAACATCGTAAGCATATACAATATATTGTATTGTTTATGTGGATTTGTAGGGTTTTTTTGTGTTTTCAATACATCTTATTTTTATTTGGTTTACGTGTTGTACTGTATCTTTTTCTGAGAACATTAATGATCGTTAGATTTTTAAATTTAAAAAAGTTATAATACATTTTAACATTGGAAGAAGGAACATGTTGAAAAATATTCGATTAAAAATTTAACACACATATATATATATATATATATATATATATATATATATATATTTAAAAAAATACACGTTTGTAGATCATCAAACTGACCTAAGAAACATGATATATAACACTGAAATGTAAAAAAGAAAATAAGTTAAAAAAGCAGTTCTTAATGTTAAATGAACAAAAATCATACGTTGCTGAAAAAGTTTTTTCATTTCTGTGTTACTGAAATATAAGCAAGTTAAAAAAAAAGAATAAATAAATGAAAAGGGTTCAATGTAATAGTAAGGAATGAAATTTTTATAAGCTAAATAAAGTTTTGTATTCATTTTTCGATGAAATAAATTATTGATTGTCACAATTTATGCAAAAACATTATTGAATTTAATTTTCTCCATTGTTGAGTTTAATTCGATTTACATATACATATTTCCATTGGATTAGAGTACACCGCCGTGACATTATAATATCATAAGAAGATTTTTGGATAAAAATATATTATTTTCATATCTTTATTAATATTTAAAATATATACTTAAAGATGTATACATCCAAACATTACGAACACGATACATTCTAAAAACAGTACAACATGTTTTTTTTATCATATCATGGTTCAACAAAAGCTTTAAAAAAATACACAAACTGTCATATCAACAAACATCTGCTCGACTTAAATACATAACCCATACATTCCACTGAGAACAAAGTGAATCAAAACTCTTGACGTTCATTATCTAATTATTTTATATACGCCGCTATGTTGGCTATCCTCATCCTTTCGCAAACGATTTTCAAGATAATAATGACAATGATATTAATTATATATGAGTAACATTGTTCTATAAGTCACTATGTATTCAGAAATGTGATTTCAAGAGGATGAAACCCTCCTCCATACACGGACCCATGAAACTTCTATCGAGGAGGAAAATCTGTAAGTAGAACGTTTACTGACACCCGTTCAAGACACATTCCTCTCATTAATGTCTCTTTTTATATGTCAGTTGGTGAATAAAATATCACATTCTGCAAAAACACACAATTTCTTCTTAGTTGCGAACATAAGTATTTGTCGTAAAAACAGTAACAATCTTATGTCAAATACTTGGTAATACATACAATAATATATGAAATAAATCTTTAATTTTTCTCTGGTTTGTTATAAAATATTCAAATTTTAGGTTATATTTGTATTTTGTTTATCTACAGAAAAATCATGGGTAAAAATACATTTTCATCAATCCTTTTTAGTGTATATGGTTGCAATATCGACTGTATTGATAAATGATTCTCTGATTCCAACGTGTCTCTCTCCATTAGAATAAATATGAATAAAAAATACTTTTTAATTATTGAAAAAATAACTTACTATTGTTCAAAAATGCAAAATACTTACAAGAACCGCCGTATATTGTTTTTATTGCAAAAATACTTATCCTTTGTCATGACATTTTTTTACTTGAAATGTGCATATATAACACATCAAAATGAAACAGGTATTTTTGTTTTATATATAAAAGTGACTGTACTTGTACGAAGGCAGTAATAACAGCTTAGCAGGAATATCGATTTTACAATGATGTGAAATATTCTATAAACATTGCTGTTTCTATCGGAGAAATTTTAACAAATATTTAGAAAGACTGCTTCTGTCAAATTTGTTTTCAATATCTATTCATAGTCGACCCATGAGATTTCATCCTAATTCTAGGTATTCTGAAGTATGGATTGAAACAAAAAGCTACATTAGTGTTATGCATGTGATAGTATGTTATGACTGTTAAGAGTGAGCTCTTTGGTGATCTTTAGTATATGCAAATACAAAAGATATGTTTCAAAATCATTGTTAAACATATGAGTTAATTAACAACAATGTGTTATTGAGAAATATTAATCCAGGGTAACAATAATAAATCATTATAAACCGCTGTTCTTCCTGATACAGTAATGTTCATGTGCAACACACGTACACTTTCATTCTCCTTGATACAGTTATGTTCCTGTTGAACACAAATAAACATGCATACGATTGTTTCTCATCTTAGCAAAAAACCACAGATACAGTATTTATCTGTATTATGATGATTTTACCGATGCAATCCGTAATTCTTATTACATTTGGTATCCTTTGACTTTATTTGCCTACCGTTTTGTTGTCAATACAATACAGTTATGTTTATTGCCTTTTATTATACTCATTCAACTATGAATATCGATATCCAATTTAGGTTCAGTATACATCCTTCATTCTTACCGTTGACACACAGACCCCATACAGAATTGGTGTGTAGCTCTTATTCAACCAGTTGGCGCTATTGAAGGAGTCCTAATTGAGCGAGTTCATTATTTTATTATCATACGTCCATAACATTTATTCTTTCATCATTCTGCCATTCATACGGCTTCAAACCCCCGGAAGCCATGTCCTCTAGTCATTGTGGCATCTGAGGATGTCCATAAGGATTATGTTGCATAACGCTATTATATTCGTGAGCTTTTAAACGTAGACATGCAATGCTTGAACCAATATTTGGTGGAGGTGGTGTGTATGAATGATTGGCTAATGCACAACTCGACGACGAGGTTGCGGGGCTATATGCTGGAGATGCATACCAATTAAGGTTGTCCGTGTTCATTGCAGATGGTCGCGGAGTGATTGGTTGTTCTATTGGTGTGTTATCCGGTCGTCCATACATATTACTCCTCTGGGCCATCATGTTTCTTTCATTTCGTCTAAATTTGGCTCTTCGATTTTGAAACCAAACCTTAAAAACATAAAATATTTTGATAAAATGGTATATACAAGTAGTCGTTAATTTTCGGTAAAGGTAAAATATAAGAAATATTAACAGGTAAAGAGTGCATGTAAATATTTTAATCTTTAAATCTATCTGCAAAATTGTTTGACGAAACAATATCAAATATTAATGACTAAATCAAAAACGTAACAACGCAAGTTGTTCTTGAGAGGGACGATGAATAAACATTTATATAAAATATCTTACATGTAAAATACAAAGCTGCCAAGGAAGTTCTTACTATTCCAGAGCATCAGACCTCACTTTTATGGGTTATTTCACACGTATAAAATTTTTTTGCCAATTTCATGGCTTTAACTTTGCTTTAAGGATAGTGATTTGAACATGGACAGGTATGTTTGTATTTGATTGAATATTATGAAAAAATATTTAGTTTTTACTATGAGGTTTATTTTACATTTACGACTTTATTATACCCCCCAAAAAAGAAGTATGAGAATTTCAATATTCATTAATTTGGAAGCCTCAATTAGGAAGTAAATCAAAAGGGGACTGTAGTCATTCTCAATCTAATAACTACAGAATACCTGTTAAATCTTGATGTGTCATATGTGCACATTTCGGAAAACCTAATTAGCTGGCAAAACATTTAATTTGTTATTAAACAACTGATTTTTAATAATGTGTTAATTTGGAATTTAGGGAAGAGGACCATTTCTTACTTAAAACGTAAATTAAAGCCAGAAAAAAGTTGAATTCTTATACCATCACGATTGTTTTATACAAACAACAGTTAATTTACAGAGAACTGTAAAAAGGAGTAAAAAAGTGTCACCATTCTTACCTGTACGCGTGCTTCACTTAGATTTACTCGTCGTGCTAATTCCTCTCTTACAAAGGCATCCGGATAATGTGTTCGTTCAAATACTCTTTCTAATGCTGCTAATTGAGTGCTATTAAATGTTGTTCTATTTCGTCTTTGTTTTCGACGTCTTTTACCATCTTTATCGTCTTTGTCGTCGTCGTCTAAAAATATAATATATAATATAATGTAATATACATTTTCAGTTTACTAAACTTAAAAAGAAGTGGGTCGAAAAAGAGTGTTGAACTTAACTTACATTTAACATATTTATATCTAGATTGTCAGGTTTTTAAAAATATAGCAGTGTGAACTAACTAACCTATTTGCAATAATTGTTAAAATTGGATGGATCGATTTGTAAAACTTTTTAAGCATTTGTTTTGTATACCCAATAAAACAAACTGTGAAAAGTAAAAATACTTAATTTTTTAATATTGTGCCATTCTAAAACACCTTTTTGTTAAATTGGAAAAAACATATCATTATTTCAAATAATACACGTCTTTTTAATAATTTTTATTCGTTTTGTATAGGAAAGAGAGTATTAATGGTAGTAAGAGCTTATATAATCTTCAGTCTTTATACCCATTTTACTTGTTGATACTTATAACGTTAAAGAGAATCTTTTATAATCCACAGACTCTTTATTGGGGTGAATGGGTCTTTAATACTTCACTTTTTATGTATTAGGGTGGACTAACTAAAACTATGTACCTTAAACTGGTTATATGAAACGTGGTTTATCGTTGCGGTAACATTTTGTTTTTTAATGTCTTGTGTGGAAAATTAACTTATAGTTTGTTGTAGTCTTGGTTTCATTGTTTTTCAGTTGAAAATTTTGCACTATTGTTATATATTTGTTTATTTTCTTCAAATAGAGAAGACAGTAAAATTTTACATCTGGAAAGAAAAATTTAATGAGAAGATCGTGCTACTCATTACAAAACCTGAACCAGAAATCAATTTCATAGCATTAATTTACATTCTACGAGTTTATGGCTCTGAACTCGGAGGAATATTCTCTGATAGATTATCGGGGTTTTCTTAATGATTTCTTTCAATTTGTGACCTCACTTGCCAAAATGTCAGATGACCACATCGGTGGCTAGTGGCATCTGTATCCAAACACACATGTCGGTTAAATGTTTTCGCGATGTATAATGATGAAAAAGCGCGTAAGCGTTTAAATCACCATTATAATCATGAATCTACTTTCACGGGAAAGTAATTCGGTGTTATCAAATACGCGTAAGGTTATCAAACGGCCGTAATATCGATATGACCTCTGGCCTGGGTTTGTAATCAGGACCGGAACACACACTTCCTTTGTGGTTTTGTCGAAAAGTAGTACCCATTATTTAACGATACCGTGTACTTATTGTACTTGATGGATGAGTATTTTAAATCTACCATAACTTGTATATTTGTTGTTTAATGGTTCATGTACGCAATTTATAAACTGTTACACAGAAAGAAAAACCGCTGACTGAGAGCATAAACATTAAGTAACATAAAGTAATAATTTGCATTCAAAGTTTAGTTACATCATATGAAGAAAATGGAGTTAGGATGGATTGGGCCGTGGTGTGGTATTTAAGGAGAAGCATAAGATATAAGCTATATTTGAGTTATGACACAAACTCATGTCATATGTTTTTTTTATATAATATTTCACAATCCTTTCATTATTTTATCTGTTATAATTTAGTTATTTGCATTTTTTGTTATTTAAAATTTTATACACTAATTTTATTTTTAAACTCTTTTTATACAGTCTAAAATACAGCACATCATAAAAAGAAATGTCGTAAATCCTTATTATCTAAAGACCTAATGATACAACGTTATTTAATTTTATTTTCCTTAAATATTACCCGTTTTAGTATTATTATTTTTATCTAAAATTGTCAAAATTATCATCTTGTTGGTTGCATTTTAAATGTGAAAACTCAATAATTAATTACCATATGATATGACTAAATTTTTCTGATTTTAAAAACAATAAGTATTCTTCTTTATTAATTAAAATCAAACGGTCGATAGACTGAAACCAAAAACGCTTGTAACGTTATATATATACATATATATATATATATATATATATATATATATATATATATATATATATATATATATATATATATATATATATTTTTTTTTATCTGTATACACCTGTAATTATCACATTTCCGATACCCTTAAAAGTATTGGCGATTAACATAATTCTATTATCCAGGAATTAGGGTTTACCTATTGTTAAATATGTATGTCACAACAATATTTATGTATGTAAAAGCCATTTTAGACTAAATTTTATATCATTCATTTATATGCAACAAGGAGAAACGTACACAACGGTGAAACATTTTTTACAAATAATAAATACAGTTATGTTTTAGAAAACATTTTAACTTATTTATAAGTTTTTAAAGTATAAATTTACCTCATACAAAGGAGAAACTTTATTGACATATTTTGAATTATATATATATAATATACATAAACTTTGTAAAATCTATGCAAAACAATAGTTATAATATAATACTATAATATGCATTAAATATATTTTTAGTACAGAAAAAAGAGAAAGGTCCATTTAACATTTAAAAATGTAAAAGAGGCGAAAGAGTTAGCTATTTCAAGTGTAACTATAAAATTTCAGGAAAAAAAATAATAATTTGTTAACCAAAATTATAATGCTGCCATATTCAACTGTTTTTTTTTCATCTTTTTTCTTTTTTTTTTTTTTTTTGCATTGGGTCCATTTGTAAATGTTACAACCTAATTCCTAATTTGAAGGTTAGGATAGACTAAGAAGTTTGATCTTTCTAAATAAAGTGATTATCACCGCTGCTAAAATTGTATGCTCCACTTTTTATATCACCTTGTTGGAGAGAATATATTAAAAATCTTAAGTAGTAATTATCAATAAAAGTGCCTATATTTATGATATAATAGAATTCTTTATTTTTTATTTAATTACCTGGTACTATAGAAAGTAAGGGAAGAAACGGCTATATCTAGTGCAGATTTCTTAGACATGAAACAATCTTTTAAAGTATTGGCAATTCTACATGATGCAAGAGTACACTATTTATAAAGTAAATAGCGACACTTGAAACAGAAGAGAATTTTCCTCTGCAGAACAAATGTTGAATGCATAAAGCCAAAACTTAGCTAGGGAAACTTAGCTGGTGTGTCGAACACATGTGTGGATAATAATTCAGACACTTAACCCCATACATATTTATTTCTTTCATCCATAACTGTTCGGCATTGATGACTTGTCATGTCTACCGAATGAAGACGTCCGACATACATCAAAGGCGCCATAATTCTACCGTAAAGTGGTACGAACATGCCGAAAATAAGTCTTGCAATTCTTCAAAAGTTTCATTTTATTTCATTTTAAGATTTTTTGTAAAACCCAAAAAACTTTTGAAACTGACATAATATATTGGCAAAATTTCATTTCGACAAAAAATATAAAACATAAAAAAATATAGTAGTTTTTATTTTGCTAACATTTTACAGTACGATTTGTAATCACTGTATTATACCGGCTTATATTTTATTTCACTGTGAGTAACATTTTGTTTTTATAAACAAAACACAACAATTCAGACTGTGCAATGGTATTTTTACAGATTTTAAATTTTAGAATGGAGTGATATTGATACGAGTCTATTAATTATCAATATATAATAACTTCTTAATCTGTCAAAAAGTGAATTGAAAAAATATATATAATTTCTAGAATTTTGTAACATAAATATACTGTATCTTATAAGGGTTTAAAGGTCATAATGCTTAGATTTGGTAGTTCTTTAAAATGAAAACGAAGGAAAAAAATTGACTCTACAAAAGAAAATTTAAGGTCGTTGATCACGGAGAATTAGATCACAGAATATAAAACAGACAGTATATATCTGAAGCAATAGGAACAGATCTATGGATACCATTTTGAATCCAAACACACTTATACCAGTCCATGTCCAAATCACAATCCTAAAAGCATAGTAAAAACTTTGGAAAGTGACTAATTCAGTTAACACGTGAACTTACACAAGGGAAGTGAAGAAATAAGACTAGGTGCTTCGGAAGGGTAAGCACCTACTAAATATATCACAACTGCTTCCTTGTGTGAAATCAAAATTGAGAATGAATGGACATGGAGCTATTGGACGTCAAATATATTCGGGATAATTTTGGATACAGGGGCATCATACTTATCAACGGAATTATGATGACGGTCATAAAACGGTTAAGGGTCTTGATACGTCTAAGCTTGTAATATCGCTGAAGAATAATTTCAAGAAAATACTTAAATCATCGCTTTAATTTCATCTTAATCAACATCTTATGTTTGATCTCAAAAAATAAATTGGAATTAATTTTTGAAATCCCTTCTCAAAATTTGTTTTCTGTTTGGTTATTTTTAAAACTTTCTTAACATGTCATGTATGGAGTTTAATTCATTAGTGACAAAAGTGATCTCATCTGGTTGCTATGGTTTGATTAAAATGGATTTCAAAGCATTAGGCCTCTTCTAAGTTTCTTTTGAAAGTACAGGAGCCCTGGTTTTGAATTGGATAAAAATGATGAATAATCAGAATATTATTTACACAAAAAGTTTGTGTAACCCTGACGCAATCTTAGAAGATTGACTACCCCTGCCATAGAATCGGCACCCAGATATATGCTCCTGTCTTACTACCACGACATAGACACTGATTTTGGTATGCAAAAGCCTTTCTATTATTCGAATGATGTATGAATTAACGCCGTCGTTTCGGAGGATTGCAGAGGGGAACACTTTTTAAGTCAAATTTTATATCCTAACTTTCGTATTATATAACTTCATAACCAATACGTATTTATCAATAAATAAATTTTATATTCTTATTTTTCTCTATATTTTAAATTAAAAATCAGTAATTTAAGTAGAACAAAATCTTCTTCCATAAAATTGTTAAATGACACAATACCCTGTTAAGATTCTCATTAAAACATGTGTTAAGCAGCCTCTATGATCGCCAAAAACTAAACTGCCATTAATCAGTCCAAACAAATATAAGTTTTCCAATCTGACAAGAATCTTTATTCATTTGGTAAGGAATACACTATTTAATAGCGCTTCAGTGTGTTAAGTAATTGCCTTATCTCAACCTAAATGTGATAAAACTCAATACGTTTTGCTATCAAGGAGTTTCTAAGTCGTTTTTTATTCCTTGTTTGAAATCGGAGAGGGATAAATGGATTATTATTTGAAAATATACAAAGGTTATAAAAATATTTCTTTAAAATTGATAGCTTCTATCAGTAACGTATCCTTTGTGAGGAGAAATACGCAGTAATTTACAGTGAAATATGGACAGAAGTTTTTTTTTAAAATATAGATATAGCTCTTAAACGACTATAAAGCAAATTTTTATAATGAATTATACCTATATTATAAATTCCATATCTGAATTATCTTTCCGAGACAGTTTGAAAAGAAAACTTGATGGGAATTTGTCATATTTTCAGTTATTGTTTATGTCGTTCAAGTTTCAAGTATTTGGTCTTTTGTAGCTTGGATGAATAAGTTTTATGATGAATAAGTTTTTTCACATTGTAAAATCTTAAAGTTACATTTGTGATACTTCAATGAAATTATATGGTCGCTGTACGTACCAATACAATTACACTTATCTAAGTAGTTAAAAATATTACAAGACAATGATATAAATTATAATAAAATACAATAGACTTTAACAATTTAGAAAATGCTTTAAAAAGCATATAAATACTTCTCAAAACAAGCAAAAAAATCTAAAAAGGTATTTTATTTTGTCACTTTTACTCGTTACTAGACAGTTTTATGGTAATGTGAATAGGGTAATCTGAATATAACTCTTATTGGGAAGATTGTTAATAATTTTTTTTTTTCAATTTTTTTAATCCTAAGATATCACCTAGTTAAGCAAATAAAGTTTCACCTTCCCGTGACCAATGAATCTATTTATTAAACGCCAATGAATATCTTTTTTTAATTAAAATATTAAAATAGTTTTATATAAGTTTTAAACTTTCTATATTTTGATCATGTTAACTTATTATGTAAATACATTTTAAAAATAATTCATTGAGGATGAGAGGCGGTATACAACATTACGTGCAGCATTTCGGCGACAACTACATTTTTTTTTCGTTAATTGTAAGAGAACATAGAATTAGAAATATGTCATGTACAGTATACAATAAATTTTACCAAAAGAGTAAACATGTCAAACGGATAATAACACTTTGTCTGCTTTCCACGAAAATCAGTTTGTGTTGTATGTCAAAGTTCTTCATGAAATTTTATTTTATTTATAGCAAATAGAAAGACTACAAATTAATATGTTTTTAAAAACAAAAATACATACATAAATTGAGTTTCCTTTATTTATATTATTTAATCAGCTCTCTCTCTCTCTCTCTCTCTCTCTCTCTCTCTCTCCAAGCAATTTCAATTCATATTGAATTTCATCTGAAAAGTTTAATAATGTGCTTCAAACGTGGCATACGACGACCGTATCATATGTTTGTCGTTTTTGTTGAGAAGAAAGAATTTGATTTTGGGAGTCGAAGTCTTACTTATATCACATAAATGCTTTAATTATTCACCTGTTTTATTACTTTTAAAGGTTTATCGACTTAAAAGGATCGATTTCCCTGTTCTCAAAGTTTAAAGAAATTTATTTCTTTGAAATATTCAAAGATAATTTTAAAAAGGCGGATTGTATTTGAAATTTAAAAAAAAACACAAAAAATAGTATCTTTTCTTTGAAATAAGCGACGTAAACAAGAAACATTAAAAATAAAAAAAGATAAAAAAGTTAATCAAATTAAATTTATATTGAAGAAGCGTGCTTCGAGTGTGTGCTTCAACTTAAAATATTTCACCCTTAAAAATAAAAGTATGTACCCACTAATTAAATAGATATATATTATATAAGTACTTCAACTTTTAACGTTGTAGTAAATAATCACACGTTACTAATCAATCAGATATTACACTAAACTGCAACTTGTGCCACTAAATATCAACATTATGACATCCAAATGATATCCTACAAACATCCATGCCATCGTTTACCCCCTCACGACGTTGATTCTCTATCTATAAGTTCATATATTTTGTGTAAAAACAAATTTCAAATTTTTCTCATAGATTTGCTTCCCAAATCATTGCTGTAGATTTTTGTAAGTGTAGACATCATGTCTCCTGTGTATAGATACGGTATTCTGTGAGGGAGATAGATAGGCCGTTCTCAAATGTCCAGTAAGAGCGTTTAAATTCTAATACAAAACCGTTCGAATTACACTGATCAAAAACATTTGATATGAAATGGCGGCTCCATCAAAAGCTTAAAGTCACATCATAAAATGTTTATAGAAAGCACAAGTGACATTCATAACAAGATAAACTTTGAAAGTCAAACAAGTTGATTAAAACAGTCATGTTTAATTGCGGTCATTGAAGACGTGCAGACGAACATTTTTTTAAAATCTCTAACCCTAACGTTAATGGTCAGAGACTTTTGATAAATACTCTGTGAGAGAGAGAGAGAGAGAGAGAGAGAGAGAGAGAGAGAGAGAGAGAGAGAGAGAGTTATCTGAAGTTGGGACTAAATCACTTGTGGACCGTTATCAGCAGTAAAAACAAAAGGCAATACTGGTCAATTACACGCGTCTATAATGTCAATATTTACACATATACATGTATTTGTATAGGCAGCACTTATATATCAATCTGTTTAATGTCCGCTAAAACTAAAGGGAAATTAGCAATTTTCCGGAATAAAATCAAATTCAAAGATATATAGAAAATTGTTAGTATTGTAAGTTTATTATTTTCTTAAAATAATGCATTTTTTTTTTAATTTTAGGAATAAAAATACGACAGAAAAAGATGCAAAACTATCTTAGAATTTATAAATATATGATTCTAATAATGAAATTGATAAATTCAAGAAAAAAGTAATGTTAATATTTTGAAATTGCAAAATTCAATGTTACTTTTGATCATAAACTCATCATTTTACTTTTCATACATCTGAAAAAAAAAACACATTTTGTTGTGTGTAATTCAGGAAAATGTTCTCAAGAAATTGATTTTAATTTTTTTAAATATGTTTTAAAAGTTTTTTAAAGGGATCTTTTACCTAGCAGTCAATTCTGTATGCTGACAGAACATGTACTTAGTAGCACAATTTTCAGCTCTCTAAATTTTTGAAATATGTTAAAAACTAAAGTTTGTAAAGCAAAGCAAATGCAAAGCATTCCTTAGCTGGATTTTTATTCATATCATTTGGAATTTTAAATTCATTAAATTCGACTGTTTGGCTTATGTCTTTTTTTTTATATCTATTAACTTTTTTCTGTCCGTAGTGTCACTGATTAGGAATGACTTTCCGAAATGTGTACATATGGCACATAAAAATTAAACAGGTATATTTGTTAGATATTTATACTTTTCTTTGTTTTTAACGAGTTAATATAACATATTTTCTAGATTTCAAATTTTGCATTGAACCAGAAAACCAGGTATTTGTCTGCTTTTGGCCGCTGAAGGAAAGATATGAATGGCAGTATGTATGAATGTACTGACAGATGTTACTGGGCATACATTCCCGGCCAGGTCACGTGTACATCCCAAAAGAAAACACGGGTCATTTTACATGCAAATAGCCCCAGAAGAGCTCTACTATCATCACTTTGTGTTTTCCTTCTGTCAGAGAAGAAATCGTTATTTCTGTTTCTGAACGGACCTACATTCTTCCTCAGAAGGCACTCGTCCATCATACTACACAACCATATGGCAACCCGTGTTTTTACTTCACATGATGTAGATATTACTGAAGTGATGAATATGTACATAAATGGGGTTCTTTTTTTATATTGTGTGTTAATTTGTTAATTCTTTTTTTAAATAGGATATCAATCTGAAAAATTTTAAGTCTAGATGCTGCAGCTTAGGTATTTTAAATTTCTATAAAGAAATACTTAAACTGGTCTAAATTCAGTCAAAAGACATATTTTGCTTATGACAAAACATATATTCCTTTTTAAACCCGAAACATTTCTTAGTAGTGTTTTGTTGCTTCATGACAAGGGGTCGGTAAAGTTTAGCGGTGTTTTGTTATTATTATTATTATTATTATTAAGAAAGAAGTCAGTTTGGTCCATTTTAGTGTCACACTGGGGCTTTTTTCTTTCCTTTTAGGTGGATAGCAATACCATTCCATTACAGTTTATATTTGTTCAATTCAGTATGCATAAGAGATCTTTTTGTTTAAATTTTGAAATATAACAAAATTAATATCCTGTATGCACTTAGTGTAATTACCGCAAATTCCCCTTGATGAGAAAAAAAATTATGAAAGATATATCTAATTTTTTTTACTAAAACATTTATGCTTATTGCTGAATTATATTTAGTAAATAAATAAATAAATTAATTAATTAATTAATTAAATAATGATTATTATTCATTTTGTTTTTAATTTCAGCTGCATAAATCGACAAATTTATAGCAAAAAATCTCGACTGTGGACGCTCAGACATTTGGCCATGTGGAACATATGGCATCAAGCGTGTTATTTAATAAGGTATAGTTATTCTACAAATTTTACAACCAAAAGATTTATATGTGTATATTCCGTAATAAATTAACTAATTAAACACAAATTACCATCGAAAACAACCAATAAAATGTTGATAAACCGTGAGTAAATAAAATGTATAATACCAGTAAAAAATAAGGGAATGGTAAATGAAATATTCTTTTTATGTTTTATGTTAGAAGCCACAAACTATATTGATGTGTTTGCTCACACTGAACATAAAAGCTTTTAAAACAAGTCTGGTATACAGAAACATTTCAACGTAAATACAAACACACCATACTGTTTTATTTCATACGCTGCTTAATAAACCGCCTGCTGCTTCGATCTGTTTCCTTTCTGTACCGTTTTCTATTTAGCTATTACCAATAGTCTTTGTAGTGTGCTCACAACAGGACAGAATATGGTTCCTGTGTAAAGTTTATGCCAAGGAATTTGCCCGCTGTTTCGGAAATGAAGGGGTTGTAATAAGCTGTAATAGTTTGTTGTGTTTCCAAATAATCACCCTATCACTTGCCACATGGTGTATTTTTATGTTTTAATAAGTTACCAAAACTTCTTATTACTTTGTAGAAGCCAGCATCTTACAATGTTACTGACGTATATGGAAATCAAATGGTTATAGTTGCACTAAAAACGAAAGCATGGTTTTAATCGCAAAATCTTTCGAATACACATTACATGTATTTTTATAAATAAAAACAATAAACTATGATAAAAATTACTGAATTAGAAATCAAGGAAAGCCCGTGGTTAAAATCATGCTACAGTGTTAGTATTTTTTAATTCGTTGCCTCCGAATTTGTTTTTTTTTTTAATTTAAAATGAACACGCATGCAAATATATCGGTAAATTGAATGTATAGTAATTTTTAAAATATGTTTGTCCTATCAGATCTCTAGTTAGAAAATAAGATAAGCAAGGACAGATATTGTCTCTGTTACAAGTTTTCGTCGGGATTCACAAATATATTCAGTAATCTTAATTAAATTCTAAATTCTATCATATCATCTACGCGCATTTATTTATTTATCTATTTATTCATTTATTTTTTATTTTTATGCATTTATTTATTTACTAAAGTTCGATCATGGATACACCATTTCTAAAATTTGTAAGTGTACGAATTTGTAGTGCCCGTACAATATCTGATACTGTAAAATCAGTAATTTTATATGAACTTGGTTGTTTCCATAGTTTGATTTTAAAACAAAAATGTTTCGTCTTTCGTTTTTATTATATGCATTATATTATGGTACAACAGTATGTTTTCGTTATAACATATCAACACATTAAATGTGCCTCTAGTATCGCATGGACACTGAAAAAATAATAATTTCACTGTTTTATAAGACAATTTATATTCAAATGTTTCTCATTTCCGGTTTTATTGGAAATGTTCATCTAATCATTTATGTGAATAAGGTATTGTTCTATTATAAACAGCTCAAACAGAACCTTAGTTTTAACCTCACAAGTTAGGTATAGCATTCATTGCTCTCTGTATCATCAGAGAAAGAAGAACATATATTTTATAGAATAATTTTGAGTAACATTCTTGTACGTACTTAAAGTCAGGGGGAGTCTGTTTGATTGGTGTATATGACAAGTTATAAAATATAACATCTTTACACGGATTATATTATGGTATGCACAATAACGTGTGAATAACCTTTCAATGTTTGCTCTATATGTAGGCTTCAAACAAAAAATATTAATATTTCCAATATTAGACAAGAGTGTGTATAAATGATGTTAATATTTTCAGTTTAGAAGTCATGAACAAGAGCATTAATAAATGATGTTAATATTTTCAGTCTAGAAGTCATGAACAAGGCCATTTATGAATGATGTTAATATTTTCAGTCTAGAAGTCATGAGCAAGAACATTAATAAATGATGTTAATATTTTCAGTTTAGAAGTCACGAACAAGAGCATTAATAAATGGTGTTAATATTTTCAGTTTAGAAGTCATGAACAAGGCCATTTATGAATGATGTTAATATTTTCAGTATAGAAGTCATGAGCAAGAACATTAATAAATGATGTTAAAATTTTCAGTCTAGAAGTCACGAACAAGAGCATTAATAAATGCTGTTAATATTTTCAGTCTAGAAGTCACGAACAAGGCATTAATAAATGATGTTAATATTTTCAATCTAGAAGTTATGAACAAGGCCATTTATGAATGATGTTAATATTTTCAGTCTAGAAGTCAAGAACAAGAGCATTAATAAATGCTGTTAATATTTTCAGTCTAGAAGTCAAAAACAAGAGCATTAATAAATGATGTTAATATTTTCAGTCTAGAAGTCACGAACAAGAGCATTAATAAATGATGTTAATATTTTCAGTCTAGAAGTCATGAACAAGAGCGTTTATGAATATGTTAATTTTTTCAGTTTAGAAGTCATGAGCTGCATTATTGAAGCAGATATCAATGATATAAGAACATTCACTAAGGTATTTAAATTAAAAATAAATACATATAAATGTATCTGAAAAACCAGTATCTGACTATAATCAAGAAAACAAAGATAAAAAAAGATAGAAAACAAGATACAAGACAAAACTTACACATATAGTGAGCAAGTATAAAACAGACTAAATTAAAACCAATGAATTAAAATTATATCAATTATGTCAATATGTGAATACTTTGATGAATAAAAACTACCCTAATTTAAAATTATACTTTTTTACTATTCTTTAGCTTTTTTGGAATTGTTCATTTAGAAAGTCATTGCATTTTCAAACGAGTCACTCATATATCAAGCCAAAATCATGTACCTACCTTCTTATATAACAGTTGTAGCAATTGATTTCATTACATGAATGTTTTAATGAGTTCAACATAATAAAGGATATAGACTAACTTTTCGCGATGTGGTTGGCACGGTATGATCGTTAAACGTAAACAAGTCGAAGCATTTCGTCACCAAGCCATAGAATTTTGAATGGAATCTTTGTAAATCTTGTCAACATATGATAAAGGAATGATTTTCCTTCCTACAGTACTTAACAAAATATTACAATGATCCTATTAAGTAATATTTTAGAATCAAAACAAATAAAATTCTGTAAATTCTATTGATAATCCAAGAAGGCAAAATGTGGAATTAACCTTTCAAATATTCTGTCAGTTGACTTTGTATAGTGGAATAAATGGTATGCTATAAGCACATCGATGGACATCATTACAATGCCCAAGTCCTTCTAAATATTCCGTCAGTTGACTTTGTATAATAGAATAAATGTAAAATGAAAACCTTATTTTGCTTTGAGAATCAGACATCATACCGCTAACACACGATGTTACTTTTTAACTTTCGATAGCTTTTGCAATTTCGAGTCAGGCACTGTTTCCGTTTACGTACAATGTTACTTTTTTCATTTTTTTGAAAGAATTGATATTGTGTACTTTTTATGTAACGATTTTTGTTTATGATTAATGAATTGACAAAACATGTTAGGTAGTTAATGATTAAATATTAATATTTTAAATTGTTGTAAAGTTTGGCTTTTTCTACATTTTCTTCATTTTTACTTATGAATTTTTAGAAGTTATTCTGTTCTTCAAGCGGATATTTTGTATTTAATTACAGGTTTGGAAATAATGAAATAAAATTACTTGATAATTTTTTTTTATTTTAATCAGAATATTTTAAATAATTTGTTCTGGTCTGTTTATGATTTGTTATGACCAAGATTACACATAAAACAGTCGCCTCATATACAATGGAATTAAAGATCAGTTAAAAAAAAACGGGAATCAGCAATTACCAATATGTTTACAATGACATCCGGTATTAAAACTAAAAATTGTTTATTTATTTATTTATTTATTTATTTTTCATTATAAATACTTCAATCAAGTTAAATTAACAAAAACATAATATAACTGCTTGTATTTTACATGTTCAAAAACAACAAAAAATAAAGAAGCGATACAAAAAATCAAGTTTATATACATTGTATCTCCAGTAAGAAAAACTTAAAATAATAATATATACAGAAAAACAAACAGAGAAGATTCCTTCTATTCCACAATGATCTCCAGCAATGTAAGTTGTAGTAGATGTTTATCTGCCAAGGATAATGTTTAGCTGTGGGGTTCTAAATAAATACTGACATTTGTAGTGACTGTATGGGCTCATGAAGTATTACACACATAAATCAGAGGGAGACGTTTTACTTGTTTGTAGATGTACATTACGGAACAGTATACACGATTAGCTAGAAACAAAAAATACCGAAAAGAGATCATTCAGTCTACAACTAAAATAAAAAATTAGAAATAATAAAAAACGAAACGAAACCAGAAGCCACTACTGATCGACTTCTAATAAGCAGAGATCGCTGTCTACAACTAAAATATAAATCTAAAATAATAAATGAAAATATACTTAAGCTTTTCATTAGTTAGTTTTTTTTTTTGTCTTCCTGTGTTTTTAATGTAATTTTGAATTCTAAATCATCGATAGATAGCTTTAATTAAATTTAGGAAGTTTAGCGACAACTTATTGATGATTGTTTAGCGATGTTGTTTGTTAAATTTTAGAATATTTAGTCTTGGATGAAATTTCGATTCTTTATCAACTTTGTTTAAATTTTTAGAGTCCTTTTTTCCATTTTTTTTTAGATAAGATTACCCCTTTTTATCTGTAGTTAATGGTACAATTTAGATCTTAGCATTATAACAAGTAAGAGTTATAAATGGCGGTTTTGTTGAATATATGGAAGTATTACTTACAGAAATTCAAAGATTGGTATATGACAAACTTTTAATTTTTTATATTTCAGATTATAACTCTACTTTACCTATTGATAACTACGACACGAATTTCACAAGAAGTTTAGCAGACGACAAAATGTTACACCAAACGGCATCAGCACCAACGTCAAGCTTGAGTTTGGTCACCATGAATAAGGAGTATAGGATACAATTCCTACCAGAATCCCATTTTGATTCCCATTTACACAAACAGAAGATCTTCCCATTGTTTGATGGCACATCACAAACATAAATTATATAATTGTTCGGCATATCTCTACAAAACTATTTTTCTTTGCATTCCTAAGTTGAAGTCAGCACTAACAATTGTTTCTTCTCAGATCATAATTATGAGGATTTATGTGTTTTCGTGAACTACATGAATTGAGAATGATTCTGAGTAAACATGTTCTATAAAACAGATCATAGAGAAAAAACTAGAAATATTAAAAGTCGCAGATAGAGTATGCGAAAAACATTATGTCACAACTACACGACATGTGTAGAGAATACTGCACTTGTACTTGGCAACGGCTGCAACCAAAACATGATACAACTAAAGTTTTTTTAGTAAGACAAACACGTATCAAATACGTATAAAGACAACTGAATATTAAACTCCCGACTTTGGGCAGGTATTTGATTAAATGTTCATTGTTCATCCCCCCCCCCCCACACACACACACATTTTATAAGACACATAATAAGCAGATTCAGACAAGGGATTCAATCAATGATTCACGACTCTGGACAAGCATCGAACATACTTTTGTATCGCATTTACCGTCTAAATAAATTTTTAAATGCAGTGATGATGCAAAGGATTTAAAAGTAAGATATGCTACATCACTATTGAAGTCATTTCTTATTTGATTCTCACATGTGGCTTTTTACAACCATTCTAAATGACTCATCGACAGTTAGGACAGCCTTCAACCTTTTGACATTCAAAGAAGGTAAACATCATTTGACCGAACCACACACGACCAGCTGACTGACTAGCGTCCCCATCAAATATCAAATTTTACCACAAAACAATCAGGGTCAATATTTTGACATATACTTATAATATACATGAGATCACGTGATATTCTCACATCTTGAAAAGCTTAAAATTGTACAAATGATAAAATATTATTTAGTAATCGAATACTCAAGATGTTCGTTTGGGATAAAAAGTAAATCGTTTTAATCCGTTTTAACGTTCTGTAAAACAATTGAACCCTAAACGAGTACCATGAGTACATGAAACGGAATTTTATGATTTCTAGCCTCAAGACAACATGTATAAACTTCACTTTCATAATATTGAAATCAACATCTGTATGCTACACTTCGATAGATGTAAACCAAGCGGAAGTTTGTCGCCATTATTGAGAACTTTCACCATATTGCAAGGACTAAAATCCAGACAGGAAAGGGATCAGAATGGTGCCGTAGTGGCTCGCATATGTCAACCATCAGCTTCACGTTTCATACAAGTATCTGAAGCACTGACCCGGATTATGTGTGGTAGTTGCTGTTACAAGGATATAACGATCTTTAACATGTCTATAAGTCATTCTATGATTTAGAGATCTTTATCAGAGATGCTCGGGCTACATAATAAAACGTTTAGAAGAAACAATAAAAACGCGGAACTGTCAAAATAAATCTACTCAAAATTTTATTTACTTTTTTGTTTTAACGGCATAAAATAATTTTTGTTTTCTAATACTGTAAATACAGATTTTATAAATATTCAAAAGAGAATTTTTTTAAGAAAAATTTAATGGAAAGTTTTTATCATCTCGAAAATGGTTTTACTTATGCAATTGTCATTTGCAAAATTTTGAATTTTTCCAAAGGAATATTCAAAATTTTGCACATGACAATTTTGTCATGTGCAAAATTTTTCTTTTTGTAAAAATTTAAATTGCACATGACACATTATTTTAAGAAATATTTACATTTAAAACTTCAAAATCTATTGATCTTGCCCTTAATAAGAAAGACATAATGTACTGACAAAAGGCTTAAGAAAAAAAATTAAAATATTAAACAATCAATAATGTTTTAAAAATTAAATTTAAAAAAAACCATGCGGCATCATAATCAGAAAACAACAAAGACAAACACAACAGGAGAAACCTCCTTAGTTTGGACATGCTTTTGATATATTATAAAAATTTAA
Organism: Tegillarca granosa; assembly: GCA_029721355.1. Taxonomy (NCBI): domain Eukaryota; kingdom Metazoa; phylum Mollusca; class Bivalvia; order Arcoida; family Arcidae; genus Tegillarca; species Tegillarca granosa. Next base: position 33,798,285 of record CM056606.1, on the reverse strand, counting down.
TCCAGTCGTGTGGTTCGAGAATTTATTAAATGTACTTGTGCCCATTAAAAATTGTATAATTGTATAATGGATGATTATTTACCGTAGGTAATGTGTTATATATATTGTTAATTTTATTCCGAAATGGAGAGAGAAACGGAGAGAGAGAGAGAGAGTTCGAGAGAGAGTTCTAAGAGTTTATTTTACTTTTTACTAAACATTAACAACTTTATTGAAAAAAATATTTTAAAAATATTTAGATATTTAAATCACTGAAATCAAGGCTAACTAAAACAATTAAAACAACATAATTTATTTACTAAAGAAAACAATGTGATAATAAGTAAACCTTTATTTTACATTGAAGCCATATATAATTAAACATCGTCATTTAAGAGATGAACTGACGATTATTAGTATGTACATGCACTGCATGCCTGCCCCATTCTCGATCATGCATTAGTTATAAATTAGGCATATAATTTCCATTCATCAATCTGCCATCTTTACTTGATCTGTTCATACACATTGACTTATATTATATATGTTATAGAGTTATAATTAATATAAAGCGAATATAATATCTGTTTTGTTGAAAAGTTACCCCTCAATAAAATTATTTTATACATTGCACTGTGAAGTGATTTGTAGAATTTTTCGAACGTAACAGAGAATTGGTTTTGGTATATTTGTTCCATATTCGTGAACACTACACACTGGCTCATATTAAGAATTATTTCGAAACCTAGGTATTTATTTTCTGTGCCATTTCATAATTTCCAAAACAAATGTAACCCTCGATTGAATAATATGTTCATGTTAATTTCACCATATATAAATATAATTTATTTATTTATTTATTTATTTATTGCAAAATTGCTGGTTGTTGCTCCAAAATATTATTGAAATACATCAGCCACTTTTTGGAAACTTTCGATGAAAAAATTTAAAACTTTAAAACCTTTATCTAATCATTTTGAGTAACTGGTGCCATTGGAAATCGGGGAGATATTTGTCTGTCGTAAAATATCGCGATAATCACGTTTTGTACGAGAGGATAACGTGAGTTATTATAGCCATTATAGACTGGAATCATCTACTAAAATTATGTATAGGACATGAAATGATAAGATGAAGGTTTAACTAATATTTATCTGAAATATGTTAGCCATATACCACCACTAATGATCCAAATAACAGATGATAGATCTCTCTCTCTCTCTCTCTCTCTCAGCGACTTTTCATTTCCCCATACAATAGACAATTTTAAACACAAGTATAATATGGAAAGAAGGATTTTTTAAATTTGAAACAAAGATTTTATTTGAATACCTTTTTACAATTATTATTGCTTTTTTCATCGGTTACAGGTGATTATTCTGAAAGCAAAATGCAATTCCTTCCGATAAATTATATGAAACATTTAACGATTTCGCGCGCAAGATCTCGGTGAAAATTACTCTCGTATCATCACGATCATCTCACAAATTAGTCCAGATAGACTGTTCGCATTTAAGCAGCATACCAACAAGTAAAAAGTAAATAATTTTACTAATTTTAAACCTTTGAACTCTCCTATCATTAGAGATAAAATATATATTGCTAATGACATAACGTATCATCCGTCAATGATTACCCATGATAAGGATCTGGGTTTTGTATAATGAATTTTGAAACGATTATGCAATGATAAACAACGTTTAAACAGCTTTAACTTTCATCGAGGAGAACAATGGGCCTATTAACACTTCATGAATCAAGGCCATATCAGCGTCAAAAACGGTAAAAAGTGCAGGTTTATCTACAGGGCATACATATGTGATAATGATGGCGTTTGGATTCACGTTATCGCTTAGTTTTGTCTGGACAATAAAGTTTAATGACAAAGAGGCTGCCTCGATTTATCTTTGTATAAAACAATTCCAGCCTAATTAAAGAGAAGTTTTATCGCTGACCGAGGCTAATGAAATAAAATGTAAATAGCTGATAAACGATGCTATAAGTATAATCTATGTATCCATTTTAATAGCCTTGGAGTTTACATCATATATGAACTTAATCTGAATAAAAATACCAAAAGTAACGGAAGAAAAATAACATGCTGTACGAATTCTTATTTTATAAAATGTTGATATAGATTCTTATAATAAAATATGTTGTCAATGTGTCCAATCCCTAGGCAAAATCGAGAGGTTTTGATGTTATGTTTGATGAAATTGTCAAGTAAAAATTTGGGACTTCATTCTACCCTTTGACTATAAATAAATAAATAAATAAATAAATAAATAAATAAAGGACATTTTGATATACCGTGATAAAGTGTAAATATAAATTTAAGATCTTAGATCTTGTTTCAAAATTATTATTTTTATTGGAATAATTCACAGGTATCTTAATATGACCAATGAATTTATTAAGAAGTATATTTAATATATTTCAGCATTCTTAATTAAAGTTAATATATTGACAATTTTCCGATTTCGTGAAAGGTTAGGTTTTTATAATGCCCATTGTCGACGAAATGTAGTTTTTGTCAGTATTTCACTTACGGAAAAGATAATTTGTCCAGTAAACTATTTACGAGGAGGAACGAATTAATACATATATATAATATTAATTCTGTGCCATAATATAGAATTAATTAGTAGTTGTGAGCAGACTCGGTCGGGTCATGTATTTGGAAAATAAAAGCACTGTATATAATAAAGGTCTTATTTTATTGCGTAGTAATTTGAAATTTGAATTTGTGTTTTAGAACGTAATTCGCCATCACACCACATCATCAATACTTCTGCGACATGTTTTTAAAAGAAGTTTTCATCGAATAATGTCGTTTTAAAGGAAAATGTCAAATAACGCGATTTCATATTTATTGAAAATAATTGTTAGTACCAAATGTTAAAACCACATTTTATCAATATGACAATAATTTTGTTGACTAATAAATAATGGTGTTATGATGTCGTTAAAATTAAGATGTTAAATCAGATTTTAAGCCAAATTTTATTTCTTTCTTTTTATTGCTGAAAGTGAAATTGAGATCAAACTTTATACTTTACAGAATGAATAATGTCAAAATTTTGGTTTTGAATCAATTCTTGGATTTCTTAACATTCAAAGATTAATGCAAATGCTGAAATTCTGATTGAAATTTTTAAAGCAATACAAATGAAGAAATTTTAGTATTTTTCTTTATTCGAGGGGTTTCAGAAAAAATAAGTGAAAAAATTGTTTTTTTTTTATTTTTGAGGTTTTTCCAGATAAACATTAAATGCAAAAAATCAAAACCATAAGTTTTATTTAAATTTTCGTTTTTCACGAATGTTCCAAAATCCTTATGCATGTAAATACCTGTACTAAAGCAAACAAACCTCTGATGGAGTTTTGAATCTTCCCGAAATGAATTATAGCGAACGAAGAAGTCTGGCGAAGATAAGTTCCTCCGCCATCTTGTAATAAATCAAGGTTCGTCAAGATATACACGGACATGTATAGCACATTTACTCAGCAAATTTATAGTTTGTAAAATAATTAATGTGGTTCTACAAAGATTATTTTTATCTTTCAAACTGTGTAGTAAATTCAGCCAATTTAACAATAGATTACCACGTAGATAGAGAATATCCATTGAAACTCGACACAAAAAAAATTATAATACATGTTTATTTTTGAAAAAGCTGATTGTTTAAAAAATTTAAAAACAGATCATTAAAAAATGCATTTCCGTTTCAACTTTGTTAAGATCACAAAATTTTCATCGAAGAAACTTGCGGTCTAGCATATCAACCCGTTTCTATGGTCAAAGGCAGCGTTCCATTACAGAACATCGACATTATTAGTCATTGTTGTCGTGACATTTTTTGGACACGTATGTTTAAGTTGTAACATTTTTATACTAGCTGTATTTTTGCAATATAATTCCCCTTTCTCTATAATTACTACCGTTAAATCTTTTTTATCCCATTCTTTTTGCTATATTAAGGACAGTTTGTATTGTTATAAGACGTTTATGATAAATCCTCCAGAGAACATATAAAATGCTCACACAAAGCCGGAGGTTTGTGTTCAGAGTTTCTTTATTATGTTGTTTTTTCAGTGTTTTTGTTTATTTCGTGTACTTGATTGCATCTGATTATTGTCAAGTACATAATTTTTCGAGTGGTAATTTTGAAGCAAGCAAATGAATACCATTTAGTTTTATATACGTATATATATAACAAAAATACCTGTTAAATTTGGATGTGCCATATGTGCACATTTCGGAAAATCATTCCTCGTCATTATTTCTGGTTGTTTTCAAGTACATATTACTTAGCTGTTTTCCAAATTAAGTTGTTAGGTGAGTTTAAATATATATTACGTACAATATATACGTTGACTATACTTTAGAATTCAAAATATCAATTAAACGGTATCCATATAAAATCCAGATCATCAACAATAGCAAAAACGAATGATTAAAAATGAATCATGTTTCTAAATATATGCTTAGTTTTAAATACTCTAAATCCTGCAATGAGATAGAGAAAGCCTGCTGCAGAATTATACACGATTGAAAAGTAAAAAAGAGTTCGGTTTAAAAGAGAAAAAATAATACGAAACCACATTCCAGCTTTCTTCATTATGCCTTTTATAATATCTTCTAGAATCCATTTTTTAGTTATAATATAAGTATTTCAAGTTAGCATACAATTTAAGAATACAACAATATTAATTTTTCAATGGTTAAAGTAAGTATTCTACAACATTTTTACATTATAATAAATAAACAAATAAATAAATAGATAAATAAATACATAAATATTTTTATCATATTGGATTTGAGACAGTGGCAATTTTTTTTTGTCAGAACACAATAGATAAAGTGCCAATAAGTAAAGTTTTCCGAATATCCTTCACATCTAGTTCTTAGACATATAAATAGTAAAAATGTTTCATCTTAACCTATCATTTGATAAATTTAAATAACCTAAAATCAAAGGGAATCACGCTTAAACTATAACTTGACGAATTTTCACGAAATTCGTAATTCACCACAAATGCCACATTGCAAGCCAATTCTTGCCTCCAAGGTATGTAAACATAAAATATTTTTGATGTTTACTTCAAAAGGCTAAACGTATAAATAAACGAAAAGGTCACAAAAATGCAATTGGCCTTTGAATTCAATGAAGCTACAAATAAAATTGCTTAAAAACTTTTAAGTTATTGTCCGGAAACCAATCCGTCTACAGACAGTTGGTTATACGGATTGACAGATAGACGAAGAGAGTGGGTTTATGATATACGGATTGACAGATAGACGAAGAGAGTGGGGTTATCCAGACTAAAAATAAGATGTTAATCAATGTTATTTTTGCCTATCCAAGAGTTTTAAAACCCAAGTCTCATTATGTTGTGTGTTGTCATTATTCTGTTGTCGTTTGTTTTTGGATGCTTTGGTATTTACCAAGGAATTGTTGAGATACACTCTGTTTAAACAAATTACAAATATATATCGGCATATATTTCTGTCTTCACTACACTACTGTATCTCCAACATCAATTAATATCACTCAATATACAAAATAAAATTATACAAATTTACAAGTAACACATGTTCATTCTAAAAATCTATGAATGAAATGTTTTAAAGGTTGAAAACCTGAAACTTAAACCATGCAGTTGTTGTGATTTTACGGTTCGTATACTTGTCTAAGTAAATAAACCCACTAAAAACTCATCTATAAGTTGCGGAAGCTGGGTAAAAATAACACAACATAGTCTAGTTAATAAACACCACACGATGAGTGAAAAATGAGAAGGATAATGTGGAAAACACTTAAACAAATCCGTTATAAGTCCCCCTGTATCTCAGGCTGAGCTATATAGCTTAGAAATAATTCAATTTGATGTGTATTAATTATTTATCACTAACCTTAATTAAATGATTTGTTCCCTGTAATTGTTTTATAGACACCCTTTGACCGTAACAACTATTGTAATATTTAAGAATGACTTTGACATTTTAATTAAAACCAGGAGACGGAAAGTGACGACAAGTATGGGAAAGATCTGTATGGTTTACTGTATAACAAATCATTCACATTTGTTGTGAGATGGTTAGAACTTTATCCGAGTAAGAATGGGATTATTACTTTGGTATTTCCATTTTATTTATTTCTAATAGAAGAGAAAAACGATGAAGAATATGTACTTGTCAACTATTATTTAACTCATTTTCAATTATGTTACTCTAGTAACGTTTTGTTTTGGCTCACTTTTATTTTTAAATGTGCATATAAAGATGGTACCACAAAAGCTATATGTCAATAATTAAGAATTTTTCAATTAGTGGTCTATCTTTCAATTGGTTTAACAATTGGTGCTATATCTATGTGAATTGCTTTGGCAATCGATGGTCTATTTGTATGCATTGCCTTGACAATTGGTTGTGTATTTATATAAATTACTTTGACAATTGGTGGTCTAAATGTATGCATCGCTTTGACAATCGGTGGTGTATCTATATATTGTTAGCCAATATACATATACATGTACGTGCATTGCTTTGGCATTCGGTATTGTATCTATATACATTGCTTTTACAATCGAAGGTCAATCTGTATGCATTACTTTGACAATCGTAAGCCAATCTATGTGTATTGCTTTGGTAATCGTTTGTGTATAAATATGCATTGCTTTGACAATCGGTTGCCAATATATGTATATGGTTTTACAGTTGATGACCGATATTGTGTATTATTTTAATCACATGTGATCTATGTATGTGCATTGGTTTTATCTTACTTGCTTCATTTGTTTGCTGTTTCTCTATTAAACTTGTATATTTGTACAAATGAAACACTTGCATAAATAATAAATAAATAATAAATAAATAAATAAATAAATAAATAAATAAATAAATAATAAAATAGATATATAAATAAATAAATGCAATAAGCAAATCGCATGAAAATGTAAGCCTGTGACTGACTTGATTAATATTAATTGTCATTGTTTGGGGAACAAAAACAATTTAGTTTCAATCTGAGGATGTATAAACATACTGCTGATCACTCTACATTAATTCTGTCCTAAATTCAATGTTATTATGTTCTGTAAACTTGGATACGACCTCCGCAAGGACACAGAGGGAATAAAGAAAGGTAGATCTTTTAATATTTTAAAATTCTATCACGCTAAAGAAAATGTGGAGAAACTCTCAATTTTGACCATTTTTCCTCATTGTATATGGCAATTGGTCCAATGGCTTTAGTTATAACTTCACTCATGTTTTACTTTTTGATTTGTGAAATAATTTAGTCACACTTAGATGTATTTAGATATGGTTTGTTTGGTGAATTGTACCACATTAATGAAACCCCTATAAAAAAACAAACCAACAGCATAATTAACTGAAGTATCTGATTATATAACTGAAACTATGACGTAAAATTAGCATGAAAATTTTAGAAAAACCAGACATATTTTAGAGATAAACAGTAAGTATTTAGAGATAAGTCTGTATAGAGACGACCAAGTCCGAGTCAAGACACCAGCCTGTCTCATTACTAATGGGAACTTCACTAGTTTTAAGGTTTGTTTGAAGGATTCCAGATACCCATAACGACATCATAATGGTTTACGTACATCAGCAGCCACTTTACGGTAAAAGAGGAAACGATGGATTCTTGGTTCTTTTTTGTAAAGTTTGTGGTTTTAAAACAAGGTTTTGACATTTATAATATACTAAGATAGTCAAATTATTGATGTTATAAAACTGATAATATCCTGATATTTCATTCATAAATCTAAATGCTTTGTGTACCCTTGTTCAAAACTTGATAGTTGAAGCTTACCAGAGAATATATTAAATTTTTTATTGCCTGGCTTTTATAACAGTTCTTTGTTGTAACAGTTTAATAATAATAATAATAATAATAATGATAATAATAATATAATCATAATAAATTATTCCATCCTTTCCTCGATGATGTTAAGCCTCCTTTTCCAAGTTTGTTATGGGTTGGACCATGCTATTTATTTATCTTAGTCAGCATTGTATTTTTTGTGGATAGGATTGATCGTTTGTGATATTTATCAACGATTTTTGTTTTGAGAGTCATTAAGTTCGGAGTGCGGGAAGTTTTTTAAGTGCAGACACGTCTCCGGTTTCGAAATTAAACTGATAGAATATTATGTTAGGGTCAAGGGTTTGTTGACTCCGACGCGAGACAAATAATAAATAAATGTCCCATCTATTGAAATTAATTAAATTTGCCTCCTGAAATTAAAAAAATATGTATTGGGTTGATGACAGATTTGAAATTAATTTCGTCTTTATATCATCGCCGTTGTCACAGTTCAAGGTCAAAAGGGTACATTTCCGTTACACCTACCTTGTTTATATTGCAATTGTTTAATGGAGTCTAAATTAAAAAGGTATTGTTGTAAGTTCGGGTTATATTTGTCGGATAAGAAACTGAATGTTTAAAAAACTTTTTTTTTTAATTTTTTTTAAACAACATTATTGGAATTATATATGATATATTGTATTTTGTTTGGTAAAATTAGCTATAATAACTTTGGGTATTTTGTAAAGTAAGTGTAATATTTGTACTTAATCATTAGAACTACTTTGTTTAACATTAGGCGAAATAGTTTTGCGTAAATAGGGATCACCTAGTAAAATAAGGTGTAACCATTTTGGGATTTAGGGGTTATAGTGTTTAATAATGGATAATTATTATCCATTTTGGGATTTAGGGGTTATAGTGTTTAATAATGGATAATTATTATCCATTTTGGGATTTAGGGGTTATAGTGTTTAATAATGGATAATTATTATCCATTTTGGGATTTAGGGGTTATAGTGTTTAATAATGGATAATTATTATCCATTTTGGGATTTAGGGGTTATAGTGTTTAATAATGGATAATAATTATGAGTATTTAAAGATATCTTGGTGTAAGATAAGGTATGACAACCGCAAAAATTGAGGACCACCGTTAGTGTAAAATAAAGTATAAGAATTTCTCCCATTTAAGAACTATTGATTCAGAATAAAGTAATGGCATGGCTTTGCAAACGTAACTGACATACTTGTTCCAGTGTCTGGTTTTTTTTTTTACATTGTGTCTTGTTTTTTCTTATTTCGTTCTCTTGTTGTTTCACATCACGGCTTTTGACAAGAACGATAACTCATTTTTCCAGTTCGAGAATATCCTTAATTTTTTTGTTTTACAAGTGCTTAGATTGACTTCAAAACGGTTAATTAACAAATTCTTAATTTATCTAAAGTGATAAATCTGATAGATAAACACAATGAAGTCCAGACTTTCTTCGGGTGTTTTTGGTATCAGAAATAGGTCAAGGTACTAAATTCTGTTGAGTCTATCATATTTTGTTGCGTTTATTTATTTATTTATTTATTTATTTATTAATTTATTTATTTATTTATTTATTCATGATTATTATTATTATTGGGTATTTTGATTTTTTAAATTTCGGAATTTTAGCAAATTACTATTATTTTATGTAAACCTTTGAGGATTCAGAAAAAATGAATATATTTGCGTCAATGATTTATTGTAAGAAGTTTTAACAGATATCTACAGATTTTTACTCATCATAAATGATAGTATAGCACATGGTACGAATTTAACCATGCACTGTTCAGCAAATATACAACGTGTTCTGAAAAAAATGACGAAAATTCCTAATACTTTTTTTCAAAAACAAGAATGAATATTTTTTGGTTTGACTTTAAAACCGTTGAATATTCTCATCAACTTTTAAAATTAACAGTAAATAACTTCTTCTTTCAAAAGACATCAAGATGAATTTTTTTACAATACTTTAGACCTCCCGACAGATGAACGTACACAATTAATGTTTCTTCTACAGTGTGTTTACCCACTCCGAGTTAATTCATCTACAGTTTCCGCTTAATTTACACTGAAGGGACATACTATACGACCCAGTCGTGACGAAATCCGCAGGAGATTTTCTCAAATTTCACTAAATTTCTCATATTTTGACATATAGCTACATCTGTATTTGTAATTGTACGTAAATTCCCATAGCCAATCTTATGCAATATTATAAATATTTGTCTCCAGACTTAGCTTCCGAAATCAAGGTCATCTATTTCTTAAAAATGGCCTAGAATCATTTATTTATTTATTTATTTATTTATTTATTTATTTATTTATTTATTTATTTATTTATTTATTTATTTTATTTTATTTTATTTATTTATTTATTTATTTATTTATTTATTTATTTATTTTTATATTTTTATGTATTTACTAGTTTATTTATATATTCAATTATTTAATATTTTTGCATAGAACTGAAATATTTTGAGCCTTTCACTACAATAAATAAATAAATAAACAAATAAATAAATAAATAAATAATTAAATAAATAGGCCATTGGAAAATAATTTAAAAACTAACATAACATAACATAACTGTGATACGCCACTTGTAACACTGTGTATTTCAACATAACTATTAAAATAATTTATAAATACAACAAAATTTATTGCAACTAAACTCAAATAAAATATAAAAATGTCATGATTTTATTTTTTTCAAAATAATAATAATAATAATAAGACTTTTATTCTGTTTATTTATAAATTTAAACGCCTTATTTACAGAACCTACATTTTGTACGATTAGTACTATCATTAACAGTTCAGCTAAGAGGTAACATTTAAAAAGGAATGTAAATTGATTAAAACCATATTTGTTGTTGTAAAATCCATCTGATGACTGAATAAATGCAAACACATTTACTCGAGCACTTGTTTTCTGGTACATGTGGATATAATTTGTGTACTACCAACTAATTTTCTGTGACAGATTTTCCCGCGTTATTAATTAGTTACAACAAATTTTATGAATGAAGTCAATTTATTCCTCTAATTTGATCTTCAGTATATAATGCATATTACGCATTTGGCTCTCTTGTTTTACGGTAAGTTGAAAGCGAACAGTTTCAGCAATGCACTTAAAACAATCCTGCTCATACTGCGCAGTAATAAAAATAATATTTTACATTTAATGACAAAATACTTTTTAAATAATTTTTAAACGATATTTTGCAAAAAATAAATATATAGCACTATTTAGAATTTAAAGTAAAACCTGTTCAGAATGTTACAAAATTTTATGGTTGGATAACTACGTAATGAATAAAGTTTAAATAATATTTTTAGTCTCCAGAAACATAGTATTGGAAGTATATTAAATTTAAATTGTGCAATTTTTATTCTATTAAAAATGTAATTTTATTATTTATTTTCACTAAAAACGACTAGTTGAAAAATATTTAATAATGAAAAAGTAAGAAGAGAATATAGCAATTTTTGTTTTGTACAACTCACTTACAGAAATATCAAAAAAGTATCCAAAAGAGAAAAAAAATTATTAAAAATATTTATTGAAATATTTATATGATTCGAAGTGTGGTAATTTCTTAACAAGCAAGATAGAGATTCCTAAACTCCGATATGATTAAACCCCTGCTCGGATATCATAGAGATTTAATTGAGTTTATCAGAAGTGTACGTATATTTCTATCAACAAACTCCCCAATATAAGCCAGGATAGATGTTCTATCTTAACATGTTGTAAAATAAACAAGGCAATTTTCTCCGTCTCTGGAGGCACGATTACATGCACATAGTCATATATACCTCAACCAGGATAGGCTAATTACATGCATAGAAATTAATGAGCCAATATTTAGATAATAAGAAACATTATATGACAAGTGTTGTATCACATTTCAACACAAAATAAAAATTAAATATTCATTTTATTTATTATAAGTGACAAGTTGTAAACTAAAAAAATAAATGATAGTATTTCATGTGTACATGTGTTTTTTTTATTATTACAATTTTTATTTTTAAATTTTTGTTCAATAAAATATTAAAAGCTGTGTACAACACAAATATATTCAGACTGTTTAATTGGTTGCTTGAACCGTTTCGTACATTTTGTAACTTTTTCAAATAGTAATAAATTACTCATTTATTTTGAAAACATTTAAAAGACAATCCTAGTTTTATTTTGTTTAAATAGTTTTTTATGAGAGAGAGAGAGAGAGAGAGAGAGAGAGAGAGAGAGAGAGAGAGAGAGAGAGAGAGATATTAACACTTACTTGAATTTTTGTCTTGATTTTGTTGTGATTGTTGTCTGTCCTGGTGTGGGGATGGAGAGTCATCCCCTAATTCAGTTAATCCTTCTGAACTTCCGTTAAGATTAGGGGTACACGCCTGGGTGGGTAGACCTGGTTGTGGGTCCGTATTTGCATACATAGCACAATTTTCACTTGGTAACTCCTCCAAGTCTAATAAATGACTAACTGAGAAATTTGCTTTGTTATTTTGAAGAGCGTTTTGGTATGCGGCGACTTTGTCGAAATTGGTTGCAAATGGGTGCTCCGTAGGCTGTACAGAGAGGCTGTAGCTGCTCATTGTCTCTGATAACACAAATAATTGTTCGTTTTTGCTTATTCAATTGTGATACACGCCGGTTATTATAATCGGTTTACCTTATCCCTTATACAGATGCAACTTGATCAATGTCCAATGGTAATGATTGTTGGAGAGGTTCCACAGATAGAATGAAAAAATTAACAGTCTAATCAATGGATTTATCGTTCTTTACCTTTTTGTAATACGAATTTAAGACATCCTGACTTAGAGCCCACGTTGATGCGAATATACACAAACTGCATTTACAGTGGGGGTATAAGTCAAAAATCTGATACTACAAACTAAAACGACGCTTGTCTCTCAAAAACATGTGGTCTTCAATACTCAACTCACTGAAAACTTATCAAATGAAATTCCATTGGATGTTTTGTAGTTAAGGGGCGTAGTCAGTGCATATGAGACTCCGCCCACGTTTGTGTAAAGCTGCTGATGTTAGTTTTATTTTTTCTATTGAGATAAGAATACACATAAGACGAGTTACTCTTGTCGAATATAATTGTAACAAGCACTATCAATTAGAATAGCCGGAATTCAATTTACAAATGATACTTTGAAATGCAAAACCAAAACAAACAACATATTGTACAACGTTTATACAATAAAAATTATCATTGGTTCATGTTTTTACTATCTGTTTATGTTTCTGTGCCATTAACACTTATTCATCAATTTTGTCCAACTTATTTAGTTATTTATCTTTTAATTTAGCAATCACTTCAACCAATTTCTTATAGCTAATAGCGCAAGTGAGCGGACAGATTTGTTGAAGTAAAGTATTAGCATCTAACGTCACAGGCTACATGGTCATAGTGTTCACAGCCTGTCGTCTCAAGACAAAATAGTTCAATAAGCTTTGAAACTCTCACTTGATAGAAAATGAGTAAGTGTTTTCCATCTTTATAAAAATAGTTTGAAAGATTAAATTTTTTTTTTTTTACTTTTTTTCCTTTTTATTTTACAATCTTTTTACTACCAGTCAATTGGTGCTTCGTGATGTGTCATTGATAAACCGCCCAAAATTTGTTATAGGTCGAAAAAAAAATCGGTAGTACAATCATAGTAAATATGTACCCACTGAACTCTCTCTCGAACTCTCTCTCTCTCTCTCTCTCTCTCTCTCTCTCTCTCTCTCTCTCTCTCTCTCTCTCTCTCTCTCTCTCTCTCAGTAGTAACTGGAGATGAAAGATTTGGCATCTTGCTATTGTTTATACAGGTGTGTGGAACGATTAATGCTTGTTTTGTATTCAGCTTGAAGAAAATTTTAATTTTTTAGAAAAAGGAAATTCAACTTTTTTCTTTTTTTACTTTTTTTTCTGCCTGTCATTATAGCCTGGTCTATTTTTTGAAACACAACTCTACATAAATGTGTGGCTTTAACACGGTACCTTTTATTGAAACACAGCTACAAATAACAAATTGTCATTAAAAACTATACCAGACCTTGAACTACATATCTGGATGTCATAAAATTACCATACTATGTGAAAGTCCCTGAACCACAACATCTGGATATAACTTTGTCATATAAACCACATCCCTGGAAACAATTCTGTCATTATACCCAGTAAAAGTCTTATATAGGTCGTTGTATAAAGATTCACTGATCTTGATATTTATGTAGTTTTTTTTGTGTCTTTTTCCTTTTTTTTCGTTTGTTGTGTATTTTATTGTTTGGTTGTTTCAGCTATAGTCGGACAAAGTACATGTTATTCAGCTGCAAACATTACGTCTTTGTGAGATAAAATATAGGTATGGTTTGTCGTGTACTAGCGTGCACTCAGGGCGACGTGGTTTGTCGTGTACTAGCGTGCACTCAGGGCGACGTGGTTTGTCGTGTACTAGCGTGCACTCAGGGCGACGTGGTTTGTCGTGTACTAGAGTGCACTCAGGGCGACGCGACGTGGTTTGTCGTGTACTAGCGTGCACTCAGGGCGACGTGGTTTGTCGTGTACTAGCGTGCACTCAGGGCGACGTGGTTTGTCGTGTACTAGCGTGCACTCAGGGCGACGCGACGTGGTTTGTCGTGTACTAGCGTGCACACAGGGCGACGTGGTTTGTCGTGTACTAGCGTGCACTCAGGGCGACGCGACGTGGTTTGTCGTGTACTAGCGTGCACTCAGGGCGACGCGACGTGGTTTGTCGTGTACTAGCGTGCACTCAGGGCGACGTTTTAGTAACGTACTAACTGTCAGATAACATACAGAATGGTAAAATTATTTGGTTGGTGATAAAGAGTTAAAGTCTGGAGACATGTATACAAATACCAAAGTTTAAGAATTGTTCCTTAACTAAAATTTTCCTTAACTTAAATTTAGTAAATTTTAGCAATCTCTAATGGAACTATGAATGAATATTTTCCACAAAACTAAATACAGATATCAGCATGAAATGATCTTCAAAATGACACCTTAAATTCCTGTATATCTGAACAATTGATAAAATTATTTCTACTTCAAATTTGCTAGATTTAAGTTAATGAAAATCTTAGTTAAGAAATGATTTTGAAACTGGTATCATAGAACACCACAGACCATCACTCAATCCTCCAGCATGAAATAAAAACAACGTGATACACAACGGTATATATATATGAAACAAAGCCTTCATAGAACACACCACAGACCATCACTCAATCCCCCAGCATGAAATAAAAACAACGTGATACACAACGGTATATATATATGAAACAAAGCCTTCATAGAACACACCACAGACCATCACTCAATCCCCCAGCATGAAATAAAAACAACGTGATACACAACGGTATATATATATGAAACAAAGCCTTCATAGAACACACCACAGACCATCACTCAATCCCCCAGCATGAAATAAAAACAACGTGATACACAACCGTATATATATATGAAACAAAGCCTTCATAGAACACACCACAGACCATCACTCAATCCCCCAGCATGAAATAAAAACAACGTGATACACAACGGTATATATATATGAAACAAAGCCTTCATAGAACACACCACAGACCATCACTCAATCCCCCAGCATGAAATAAAAACAACGTGATACACAACCGTATATATATATGAAACAAAGCCTTCATAGAACACACCACAGACCATCACTCAATCCCCCAGCATGAAATAAAAACAACGTGATACACAACGGTATATATATATGAAACAAAGCCTTCATAGAACACACCACAGACCATCACTCAATCCCCCAGCATGAAATAAAAACAACGTGATACACAACGGTATATATATATGAAACAAAGCCTTCATAGAACACACCACAGACCATCACTCAATCCTCCAGCATGAAATAAAAACAACGTGATACACAACCGTATATATATATATAGTTCAAGATTTTTTTTCAAGAACTATATTGCTCATTATTACCAATTGCATAAGTTTACTCTTCCTGGTTTCTATTTATACATAGAAAGAAGATCCCAGTTATGCAAGCATGACAAAATTTTATACATTTATAAAGGTTGCTGAATTTTTTAAAACAGACATTGGATTAGTCAACAATATATTTTCACAAGCAAGTCTTAATCGGGATTTCATTAGTAGTTAATGCTATATTGAAATGATGTTATGGTTTGTCTTCTGACAATAAAATCTCAAAAGTCAAAAGTATCTTGTTTACAGCATAGAAAGTTTCATAAATAAAACAAATTAATGAAGACCAAAATAATTGCAAAATAAATAACGAACACATGGAGTTATTAAAGAAAATTAATTTGAAGCTAAAAATATGTGCTTACACGACAATGGCTTATAACAGTGAAACAAAACAAAGAAACCAATCACGGAAACGTGAAAGGAAATAAAATATTCAACCTTGGACGGCATGGTGACAACTTGTGTCGTTTTAGTACTTTTGGAGGCACTCGACCATCCCAGATATTTCATATTTTGCTTGAAAATTCGATTTATTCATAGAAATTACACTTTATGAAAATTTATAAATTAATAAGACCCCAGAATCCAATAGTTTCATCTATTACTGAAATCATGGCTTCCTTTAGGGAACGCCTTCTTTAAATAGATTGAAGACATACTAGTATGTAATAACGAGGATCTAAAAAATCACAAATATCGAGAAATACAAAATTGTCAATAGAGATTCATTTTAAACTTGTTCGAGAAGCTCTTTTAAGCACATCTATAAACAAACTGTAGACAAAGACAAAACATAGCATATCATGGTAAGCAATGTGATTATATTTCAGGGTCAAAAAAGTTTGAGCGAATAATCAAAATAAAATAAACATACCAGTCCTTGTCCAAATCACAATCCCCAAAACAAAGTAAAAACTTTGAAAGCTGGCAAAATTAGTTTTACACGTGAACTTCTATCAAGGAAGTGAGGCCGGGTGCTCCGGAAAGGTAAGCACACCTCCTGTCTAGCTAGCTTACACCCGTCAGGTGCAAGTCAATTTTGAGAATGAAAGGAACAAAGAACTATGGTAAGGTCAAATATATCCAGTTATAAGTTACGATACAGTGATTACATACTTATAAACAATATTGTGATGACGGCCATAAAACTTCTTAAGGGTCTTGATTAGCCTAGGCTTGCAATATTGTTGCGTCAACAATTTAATTGTAAGCAGTTTGCTTCGTTTTTAAAATTAAGTTTTAATACCAAGTCTTTGAATCTTTCTGGACCAAGTTGTTCAAAACTCTGTTAGTTTTACCAGTTGGTTGGCGAAATTTAATACTTCTGTGTTTGTCAGTATTTATAAAATCTTTTATTCGAAGTTAAATGCAAACAATTGTTATTCTCGAACAGAAAAAATTTAGGTGAAAACCCTATGTCCGTTATAAATTTGTCCAATGTATTCAAGACCATTTTGCTTTTCCACTAACCATTTGATTGAACTGAAATAAGATTTCTAAATGTTATTTTGATTGAATATCAACTGGTTTTACAGTTAGTAAAAAAGTTCAAGCCAAATCATTAAATAACATTTTGTCATTATACTATGCCTCCATCCAAACTTGTAGTCTTTTTACAAAATTTGATTGATATTTTTTTCAACTACATTTTTCTAGCTTCTAATGTGTTTGTCCCTTTTTACATTAACTCTCTCTCTCTCTCTCTCTCTCTCTCTCTCTCTCTCTCTCTCTATATATATATATATATATATATATATATATATATATATATATATATATATATATATATATATATAATAAGATAAAACAAAATAAAATATTTATTTTTTAATTGTCTTTTTTCTTTCATTTAATCATAGATATATATTTTTTTTAAAAATAGATGACAAACCGCATATATACATTATGATACAAGGGGATATATTGTAGCATGAAAACTAGAGCAGACAAAAAAGTGTAAGATCATCATCATCACCATCAATATCATCATCATTCAACATGCGAAAATCCCGTTTCATTTTACATAAGAAAAAAGACAAAGGAAAAGTTGCTTATAAATTACGAACATGTTCTCCAGATAACACTAAACAGAATACAAGACAATAAAAAAGGCACCACACAAGACAATACAAAAGAAAAAACAAAACAAAACAAAACAAACAAACATTACTGGGATAATTTATTATAAAGTCACCGACATTAGATTGAGTTCTTGAATAAATATCCTGTGGTGTGGTAATATTACGATTGGAGAGTCGTCAACCGTCCCGGATATTTTTCAACCAGTAATGCATAAATCCACACATTCAAAATTTAAAAATAAGTCTATTTTACCAAACAATGAATAATCATTACATGTATATATAATCAATAAATAATACAGATGTGTAGCTTTTACTTCACTATTAAAATTATTATTATTATTATTATTATTATTATTATTATTATTATTATTATTATTATTATTATTATTATTATCTTTGTTTTGAAAATATAAGATTGATAAATAATGTACATTTTATAAAAAATATACAATTTTTAATTTTACGAAGTGTGAGTAAAAATAAATATGGCACAAATCGCTTTCATCTGTATATTTATTATTATTATTTACCTAATATAATACCTATATGAATTATCACTCATTACACAATAAAGACAATACTTAGTAGTGTATATTCTAACTGAATTCTAAATTCTAATTCTAAATTATGAATGTTATTGTAGGATATGGAAAACCGAACCGGAGACCTCTAAGCATTCTGAGTATGCCCACCAACCTAGTAGGCGGTGCATATCCATATTTTTGAATATTGCAAAAATGATTTGGTTTTGCATTTTTGAGGTCTTTATAATAGAAACACATAAATCTTTTCCTATAAAAAGTTTAAATGAGTTTTTGCACATGTTAAATTGCGATTGATAGTAGATTCTATGTATAAAACTGCGTTCGAATGGTACAACTAATGGAATCATTACTTTAAAAGCAACCCAATTGGCAAGATATGTTGTATGCTCTCATTAAATCACCGTGTATACACACAAACACAAGCTGTGACAAGAATATAGAAAACATGAAATATTATTTCAAGCAGAAAGTAAAAACTCTACTGCAGCTCTTCAGGAGTTATAAACTGCTCGGGTTCTGTTAATTAGTAACCGTTCTTCTCAGACCGCCACAGAACTAAACATGTGTCTCTGACGCCATTATGACTGAGAAGGCAGGGCTTATTTTGACATCCAGATCATCTATAGCAGTCAAGTGGCCGTTACAAACCGTGAATGAGGAGTCTCTACGTTGTCAGTGAGAGTGAATTAAGAGTGCTTTATTGCAATCCGATACAAGATGTTAGTGGATTTTTTTCACTCGAACTCGTCTTTCACGATGATTGACTCCATAGGTAAAAAAAATAATGAGATACGGGTTAAATGAACCTAAAGTTTTTTATGTTAGCAAGACACAATCTGTAGCTTTCTTTTAAAATAATATTTTTAGTTCTGAAAATGATTTGCGTTTAAATGTAATTATAATGACTTCCATTAATAGATTAAAAAGATCAGTACCAAATTGATTTCTGTTGATTGTTTCGATTCTGGGTATTCAGGTACTTCATAAATCTAATGCGTTTATTAATTTCATAAAGGCGGTTTGGCACAACTGGAAAATCATTATATACACATTTATTTCAAACTTTATACAGATTTAAGACACACCATTGTTCTAATTTTTTCAATTAGATGAAAATTTCATAAAATGGTTTTATTCTGACCATTTCATATAAAAAGACTTTATTTTAACCATGAATATGTAAAGTTTCTAGATTATGCATATTTTTTTTTTTTTTTTTTTTTTTTTTTTTTTAATAAATATAATTTTTTATCATGTTTGACTCTTTTTAAGCAACTGTCGTTATTACATTCATCCGGCAACAAGTTGAAAGTCATAGTTATAAAAATAACAAATTTAAAATTGTTTAGTAGAATCTGTATGTTACAAACATTTTTGTAAGATAATTATATGTACTAATGTACTAAATATACGAACCAAAATTAAGTAAGGGTCTGTAAAATGCTTCTAGATAGGAAATTCAGAAATTTAAATGGTATCAAGCATTTTTTAAAGTAAATTAATTATGTTTCATAGATAACTTACTAATTGTGATCTATACTTCTTATGGCTTGTAACTATCCCGCGCATTTTACAAACAATTGTTCTTACATAGATAAAGGTCGATGATCATTTCTTTCTTTATTTTTGATTATTTTGTTGCGTTGTATTTGTTAGTTATCGGTTTTTTGTCAGGAAAAAATAGTATAGTTTTTTTAAAGATGGGTATATTAGTACTAGTATATTATCCAAATGATATATGTCTAAAATAACTGTATTAAAAACTTTAAAAATATAGACATTTACTGTTATTAAATTGTTATATACTAGTATATTGACGGTAGGTTGAATATTTGGTAAAACTAGACTAATACTAAGTTTTTAAATGTGTATTTGTGATCTACTGATTGTAAAATAAAACACCATTCTCAAGGCCTGTCGATAATTCTACAACTTTATTACTGTAAAAAGATGCGCCATTTTTTAAAGTGCCTGTCCTAAGGCAGGAGATTTGTAATCTGTGATAGAAATGAGTGCTTCTTTTTCCTATCTTTGTAGATTCTGCCATAAATGTTTGACGTTGTTTCATGTCCTCGTTTGAATTGGTTGTTCCCTAGAACATGTTTTATGTTATAATTTTCTTTTCTCTATATTTACTAATAATAATAATTATAATGATGATGATAATGGTGATGATTATGATACTAATGATGATGATGATAATAATAATAATAATAATGATAATAATAATAATAATAATAATAATAATGATAATAATAATGATAACAGCAAGCATCACAATATTACCAAGAACATGATACAACCAACAAATATCACAAAAAATAAATGAAAAATTTTTTTTAAAATAATTAAAAATTTTCAGTTTCAAAGTATGCTTTGGTAAGTGAGCTAGTATTTCTAAAACTATTTGTTATAAGTGTTCACGTATCTGCTTCAATAAAGGATATCCCGTGTTCCAGGGCAATGTTGCTTTATAGATAATCAAGGTTAAACTGGTTTTTAAAAACAAAGTATTTGTATCTGAAACTAGAATTTCGGTATCATTCAAGTCTGTGTGACTTTTTGCAGTTAGTATATTTTTGAATAGCAGGAATTACAATATATAGTGATGAATTAAAACTAGTTTAAGACATTTTAGTTTTAAAATTTTACTTTTAACCTAAGTGCATGTTGTCTAAGAAAGAATACTATTTTAAATCAACTAATTTCATCATTGAATAAGGTTCTGTGGTGTGATTTTTGTTTTTGTTTCTCGTATTGTAAACTTATTGTACAACCATTGCTGATTTAACATGCATTTAAACTATTTTTAAGAGTTTTTTTTAAAATTACCTTTTAAGGGACTTGCTAAATTAACTTCCGAAACAATCACATCAACCTTATGCATGGACAAAACGGTTTGTCATTTTGTGAAATGATCACAGAGAGATCCGTTTTGTTTGAGAACAAAATTTTTTACTTTATTTTTAACAGTTTTTCACTCTAATCCAAATTTGCTCACTATAATCCAAAGTTTTATTATGATATTACAAAAGATTGTTAAAATTTTATTGGGAATGTTTGAAACAGTGATATTGTAATGAAATTTGACCTTTTTAATCTAGCAGCAATGTTGTAAATCTCGATTATAAATTCTAAAACGATAAAATGAATAAGTCGAACTCTTGATATGTCAGTTTATACGTCAAAGATAAAAGTGAATGTAAGAATTTCTTTATATCTGTCTTGATAATTTTTATGATGTCGTGGGTATATAAGCAGCTTTTTTTTTTTTTTTTTTTTTTTTTTTTTTTTTTTTTTTTTTTTTTTTTGTCATGGCAGTCTGTAAAATTATTCATATAAACATATAAATTAGCCACAGTTTTATTTATATGTAAGCAAAATTAAATTAAAAGAATGACCAATGTAATGCTAAATCTCAAAATTCAAAATTATTAGAATGAAATTTATGAATTTAGTTCAAAAGTTCAGAAAGATTTATCATGGTTAAAGATGAATACAGGGTTATGATTTTCAAAAGATTATATAAAAAGAGATATACGAAGCAGGAATGTGACGGATAATGAGATGATCTGTCAGCTTTAGTTAATCTTAGGAGATAAAACACTTTGAAGATGTTACAGACCCACCGTTACCTACTAGAACCTGCTAGATCTACTCACGACATGATCCCTCAATGACGCCTCGGGGGTCTGTGTCTGGCGCGGTAGGGACCGTAAGTTGTGAACATTGTCAAATAATCAAGTTTGTTGCGTTTATTTGTATTCTTAAATATTTCCCACTTCATTTGCATTTATTTTTATTTTTATTTTTTTTAATGAACAGTGTTGATGCGGTTTACTTAATCGTAAGTAATCATTTTTAAAAATCTTAAAAGAATCAAATCAGTGAGTGGAAATATTGTCCAATTTTCTATTCGTATTTAAAAAAATATAAAATACTGGATTAATTGATCACAGTTGAATTATATTGATGTTTAAAGTAAAATTGTATGCCCGTATTTAATTATAAAGTATATTTTTATAAATTGTTGCAAACGATGTATTTCAGATTTTTAATCTTTAAAATTTTAAGGCCACATCACCTAATTGCTGAAAATTCTTGACATACTCTTATATCGAACTGAAATTTTAGACTTTGAAAAGATATCTCATAGACTGGGTCCCTAGTTTCTCTAATTGTTATATGACAGATTTTTAGTGTATTTTCATAAAAACAAACGTTTTAAATATTTTTAAAAGGTATACAATTATAAAGGGACCGGTCGAAAAAATTGTAATTATGAGCCAACTTAACTTCACCTATACCCTATGTCTTTTAAGTTTTCAAAAAGAAACCACAAGCAGTCTTCCAGAAATTCCCTGGGAAAGAATTGACGCGAAAGAAACAGAAGAAATAGAGCAAACCATTGTGTATGAACTTCATATGATAAAAATTTTAATGACAGATGGGTACATTTGAAAGTTCGTAGTTTCTTTAACAACATTTAGTGAGTTGAAGATTCAAACATTAAATATTTTTACAAGAATTAAAAAAAGAGGCACGAATTAACAATTCAAAAAATACATTATTATATCATTTTTAAATCCAAAAAATTCAGCGATATGTCCAAGCAGACAGACTGACCATATATTGGTGATAAGAGTATAGAGACTGGACAGAACCTGTCGGCCATGTGCCGGTAATTGGTCATAATTGTCAATGTTACAACGTTACAGGGCTATCAGAACCTTGTTCAATCTTTCTTTATTCATCATTATCGCAGTAACTTGATACAAGATGCATATAGACCAAAGAAAACATTACAGTTATATACGATGTAGGGGAAAACCTAGCATGGACGTGGTAAATGGAATGAATGAAATATACACAAGTAAAAATTGTGCTTCAAAATGCAGCAAAAGTAGATGCGCTGCGTACAAACAAAAATAAATGTTTTACCAATTGTTCTGGCAATGTTGCATCATAATTTTCTAATATTTGGGTTGATTAATGTCTTTTGTTTTGGCTTTTTGTCAAGAAAGTCTTTTTTTCAGTTGCAACTTCACTTTTCTCCTGATATAACATGTAAGTAAACCAACAACCATGTAGTTACATAAATAATTTGTATTTAAGAAAAATATTAAACAATAATTGGAACAATAGTGTATCATATATTTCTTTGTAATACTCAGTAGGTAATCACTATCTATTATATTTATAATTATTTGAACTAGTAGTATTTAATTATCATATATAGTTTATGATAGCCCGGTGTCACTATTTCCTTCATATATAATTATATATATTCTTGGAATTTTCTTTAAACACTCGTAATTGACATGTGCTTGTCATCAAATATGGCGCTTCCAAAAATGGGTAGATTCTATGACAGGATTTCAATCAAATCTGATAAGTACAAATAATGAAAACATGTGACTCGTTTACCATGAAAAAAAGTGAAAACGTTTTCCTTATAAATGTTTATTTTGGGAATTTCGCTCGGTGTGTATAATTTCATACTGTTCTTGCATGATTTAAAGAAAGCTTATGTTTTGAACTGGTTTATTATACCTTAATTAACACATATACACGTATTCTTAATTGGAGTTATTTTTTAAATTTTTATAAGTATTTTTCATGATGTGTTTTTTTATCGACTGGTGAATGTTTTGTAATTCTCTCTCTCTCTCTCTCTCTCTCTCTCTCTCTCTCTCTCTCTCTCTCTCTCTCTCTCTCTCCATACTCGCGTCGATTGTGTTTAAATACCAATTTCTTTATCTCATTGCTCGAAATGTGTTATGTCATTTGAACAGACATTTCGGCAATGCAATAGACTAAGGCTCTAGATAGGGATATATTGAGTTAGGACATCAATCGAAAGCAAATGTTTAAATGAATAGCAAAATTGAAAAAACATCAAAACACAAACTGAATAAAGAAATAACAATGATCACTAAGAATCATGTTTTACATTATGCCGTGATATCGGCATCTTGATGATTTGTATGTTTAACGATAAACTGTACATCATTCAGAAACTGGATTAATGAGTCCCTGCTATTTTATGTGTATGGTCGATAAAATTCCTCATTGTCATTTTAATGTCAGCCTCTTTATAACTATAAAGATAAAATTTGGCAAAATTTAATTTATTCTTGCTATTTCTTATCAGAGTAATTTCCCGCGTGTTATTATGATTATAAACTATCGTCACTTTTACTTCGTTAATTTTTCTGCATCGTTGTAATTTTAATCGTGACACTTCTGACAGCAGAATAATGCAAAATAAGGCAGTCATCACATAAGACTTTCTTTTTTACAAAGGAAAATACATGTACTTCGTCATCATCATCATCATCATCATCATCGCCAATAGTGCGTTGTTTGTTTTTCGTTGGTTTCATCGCCAATAGTGCGTTGTTTGTTTTTCGTTGGTTTTCATTGTTTTTTCTGCCTCTTTTCTTTCTAAATTGTAGTATTAATAGCTCTATTAGCAATTTCACTATTTAATACCTTAGTAAAAGATTATTCTAATTTTAATATCAAAAGTAGTGAACAAAAACTTTATTACTTACTTAATCCATACATGGAACATTTGTCCATTATTGGGAGTTTCATGAAAGAGTCGCTTAGACTAAGAGATAGCTCCATTTTGGCGAATTGCTCTTGACACTGTACTCTAGCCATTTAATCTGTATCATTGTTTTGTATTTTTTCTTGTGTTTCATTGTATTGTACTTTTTCTTTTGTTGTTGTATTGTTGTATGAATTATTGTTGTATTATTTTTTTTGTATGGTTCAATCCTTATTTGGATATAGGTACCAATAAAGTTATTATTGTTATTTATTTTACTTCATAAACTTTTCATGGTGTCATGCTCCTGGTTGTTGTAGCTATTGTTGAATACATACGAGTTGGAGTTATTAACTGGATGTAGCGAATTTCCGATTTAAATCCCTAGATCAATGTTTATAATCGTACAAAAAAATCAAAAATGACGCTGAAAAATAACTAATTACGAAGAGTGTAAACGGATAATTTCTGCAGTTTTAGCACATTACTTATAAACCTTCTCGGAACAAAGACGAGAAAAACGCCGACGAGAAAGTAAAATCTAAAAGTCTGATGTTTTGCCAGACC
Organism: Tegillarca granosa; assembly: GCA_029721355.1. Taxonomy (NCBI): domain Eukaryota; kingdom Metazoa; phylum Mollusca; class Bivalvia; order Arcoida; family Arcidae; genus Tegillarca; species Tegillarca granosa. The sequence continues at coordinate 33,772,676 of CM056606.1, read as the reverse complement.
AGAGTTTAACTCACACTTTTGAGACTCTTCCACTTAAAAAACAAAATACAACAGAAGAACGGACTAAAACCTCGGCCAACAACTTACTACAAACCATACTGGGACACATGCACGGACTAAAACCTAGGCCAACAACTAACTACAAACCATACTGAGACACAATCAAGAACTAAAACCTCGACCAACAACTAGTACAAACCATACTGGGACACAGTCAATGACAAAACCTAGACCAACAACTAAGTACAAACCATACTGGGACACAGACAATGACAAAACCTAGACCAACAACTAAGTACAAACCATACTGGGACACAATTAATGACAAAACCTAGACCAACAACTAAGTACAAACCATACTGGAACACAATCAATGACAAAACCTAGACCAACAACTAAGTACAAACCATACTGGGACACAATCAATGACAAAACCTAGACCAACAACTAAGTACAAACCATACTGGGACACAATCAATGACAAAACCTAGACCAACAACTAAGTACAAACCATACTGGGACACAATCAATGACAAAACCTAGACCAACAACTAAGTGCAAACCATATTGGGACAAAATCAATGACAAAACCTAGACCAACAACTAAGTACAAACCATATTGGGACAAAATCAATGACAAAACCTAGACCAACAACTAAGTACAAACCATACTGGGACACAATCAATGACAAAACCTAGACCAACAACTAAGTACAAACCATACTGGAACACAATCAATGACAAAACCTAGACCAACAACTAAGTACAAACCATACCGAGACAAAAGCAAGAACTAAAACCTCGAACAACAACTAAGTACAAACCATACTGGGACACAATCAATGAAAAACCTTGGGCCAACAGCTAACTACAAACCATACTGAGACACAAGCAAGAACTAAAACCTCGACCAACAACTAAGTACAAACCATACTCGGACACAAGCACGGACTAAAATCTCGGCCAACAACCAAGTATAAACAATATGGGAACACAAGCACGGACTAAAACCTAGGCCAACAACCAAGTACAATCTATATTGGGACAGAAGCACGGACTAAAACCCCGATCAACAACTAAGTACAAACCATACTGGGACAGAAGCACAGACTAAAACCTCGACCAACAACTAAGTACAATCTATCCTGGGGCACAAGTACGGACTAAAATCTCCACCAAAAACAAAGTACAAACAATACTGAGACAAACACGGACTAAAATCTCGGCTAACAACTAAGTACAAACCATACTGGGACTCAAGCAAGGACTAAAACCTCGGCCAACATATAAGTTCAAGCCATACTGGGTGAAAAAAACCGACTAAGACCTAGGCCAACAACTAACTACATACCATACTGGGACACAAGCATAGAATAAAACCTCGGCTAACAACTAAGTACAAACCATACTGAGACACAAGCACGGACTAAAACCTCGGCCAACATCTAAGTACAAACCATACTGGGGGAAAAAAGAACGCATTAAGACCTAGGCCAACAACTAACTACAAACAATACTGGGACACAAGCACGGACTAAAACCTCGGCTAACAACTAAGTACAAACCATACTGAGAAACAAGCACGGACTAAAACCTCGACCAACAACTTAGTACAAACCATACTGGGATGCAAGAATGCACTTAAAACCTAGGCCAACAACTAAGTATAAACCATACTAGGGACACACACAAGCGATGACTAAAACCTCGACCAACAACTAAGTACAAACCATACTGGGACAGAAGCACAAACTAAAACCTAGGCCAACATCTAAGTACAAACCATACTGAGACACAAGCATGGACTAAAACCTCGGCGAACAACTAAGTACAAACCATACTGAGACACAAGCATTGACTAAAACATAGGCCAACAACCGAGTACAATCTATACTGGGACAGAAGAACAGACTAAAACCCCGACCAACAACTTAGTACAAACCATACTGGGAAAAAAAAGAACGAACTAAGACCTCGGCAACAACCAAGTACAAGCAATACTGGAACACAAGCACGGACTGAAACCTCAGCAAACAACCAAGTACAAACCATACTGGGACAGAAGCACGGTCTAAAACCCCGACCAACAACTAAGTACAAACTATACTGGGACAGAAGCACGGTCTAAAACCCCGACCAACAACTAAGTACAAACTATACTGGGACAAAAGCACGGTCTAAAACCCCGACCATGAACTAAGTAAAAACTATACTGGGACAGAAGCACGGTCTAAAACCCCGACCATCAACTTAGTACAAACCATACTGGGACAGAAGCACGGTCTAAAACCCCGACCATCAACTAAGTACAAACCATACTGGGACAGAAGCACGGTCTAAAACCCCGACCATCAACAAAGTACAAACCATACTGGGACAAAAGCACGGTCTAAAACCCCGACCATCAACTAAGTACAAACCATACTGGGACAGAAGTACGGTCTAAAACCCCGACCATCAACTAAGTACAAACCATACTGGAACACAAGCACGGGCTTAAACCCCGACCAACAACTAAGTACAAACAATACGTTAACACAAGCACGGACTAAAACCTCGACAAACAACTAAGGTCAAACCATACTGGGACACAACCACGGACTAAAACCCCGACCAACAACTAAGTACAAACCATACTGGGACAGAAGCACGATCTAAAACCCCGACCATCAACTAAGTACAAACCATACTGGGACACAAGCACGGACTTAAACCCCGACCAACAACTTAGTACAAACCATACTGGGAAAAAAAAGAACGAACTAAGACCTCGGCAACAACCAAGTACAAGCAATACTGGAACACAAGCACGGACTGAAACCTCAGCAAACAACCAAGTACAAACCATACTGGGACAGAAGCACGGTCAAAAACCCCGACCAACAACTAAGTACAAACTATACTGGGACAGAAGCACGGTCTAAAACCCCGACCATCAACTTAGTACAAACCATACTGGGACAGAAGCACGGTCTAAAACCCCGACCATCAACTAAGTACAAACCATACAGGGACAGAAGCACGGTCTAAAACCCCGACCATCAACAAAGTACAAACCATACTTGGACAAAAGCACGGTCTAAAACCCCGACCATCAACTAAGTACAAACCATACTGGGACAGAAGTACGGTCTAAAACCCCGACCATCAACTAAGTACAAACCATACTGGAACACAAGCACGGGCTTAAACCCCGACCAACAACTAAGTACAAACAATACGTTAACACACGCACGGACTAAAACCTCGACAAACAACTAAGGTCAAACCATACTGGGACACAACCACGGACTAAAACCCCGACCAACAACTAAGTACAAACCATACTTGGACAGAAGCATGGTCTAAAACCCCGACCATCAACTAAGTACAAACCATACTGGGACACAAGCACGAACTAAAAATCCCGACCAACAACTAAGTACAAACAATACTGGGACACAAGCACGGACTAAAACCTCGGCCAACAACTAAGTACAAACAATATTGGGACACAAGCACGGACAAAAACCTAGACTAACAACTAAGTACAAACCATACTGGGACACAAGAACGGACTGAAACCTCTACCAACAACTAAGTCCAAACCATACTCGGACACACGAACGATCTAAAACCTCGACAAAAAACTAAGTACAAACCATACTGGGACACAAGCACGGACTAAAACCCCAACCAACAACTAAGTACAAACCATACTGGGACAGAAGCATGGTCTAAAACCCCGACCATCAACTAAGTACAAACCATACTTGGTCACAAACACGAACTTAAAATCCCGACCAACAACTAAGTACAAACCATACTGGGACACAATTAATGACAAAACCTAGACCAACAACTAAGTACAAACAATACTGGGACACAAGCACGGACTAAAACCTCGACCAACAACTCAGTACAAACCATACTGGGACAGAAGCACGGTCTAAAACCCCGACCATCAACAAAGTACAAACCATACTGGGACAAAAGCACGGTCTAAAACCCCGACCATCAACTAAGTACAAACCATACTGGGACAGAAGTACGGTCTAAAACCCCGACCATCAACTAAGTACAAACCATACTGGAACACAAGCACGGGCTTAAACCCCGACCAACAACTAAGTACAAACAATACGTTAACACAAGCACGGACTAAAACCTCGACAAACAACTAAGGTCAAACCATACTGGGACACAACCACGGACTAAAACCCCAACCAACAACTAAGTACAAACTATACTGGGACAGAAGCACGATCTAAAACCCCGACCATCAACTAAGTACAAACCATACTGGGACACAAGCACGGACTAAAACCCCGACCAACAACTAAGTACAAACAATACTGGGACACAAGCACGGACTAAAACCTCGGCCAACAACTAAGTACAAACAATACTGGGACACAAGGACGGACTGAAACCTCTACCAACAACTAAGTCCAAACCATACTCGGACACACGAACGATCTAAAACCTCGACAAAAAACACGGTCTAAAACCCCGACCATCAACTAAGTACAAACCATACTGGGACAGAAGTACGGTCTAAAACCCCGACCATCAACTAAGTACAAACCATACTGGAACACAAGCACGGGCTTAAACCCCGACCAACAACTAAGTACAAACAATACGTTAACACAAGCACGGACTAAAACCTCGACAAACAACTAAGGTCAAACCATACTGGGACACAACAACGGACTAAAACCCCAACCAACAACTAAGTACAAACTATACTGGGACAGAAGCACGATCTAAAACCCCGACCATCAACTAAGTACAAACCATACTGGGACACAAGCACGGACTAAAACCCCGACCAACAACTAAGTACAAACCATACTGGGACACAAGCACGGACTAAAACCCCAACCAACAACTAAGTACAAACCATACTGGGACAGAAGCATGGTCTAAAACCCCGACCATCAACTAAGTACAAACCATACTTGGACACAAACACGAACTAAAAATCCCGACCAACAACTAAGTACAAACCATACTGGGACACAATGAATGACAAAACCTAGACCAACAACTAAGTACAAACAATACTGGGACACAAGCACGGACTAAAACCTCGACCAACAACTAAGTACAAACCATACTGGGACACAAGTACGGACTAAAACCTCGACCAACAACTAAGTACAAACCATACTGGGACAGAAGCATGGTCTAAAACCCCGACCATCAACTAAGTACAAACACGAACTAAAAATTCCGACCAACAACCAAGTACAAACCATACTGGGACACAATTAATGACAAAACCTAGACCAACAACTAAGTACAAACAATACTGGGACACAAGCACGGACTAAAACCTCGACCAACAACTAAGTACAAACCATACTGGGACACAAGTACGGACTAAAACCTCGACCAACAACTAAGTACAAACCATACTGGGACACAAGTACGGACTAAAACCTCGACCTACAACTAAGTACAAACAATACTGGGACACAAGCACGGACTCAAACCTCGACTAACAACTAGGTACAAACAATACTGGGACACAAGTACGGACTAAAACCTCGACCAACAACTAAGTACAAACCATACTGGGACAGAAGTACGGACTAAAACCTCGACCAACAACTAAGTACAAACAATACTGGGACACTAGCACGGACTAAAACTTCGACCAACAACTAAGTACAAACCATACTGGGACAGAAGCACGGACTACAACCTAGGCCAACATCTTAGTACAAACCATATTGGGAAAAAAAAGAACAGACTAAGACCTCGACCAACAACTAAGTACAAACCAAACTGAGACACAAGCACATACTAAAACCTAGGCCAACAACCAAGTACAAACCATACTGGGACACAAGCACGGACTAAAACCTCGGGCAACAACCAATTATAAACCAAATACCTTCTTGCCTAAAGACGAGGTACAAACTTTATCAGAGGCAGGATCACACGATTACACCCCGACCAACAACTTTGTCATATTATCAGTAATATTAAAATTAACAGACAAACATAGATTAGTTGATTTGACGGGTCAAAACACAACCAGAAAATAAGGTAGTTAGAGTTACTGCCCTTGTTTTTCTCCAAACTTTAATAATTACATGTATTACTGGAAGAGTTATCCCACTTTAACTACTCTCATTGGTACAGTTATAAACAAAACGGAAACTTTAACGTTGTATACGTATGCGGTCAAAAAAAATTCGTTTATGAGATCAGACGTAAAAAATTTCAAACGAACGATTTAGAAATGAGGTTGAAACTAGCGTGTAACAGTACCGGCGGTAGTTATGGGCATCCAGCTGCATTGCACTGAGATTAATGTGCAGTTCATACTCTCTTTCATGTGTGAATTTGTATAAAAGATAAGGTTAATGTTATAAATATTGTATTTATTTTTTAATTTAATTATAATTTGAATTTAATTATAAGGAATAATTGTAAATTTTTTCGGTCTATGGGGTCATAGACCGAAAAAAATACAATTATTCCTTAAATGTTAATGCTTAGGTTTCTCTGAATTAAGTGTAAAGAAGCATGCTTTATTTAATTAGCTGGTCGACTTAAGTAACAAAACTTCATGTCCAAAACAATTTGAATATGTACTATGTATGTCTAACAGTCTAGTCGCTATACAAACCTCTTAATCCAAACACAATGTGTGTTCTGTTGACCATTTCATTCGCATTATACAACACTATGCTTCCTCTCGCCCAAAATGTGTACATGTCCTCTTGGCTAGGCTAGGGAATTAACAGTGTATTTAATAAGATTTTACTCAAGTAATTACCATCAGTACAATGTCATGTTAAACAGTCGACACTCTATACAACATAATGTCTCAACTACACCTAAGTACAATCTCTTGTTAAACAGTCGACACTCTATCTCAACTACACCTAAATACAGTGTCATGTTAAACAGTCGACACTCTATACAACATAATGTCTCCACTATACCCAAGTACAATGTCATGTTAAACAGTCGACCACTCTATACAACATAATGTCTCAACTACACCTCAGTGCAATGTCATGTTAAACAGTCGACACTCTATACAACATAATGTCTCAACTACACCTCAGTGCAATGTCATGTTAAACAGTCGACACTCTATACAACATATGTCTCTACTACATCTCAATACAATGTCATGTTAAACAGTCGACACTCTATACAACATAATGTCTCAACTACACCTCAGTGCAATGTCATGTTAAACAGTCGACACTCTATACAACATATGTCTCTACTACATCTTAATACAATGTCATGTTAAACAGTCGACACTCTATACAACATAATGTCTCCACTACACCCAAGTACAATGTCATGTAAAACAGTCGACCACTCTATACAACATAATGTCTCAACTACACCTCAGTGCAATGTCATGTTAAACAGTCGACACTCTATACAACATAATGTCTCAACTACACCTCAGTGCAATGTCATGTTAAACAGTCGACACTCTATACAACATAATGTCTCAACTACAACCCAGTACAATGTCATGTAAAACAGTCTACACTCTATACAACATAATGTCTACACTACACTTCAATACAATGTCATGTTAAACAGTCGACACTCTATACAACATAATGTCTCAACTACATGTAAGTACAATCTCGTGTTAAACAGTCGACACTCTATACAACATAATGTCTCAACTACACCTAAGTACAGTATCATGTTAAACAGTCGACACTCTATACAACATATGTCTCTACTACATCTCAATACAATGTCATGTTAAACAGTCGACACTCTATACAACATAATGTCTCAACCACACCTAAGTATAATGTCATGTTAAACAGTCGACACTCTATACAACATTAATTTTACACTACCTCCAAGTACAATGTCATGTTAAACAGTCGACACTCTATACAACATAATGTCTCCACTACACCTCAGTGCAATGTCATGTTAAACAGTCGACACTCTATACAACATAATGTCTCCACTACACTTCAGTGCAATGTCATGTTAAACAGTCGACACTCTATACAACATAATGTCTCCCCTACACCCAAGTACAATGTCATGTTAAACAGACGACACTCTATACAATGTAATGCCTCCACTACACCTCAATACGATCTCATGTTGAACAGTCGACACTCTATACAACATAATGTCTACACTACACCCCAGTACGATGTCATGTAAAACAGTCGACACTCTTAACAACATAATGTCTCAACTACACTCCAGTACAATGTCATGTTAAACAGTCGACACTCTATACAACATAATGTCACCACTACACCACAGTACAATGCCATGTTAAACAGTCGACCACTCTATACAACATAATGTCTCAACTACTCCTCAGTGCAATGTCATGTTTAACAGTCGACACTCTATACAACATAATGTCTCAACTACACCTCAGTGCAATGTCATGTTAAACAGTCGACTATCTATACAACATAATGTCTCAACTACACCTGAGTGCAATGTCATGTTAAACAGTCGACCACTCTATAGAACATAATGTCTCAACTACACCTCAGCGCAATGTCATGTTAAACAGTCGACCACTCTATACAACATAATGTCTCAACTACACCTCAGTGCAATGTCATGTTAAACAGTCGACACTCTATACAACATAATGTCTCAACTACACCTAAGTACAGTGTCATGTTAAACAGTCGACACTCTATACAACATAATGTCACCACTACACCACAGTACAATCTCATGCTAAATAGTCGACACTCTATACAACATAATGTCTCCACTACACCTCAGTGCAATGTCATGTTAAACAGTCGACACTCTATACAACATAATGTCTCAGCTACACCTAAGTACAATGTCATATTAAATAGTCGACACTCTATACAACATAATGTCTCAACTACACTTAAGTACAATCTCATCTTAAACAGTCGATACTCTATACAACATAATGTCTCCACTACACCTAAATACAATCTCATGTTTAATAGTCGACACTCTTTACAACATAATGTCTCCACTACACCTCAGTGCAATGTCATGTTAAACAGTTGACACTCTATACAACATAATGTCTCCACTACACCTAAGTACAATCTCATGCTAAACAGTCGACACTCTATACAACATAATGTCTGAACTACACCCCAGTACAATGTCATGTTAAACAGTCGACTCTCTATACAACATAATGTCTCCACTACACCCCAGTACAATGTCAAGTAAAACAGTCGACACTCTATACAAGATAATGTCTACACTACACTTCAATACAATGTCCTGTTAAAAAGTCGACTATCTATACAAGATAATGTCTACACTACACGTAAGTACAATCTCGTGTTAAACAGTCGACACTCTTTACAACATAATGTCTACACTACACCCCAGTACAATGTCATGCTTAACAGTCGACACTCTATACAACATAATGTCTCCACTACACCCCAGTGCAATGTAATGTTAAACAGTCGACACTCTATACAACATAATGTCTCAACTTCACCCCAGTACAATGTCATGTTAAACAGTCGACACTCTATACAACATAATGTCTCCACTACGCCTCAGTGCAATGTCATGTTAAACAGTCGACACTCTATACAACATAATGTCCCAACTACACCTAAGTACAGTGAAATGTTAAACAGTCGACACTCTATACAACATAATGTCTCCACTACACCTCAGTGCAATGTAATGTTAAACAGTCGACACTCTATACAACATAATGTCTCAACTACAACCCAGTACAATGTCATGTAAAACAGTCTACACTCTATACAACATAATGTCTACACTTCACTTCAATACAATGTCATGTTAAACAATCGACACTCTATACAACATAATGTCTCAACTACACGTAAGTACAATCTCGTGTTAAACAGTCGACACTCTATACAACATAATGTCTCAACTACACCTAAGTACAGTATCATGTTAAACAGTCGACACTCTATACAACATATGTCTCTACTACATCTCAATACAATGTCATGTTAAACAGTCGACACTCTATACAACATTAAGTCTACACTACCTACAAGTACAATGTCATGTTAAACAGTCGACAATCTATACAACATAATGTCTCCTCTACACCTCAGTGCAATGTCATGTTAAACATTCGACACTCTATACAACATAATGTCTCCACTACACTTCAGTGCAATGTCATGTTAAACAGTCGACACTCTATACAACATAATGTCTCCACTACACCCAAGTACAATGTCATGTTAAACAGACGACACTCTATACAATGTAATGCCTCCACTACACCTCAATACAATCTCATGTTGAACAGTCGACACTCTATACAACATAATGTCTACACTACACCCCAGTACAATGTCATGTAAAACAGTCGACACTCTTAACAACATAATGTCTGCACTACACTCCAGTACAATGTCATGTTAAACAGTCGACACTCTATACAACATAATGTCACCACTACACCACAGTACAATGCCATGTTAAACAGTTGACACTTTATACAAAATAATGTCTCCACTACACTTTAATTCAATGTCTTGTAGATTAATCAACAATTTTTACGACTTCGTGTTTCCACTAACGCCGTTTATCAGTCGACAATTAACATCATCAAACTTTCTCTCAATCTCATTGACCAGTCGACACTCTCAACGACATCATACCTTCACTAACTTCGTAAACATTTTTAACGACATTAATCTTTAACTAACTTCAATGATCAGTCGACATTCTCAGCAACATCGTGTTTCTACCCAACCTCGTTGACTAGTCGGCGCTTTTAACGACATCATGCTTCCACTAACCTCCATGACCAGTCGTCAATCTTAACAACATCTCTCATTAAACCGACCTTATTGATCCGTCGACAATTTGCCTCGTTGACAAGTTGACATTCATAACAACATAATGCTCCCACTTAATCTCGTTGACCAGTCGGCGCTTTTAACGACATCATGCTTCCACTAACCTCGATGACCAGTCGTCAATCTTAACAACATCACTCATTAAAACGACCTCATTGATCCGTCGACAACCTGTTTCGTTGACAAGTTGACATTCTTAACAACATAATACTTCCACTTAATCTCGTTGACCAGTCGACACTCTCAACGGCATCATGCTTCCACTAACCTTGTTGATATACTCTCAACGATATCACTAAATTGGTTGACAGTCATCACTCTTTACTACATTATGCTTGCTTGAACCTCGTTGACATGTTGACACTCTTTAAGACTTCATGATTCCACTCAACGTCGTTGACCTATCGTCACTAGCAACGGCATCACTCTTCCACCACAAACAAAAATTATCAGTCGACACTTTATACAACATACTTTGACATATATTATAGCTAACACATCCTTTGTTTCTTTATTTTTGCATCTATACGGCACGTGCATCATACACATATTAAATTACAATCTTTAATATCAAAACAATTTGTCGATTCGCTTGCCTGAAATAAAATGTCACTAGTCAATAAAACTTGAAAAAATATCAATAAATAGCAGATTACGTGATAATTCATAAACACACTAATGTTGGCTCATATTTTATTCACGGAGTTTGAATGTCAGTTCTGAATGTTTCATGATTCAACACGTTGCTCTGCGCAAGAAACTTTTTTAAATGATAACCATGTTGTTTAGTAAAACTTCATATCATTTATAATAATATAAGGAAATTGTAATCAATTTTTTGTAATATTGGTATAAGCATTGAAAATGCAAATGTTTGCTGCTGTATGCATTCTTTGGCAGTTTTACTCTGTAGTTACATCAAAACTACAAGAAGAAAGTGAACTAGGTAAGCAATAATAAATAACTACGGTGTCTATTTATTGATTAGTTAAAATACAGAAACCCACTTTCTGTGGACAAAACAAGAACGGTAACTAATAAAATTTAAATAAGTGTTACTGTTTGAGTCACTTTGTTGGTCGTTTTGTTTACTTAAGTTAAGCCGTTTTTGAAAATTGCTGTGCGTATCCGCGCTAACCATGAAATATTTCTGTAGAAAAGAATTAGACTGTTGCTGCTACGGGGATTTTGCATAATGAAAAACAAAGCAAATGGTGGATTTCTGTAAATGTGAATTTCTGTTGATATAACTTAACTTTTAAAAGAATATATTTCCTGTCATACAAAGAAAGAAGCGAATTCTTAATGATAATATTGGAAGTTTCACTAGGCATTGTAATTCATCATCAAAACTATCACTGAACTAGACTAAAGTAAGTGAAAAATACCAGACAGAGTTCAAGGTAATTTGATCTTTTATGAAAATTTTGAATAGATCATTGTTACACAGTGACACAAACAGTAAAATATTTTCAGAACATTTTCAATATAATTCAATAACTCCGTTCATATCGATTCATGTTTTTTCACTTGATCCCGTGACTATCAAAAAGTTTTAGGATTATTGTTGTCTATATTATTTTATCTATTAATTTATTTATCGTTTCATTTGTCAGCTATTTTTCGTATTTTAGATAAAGTAGAAGCGCAAAAAGAAAAAATAGCCTCAAAGGACAGAAACTATAAACAAGAAAATTCTACAGAAGTTTTATTACAAAAAATACAAAGCAACAATAAGACAACGTATACAATGGAAAACAAACAACTGCATGATCCTGACATTTCTACAACAGAAAAACACAAAAGTAATTATGTAAAAGAAAAGAATAATCTCGATTATTCACGAGAAGCAGAACATGAAAGTGACTCCGGTTCCAGTTCCGATTCCGGTTTCAAACTTTGGAATGACACAGACGAATTATACATGGGTAATGAAACAATGACAACCATACATATATATATATATATATATGAACTGAATTCGTCCAAAATTAAAGTTATATAGTTATATGTTAATGTGAATTTCTGTTGATTAATTTTAATTTCTTTTTTCTTTTTTAAGTATATTTCTACTGTCTTACAAAGAAACTAATTATTAATGATAATATTGTAAGTTTCACTAAACATTGAACGAAAAGATTAAATTACAACGTGAAGTCATGATTTCAGAAATTGTGTATTAATTAACGGTTTTAACGAAACTGATAACCATGCTAAAGCATTTATCAACTACCCTCATTTATTATCTGCATATGTATTAGCTATGCGGCAACACCCGCACGTAATGCCTTTTGTCCATAAACGCAAGACATCGCAACAGAGATTTACTTAAATACTTATCACCCTAATGTTTGTAGATATCAAATATGTTTTATGTGGTTTTGTTTCGATACAATTGGTTGTAAATATACGGATTGTACCAACTCTTACCTTTACTGCGACACTAATTATTATTATATCTAGTGATAAGACACTAAAACCACTACCATCAAATTATGTTTTAATTTATAAAATCCCTGCCCTATCCTATGGTGACGGAGGGTCTGCTTTTTTCCGTGCATCTTGCCTAGTACTTTAACGTAACAAATCCAAGATGGTGGCCTACACATCGACAACTATAATTTTTGATACCAAGGCCTATTTAAAGTCTTTATTCACTAATCTTTCGAATACTCCAATATCCAGCAGATTCGCGACGCATCAGCAACTATACTCCAATATCCAGCAGATTCGCGACATATCAGCAACTATTCTATAACAGCTGAATTAATAGCATAGACAATAAACCCATACTTGAAAATCTGAATTACCCGGATACAAAATGGCAAACAACTCGATAATGACCCTCCTAACTATAAAGTGCTCAGATCTCTGCATACTAGTCAACTCCTCACCAACAAGTATCAAAATAGAAAGAAATAATATATAATGAATTATAAACACTCTCTCCAGACAAAAAAAGACAAATGTGAAGCTCCATTCATCAACATTATAACCAAAGACGACGGTAACCAACACAAAATCGAGTGCAGTACTGGCTGCCATGAACTGATCAAATCAGATATAATTTCGGCTACAAAAGACCAACAGCTCATGGATAAATACAATATGTCATTTGAATAGAAGTGGTCCAGGATCAACAAGGAAATTCTCCTGAAACAATTATAAAAGCCCATAACAGACTTAAAAACTCCTTAACATGTATCACACCCAATGCTCACTGCTGGTCAATGAAAAAAGGTACACATCAATTCAAGACGAAATTTTGCCCGATATAATAGAAGTTGTCAAATGAAATCCAAAGATGTCAACAGACAGATGCCTAGCACAGAGTATAGAACAATCATACGTACACACAAGTATACTGGGAGACCCATATGTTCAGATGCTATGAATAGCAGCGTAGTGTCAGTCAATCAAATTAATTTTAAAGGGCTACCCGCCTCACTAGGTACTGAAGGTAGTGCGATAGAAGAAAAAGATAAATGTCCTCATTGCAAACTGAATGCAGAAATAGGACTGGAATGCGATGTTTGCTCCCTATGGTACCATTATAAATGTGAGCACCTGGATAACAACTTCATTGATTTCTACGGGTACGGTGACACCCCCTACAGCTGCTTATCTTGCAGAACCTGACTACAAAACCAGAATTTCTATAAATCTAGGATATGATCACTCACATAAACTCGTTAATGGAACCAGATCTCATGGAAAATGGACGGGACGACGAAGCACACATAAAGTCCAATTTAGATGATGGTAACAAAAAATCAACTGGATCAGCCAATGAAATACAAATGGATACAGAGACAGACCTGGTAGCGACACACGATGACTCTCATTGTATAGGCACAGAACCTGGTGCATCCAATGTCAAGGCACTAGAACTGTCTCCAGTTCCTACTTCACAAGACTAGATTTACCACGGTTTAATAAAACTACGAAAAGAAAGCCAAAACCAAAGCAAAGACAAGCTGAAAACACTAAAGAGATCAAAAAACAACTTCTTGGCTACTTTACTTATTACCAATCTTGAGACAACTTACGACCTGGAAAGATGTAACCGTCTTCTACAGCTTCAGCCCCATCATCACACCAGATTACTGATAACAATCAACATCAACAACACTGCTAGGGTCTATATCAAACCAGTCTCTACAAGGGTAATGAAGGCTCAACACCAACCAGGGATAAAAACCATAGATTCGGATATACGCAATACAATCGGCATGCTTCAAAATCAGCTACATACAGTCGAGATGAACCACCAACGCAGCAGAATTACCAATAT
Source organism: Tegillarca granosa (assembly GCA_029721355.1). Taxonomy (NCBI): domain Eukaryota; kingdom Metazoa; phylum Mollusca; class Bivalvia; order Arcoida; family Arcidae; genus Tegillarca; species Tegillarca granosa. The sequence goes on along the minus strand of CM056606.1, from coordinate 33,757,556 downwards.
TGAAAATAAGATTTCCATACAAAACCAACTAGACAGCTGCCTTCGTATACCATATTACATGCTTCACATGGTACATCAGCCACATTTTCATCATGACTCCAGGAACTTTCCTTTGAGGTTACCCCCTCCAGCAACGAATGTGGGGATTCCGTCACCTGGCTACCAACTACCTCCATTCGGTTGTCAACTATTAACAAATCCTCTTCTACCGGTACACCCTTTACCACCTAACAACAACAGCCAAGGTTTTGAAATACCACCACAGTCAACCGATACGAAATCATCTATCATACAAGGTAACAACTGGAGAATAAACATTAATGGACACCAGAACCAATCTATAGCAAGCAACCTGCAGTCGACAACACAAAAGTAAAATACCTGTCAATTCCTCAACGTAACATCCCTCCTAAATGGAGAATAGATAAACAAAAAGCAGGTCAATTAACATATCAACCTTCTCATAAGCGGCAACCAACAAACAGCACTTCGCATAGAAGAACTACACTAGACTCGGTAAATCATCTCACGCCACAATCGGCTCCCAAGAAGGTTAAATTTGCAGACGATAACTCTCCTGCATCTATTGGTATGGACGAATCGTCACCATTGTCTACAGACAAAACCGACCGCAAAGCTATCAACACGAATACTGAGAATGCAAACAATATATCGTCATACACACTCCTAGTTTGCTGATTCTAAAGATCCAATATCCCATCTTCAAGTTCCAAGAGGTTATGGAGGAGTCTCGACGCTACACAGAAAAGACCTAGATGTTAACTACACCCATCACTCAGATGGCTGTGAACGCAACACAGTGTTAGAACTAGATGCAACTTCCCCATTATGTTTCATTATTGTGTACATGCCTTCAAAAGGGATATCATTCGATACAGCTTACAAGGAAACACTAGATGAAATCGAGGAGATAATTCAAAAGTTTGACACCCATGCCATTTTCATTTGCGGGGATATGAATGCCTCACTCAGACTACGCCCTCAGAACTCTAGAGACAAACTGCTACCTAAATTCTGTCAAGATTAAGGACTCCAAACAGCTCAGTGTGAAAACAAAACATTCTTTCATGTCAATACCAATGACTCTGCAGAAATAGACTACAACCTCTTTAACAAGAAAGGAGAAGCTCACGCTATCTAAATATACTAAACATACTGTCATGGATGAAAGCTCTATTAACCACCCTGACCATATTCCAGTAATCATGGAATTCAACTGGAATAGTAACCACTGGAAAAACCTTTAGAACTTTAAACAAACCAAACTGGAGTAAATACAACCCCGATGTTTATCAAAGCTACATTGAAACTAACTGACATCAATTGATATGCCAGCTAACGAATTCGAAACTATATCAGCTATCCAACACCTTACAGCCACCCTCACAGCTGCCAAGTCGAATAGCATAGCCAATTAAAGACCCAGTATAAAACTTAAGAAACATAAGAAGGCACTTTGGAATGAAGAGATAAAAAGGCAGCAAAACATAGTAAACACGCAATGTAGAAGTGGAAGATAGATTAGAAACATCGACATACGGCAAACAAATTGTATCAAGATATAAAAAAAAGTCGACGCACACTTCAGAAATTGCAGAGACAACAATCCTTCGATTTGATTCATGTTTTTTAACTTGATCCCTTGACTCTCAAAAAGTTTTATGATAAATGGTGTCTTTATTGTCTTATCTTATTTATTAATTTTTCGTTCCATTTATCAGCTTTTTTTTGTATTTTAGATAAAGTAGAAGCGCAAAAAGAAATATTAGACGCAAAACACGAGAGTAATTTTGGGAAAGTAAAAAATGATGTCGATTATTTACAAAAAGAAGAACCTAAACATCATCCCGGTGACGGTTCCGGTTATATTGATTTGATTAATATTGACACAGGTAATGTTACAATGAGAAGCATCTTAGGTTATATATATATATATATATATATTTATATATATATATATATATATATATATATATATATATATATATATATATATATATATATATATATATACTGAATTCGTCCAAAAGTTATATGTAAATGTGAATTTCTGTCGATATAATTTTAATTTCTTTTTTTCAGAATATATTTACTGTCTTGAAAAGAAAGAAACGAATTATTAATGATAATATTGTAAGTTTCACTAGGCATTGAATGAAAAGATTAAACTACAACGTGAAGTCATGATTTCAGAAATTGTGTATTAACAGTTTTAACGAAACTGATAACCATGCTTAACCATTTATCAACTACTCTCATTTATTATCTGTATACGTATTAGCTATGCGGCAACACCTACACGTCATTCCCTTTGTCCATAAACACAAGACATCGCAACAGAGATTTACTTAGACTTGGCAGCCTAATGTTTGAAGATAATGAAATATGTTTTATGTGGTTTTGTTTCGATACAATTGGTTGTAAATATACGGATAGTACCAGTTCTTACCTTTACTGCGACACTAAATATTATTATTTCTAGTGCTAAGACATCATAGCCATCATTGACATGATATAGATAGTTATTCTTTTTGTATCAATCCAGTTGTAAACGATAAAAAGAATTCTGTTGACCACGGTTACCATCATCAAAAATAAAAAATTAAACGGCATCTATATATTAATTTAATATTTTGATAGCCTAGTCAGGAAATTAAAAAGAAATTATTATTGTGTAACAAAGGTTGACAAAGACTTAATCACATCTCAATTCCAGAAATTATATGAACCTGTTCCGTTTCGTTTGAAATTCGCAAAATCATAAAAAGTGTATTGCGTATTGCGTGCACAAAAAAGCATGGTGTGCTTCCTCTGGAAGACTGTACTTACCGTGTCGATTGTATTACCACGCGTATTTGATTTCGTACCTGATGTTTTTAAATTTTGATTTTTATTGACATAAAATTAATATGTCTGTTTTTATGGAATAAATCATGATAGGTCATGACATTATTCTTATAAACTGAAACCGATAAAACACTTCCAATATGATACCGTTTTGTTTAAAGATAACGTGTGGTTATTCACTTATTAATAATTCGATTATTCGAACCCCACGATTATTCGAACCAAAAATGAAGACCCATATATATATATATATATATATACAGTGCAACTTCCGAATACCGGCCCTTCTAAAAAACGATCACCTCCACAAACCGAACATGACCGACCGGTCCCAAATTTATCCTTCTTTGTTTATATTAAAATAATCTTTCATAAACCGGTCCCTCTGAATTTCGAACACCGGCCTTTTTTAGGTGCCGAAATCATGTAACATCTAAATAATTTACTTCCGAAAACCGGCCTTTGGGAGTCGCAATGCATCAATGAACCATAACAGACAGGTGATTTTCTATCTGCTAATCTGATTACTGAAATAACAAAGTATCCTAATTCACACATCATTGTACTGGCAGACCGGTTTACCTGTGCAGATATATTTGAATAAATAATTGAATCGATTTTAATTTGTTTCCTTTATTGTTCGATAATCTAATTATTGCAATTATTGTCTTTCTTATGGTTTTAATTCTTTATTTCAAGGTTTTTACCCGTCAAGTACCCCTCACTTGAATATGTTCAAAACGTTTTTTAAACAATTATTTTTCTATTACCTGCGCAATGCAAAAATATAAAATATTTTTTAATTTCAAAAATCATTATTTTCTTTCTGTCTTTTGTCTTAAATTTAGACATTTTTAAACAATATTATTACTATTTAATATCAAAACATTCCCGTCACCACGATCCGGAAACCGGTCACTAGAGATACCGAATAGACTTGTAATTAACGAATCGGTCCTCATTTTAAGTGATTAAGATAATATTTTGCTTCATATGTTGTAAATAGCGTAAACAATTTATAAAAAAAAATATTTTGAAAAATAAATTGTTTCATTTTCAACTGGAAAAAGTAACTTGTGTGCCTGACTAACACGAACAGCACACGTGTATCTATATACTAGTATATTAGAAGCGGATTTGTACTGCCAGTGTATTTTAGAAGACGATGGCACTAAAACCCACCTTTTTGCTATTTGGTTTCAGAGGAGGATAATGATCTTGACATCGGTTCTGGTACTATAACGAAAGACGTGGCGCCTGAAAAGGACACAAACAAACAAGGTACAATGTACATAAATACAGCCCGGTACATTACATATTATTTACATAATACGTTTTGTTGTGATTTCGTAATAATTTTTTTACATTATCACAGTCACGCTTTGGTTCATCAAACCACAAATAATAATCTTATTGGGTAACATTACAAGTTGTGCTTCAGGTTCACCAATCCAGGAATGGTAAGCTCATCGGTAAACTTTAATATAAAGTGTTGAGATAGTTAATTAAACATAACAAATTATAGCTTTAGTTTTTGGTTCATCAAATCTTAAATGGTAAACTCATTTAGTTTACACAAGAAAAGTTCTTGTTCATGTCACTTTACATTGAGGTTCCCCACTCCAGTAATGAATTTGGGGATTCCGCCACCTGGCTATCAACTACCTCCATTCGGTTGTCAACTAATAACAAATCCTTTTCTACCGGTACACCCTTTACCACCTAAAACAGCAGCCAAGGTTTTGAAATACCACCACAGTCAACCGATACGAAATCATCTAACACACAAGCTAACAACTGGAGAACAAACATAAGTGGACATCAAAACCAACTCATAGCAAGCAACCTGCAATCGACAACACAAAAGGAAAATACCTGTGCACACCATCAACGTAACATCCTTCCTAGACGAAGATTAGGTAAACAAAAGCAGGTCAATTAACATATTCCAACCTCCTCATAAGCGGCAACTAAAAAGAGCACTACGCATAGAAGAACTACACTAGACTCAGTAAATCATCTCACCCCACACTTTACTCCCAAGAAGGTTAAATTTTGGTATGGACGAATCGTCACCATTGTCTACAGACAAAACCGACCGCAAGGCTATCAACACGAATACTGATAATTCAAACAATATACCGAGGATGCCGTCCACCGACACTGAAAGTAAATATATAACACAAATACCAGTAAATCAGCCGCCAATTCTACAAGACAGCATATTTTACGGCATGACCGCGCAGCAAACCACATCTGGCGGAAGGAAATCAATCAATATAGGAACATTCAACTTAAAAAATATCCAGTCAAATAGAACAACTGGAACAGCTTCTACAATCAATAGATGTACTTAACATCCAGGAACTCTGGTTATTTGAATTTCAAAATCTACTTCTTAAGAATGATACTCGTCGTGCACACTCCTAATTTGCAGATTCTAAAGATCCAATATCCCCACTTCAAGTTCAAAGAGGTTATGGAGGAGTCTCAACGCTACACAGAAAAGACCTAGATGTTAAAAACGCCCATCACTCAGATGGCTGTGAACGCATCACATGTACAGTGTAAGAACTAGATGCAACTCCCCCATTATGTATCATTATTGTGTACATGCATTCTTCAAGAGGGAGATCCTCCGATACAGCTTACAAGGAAACACTGGATGGAATTGAGGAGATAATTCATAAGTTTGACATCCATGCCATCTTCATTTGCGGGGATATGAATGCCTCACTTAGATTACAACATAACAACTCTAGTGACAAAATGTTACATAAATTCTGTCTACATTAAGAATTCCAAACAGCTCAGTTTGGAAACAAAACATTCTTTCATGTCAATACCAATGACTCTGCAGAAATAGACTACATCCTCTTTAACAAGAAAGGAGAAGCCATCCTGTCTAAATATACTAAACATACTGTCATGGATGAAAGCTCTATTAACCACCCTGACCATATTCCAGTAATCATGGAATTCAACTGGAATAGTAACCACTGGAAAAACCATAACAACTTTAAACAAACCAAACTGGAGTAAATGCAACCCTGATGTTTATCAAAGCTACATTGAAACTAACTGACATCAATTGATATGCCAGCTAACGAATTCGAAACCATATCAGCTATCCAACACCTTACAGCCAACCGCACTGCTGCCAAGTCGAACAGCCAATCTACACTACCAGTACATAGCGGTGCCTCGACAAGACAACGAGGGAATCTACCAAGGAACAACAAAAACATGCCAAATATTCCGATTTGTTAACTCGTTTGCTGTACACACTGTTATTGGATCCTACTTCCGATTTCATCTTTTAATTTTTTTTATTTTTCTCGATTTATTCTTGTAATGGTTAATTTAATTTATACAATATATTTTATTTTACAGTTGACAATTTTTTACTGATAATACTGACAGTATCAATATTGTTTCTAATGGTAACAGTAGTGTTATCTCTGAAATACTGTAGATTATGTCACAAAATTAAAGGTAATTTCTCTTTGATTAACTGTAAAGATAAAAAATTAACTACAGATAAAATCTATAAATATTATGAAGAGAATTAGGTTATATTGTTCAGATTATAGTTTGAGAGGTAATGGGGTTACACTATTCACGTTACAGTTTTAGAGGGAATACGGGTACTTTGTGAATGTAACAGCTTTCGATGGAATGGGGTTACACTGTACAGGTTACAGGTCTGGAGGGAATGGGGTGACATTGAACAGATTATAATAATATCTAATATTGTGATGTACTTTGTTTTCTGTTAGTTATGAAAAATGTTCGTGTAATAACGCCTTTTAACCGACAAACAGCGATTGGTTATCGTTCCACAAAAAACGTTTTTGGTAGTTCTGAATATGCTACTTTGCCTTGAATTTTCAAATAAAAAAAAAACACAAGTCCTTGTCAAAACCACGATCCAAAAAACAAAGTAAAAACTTTGAAAGCTGGCAAAATTAGTTATACACGTGAACTTCCATCAAGGAAGTGAGGCCGGGTGATCCGGAAGGGTAAGCACCTCCTGTCTAGCTTTCTACACTCGTCACGTGCAAGTCAATATTTGAGAATGAAAGGAACAAAGAACTATGGTTAGTCAAATATATCTAGTATAAGTTTGGATACAGTTACTACATACAACAATATTATGATGACAGCCAGAAAAATTTCTAAGGGCCTTGATTAGCCTAGGCTTGCAATATTCAACAATTTAATTGTAGGCAGTTCGCTTCGTTGTAGAAAGTCCCCATAGTGGGAACAAGCTCTACCATAACGTATGTGAAACATATACACCATAAGCTGGAGAAGCAGGGATATTACTGCAAAGAAACGATCTTATTACATTTAATTTATAATTTTCTTTAAAAGCTTTTATATAACTTTTTCGTTCTATCTCTCAAGAGATTAGTCAGTGAGATACAAATAAAGGAAATGCTAATTTTTTCGTTGGAATAGTATTTCTTCACAATGTCAAAACAGTATACAATAATTAAGTGTTTATTGACAAGATAAACCTATCAATCATAATTGAAGTCATGGTAAAACACCTAGTTATGCTTATCCCCTGAAAAAGAAAATCTATCAACTCTGTGTGTGTGTGTGTGTGTGTGTGTGTGTGTGTGTGTGTGTGTGTGTGTGACATGGACCGGTAAGTTAGTGTCTGATTTTTAACAAATTTTGCATTATAAATACAGTAGAACTTCGATGGCTCGAAGTCCAAGGGACTTTGACTAAATATTCGAGCCATCGGGGGGTTCGAGCGATCGAACATCGAGATATGATTGGAGGTTCACATTCAAATGTTAACCGAGCGTCAAAAAATTTTTTAATTTGTTTTACATGTAAATAAACTAAAAGGCCAAATAATGCAATGACCGAATTAAAATTCCATTATTTATCACGAAATATTTTTTTTAAAAATCATAAAAGAATAAAATGTCCCAATTAAAAATACCAAATTTATTTCAAATTACATGTTGACCTGCAATCTGCCGTTTGATGTTATTTGGCTACGGGGTTAGAATATGGCACTTTATTTTAATTTTAACAGGTGATGATACAAAATAAACTTACTTTATTCTTTATTGCGCATGTACTATAATGAAAAACAACAAAACACAGTTATTACCGGTCGTTTTAATCACAGGAAATAACGATAATACACATTACTATACATATTCCAAGGGCATGTAAATAACAGATTCTCGGTGTGCAATCATAAGGCACGAGCGACTGAGGTGTTTTAAAAATAGCGATCAAACACTTCCGCGTGTCGTAATCGGATTAAGAGATTAAAGAACTAAGCATATCGACACTTCATAATTAGGTTAATAATTAATTAATTAATTAATTAATTAATTAATTAATTACTGCCGAGATTAATCGTTTCGTTCCACTCTATTACGTTTGATGAAATCTGTAATATGGCTTCAGCTTGTGTTTTGTTTACAATGACCATGTCCTTCTGACAAAAAATTGTATTCGAGCGAAAGAAGTTGAATTTTCACTAACTCTATACTTTAAAAAAATATTTATTGTTCGAGCGAGCGGGGGTATTTGAGTTAACGAAGTTCGAGCGATCGAAGTTTTACTGTATATAGTATTGACCTTTTTATATCTTTTTAGGACTGACGTGTAAGAAAAGTAAACAGCCAGAGTAAGTTTAACTGCCTTTCTTTTCTTCCTCAGTAGCAGTAAGGAAAACTACAAAAAGCGACATAATGAAAATGTTAATGATAAAACAGCATAACGTAACATTAACAAACAAAAAAAAAAAAAAACATCACTGAATATACAATTCCCTATTATGGACGAGTAACGAAGTCAATATCCAGTAGTAATATTCTAGTACTATAAGAAGGTCACTTTTGTTTGTTATAACTGTTATTTTCTTTTACTCTGATTTACGCAATATATATTTTATTCAGCTTTAGTAGTCATCTTTATAAAAGGAAAATAGTTTTTATTATTGCATTCATGTATTGATCACAATTTATTCCTCAGTTCCATCTACTGCAGTCAAAAGAAAGAACATCTTTACAATATGAAGTTTGTTTTAGGTTAATTCCCGTCGTTTTGTTACCCTAAAAAGAATGGCAAAGTTTATGAACATTTTGAGAAATAATATACATACGAACGTTCTTCTGTAGGGTTGATATTTTCATTACGGATTTATCGGACGAGACCTACATGTATGGCCTGTGCGTTATTAGACGTGGCACACAAAAGAATTTGTACTACACATTGCTATTGGCATACAGCAAAAAACACTGCCATTTCAGTTATAAATGTTTTTGACACAATATAAGTGAAATATTCTCGACTTGAACGTAAAATACAAGTTGATTAATCAAACCAATCAATCTTCCTATAAATACAATAAATAGTGAACAGCTTCTGTTGTACGTTAAATCATTGAAGCATTATATCAAAAGGAATTTGAGTTCTTATTTTCGTATAATTCCGAAAACAAAATAAATCAATACGTTACGTTTAAATATTATATAAAATAGACACACAAAACTATGCATTCCACAAAATGATCACGTTGGATATCGGTGCAACTAGTAATATTTATTTGGAGAAACAATTTTTATCTTATTGTTTTGACCATACGTAATGAATATATAATACACTCTCATATGATAAAATACTTATTCAGTTACAATTCTAAATTGTTTATCTGTTTTACTTTTAGAATACAGAATGAAAGCCCTCAAGACAATACAAACAACCCGGTATATGAAGAGTTAGATACTTACCTAGAACCAGTAGTTGTTAGCAGAATGAAATGAATTATTTATATTATCATCATTAAAATGAATTATAGAAACTAAGGGACAAAAAACAAAGTAGTCAGTTATGGCAACCATATAATAAATTTTAATAACAACAACTCGATATTTGTTGAATATTTAAGATAAAAATATTAAGAAAAACACCATGATGAGCCACGTTGTTATGTAAACAGTTTTTTGACCGTTATATAAATCTTGTTGAGACATGAAATAATGACATTTTGATTTTGTGTGGCTTATTAAAATTGTGTAACGTTGATTTTACGATCATTTTTAATGAACCGTCATTTCTGTTTTTGTTAAAACAGAACAATGGGAGATTTCACATCGACTGATGAATTGGAGGACATTGCATTTTTTACAATTTACTTAAAAACAACAATTGTATACAAGTTGCATTTCAATTTTAATTTTTCATTGTCGGTTAAGTTTTATATTTCTGAAATGTGCACATATGGCACTTAAAAATTAACCTAGTTTTTTTGATAAATATTTACGAACTAAAATAACAAACTATAAATTAAAAGTAAAATAAAAGCTAGCTCTTCCCGAGCTTAGTGTAAGAGAGAGAAATTAGCTAACTTCGCACGAACCGTTAAAAAGTATTGCAAGAGGAAGACTTTACGTGTTATTTCAGGGAGAAGTCCTTTGAACTGAGAATGTGGGCTTATTGAGTGTTAAAAATATTAAAATTATATTAAAGCATGTCATTATATATATTAATTGCTCTTTTATATACCCAGTCACTGTTGCATCTCGGGTAATAACTATTGACGTAATCTACTATGTCACTGAAATGATAGACAACTATATAGAATCAATTACAAATTAACAGATTTAAATCCATTTATTACATTAGTAATAAACAGGAATTCTGGTTATTTTGTAAAACACCATACAGACTGTAAACAAAAATAAACTGAAGATACCATCAACAAAATGTTAGTGTTTAATAAACAACATATTTGTAGTATTTAACAATATAATTTTCCATCAAACAATCGGTATTTAAATGGGCAAAAATTGTGCACTTTTGCTTGATGATTTGTTTCTTTATTCAGATGAATCAGAATTTTTACAGACCCTTGTCAAATCTGGAGAGAGGACTGTTGCTAAATCATTCAACTCCACATACAGATACAATGTATATCGATGACGTTCTGTCTAACGATAATCCCAAGTTTTAAGAAACGTAATGACTTCAATTTCTCAATTGTCAACTTTCCGTTCTATTGCAGTAATACCTGCTTCTCTTGTGTATGGTGTATATGTTTCACAGTTAATACATAATGGTAGAACTTGTTCCCACGGAGACTATCTACAACGAGGCAACCTACTTACAATCAAATTGTTGATTCAAGGATATTGCAAGTATAGGCTAATCAAGGCCCTTTAAAAGTTTTATGGCTGTCATCACAACATTGTTGATAAGTATGAAGTCACTGTATCCAAACTTATATTTGATATATTTGACCTACCACAGTTCCATGTTCTATTCATTCTCGAATTTGATTTTGCACTTGACGGGTGTAGCTAGCTAGACAAGATGTGTTTACCTTTACGGCAACCAGATCTTATTTCTTTGATAGAAGTTAACATGTATAAATGAATTGGCCAGATTTCAGAGTTTTTACTTGGGGGGGGGGGGGGGTTGTGATTTGGACATGGGCTGGTATGTTTGTTTTTAATTTTATTAGTGCATAATTAATGTTTGATTCTGTATTGTGTTAAGCAGTGAGATAGATAGTATGATGGTTCTTTGCATAACACATTACGTTTTTTTTTATTACGTTTTGACGGTTAAATGTCTTATTTCACAGGGTATTATTATGCATCTGGTATCAGTCCATAGACAGTTTAGTTAACTTTGTTTGGTTATTTCCAATAAATAAATTATGTCATTTTTCTATAGAATTAGTTGATACCGAGTACTTTTCATACTATGCTGCTGATTTTGTAAGAACACTTTTTCATTCAATGAATTCTTACATGTAGGACTTTCGCGCATGCTCCAATCTAATAATTAACATATTATTGAGCTGCCCAAACTTTTCACGATTTCCACCTATTATTGGCTAATAAAAATGAACTCAAGAACCTGAATCGCAAAGACCGTAACCACAACCAATTTATTTTGATAAAAATATTTTTAGAATTTTTTTCCAACAATTAGTAATTTGAATGCAGCTGTAAGTGTAGTTACGATATATCAGTCCAATATATTGACCTCTAGTATGTTACAATTAACCTTTGATTTTAATGGACTATAAACGACACAAAGCCTTATGGTTTGTGTTTATGTGTAGTGTTTCTTAACATTTGCGCAGTTCATGTACATATATCACAACATGGTAAACTCTAAAGCGCACAGTATTAAATATTAGTATTGGTAATTTCAAAGCCCAATGATATGGTATTAAACCGATCAGTAAAGCCAACAAGGATAAAAAAATTTTTATCAGTCAGTGAAGCCAATAAGAATAAATTTATTTCTACCAATCAGTAAAGCCAATAAGGTATCAATAAGTGAAGCCAAAAAGGTACCAATCAGTAAAGCCAATAAGGATAAATTTATTTCTACCAATCAGTGAAGCCAATAAGGATAAATTTATTTCTACCAATCAGTAAAGCCAATAAGGATAAATTTATTTCTACCTATCAGTAAGCCAATTAGGATAAATTTATTTCTACAAATTAGTAAAGCTAATAAGGATAAATTTATATCTACCAATCAGTCAAGCCAATAAGGATAAATTTATTTCTATCATGATACAACAATCAGTGTGTGGTTAAAAGGCTAATGTCTTAACCAATCAGATTCTATAAAATAATTGAAATTTAAATATGAGTGTTCATACAAAACTGAACCAATTCTACAAAAACAAAACAATTTATTTGATAACATAACATACTTGTATATTCACAAACACATCTGTGAACATCACAGATGATCATCATAGTAACAATTTCTGTAATTGATCATAAAATAAGAAATATAATTCCTTTGTTTAACACTGGGTATCTATACTTTCAACACCTTAAAGGGTACCTGTAATGATTTTCAGTTTTGACATATTTTATTCGTCATACTTAAATATGACTGTAGCGAAAATTCCATAAAATTTCATTCCATAATAAGGTAGATATCGGCGATTTTCTAATACATCTCTAGAAATCCAAATCAAAAAGGTCGATATCGAGGCTCCCGTGTTGTGACGTCATAGCAGTAACATTACCTCCACAGATATTATTTACCAACTACTAAAATATGTCAAATACGAACTCGTAGTTTAACTTTCTATGATTATTTTACGGGAAAACTATTTCACGAAGTGGAATTAACATTCGTTTGACATGTACCGATAATTAAGATTATTATTAATCCTTTTGTTTATTAGACACATTCCTTAGATTTAGACCCACACCTGTAATTAACAGGATGTCACTTATAATTTGCAAAATTGATTTGCAGGTTGATAAAGTTATCTTACGACCGGTAATATACATATTTACAGTGAGTAAAGTGAAATAATTTTATTTGGTAAACGTTATTTGTAATACAGTTTAAAGATTTCACTCCGGAAAAAAAGGATATTTCATTTGTAAATTTTAAAAAGTAAGAAAAAGAATTCTTTCTTAGTTTTCATGTCAATAATAATAATAATAATTATAAAATACAACTTTTAGGCAAAATCAAAAATTAAAAATTGACGACCAGAATAATCTATTTAAAACATGTTTATTGATCTACTTACAGCATTTGATTTTATTAGATTTCAGATTTCACTTTTCCTTGGGCATACATTTAAGTGATATTCTTAAATCCTTTATTCTATATATAAATTCATAAAATTATTATTATTATTATTATTATCGCGTTTTTTAAAATGTGGTCTCATTCTAAAGTCCGTGTCATTTCATTTTAAATAATTATAACATTTTTCGCGTAAAATAATTTGAGATTGAATATCTTGTTGTTTTTTTTTTTATTATCCCAGCATTAATTAACCATCGGACAGTTGAAAAGAACTATGTTACAAACTTTAATTGTGTGAACATTTTCCAATTATCGAGGAAATGTGATGCCGCAAGACTACTTAAAAGTTTTCTACATCACGGTCATTTAATTTCAACTGTCAATAAACATTGCACAAAAGAACATAGGCGATTGGTTTTTTATGTATTGATTTTTACCCGGTGCCACTGTCATGTGCTGATTTCGAATTTTTATTAAAATAATGCATACAAAATTCAAAATTTTGAATGCATTATTTTAATAGAAATTCAAAATCAGCACATGACACCACAGTAAGTTCCATAATATTCACCCGGTAGTCTGTCCAATCCGACTTGATATTTAATTCATTTCAAAATGTCGATTATAAAATTAATTTTTCGTGTATTTGACTAGTTAAAACTAATCGCGTATTTTTTGTTATAGCTATGCAACTTATCGTAATTCTCGAGTATGTCCAGTTTGACTTCATAAAATAATTTATTTTCTTAAGTTAAAGATATAATAATTTTTCGTGTTATTGACAAGTTAACACTCGTCAAGTATTTTTCAACAATGCAGGTCGGGACTCGACTCAATATGTTCATCTGACAGATTCGTCCGTTTCTGGTTCGAATAAATAACAATTTTACTCCAAATTCATCACTGATAATATTGTCTACTGCTTCCCGAAATAATGACGAACTATTTGACATAAATAAGTACATGTCAGAGACTTTACTTTCTTCTACATACATCAATATATCATCATTGTTACTACTGACAATTATGTTAGACACTACTTCTAATACTGCAATGACGTCACACGTTTATAACTCAAAACGAGGCGTTTCACTTTTCGATAAAGAGAAAGTTATAAAATGTGGATTTCAAACCGCTATAACTTTTTTATTTTGTCACCAATTTTGATGCGGTTTTCAATACTGTTATATTTAAATAATATATAAAACAACTGTAATAAAAAAATTTTTGCCCTGTTACAAATGGCGCCCACGTAGGGACATGAGCAATGAAAGACCAGGAGACCAACCAGAATGAGAGACGGTTATGATTCTACTTCCTGTTGTAAACTTTGATACATGTGAGTGCTTCAAAAGAACAATATTTCAGTGATACATTTGATTCTTTAATTCTTACGACACTAAAGTGATTTATTTGAAGAAGACATTACAGTTTATGGTAACTATATAGTGATGAAATAATTAATAAAATGATTTGTTAACTGGTGTACAGCTATACAGATATATTGGTGTTTAATGAACTAATTGTTGTGACCTTGACATTCGATAGAAAACAGTCAGCTGTTTATTACTTGACTTGTTTCTTAATACTTTAAAGACTTATTTATTTATTTTACACTTTTGAATTATCTGCAGTCATATTTGCATTTATTGTGTTGATTCATACTGATTTCATGATTATATGATTTATTTACAGTATTTTTTTTTTTTAAATTTATTTTTCAGCAGATTACATGTCTTTATTTTGAAGACATTTTGAATTACTTGTTCATGAACATAAACTGATATTTTGATTTTTTTTTCTTGTTTAATCATACCATTTGCAGCAAGCGATCATTTTTTACTGCACATTCATGCACTAACTTAATGAATACCTGCACTTGACATTTTGGACATCTGCATTTGACTTTTTTTTTTATAGGTAAACTTAAAAAAAATTAAAAAAAAAAAAAAAAAAAAAAAAAAAAACTAAATACTACTTTCTGTTGACCTTTATCTACTCCCTGTTATCCTAAAGTTTAAATACAAGGAAACCAATTGAATATTTTTTTTTAGTGCAGCAGGTTGATTATTTAGTTGTTTATTGCAAGCATCTTGTTTAGTTGTCTTTAAAGTTCACTTAAAATCTATTCCAACTTTAATCTTTATTGTTTTCTCTTTTCCATTTTTAGCTTAATCTTATACATTTATTTATTTATTTATTTTTGTTACATTTCAGCTTAATAGTTTACAACTTATTATTTATACATATTTTAATATATCAATATTACATAGAATATTTTGGTGTATATTTATTTCAGTTACAGGTTTATTTATTTTTTATTTCAGGTTTATTTTTTTTATTTTCAGGTATATATTTAATCATTAATTTACTACTGTTTAATGAAATTTGAACATTGGTATTAAATCTTAAACCAGGTATAACATAATATTATACTTGGTACATATCTTTCCCTTAATATACTTGTATGTATTATGTAATTAAGTATTTAATTAGCTAGAATTTAAAATAGTTAAAATTTAATTACGTTACCAGTACATTAATTATTTGCTTTATTTGTAGTTAGTTAATGTTGCACATGTTTTATTTTGTACACATGGGTACTATTTCTATGTATTATACTTAGTGGTATTTTGCTTTTCAGATTACTTAGTTGTCAGTTGAGTTGATAGTTTTCAGTTGAGTTGATAGTTGTCAGTTGTTTCAGTTGAGTTGATAGTTGTCAGTTGAGTTGACAGTTGTCAGTTGAGTTAGTTGAGTTGATAGTTGTCACTTGTCAGTTGGGTTGATAGTTGTCAGTTGATGGTGAATTGTTATTGGGATTTTGATTTTATATAAAGGAAATATCAACAAAAATCATGGCTTCAATGTCTGAAAAGGAAATGAATCTTTTATCAAAAACTTTTTCGGATATGGGACTGGAACCAGATACAGATAGTCCAGAAAGATTTGCTGCATGGATGGCAGATTACGTAACAAGTAAGGGTGGTGCAGCTGTTAAAATGGAACATGAACTGCCTAAAATGGAATCGCATTGTATTCCAAAGTCGACACCAACAGTAGCTTTGCACACTCCCAGAATATCAACCTTCTCAGGTGATTCAAGTAAGGGTGATATTGCATATGACTTGTGGAATTATGAAGTCAGGTGTTTGATTGAGGAGGGAACTTATTCTAAAGAGACTATAGCAACAGCTATTAGAAAGTCATTAAAGGGAGATCCAGCTAGAATTGTCAAGAATTTAGGACCTGGAGCTGCAGCTGAACACATTCTCAGAAAATTGGATAATATTTATGGATTTATTGATGAGAAAGAGGATATTTTAAGTGAATTTTACAGCGCCAAACAAAAGGACAATGAGGATATTGCCACCTGGGGTTGTCGTCTGTCAAACATCATTAGTAAAGCAGTAGATATGGGTCAAGTCAGTGGTTATGACTCTGCTGAGATGTTGAGATGCAAATTTTACAAAGGATTAAAACCAAGTCTAAAATCTGTATCAAGACATAAATTTGAAACCATAGGAAATTATGATGATTTATTATTGGAGTTAAGAAAAATAGAGAATGAACAGAAGGAGGTTGACACAACTAATAAGAAATCTGCAACAGCTAAACTTGCTACAACTACTACCTCATTAGAACTTAGCGAGTTAAAAGGAATGATGAATAAATTAACGTCGGAAATAGGAAATATCAAGGAAAGATTAGACAAGAAAGATAATTATAAACAGTATTCTTCAACACAATCATTTAGGGGTCGAAGTGGTTTTAGTCAAAGAGGTTGGAGAGGTCGAGGTCAAAATTTTGGATATAACATCGGTTTTGCACCAAATGAACACACAGAACAATCAATAGCTACTACGCACCAGGAGGATAAACGTTCTAGTACAAATAATGATGTGATATGTTACAGATGTGGACAAAGGGGACATGTCAAAATTGGATGCCGTGTCATATTAGATCATTCAAGGAGAGGTTTAAATGGCAAGAGGCCTATGGGGAGGGGGTGACCATAGGTTTTCGACAACGGTGCTCCATAGTTAATTCAAACAACTCAAATTATTTACCTCCAGGATTAGTTGGCAATTGTAATGAGGTTGAAGTTTTTGTGAATGGTATTTGTTCTAAGGGTTTGTTAGACACTGGTTCAACAGTTTCAACTGTAAGTGAATCATTCTATCAACAATATTTACAGTCACAACCTATACAGTCATTAAACAACATATTACAAATAGAATGTGCTGACGGACAAAACCTTCCATATTTAGGATTTATTGAAGTCTGTTTGGAATTTCTGAGTTTACCTGGAGATAAATCACAACATTGTTTATTATTGGTGGTCCCTGACAGTAAATATAATCTAAAGGTACCATTGTTAATAGGGACAAATATTTTGTCATGTTGTCTCGAGAGGTGTAAAGAACTTCATGGTTCTAGGTTTTTACAAGTCGCAAGACTAACAACGGATTGGTATTTGACATTCCGATGTATGGTTTTAAGAGAGAAGGAATTGGAGAAACATAATTTTAAACTTGCTATTGTCAGAAGTGCAGAGAAAGAGCATAAAGTTATACCAGCTAACAGTAAAATCAAAATAACTGGCTATTTGGATAAAAGAATAGAATATACTCCGACCTGCGCACTATTACAACCTACAGTTGGATCCGTAATACCACAAGATTTAGACATCACTCCGACTTTACACAGCTATGAGTTTGGTAGTAGGGATCAGGTCGAAGTTGAAATATCAAATGTTACAACAAGGACTGTCGTTGTTTCACCAAAATCAATCATATGTGAACTTCAAGCAGTTAGTGTTAATGAAGTTGAGAAATTAAATAACATCAATGAGGATACATCAAGTTTACTTGACAGCATTAATTTAACATCATCAGATTTAGATCAACAACAGCAAGAAGAAATAAAACAACTTATCACAGATTATACTGATATCTTCTCCAAAGGTGAAACAGATATTGGACATACTGATAAACTAAAACACAGGATAGAATTAACAGATGAAATGCCGTTCAAAGAAAGATTTCGACGAATTCAACCAGCAATGTATGAGGAAGTACGGAATCACTTACAGCAATTACATGCAGCTGGTGTCATTGAAAAGTCGCATTCTCCATGGGCATCTAACGTTGTACTAGCTAGACGTAAAGACGGTCGCTTAAGAATGTGTGTGGATTATCGTCGCCTTAATGCTCGCACAATTAGGGATTCATATGCCCTTCCTCGCATCGATGAAATCTTAAATTCGTTAGCAGGTGCTAAGTACTTCACTGTACTTGATATGAAAAGTGGTTATCATCAAGTAGAAGTAGCAGAAGAGCATAAGGAACGGACAGCATTCACTGTGGGACCGCTAGGATTCTGGCACTATACCCGTGTTCCGTTTGGTTTAGTAAACGCGCCTGCAACTTACCAGCGTATCATGGAGGAATGTCTAGGTGATTTACATTTAAACATTTGTTTTATTTATCTCGATGACCTCATTATTATAGGGAAGGATTATCAAGAACATGTCGAAAGATTGCACCAAGTATTTCAGCGATTACGAGAATGTGGTCTTAAGCTCACTGCAAAGAAATGCTCTTTTCTTATGAAGAAAGTGAAATATGTTGGACATATAGTATCATCAGAAGGCATCGAGGCTGATCCAGAAAAGATCGACAAAGTTAAGAATTGGCCGACACCTAAAACACCAGAGGAAGTCCGTCAATTTTTAGGCTTTGCAGGTTATTATCGGAAATTTGTCAAGGATTTTGCGAAAATTGCAAGACCACTTACAGATATAATGCCACCACCACAGAAAATAAGAAAAGGAAAGAAAAGTCAACAAAGTGCTAGACCATGGAAATGGAATGATGAACAAGAACAGGCTTTCAAACAACTTAAAGAACTTCTTGCACAACCACCTGTACTTGGATATGTAGATAACAGCAAGCCTTTTGAATTACATACAGATGCCAGTGGAAAGGGACTAGGCGCTGTGTTATACCAACATCAAGATGGCCAAAAGCGAGTTATTGCATTTGCAAGTAGAGGATTGAATAAGGCAGAGAGTCACTACTCAGCTCATAAGCTAGAGTTCCTGGCCTTGAAATGGGCAGTTTGTGAGAAGTTCAATGAGTATCTTTATGGAGCTGAATTCAAAGTTTTTACAGACAATAATCCATTAACCTACATTTTAACAACTGCAAAACTTGATGCGACTGGTCATAGATGGCTTGCAGCTTTATCTGCCTATAATTTTACCATAAATTATCAAGCTGGAAAGAAAAATATTGACGCAGATGCCATGTCAAGACTTCCAGGTCTAATGGAGGCTACAGAGCAGATACATGAAGTTGACACAGACTCCATTGAAGCTATCTGTAATGCAGCTAATTGTCAGCCTTATATTGAATCTCTATGTTGTTCAGCTGATATATTAGAAGAACTACAAGATTCAGAGATGACTGGAACTTTTAATGATAAACTTGACTGGAAACAAATTCAAGCCTCTGACCCAGTACTTGGACCCTGGATAACAGCTGTTAGAGATAGAAGTTGTCCAAGTAAAAATAGCTTACCATCAATTCCAGAAAACATCATACTAAGGAAAACATTTCAGCAACTTAAGCTAATACGTGGAGTGCTGTATCGACAAACAACTGTTAATGGAGATCAAAGAAATCAACTTGTTTTACCATCAGCATACATTAAGCAGGCTCTTAAGGGATTACATAATCAAGTGGGACATCCTGGTCGAGAACGTACTTTGTCGTTACTAAGAGATAGAGTTTATTGGCCTGGGATGAGCAAAGATGTAGATTCCTGGATCAAGGGGTGTCATAGATGTTTACATCAGAAGTCATCAACACAAATAAAAGCTCCATTAGTCAATATTCATACTGCACAGCCATTGGAATTATTATGCATGGATTTTTTAACGCTTGAAAGTTCTAAAGGTGGATACCAGCATATTCTTGTTATAACAGATCATTTCACCCGTTATGCTCAGGCTTACCCTACCAGGAATATGACTGCCAAAACAACAGCAGATCTTCTCTTTAACAATTTCATAGTTCATTATGGTATGCCACATAGAATACATTCTGATCAAGGTGCTAACTTCACTAGTAAACTCATTAAAGAACTTTGCAATTTAACAGGAATACAACAGTCGAGAACAACACCATATCACCCAATGGGAAACGGAATGACTGAAAGATTTAACAGGACTCTTATTGGGATGTTGGGAACACTTGAACCAGACCAGAAAAAGGATTGGAAAAGTTTTGTAAGTCCAATGGTGCACGCATATAATTGTACAAGACATGAAAGTACTAACCACACTCCATTTTATCTTATGTTTGGGAGAGAACCAAGGCTACCAGTAGATATTGCATTCGGAATTAATAACAATGAAGAATATGGAACATTCAGCCAGTACACAACAGCTTTAAGAAATCGTTTAAAAACATCTTACGAGTTAGCAGCTAAAACATCACAACAAGCACAGGAAAAACAGAAGTATAATTATGACAAACGAGTACGAGCAGCCAGATTAGAAATTGGTGACAGAGTTTTGGTTAAAAGAGTAGCATTTGAGGGAAAACATAAATTAGAAGATAAATGGGAGGAAGATCCTTACATCATCTTGGATCAGCCCAATGTAGAAATACCAGTATATAAAGTCAGAAAGGAGAAAGGAGACAACAAGATTAGAACTTTGCACAGGAACATGCTTTTGCCTATTGGAAGTATTGAACAACATGAAGATTATAATAATAACAACAAGCAAATAAAGATAAAACATAGACAACCAGAATTGACCACACCAAAAGAGATACAACAGATTATGACTGAGGATTCAGATGTTTCAGATGAGGAAGATGTACCAATACTATTAGTTGAAAATCCATCTACAGAGACTGAACCAGTTGAAGATGTCACTCCAATGACTGACATAACACCAACTGAAGAAGATATTCCCCACTATCTAGATGACGATCCGGACCTAGTGGATGGAATAGTGGACCCGGGTGATGACGACGGTCATCCCTCTGAAGTTGAAGAGGAGCCCCTTAGGGATCCAGAAGATGATGATAATAAAGATGGTAATGTGGTTCCTGATGAGGACACAACAGCTGTTGAGAATGCCTCAACTGCAGAAGCTACATCTTCAAGAGCTCCAGAGAATACTAGGGACACTAGACATTCATCACGAAAAACGACAAAACCCAGTTGGATGAAGTCTGGAGATTATGTGATGTGTCAGGTAGCAGAGAATGTGCCAGATTGGTTTCATCGTGCGGAGTATTTAAAAAATTTACTACAGTCTGGAGTTCCGGAACATCTGGAGAGAAGGATATCAGATGCCATTATGGACATTGTTTTAAGAGGGAACATCACATGATGGGGACATCATTTTTTTGTGAGGGGGGAAGTATGTGACATGGGCATTGTTTTATTTTAATTTAGTTAAGTTAGTTAGAAAATATTTATAATAATTATTATTTTGTCTCAAGTTTAATTTATTTATATTTATTTTAGGTTTAAATCTGGAGTTCAAGTTTAATTTATTTATTTTTATTTTAGATTTAAATCTGGAGTTTCAAGTTATAATTCATAATTTATTTATATTTATTTTAGATTTAAATCATTAATAATTAATTAGATTTGCAGTTAAAAGACACTTTGTTTTTTTTATAGGTTAAATAAGTTGTGCTGTACTCTTAATATTTCCAAGTAAGAGTTGTTTTTCTTCTTCTATCAAATTATAATAACTTCTTATTATCTTCTCTCTAATGACCACTAGGGGTTCTGTTTCTATTCTATATTTCTTATAACTCTTTTTATTGGTTGGTTAGACTAGTGGTCAGTCATGCAATTCATTCTTGAATTGCATGTGCAGAACTTGTTTGTTAATGGTTGGGAGAGGTTGCAAAATTATTTACAGGTCAGTTATTTCTTAGTTCTTTATTTCTTTATTTCATAAAATTCCATTTAAATAATAGATATATATATAAAGTTTAATATTTTTGACAGCATATATTTTTGACATTTTAAAGACTTTGACAACAGCACTATATTAACATTTCATTAACTGAAGTATCTATAAACTGCAAAATATAAGTTTTAATATATAAAATATTTCACATATAAATCAATGGGTGAAGTATCTCATTGTATATAGATCCATATCATTATTATTATTATTTTTATTTTCAAAATGGACATTCTTGGTAAAGTAGTTTTTGTATATTATTATAGAAGGATATCTAAAAGGTTGTTTTAAAGGTTGTCGTATAAGACAGTGGACCCTTGCTCCACATGTGGGGTAATTATTATTATTATTATTTATTATTATTATGTTCTCGGTATTTTGATAATTCATGTTTGTATATGAAACATACAAAGTGTGAGTTTGCGTTTTCTTCTTATTTATACTATAAAGTTAAACATGTGTTAAAGTGTTTAAGATAAATTATTTCCAAATATCTGTAAAGTAAAAGCTAAAATTATAACTTTTAGTAATGTATAATTTTGGGGTTAAAACTGTTATTTATTTTTTACAATAAATAATGTATTTTTATATAAACAAATATATTTTCGGTGTAAATAATATATATTTAACTTATGTCCAAAATTAAAGGGGAATAACTCTTTGATGTACAATGTAGTGTGTATAGTAATTCCTGCATTTTTTTTTTTGTTTCGTATATTGCAGGGTCTATTTTAATCTAAATAAATATGTGCTCATAGTCGAACTCAGCAGTGTTGTTGTTAATTTCAACCCTGTTACAGTTACAGGTACCCTTTAAGGATGGAGTGTTGTCTACAGGAACACAAATGGTATACAACTGGCTCTATCATACTGAACGCGTTTTTATTTAGCAGGTCTCAAATTAAGAGATTTAACAATTTAGAAATCTCTAAACAACAAACAAATCGTAATGACACGAATTATTTAGTTTGACTTGCATATTGACTATAAATGCCATTTCAGTGCAGTTTAATTGTAAAATATTTTTAAATACAAAGATTATTGGAAGATTCCATAATATGCATCTGTATGATAAGGAACTAAAATTGATCTTAATAACACACACACACACAAACACACACACTCACACACACACACACACACACAGAGCGCTGAGTTAATAACCAGATTAACTTTGTTCTTATATTTTGTTTAAACTTGCTATAGCTACACTAGTTGACTAATCACATCATATCTTCCAGTATATTAGTTCTATCAGTAACACCAGTCTGAATTGTTTCTCCACTAGATTAAAATTGCCAGAAGTCACTTGTACTGTTAGTGTAGTAGTCCTTATCTTATAAAGTAAGCATACACGTCCATGTTAACGTTTGTTTCAATTCCACTTGGAACAGAACACAGCCATTTACTGATGATTTCAACATTTCAACACCTTCAAATCATTTTATATCAGCTATTTCCTTGTTTTTGTCTTTTCCAGAACTTCTTCACATCATCATGCCCACCTCTAGAAACTACCATTACCCTTTTAGCTGGACTGTCCCAAATAAGTACTCCTAAATCCTGAGAGAAATAAAAATCATAAAATGCATTTTAACAGAAAGTTTTGGACGATTTATTTGTATGTATTGATCAAGTATTGCAGCCTCTTCTTAACTGTAAAAAATAATATAAAAAACTGAAAAAGAACTGCAGCCACTGAGGCACTGTTATGAAGTATAATGTACTGCATGTATTATGAAATTTAGCTTCCCTCAATCTAAATAAAGCAGAAATGTCCAAACCTTCAACACTGGCAGCTGGTTTTTGTTAGACTTTGAAATGTTTATACATGTATTATGATTTTTCTGGAAGGTTTTCAAAGAGCATGATATTTTCAATTTTCAGTTTTTATATAATTTCTAAAAAAAAAAATTATATGTGGAGCAATATACATACATGTACCATAGACAATTTCTTTGAGTCTGAGATCATTTTATGAATGAAATTGAGCAAGTCATATTTTAAAGTCCTACAATACTATTTGATTGGTAACTTAAAGTATTAGCATACTTACTCTAGCATAATCTCTAAGGAGCTCAAAATCAGTCTGTGATAAGAACTGGCTGTACAGAACTCCCTCATTAAACCTGAATCGGTCATACTCCAGTTCCCAGAGTCGGATCTGATCAGTAACAGTTGGAGGTATTACTGGTGTCTTAATTACATGAAAAATCAATAAATAAATAAACAAACAAATAAACGTAAATAAATAAACAAACAAATAAACATAAATAAATAAATAAATAAATAAATAAATAAATAAATAAAAATAAATAAATAAATAAATAAATAATAAACATAAATAAATAAATGTTTGTAATATTAAATTAACAGCCTATACAGAAATAAATACACATATTTTGTGCACACTACTTATCCTGCTGAGTGGGCTATGGAATAGCAATAATAGCTTGTACAAAAACGTTTGTTCTATATATACAGAAAGAATTTGGCAGTCCATTCTTATTAATAAAATTAACGGAATTACTAAAAGAAAAAAGTTATCTTCTGTTCCCTTGTGATGCAAAAAAAAAAGGTTTTAGACAGTAAACTTTAAATGATATTCTTTCCGAAATCAAGTTGATGTTGATGATAACAATTTATAGCTTTTCAAAACAGTTCTGATATGAACAAAGGAATTTTGTTTATAATGTTAAAGATAAAATATTCAACCAATCAAAAACTAATTTTGTGAGAAATTTTATAATATAAACTTTTATACATTCAATAACTATTATTTTTACATAGTATTTATGCCATACTAATAACATATTTATAAATAACTGTATTTCTATTCTGGAAAATAAAAGTTTTTCTAACCTTATTTAACATCTTTGGGTGAGCGTGACTTCTTAAAAATTTAATAATCTAAAAAAGAAGAAAAAAATGAATACAATTATATTATTTTGAGATAAAATACATGTATAGAAAATTTTAACAAAATAACAGGTATTTGTATCTTTTACTAGCAATTAACATTCCATAAGTTTCACTCTGCACTGAAAAAAATTAGAAACAATTGCAGTTCTTATTCATGACTTTTAAATCAGTCATCAACAATGATTTCATTTGTCTGAAATTATAACTGTGTTTTACATGGGATTTTCCATAGGTAAAATGATATCAAATATTTATAAAACTGAAGAAAACTTACATTAAAAAAAAGGGGAGATGACTATTAATCAAATTTGCTTAAGTAATTAAGTTCTGATTGTAATGCTGTTAGGAATTACCGTAATGTTCAACTTTTTAACTTTACATCAAAATAATCCATTTTCCAAATTATACAGGCTCTTTGTACTTTTTTAATGAGCAAAGATCAATGATTATTTTATTTACCTGTTCTGCTGAGATTCCTCGTGTTAATGCATCTCTCACACTGATTCGACTAATGTTTCCAACTGACATGCTAGGAAATCTATATAAAAAATTAAAGAAAAAAAATCATTTGAAAACTTTTTAGGCATGAAAACAAGAACTATTTCAATATCATTTTAGGAAAAAATATCTTCATAGACGACAGTGTCACGTAACAAAGTGTACAATATGAATGGATTTGGGAGACTTCAGATCTGAACAAAGTTTGAAAATATTGATATATATTGCATGCTAACACCTTGGAATTTATCATTTTATTTCTATGTGAAACATATATTGCTATATAATATATGTATGTATTCCACTCACCTGTACAACATTTCACAAAACAATGCAATCAAAGCCACCTGAAGAGGAGAATCTACAAATGAACAATTAATACTTGTAAATAAATAATTGTGTCAGGCAAAACAATCTTTTATATCTTGGATTCAAAAATACAACATAAAATAATTATTTCATATTAAAAATAAACACTTTAAAAAGTAACAAACTTTCTCTTAAGTGTCTATGTTTTCATATAAAGTTTTAGTGTTCTGTCTATAATTTAAAAAAAAAAAAAAACAAAAAAAAAAACAACTTTTATTACTGTAATGTGTGTTAGCAGACTACCCGACTTCAAATTACAAAGAATAGCATAGGTAGCCTGCACATCTAGCACACTAAAGCACTTCCTTCGTCTAGTGTTAATGTTCATGCTAAGGGATATGAAAGTGGTTGAAATATCCAGCATACAGATCACAGCACCTCTAACCACAAAGTTCAAATCACACACAAACAGATCATAGTGTGAGAAAGTTTGTCAGTAGGTTTCTAAAAATGTTAGTGGTTTTCTTTTAAGTAAATTAGTTTCCTCCACTATCCCAGAACTGTCCACTTGATCCACTGAATATAACTGACATAATCTTGACTGGGTAATAAAATAAAATCACAGCATTGTCTTCCCCATACCCAATGGATGCAACAACTACTAATGACATTGACAAGTATATTTGACTTAAATAAACACTGATACAATATACCAGAAAATGTGAAATGACTTACCTGTGTAGGCATAAACTCTGTAGTTAGTTTCAACAACCAGATACCCAGATGTACTTGTTTCACTCTTATTACTAGATAAACCTGACGCTAGATTGATGGCTGATCTTGTAGGGTAATATCTTTGTGATTTTCTCTGCAAAAATAAATAAGGGTACTAGTATTTTGTTAATCTAGAATTTATTTTTCTGTTACTTTAGCATAATACAGTATTATCATGGTTATAGTTATTTTGTGCTCTTACACAGTCCTACGTACAAGCCTTTAAAAACTGCTCAATCTGAGCAAGGGTCTTATGTAATTACATTTACTTTTCACCTCCTTCAAAAGTTAAAAGATACAATGGTATTGGTCATTTGTGAATAGAGGAAAACCACAAATGTTTGAATCCAATTTCAAGTCTCATTTACCTTGGATGACCATTCAACATCAATAGATGTCCTGCCAATTCATTAAATGATCCTTTTAAAAATTAATTCAAAATTTGAAATTAGAGTTGACATAACATTTCCTCAGGTAAAAATTCAGATTGTCAGTGATCATTTAATTGGTGGGCTGGACAACTCAATATTTATTTTTCTGATTAATGACATAACACTCAGAAGGTGAAATTTCAGTGATTTAGGGCTTATCTGTAGGACTGTACAATGATTTTTCTTTTTTTAAAAACATTTCAAAGAGTGTTAGAGCCCTGAGAACACAAAGATAATCTATTCTTTTTAAGTTTAACATTGAATAAATTGTATTTTCTGATTTTCTTTCTTTAAAAGGAGAATTGGTTATTATTAATACAGTAGATTTAAAATAATTGTGTTGTTTACTAAGCTTTAACGTTTATGACTTGTAAAACTGCAGCAAAGCATTCAAAATGCAAACAGACATTAAAAATAAAACAATTACTGCTTAATTTTCAGATTTTTAATATCATTGTGATTGTCTTAGTGACTTATATTATGTAATTCTTGTTCTAAGGGACTATCATTTGAATACTAAAGATCACTGAATATACAGTGTAAATACATCATTAATCAGATTTTATATCTATAAACAGATAAACTGTGACATGTTTTCATCTATTTAATCTTACTTTTCTCTGGTAGACAAGTCCAAACTCCCGTAAATGTTGTAAGAATCGTAGCTGAGATTCACTCATACCATCAGTGGAATAATCCTTCAATATGATAATAAAGAAGAAAATAAAGATTCAATATTTTGCCAACCATAGTACCTATCAATACATACTACATGTATTATCTAGTATTGTTTAATGCTCAGTAATTGGAAATATATATGCACATATGTGTATTGTATGATATTTAAGTATGATTACTCTGCAGGTATATATATATATATATATATATATATATATATATATATATATATATATATATATATATATATATATTTATATATATATATATATATATATATATCTAATACACATACCAGTTAAATTTTGATGTGCCAGATGTGCACATTTCGGAAATTAATTCCTCATCAGTGACACTAAGACCGAAAAGTTTGATACGTAAAAAATATATAAGCCGAACAGTTGAAAATAATGAATCTAAAGTTTCAAAATTATATAAATCCAAATCCAGCTAAGGAATGCTTTGCATAAGGAAACAAACCTTAGTTTTGAATAAATCTCAAATTTTAGACGACTGAAAATTTTGCTTAATGGTACATTTTCTGACAGCAAAAGTACTGCCTACTGAGTTATGGATACCCTCTGGGAGTTTTACTCCACCAGCAGCGGTACCCTGTATATATATACCGGTAAATATATATATATATATATATATATATATATATATATATATATATATATATATATATATATATATATATATATTATATATACAGGTAAAAAATACAAAAGGTGTGTTGGAAACATAACACAGTATTTACAACAATGAAATACACTGACAACCATTTTCACAGTTAATTGATTTTTGTTTTACTTTATAACTGTTAAATCAGTCTTTTGAAAATTATTTGTGTATTATAGCTGTTATTTACCTTTCCTAATGTGGAAAAACTGAGTTGAAATAGAAATGACAAACACTCTATTAAATCCATTCCTCTAGCCTAAAATAACAAAAAGTTTTTTATATATGCATACACACGTATTTAGTAGACTGGGTAGTTTTGTTGATGCATCACTTGCCAATAGCGTAAAGGGCCCTGGGTTTGATACCCATACTGGCCTTGTATTTTTCTAAGTCCTGCCTTCAGAGGAAATTTTAGTGCATGATATCTTACTAATGGGGCCAATGAAAAACAAAGAAAACCAAAGGAAATGTAATTTTTTTTTTTGAAAGATAAGTTGAAAGATCCTTTGCCTAAAAATTCCAGAGGTTCCTGGTTTAATCCCCGGTAAATCAAAGCATTTTTTTCATCTTGTTACACATGCACATATGTAATTAAGATATATGAAAGTAAATGGAAGTTTAAAAAAATGTTTTATAACAAACAAATGACTCCCTATTTCACCACACTTCCCTCCCCCTTACAGTTTACATTTTTTTCTCTTATTTACCACTATGAAACATTCAACTCTACCATACCTCAACAGTTTCCAGGTACTGTAACATGAAGTACCAGATCTGAGAGGCAACATCCATAAGTAGAAACTGGAATCCCATCTGTGTAATGGAGGGGTATGGTTCATTAGGCTCACTGAAATAACAATAACAATGACTAAGTATGTACATACATGTATGGCTAAGAATTAAAGTCCTAAAGTCTGATTCAAGCATCAAGATTTTGATTCTCATTCAGGCTTCATGCTTTACCCATTAGCAAAATTTCCAAAATGAGAAATTCACAGTTTGAACCCTTTGGCACCAGCTAAAATAGTGCGGTCTTTCAGTTGTCATCATTGAAAGTGTCCAAACATGATACTGGTAGGAGTTGTTAAACAATTTATATTGATAGATTTAAGATTAAACATACAACCATTGTTGCTACAGTAGATGAATGATAGATGACTTTGGTCTTAGGTCAAGTTAACTATCAAAATTCTTTTTCTTGTGCAACTAAAGCTCCACCACAGGTATTTTTCTATAGTAATATAACATTTCAAACACAAATCATGGTCCTTATCAAAAATAAGGTCAATAAATCGCTGTTGTGTTGTGTTATGTTATAAAAGTGAATTAATGTTTAACCATAGTTATTATTATTATTATTATAATATATATATATACCTACTTTTTCATTAACCAGAATTAAGTAGAACATCAATAATATCCTTGCTAACACCATCAGATCCTTCAGATGAGCCGACCATAAAATGTAAGACACACTACAAGTAAAAGTAATGTTACTTGACATGTTAGCTCTGATTTTTTTTAGAATTTACATGTATATTAATCTAAGAAATGAAATGTATAATGAAGATAAAGCAAAATACTGTATATCCAAGACCATGAGCAGTTGTATCAACATGGATTCCAATCCTGTAAAAATCTGCAAAATAATTTAATTCAAGACTAGTGGTGTTCTGTACCAGTCAACATTAAGTCATTATTTTGGTAAAATAATCATTTCTGGTATAACTAGAGTAACTGTAAAAACCATCTATATTACAAAAGCAAACTGACAAATTTTCTTATATAAGGGTCTATCCAAAAAGAATTTTAACCTAGATGGCCAGTTACAGTAATCCATAGACCACTTGGCCACTAAGGCCCCTAAAATTATGACCTTCTTGACAGTTAACATAGAAATGAATCTGAATGATAAAAATCCAATTAAAACTCAAAATGATTTCTGTCCATTTTTCATACAACTTTACATTAATACTGTAAAATTACAGATTTGTTGAGGTAATTAGATATAGGGTAGCTCTAAGGACACAAGGATATAAAATACCAGTACTTAACTTCGATTCTTGAAGTAAATTGCTGAAAAAATGCTGATGTGGCACAAAAAATTTTGTGAGAAAAATTGGTTCAATCTGTTGTATTATTCAACCTTTTCACGTTAAACCATCTGAGACATTGATGAAGAGTGTGTATTCATACAATGTTAACCATGATCTTCACTGTATGCTTGTTACATAGTTATATATGTTAACTTGAAACTAAAAAACCAGTATTTAAACACTAACCTCCCATCTCTCTGTGGCATACTTATCAAGGAATGAATATCTTTTGCATATTTATCTACAGGCAGATTACCTCCTCCTCCTGTCCAAGGACTTCCTCTAAATTACAAAATATGATTGACTGACAGATTGATAGAATGATTGATGAAATGGTTGAATGGGTGTTACTACCAGAAAAAGATTACTAAAAATTATCAAAATATTACAAAAGTTGAATGTAAATAATATTTATAAGCATTTAAGCTGTTTTCTGTCTAATGTTTACAGATGTCCGTGCCTACTGATATCTGTTCCAAGTCAAGATCATTTTAATGGTATCTGCTTCCAAGTCAAGATCATTTTAATGGTATCTGCTCCAAGTCAAGATCATTTTACTGGTATCTGCTCCAAGTCAAGATCATTTTACTGGTATCTGCTCCAGTCAAGATCATTTTACTGGTATCTGCTCCAAGTCAAGATCATTTTACTGGTATCTGCTCCAAGTCAAGATCATTTTACTGGTATCTGCTCCAAGTCAAGACATTTTACTGGTATCAGACACAAACAGGGTATCTGCTCCAAGTCAAGATCATTTACTGGATCTGCTCCAGTCAAGATCATTTTACTGGTATCTGCTCCAAGTCAAGATCATTTTACTGGTATCTGCTCCAAGTCAAGATCATTTTACTGTATCTGCTCCAAGTCAAGATCATTTTACTGGATCTGCTCCAAGTCAAGATCATTGTACTGGTATCTGCTCTCAAGTCAAGATCATTTTACTGTATCTGTTCCAAGTCAAGATCATTTTACTGGTATCGCTCCAAGTCAAGATCATTTTACTGGTATCGCTCCAAGTCAAGATCATTTTACTGGTATCTGCTCCAAGTCAAGATCATTTTAACTGGTATCTGTTCCAAGTCAAGATACATTTACTGGTATCTGCTCCAAGTCAAGATCATTTTACTGGTATCTGCTCCAAGTCAAGATCATTTTACTGGTATCTGCTCCAAGTCAAGATCATTTTACTGGTATCTGCTCCAAGTCAAGATCATTTTACTGAGTATCTGCTCCAAGTCAAGATCATTTTACTGGTATCTGCTCCAAGTCAAGATCATTTTACTGGTATCTGCTCCAAGTCAAGATCATTTTACTGGTATCTGCTCCAAGTCAAGATCATTTTACTGGTATCTGCTCCAAGTCAAGATCATTTTACTGGTATCTGCTCCAAGTCAAGATCATTTTACTGGTATCTGCTCCAAGTCAAGATCATTTTACTGGTATCTGCTCCAAGTCAAGATCATTTTACTGGTATCTGCTCCAAGTCAAGATCATTTTACTGGTATCTGCTCCAAGTCAAGATCATTTTACTGGTATCTGCTCCAAGTCAAGATCATTTTACTGGTATCTGCTCCAAGTCAAGATCATTTTACTGGTATCTGCTCCAAGTCAAGATCATTTTACTGGTATCTGCTCCAAGTCAAGATCATTTTACTGGTATCTGCTCCAAGTCAAGATCATTTTACTGGTATCTGCTCCAAGTCAAGATCATTTTACTGGTATCTGCTCAAGTCAAGACCATTTTACTGGTATCTGCTCCAAGTCAAGTTCATTTTACTGGTATCTGCTCCAAGTCAAGATCATTTTACTGGTATCTGCTCCAAGTCAAGATCATTTACTGGTATCTGCTCCAAGTCAAGATCATTTTACTGGTATCTGCTCCAAGTCAAGTTCATTTTACTGGTATCTGCTCCAAGTCAAGATCATTTACTGGATCTTGCTCCAAGTCAAGATCATTTACTGGTATCTGCTCCAAGTCACGATCATTTTACTGGTATCTGCTCCAAGTCAAGATCATTTTACTGGTATCTGCTCCAAGTCAAGATCATTTTACTGGTATCTGCTCCAAGTCAAGATCATTTTACTGGTATCTGCTCCAAGTCAAAGATCATTTTACTGGTATCTGCTCAAGTCAAGTTCATTTTACTGGTATCTGCTCCAAGTCAAGACCATTTTACTGGTATCTGCTCCAAGTCAAGTTCATTTTACTGGTATCTGCTCCAATTCAAGATCATGTTTACTGATCATTTTACTGGTATCTGCTCCAAGTCAGATCATTTACGGATACTGGTATCTGCTCCAAGTCAAGATCATTTTACTGATATCTGCTCCAAGTCAAGATCATTTTACTGGTATCTGCTCCAAGTCAAGATCATTTTACTGATATCTGCTCCAAGTCAAGATCATTTTACTGGTATCTGCTCCAAGTCAAGATCATTTTACTGATATCTGCTCCAAGTCAAGATCATTTTACTGGTATCTGCTCCAAGTCAAGATCATTTTACTGGTATCTGCTCCAAGTCGAGATCATTTTACTGGTATCTGCTCCAAGTCAAGATCATTTTAATGGTATCTGCTCCAAGTCAAGATCATTTTACTGGTATCTGCTCCAAGTCAAGTTCATTGTACTGGTATCTGCTCAAGTCAAGATCAAGATTAAAGGATGACAACTTACTTTTAGAACTGTTTTAATAATCAATCAGCTGAGGAATAAAAATAGCTGACACTACAAGTACATGAGCATATAGAATAAGGAGTTGTAATAACTTATAAAAAATTACCAAGTTCATTATCTGAATAGCTTGACTCAGATATAAACATTTTCTCTACATTCGACTTCATTTGGTTAGTGATGTCTGTTCACTTCATTTTACAATTACTGGTACATGTACAAAATTTCTTCCAATAAACATCATCTTATCACTTACATACCAAGTACTTTACTGGTGTATCTGAATGACTTGACTTGGATATAAGCATTTTATCTACATTCAACTTCATTTTGTTAGTGATATCTGTTAACATTTATTTTACTGTTTCTGGTACGAAATTCTTTTTAATAATCATCATCTTTTTATTTACATACCCTCCTAATAATGCCACTTCATGTTTTGTCTGAATATAGAATTTAAAGTCCATCCTGGTAGGCCACCAGCTATCGCTTGTTCATGCCAAACTCTTAAATCTGTCAAAACCTGAGATGATGATCTGTGTTCTCTGAAAAGTAAATTTAAACATAAATAATATACATTGGATTCATTAATATATTAACTGTTAAATCTACTGGGACATATCTGATCAAGAAAACAATATATTGTGTGCAGTGAAATTGATTGCTGTTCAAAAAAGAAGCCATTCAACTTTAAAACATGTGTACATGTACAGTATAATTGTGACCAATTGTAAAATTGTGGTTCACTGTAGTAATGTCAAAATGGACTTTCTAAACTAAAGACCTCCAGAGACAGCACTATTGATCTTTGCGACTTTGAAAAAGGTCAATGTAAGAAACAGATCTAGTTTACTGTTAAACTTTTATCAACAACAACATAGACTCAATTTTAAGCTGTAGTAGTTGAACCTGGTTAATATTTCACATTCATTTAAAAATGCACAGAATCAGAAAAAATATTGTAGCAAGAACCACAAACAATATGATTCAGTTAAAAGTTTGTTGTTCTAGTTTTAACACAGCTGAAAAATCAAAAGTTACTGGCAAAAATTGTTTGAATCCAAATCCAAACCGAAAAACTCGAGGCCATGGATACAAACTACAGAAAGAATGGGCAAGACTAAACACAAGAAGATTTAGCTTCTGTCATCGAGTAATTGACAGCTGGAATAACTTGCCATCTGAAGTCGTTAATTCATCATCTTTAAACATGTTCAAATCCAGACTGAACGAACACTGGAAGGACGTTGAAATCAAATTTGACCCCAGTTGTTACAAAACCAGAACGGAAGTGACAAGTATAGACAATTTGAGATGTAGAATTAATCCAATGGGTCAGAGAGGCAGTAGCCTATTGTAAAGACCTCAAAGAACTGGTAACTGGTAAAAATGATTGGAGAAAGGGAGCTACTCTTGGAATACATTGAATGGACTCCCAATTTTGTATTCAAATCACTTCAAGCCATGTTCTGAACATCAGTGCTTTAGTGACTTGAATTGTCTGAATTTCCTCTGACCCTAACACTTTGTGCTCAATGGCAGTGTGTAGGGTCAGAACAATTCAAGAAGATTCAATTAAGGGTTTTAAAAATAGAAATTCTTCTAATCAAGCCACCGAAGAAGAGATAATTATTTGCACGGAAATATAGAAAGTTCAATTATGACAGTAAAACTAAAAACTTACTCTTGATGCTTTGTTCCAACCCATAATCCTACAACCTGCTGTGACACTGGCTGCTCAACAAACAACATCCGCATCACATAATGCTTTGACAACTCTGGCAGTTCCCTAAGAGGGAAAAAAAAAAGAAAAATAATCATAATTTCAGTAAAAGATTAATTCATCAGACCATTCATTCAGTGTATTAAGGGTCCCTTAAGATGATGATAAATTGAGGGGAAGCTATGTATTACTTGAAGTGTCAGTACCTGAAAACTGCCAGACATGTTGCAGGGTGTGTGTAGAGTCTGTCTAAAACACCCGGAGATAAAGTCTTCAAATAACTATGGAGATCTTTACAATCAACTTTCTTTGAAGACAAAACTGCAGCCATGTGTAATTAGCTTTCATAATCCGCATGATTCAGACTTTTGAATAACGCTCTTTAACATCATTACCGTAAAGTCAAGAACAATAACTTGCAAATAACAACAATGGCGGCGCCCATGTACAGTTGGTGTCGCCGGTCAAAATTCCATAAATTGGGACTTATTTCAACGAGGAAAAATTTTCTTAGAAATGAAGAAGTAGAATTTCATTATAAATGCAAAAGAGTACTTATTTCAACATTCCCTAAACTTATGTCAGAGGCGACAAACGCTGTAAAGGTGATTACATAGAAATGAGATTTGATCGAGTTACCCCCCCCCCCCATCTGCAGTCCTTTTAGATGAATAGTAACACATTATGGATCAAACTGAAGTCTTTTTTACCTTGTGTCCGTTCTAACTGGAGTTATTTGTATATAACGTTGATCAGGATTGATCGTAATTATGTACTCCTACTGTTGTCAAGCTTTAGATAATAAAGACTGAAGTGTTTTTTTTACTATTTCAATGTTTGCATCTATTTTATCGTTGTTTCTTTGATTTCTAGATAAATGATGACAAAAATGTGACAAAGAATTATGGAAGTATTACTTATGAAATACCAACAGTGCCTGGAGATAAGAAAGGTGTAGTAGTATATTATAATTTTTTTTTACAGTCACCAACATATTGAATCAATTTTATGTTCCTATTTCAAGACAAGTGTTAGAAAATTTTGGAGTCATGGTGATTTATGCCCCAATCAAGATTCTTTCCCTTATTTTGAGGCAGTCAGTTCTTGGATGGTTGAGGCAACCAGAGTGTCTAAGAAAACCACTGACCTTGGGTAAGCGAACTGAAAAACTTTCTCACATGAGTTAGATTTGTACCCAGACGGTTTGAGGCACTGTGATCTGTAAGCGCATGCTTTAGACCACTTGGCCACTGAGGCCCCAGAAAATATTTGGTTAGGACTGTAGGACTGATCAGATGTTTAAACATCAAATATAATTGCTTAAATAATGGATACATTTGAATTTTTATGTTCATTCATAGTAAGATTCTTCTAATCATTTATTGAAATATTTGTCTGTGTGACCAACTGTAGGGGAAGTGACAGAAATTTTAACTTTGCACTCAGTTCATATGCTCGTGACATGTCTACAGTGACATGAAACATAAGTTTTTGAGGTCTATTTGACACTAAAAAAAGGTTATTTCAATCTCTTATATTACATATATAGATACAAATTGTCCACTACCCAAAACTTACAGTCCCCAGTATGTGGAGGCAGCATGGTATGATTGGTGGGTCAAAGAGGGATTCTTTTCCCCTGAATATCAGGTAGGTTGTCAAACATATACTATATACTTAAACAAATATTCACTTTCAGTTTTTAGCTGAGAGGAAAAGTTTAAAGAGTGGACATTATATATACACTCAGTTTCATAACTGTATAAGAAACAAGAAATCGTTCATAACATTAAATTGCTAATTGACATGACAGGGTATTTTAATTTTGCATCATAACTCTCACACCTTCCTCTCTTGCCCATTCCTCATGATTATTAAATTTTTACTTTGAAACGAAAGATGTTCCTAATCATTAATTTTTTTCTAAATATCATTTATAAGTTTCTCATTCTCCACTATTATATTGTTTTTAGAGAGCTGATAAAAAGTATGTTATGTGTTTACCACCACCAAATGTTACTGGAACTCTCCATCTTGGTCATGCTCTGACAAACTCTATACAGGATGCAATTATAAGATGGTAATTTTATATATTTACAACAGATAGAGACATGGCAGATCTAAATGGCAGCAGCCATTGTTAGTACCAATATGTGCTATAGATTTTTTGGCCATTATTAATGTTTTTTTTAATTTAGTAGTTGCTGTTCAATAAAGAAAAAACCACTTCCTTAATAATTAATTTGTCCGTTAAACTATGAATTAAGCCATGTCATAAAATTCATGATACACAAGTGTATAATAACTCTGAGCACCTTGATCAATGATGTTATCTTATTGTTGTAACATAGAAATTATATAATCATTTGTGTTATGTGACTTGTGCATCATTTGTGTTATGTGACTTGTGCATCATTTGTGTTATGTGACTTGTGCATCATTTGTGTTATGTGACTTGTGCATCATTTGTGTTATGTGACTTGTGCATCATTTGTGTTATGTGACTTGTGCATCATTTGTGTTATGTGACTTGTGCATCATTTGTGTTATGTGACTTGTGCATCATTTGTGTTATGTGACTTGTGCATCATTTGTGTTATGTGACTTGTGCATCATTTGTGTTATGTGACTTGTGCATCATTTGTGTTATGTGACGTGTTCATCATTTGTGTTATGTGACTTGTTCATCATTTGTGTTATGTGACTTGTTCATCATTTGTGTTATGTGACTTGTGCATCATTTGTGTTATGTGACTTGTGCATCATTTGTGTTATGTGACTTGTGCATCATTTGTGTTATGTGACTTGTGCATCATTTGTGTTATGTGACTTGTGCATCATTTGTGTTATGTGACTTGTGCATCATTTGTGTTATGTGACTTGTGCATCATTTGTGTTATGTGACTTGTGCATCATTTGTGTTATGTGACTTGTACATCATTTGTGTTATGTGACTTGTACATCATTTGTGTTATGTGACTTGTGCATCATTTGTGTTATGTGACTTGTACATCATTTGTGTTATGTGACTTGTACATCATTTGTGTTATGTGACTTGTACATCATTTGTGTTATGTGACTTGTACATCATTTGTGTTATGTGACTTGTACATCATTTGTGTTATGTGACTTGTGCATCATTTGTGTTATGTGACTTGTACATCATTTGTGTTATGTGACTTGTGCATCATTTGTGTTATGTGACTTGTACATCATTTGTGTTATGTGACTTGTACATCATTTGTGTTATGTGACTTGTTCATCATTTGTGTTATGTGACTTGTGCATCATTTGTGTTATGTGACTTGTACATCATTTGTGTTATGTGACTTGTACATCATTTGTGTTATGTGACTTGTTCATCATTTGTGTTATGTGACTTGTGCATCATTTGTGTTATGTGACTTGTACATCATTTGTGTTATGTGACTTGTACATCATTTGTGTTATGTGACTTGTACATCATTTGTGTTATGTGACTTGTACATCATTTGTGTTATGTGACTTGTACATCATTTGTGTTATGTGACTTGTACATCATTTGTGTTATGTGACTTGTACATCATTTGTGTTATGTGACTTGTACATCATTTGTGTTATGTGACTTGTACATCATTTGTGTTATGTGACTTGTACATCATTTGTGTTATGTGACTTGTTCATCATTGTGTTATGTGACTTGTTCATCATTTGTGTTATGTGACTTGTTCATCATTTGTGTTATGTGACTTGTTCATCATTTGTGTTATGTGACTTGTTCATCATTTGTGTTATGTGACTTGTTCATCATTTGTGTTATGTGACTTGTTCATCATTTGTGTTATGTGACTTGTTCATCATTTGTGTTATGTGACTTGTTCATCATTTTGTGTTATGTGACTTGTTCATCATTTGTGTTATGTGACTTGTTCATCATTTGTGTTATGTGACTTGTCATATTTGTGTTATGTGACTTGTTACATCATTTGTGTTATGTGACTTGTACATCATTTGTGTTATGTGACTTGTACATCATTTGTGTTATGTGACTTGTACATCATTTGTGTTATGTGACTTGTACATCATTTGTGTTATGTGACTTGTTCATCATTTGTGTTATGTGACTTGTTCCATCATTTGTGTTATGGACTTGTACATCATTTGTGTTATGTGACTTGTACATCATTTGTGTTATGTGACTTGTTCATCATTTGTGTTATGTGACTTGTTCATCATTTGTGTTATGTGACTTGTACATCATTTGTGTTATGTGACTTGTACATCATTTGTGTTATGTGACTTGTACATCATTTGTGTTATGTGACTTGTACATCATTTGTGTTATGTGACTTGTACATCATTTGTGTTATGTGACTTGTACATCATTTGTGTTATGTGACTTGTACATCATTTGTGTTACATCATTTGTGTTATGTGACCTTGTACATCATTTGTGTTATGTGACTTGTTCATATTTGTGTTATGTGACTTGTTCATCATTTGTGTTATGTGACTTGTACATCATTTGTGTTATGTGACTTGTACATCATTTGTGTTATGTGACTTGTACATCATTTGTGTTATGTGACTTGTACATCATTTGTGTTATGTGACTTGTACATCATTTGTGTTATGTGACTTGTACATCATTTGTGTTATGTGACTTGTACATCATTTGTGTTATGTGACTTGTACATCATTTGTGTTATGTGACTTGTACATCATTTGTGTTATGTGACTTGTACATCATTTGTGTTATGTGACTTGTTCATCATTTGTGTTATGTGACTTGTTCATCATTTGTGTTATGTGACTTGTGCATCATTTGTGTTATGTGACTTGTACATCATTTGTGTTATGTGACTTGTACATCATTTGTGTTATGTGACTTGTTCATCATTTGTGTTATGTGACTTGTGCATATTTGTGTTATGTGACTTGTACATCATTTGTGTTATGTGACTTGTACATCATTTGTGTTATGTGACTTGTACATCATTTGTGTTATGTGACTTGTACATCATTTGTGTTATGTGACTTGTACATCATTTGTGTTATGTGACTTGTACATCATTTGTGTTATGTGACTTGTCATCATTTGTGTTATGTGACTTGTTCATCATTTGTGTTATGTGACTTGTACATCATTTGTGTTATGTGACTTGTACATCATTTGTGTTATGTGACTTGTACATCATTTGTGTTATGTGACTTGTTCATCATTTGTGTTATGTGACTTGTTCATCATTTGTGTTATGTGACTTGTGCATCATTTGTGTTATGTGACTTGTACATCATTTGTGTTATGTGACTTGTGCATCATTTGTGTTATGTGACTTGTACATCATTTGTGTTATGTGACTTGTGCATCATTGTGTTATGTGACTTGTTCATCATTTGTGTTATGTGACTTGTTCATCTTGTGTTATGTGACTTGTTCATCATTTGTTTATGTGACTTGTGCATCATTTGTGTTATGTGACTTGTTCATCATTTGTGTTATGTGACTTGTGCATCATTTGTGTTATGTGACTTGTACATCATTTGTGTTATGTGACTTTGTACATCATTTGTGTTTATGTGACTTGTACATCATTTTGTGTTATGTGACTTGTACATCATTTGTGTTATGTGACTTGTACATCATTTGTGTTATGTGACTTGTACATCATTTGTGTTATGTGACTTGTGCATCATTTGTGTTATGTGACTTGTACATCATTTGTGTTATGTGACTTGTTCATCATTTGTGTTATGTGACTTGTGCATCATTTGTGTTATGTGACTTGTACATATTGTCCATTTTGATTGTTTATCTCTAGTAAGGAACAAACTTACTTTTATACAAATAATATTTTCTTCTCTTTGTACAAGTATGAAGGAGAGTGGGTCAGCCTAAAGTTTTGCTTGAAAGCTATTGCACTCTGCAATTTAAACTGACCATTTTTTTCCTTTACATCTGTTCAAATAAATTGAAAAATAATTCTATTTCATAAATGCACTGAAGATTTGACTGTGACTGACTGGGTGAACATTTTTGATAAAACCAAAATTGAATAACCATGTGTAATATTCTTGGAAATAAAACCTTTTTCAAAGCACTTTTTTTCAATATTTTGAATTTTTTAGGAACAGAATGCATGGACTAGAGACATTGTGGATCCCTGGTTCAGATCATGCTGGTATTGCTACACAGGTTGTTGTAGAGAAAAAAATCTGGCAAGAACAGAAGAAATCTAGACATGACCTTGGTAGAGAAAAGTTTTTACAGGAAGCATGGAAATGGAAAAATGAGTAAGGACATTGATTTTTGGTAAAATAATTTTTTTAAAATGTGATAAACATGTAAAAAATAAAGAAATAACTTTGAAAATTGTGATTACCAAAAATAACTTTCAAATCTAAATGAATTCCCATTTTTTTTGCCATATCCTAGAACAATATCTCCTTTATTACTCCTTAAACTCACATATTGTCTCTTGAAACATATAAATTAATATGTGATTCATGTAACAATGGTTTACTGGTATAAGTCATTTGATGAAGGTTCACTTATAAATTTATTAATTTATTCATATAATAAATGTGTATACCGGTAACTCGTTTCATGTGTATGTTGTTCTGAGTTAACCAAAACAGTGTCATTACTGTTTAATGTTTTAGTAATTGTTACACTGACCATACAACAGTCATATTACATTATAAAACTTGGTGGCAGCAGCTTTCATATTCATTACAAACTGTTAGTTATCTCATACATCAGTCATAAAAATAAATGTAGATTATTTTTAACACC
Source organism: Tegillarca granosa (assembly GCA_029721355.1). Lineage (NCBI taxonomy): Eukaryota > Metazoa > Mollusca > Bivalvia > Arcoida > Arcidae > Tegillarca > Tegillarca granosa. The sequence continues at coordinate 33,715,560 of CM056606.1, read as the reverse complement.
TACAGGTACATGTACATATATACATTTACATAGATTTTGAATGGAATACATGCAGATACAAACACATACATTACCTGTTTGTGTAGGTGAATTTTAAAAAAAGTTTAACATGATATCCCTTCTTGTTTACCAATTAAAGTTTATATCATTTTTATGTTCACTTTTAGGAAGGGTGACACTATTTATCGTCAAATGAAGAGACTTGGATCATCTCTGGATTGGACCAGAACACATTTTACAATGGATGAGGTAATCTTTGCATTAACTTGCCTTTATTGTGTAGATTCTTTGTAATAAGTATGATTAGAAAGAGAATGTGTTCATGTAAAATCAAAGCACTTTTTGTTATCTCTCCATGCCAAAGCCTCTTACTTCAAACATTGGATCTATTAAAATAATTTTTTTTATTAAAGACCCTCCTAGTGATGTTTATTAGAAATTTATCAACATATATGATAATTGTGTGAAAAAATTGTTACATAAATGAATATACATGTATGAAATTAAATGTAAATGCAAAAGGATAGGATTGGTGAATTAAAGATATGATTGATAAATGAAAAATTCTAATACTAGCCAAAAAAAAATTTAACTAACCCAAAAACTTGTACAAAGGTAACTCATGTGAACTCCAACTAATGCAAACTTATTTGAACAGAATTGTTTTTAAATGAATTTGATAATGGTTAATTAATATTGATTTTATAACAGGATTTATCTAAAGCAGTGGTTGAAGCCTTTATCAGACTTCATGATGCTGGTGTTATATATAGAAGTAATCGTCTTGTTAACTGGTGTTGTAATTTGAAATCTGCTATTTCTGATATTGAGGTAATTATACAGGACTTATCCTTTAATATTAATTCCACCAAGTTAAAGTTCTAATTGATGTTATTGTTTTACAGTTTATTTTAGCTCTGCATACCGAACATTACAAACTTCTTATCAAATCCTTGCTGACATTGCCGTGAATATATTGATTTCAGTCTTTTTTTTTTAAAAAAAAACTTCAAAAATTCACTGCAGATTTTTTTAGAAATTTAGTTTTTGTAGTTTTATTATTATTAATTATCACGTAACTTTAACCTCTTAATGAGAAGCATGTTCAAAAACAACTTTGAAACTGTTCAGAGATGACAGGTATTCATTGATGCCCTGCTAATAAGTATGGGTTGTCATATGATACATTTCAGCTAATCACTTGTAGAGAATTTTAAAAAAAAGGTAGGGTAATTTTGTCAACAGTAAACATTTGTGGATTCTGATTGGTTGGTGTCATTTTGTATCACCAGGAATCTGTTGTTCCAAATACATGTACTAGTATTTCTCTATGTAACAATTGTGTATTTTTTTTCTTTCTAAAGGTAGATAATGTAAGTATTCCTGGAAATACAAAGCTGCATGTCCCAGGTTATGATAAAGAGGTTGAATTTGGAAAACTTTATTCATTTGCATATCCAGTACATGGAACAGGTACAAATCACAGTAATTAAAGTGTAATATGGAAAACTTGAAGTGCATTAAATTTTGAATTTGAAATCAGTTGCCTCTGACATTATCAAAAATTGAAATTTATTTATTTTATCATTTTAACTAAAAATAGTCATATATGGTGGATGTAAATTAGTCACTTTAATTTGCCTAACACAGAAAACTTTTTTCTTGTATTTACTTTTTATGACTATGAACTTTATTTAAAACATTTTTTTTGTTAAATTATAATTTTATTGTAACTTTATTGATTCTTCAAGTATTTGTTATTTAAACTTCTTTATTTATTTTTACAGATGATGTAATGATTGTGTCTACAACTCGTCCTGAAACCATGTTAGGTGATTCTGCAGTAGCTGTTCATCCCAAAGACAGTAGATACACTCATCTACATGGTAACCAAGTTTGGCATCCAATAGAAAACAAATTAATGCCTATTGTTTGTGATGAATTTGTAGATCAAAACTTTGGAACAGGTAAGCTTTGAAACTTTTACTAATTGGTTCATATTTCACATTGTAAAAATTATTTTTGTTACATCCACTTTGCAGCTGTCAGTTACAAAATTGAAATGAATGAATTTATTTTTAATACCAGTTATTGGAAAGTTTTAAAGTTATGACACAACAAACTGCAAATATTTCAACATAGGATTTGTCTGAGTAATATTAGACTATCTTTGGCATTCAGAGATGTGAGTGTAATCAGTAAGTGTTGATCTGCTTAAGATCACTCTGCCAAAAAGACCACCATGTGTCACATGAAATTGCTGTATATATACATGATATAAACAGTGTAATTTTTATTTTCGTATCACATCAACAGGAATATTTTTACGTCATAAATGAGATTTTACACAATGACTATAAAGTACTTGTTACATACCTTATATTATAGGGGCTGTAAAGATTACACCAGACCATGATTATAATGACTTTGATGTTGGTGCCCGACATAAGTTAGATTCAGTAACAGTTATTGATGATAGTGGTCACATGATGAATGTAACAGAAGAGTTTTGTGGTATGAAGCGTTTTGATGCTAGAATGTCTATTATAGATAAACTGAAAGATTTGGGGCTTTATAGAGGAAGTGTAAGTCATGAGATGACTGTACCGTTTTGCAGGTTTGTTTTGTTCTGTTTTTATATTTAAATTTATTGTTTATTACTTTCCTTGTGTGTATGTATATTTAGTCACATTTGAACATTTATGAATGACACTTAGTGTGTCGGCTAAGTAATAAATTCATCAGTAGCATTCTGAGATTTACTGTTGAGTTTCTTCTTACTAAAGCTGAATTGAGGTATTCATGTCTTTAATTAAAACTGTACACAGCTAAAACATACTGTTTATTGGGAGTTTTTCTCATCAGTTAATTGTCATGAGTATCTGTATCACATATACATGTACATGTATTTAATTTTGTCTAAGGATATTTGTGGGTGCAAATGCAAGAGAAATATATTGAAATAAAATATTTCCTAAAGCTTTATGTTCACATCTTGTTACTATTGTGAATTTATGCAAAAATTCTCTGATTGAGAAAGTTAAAAAAAATGATGCCATAGATGACTGATTATCATTATGGTTACATAGATGATTTCTATTACAACTTAGATTTCTGATGTATTGAGGTTTTTACATTAGTTATTAATGTGTAATATTTGTAATAAATAATTTCAGTCGTACCAGGGATGTAATAGAACCCCGTCTGATGGATCAGTGGTATGCTAACTGTGTAGATATGGCTAAACAAACAGTCAAAGTAGGTTTATTACTGTACCGGTAATTATTTTCTTTGTGTAATAAATATTCCTAAATTTTTTATTTTTAGAGGTGATTTAAATTTGAACTAATCTTTTTTGTGCTTATCAGGAAATTTGTACGTGTATTGCCAAACATTAGCTTGCCTTACAGACATATCACTGTTTTACATTTAAATAAATGCTTGTGTTCAGGATCTCATTGACTCAGTGGTTTAAATGGCAAACTTACAGATCACTGTGTCCATCACCTCAGAATTAGAATCCCACTCAGACAGATCTTAGTGTGAGAAACTGTCTGTTTACTAAAGGACAAACTTACAGATCACAGTACCCATCACCTCAGAATCAGAATCCCACTCAGACAGATCCTAGTGTGAGAGACTGTCTGTTTACTAAAAGTCAAACTTACAGATCACAGTGCCCATTACCTCAGAATCAGAATACCACTCAGACAGATCCAAGTGTAAGAGAAACTGTCTGTTTACTAAAGGTCAAACTTACAAATCACAGTGCCCATCACCTCAGAATCTGAATACCACTCAGACAGATCCAAGTGTGAGAGACTGTCTGTTTACTAAAGGTCAAACTTACAGATCACAGTGCCCATTACCTCAGAATCAGAATACTACTCAGACAGATCCAAGTGTAAGAGAAACTGTCTGTTTACTAAAGGTCAAACTTACAAATCACAGTGCCCATCACCTCAGAATCTGAATACCACTCAGACAGATCGTAGGTGAGAGACTGTTTACTAAAGGTCAAACTTACAGATCACAGTGCCCATTACCTCAGAATCTGAATACCACTCAGACAGATCCAAGTGTGAGAGAAACTGTCTGTTTACTAAAGGACAAACTTACAGATCACAGTACCCATCACCTCAGAATCAGAATCCCACTCAGACAGATCCTAGTGTGAGAGACTGTCTGTTTACTAAAGGTCAAACTTACAGATCACAGTACCCATCACCTCAGAATCAGAATCCCAATCAAACAGATCCTAGTGTGAGAAACTGTCTGTTTACTAAAGGTCAAACTTACAGATCACAGTTCCCATCACCTCAGAATCTGAATACCACTCAGACAGATCCAAGTGTGAGAGAAACTGTCTGTTTTCTAAAGGACAAACTTACAGATCACAGTACCCATCACCTCAGAATCAGAATCCCACTCAGACAGATCTTAGTGTCAGAAACTGTCTGTTTACTTAAGGTTGTTTTTTACCCTGGAAACTCTGGTTTCCTCAATCATTGCAGAACTGACAGCCTCAAAATAGTGAAAGAATCTTGACTGTAGCATAAAACACCATTACTCTACTGTTGCTCATGTAAATCCTGTCTGAAGTGTAAATAGTTTTAGTCCTGGAGATGTAGAATACATGTCAATACACTGATTTACTTACTACTGGTATATAATTTGATTTTATAATTTTAGGCTATTAAGAATGAAGAATTAACAATACAACCACACTATTATAGCAAACTTTGGATTGAAAGAATGGAAGAAATAAGGTATGTTTTACCTCTCCTTATACTGTCAAAAATAACGTTTGAAGGTCACATTTAGACATTTAAATCTAACATAAAAATTCATCTAATACATACATGTATGATTGTGATAGGAGTATTATTGGTATTACTATAAAACATCTTATTTTGTCAGTGATGTTAGTTAAGATGCATTTCATTTGTAAATCAAATATTTGCTTGCTGAATCCCTATCTATTTTGTTCATAAAAAAAACAACATGGTGGATCCAAGGAACAAGTTTATTTTAAAAAAATTTAACTATTTTTGATTTTCAGAGATTGGTGTATATCACGTCAGTTGTGGTGGGGACATCGTATACCAGCATATTATGCTTCTGTGTCTGGGCAGGTAAGTTACACAATTTTGTCAGCATTGTAATTCCGTCCGATTCATTTAATTGTATGACATGTTTGACACTTAGCTGTATATTTATACGTGTATAACTGATTTGATTTGTTGTTAGATATGACCTTCATCCTATACTAATTATTTCTGAACATTTACTTCATCTGATGTTTTAAGAGCCTATTAAAAGCTATATGTATGAAGGATGTATGGATTTTGAAACTTATTTGTATTCCTTATTAATTTTTGTTGGGCAAACCTTCTTTGTTCATTCTGACTCCCTTTTTATTCAACCTTTACATAGAGGTCATCTGTTCACAAGAGCCAAAGATATTTTATCATTTAATTCTATTGTTTTAACTTGGATATGAAGACTTACTACTGATTAGTTTTTCCACTTTATCCATTGGTAAATGTTTACTGCTATTAACTATTGGTATTTGTATTTTAGTCATCTAATGGAGTATGGTTGGCTGCTAGAAATGAGACAGAAGCATTACAAAAAGCCAGTGAAGTATTATCTACACCATCTGATCAGTTACACATAAAACAAGGTTAATATTAGAAAAAATTTAGTCCAGAAAAATTCTAAAATAAAAGTAGCATTTTCTATTGTTTTAATAAATAGTGAAAATATCTCAATAATTTCTAAGGCATTAACATTTATACACTTGTTTGGTACTTTTTTCTAACTGCTAAGCAGTAAATTGATCTCCTTTTTTCTGAAGACAGCATTTTAGAGGACCATATCTTTTGTTTTCTAAATGGATTGAAAAATAAATAAGTTATCATAACCATCAACATACACATGAGGAAACCATGCAATCTAAATCAAACTTAATACTCTATAAATCATGTCAGCTGCTTCAACTAATCCACAATGTGTCAATATACCACTCTAACTTTTGTCACTTCCATCACTGTGCTATATGTCACCCCTACCACTCTACCACCTGTTACTTCCATCACTCTGCTATATGTCACCCCTACCAATCTACCATTTGTTACTTTCATCACTGTGCTATATGTCACCCCTACCACTCTACCATTTGTTACTTCAATCACTCTGCTATATGTCACCCCTACCACTCTACCATTTGACACTTCCATCACTGTGCTATATGTCACCCCTACCACTCTACCATTTGTTACTTCCATCACTCTGCTATATGTCACCCCTACCACTCTACCATTTGTCACTTCCATCACCCTGCTATATGTCACCCCTACCACTCTACCATTTGTTACTTCCATCACTCTGCTATATGTCACCCCTACCACTCTACCATTTGTCACTTCCATCACTGTGCTATATGTCACCCCTACCACTCTACCATTTGTTACTTCCATCACTCTGCTATATGTCACCCCTACCACTCTACCATATGTCACTTCCATCACCCTGCTATATGTCACCCTACCACTCTACCATTTGTTACTTCCATCACTCTGCTATATGTCACCCCTACCATTCTACCATTTGTTACTTCCATCACCCTGCTATATGTCACCCCTACCACTCTACCATTTGTTACTTCCATCACTGTGCTATATGTCACCCCTACCACTCTACCATTTGTTACTTCCATCACTCTGCTATATGTCACCCCTACCACTCTACCATTTGACACTTCCATCACTGTGCTATATGTCACCCCTACCAGTCTACCATTTCTTACTTCCATCACTCTGCTATATGTCACCCCTACCACTCAACCATTTGTCACTTCCATCACCCTGCTATATGTCACCCCTACCACTCTACCATTTGTTACTTCCATCACTCTGCTATATGTCACCCCTACCATTTTACCATTTGTCACTTCCATCACCCTGCTATATGTCACCCCTACCACTCTACCATTTGTTACTTCCATCACTGTGCTATATGTCACCCCTACCACTCTACCATTTGTTACTTCCATCACTGTGCTATATGTCACCCCTACCACTCTACCATTTGTTACTTCCATCACTCTGCTATATGTCACCCCTACCACTCTACCATTTGACACTTCCATCACTGTGCTATATGTCACCCCTACCACTCTACCATTTCTTACTTCCATCACTCTGCTATATGTCACCCCTACCACTCTACCATTTGTCACTTCCATCACTCTGCTATATGTCACCCCTACCACTCTACCATTTGTCACTTCCATCACCCTGCTATATGTCACCCCTACCACTCTATCATTTGTTACTTCCATCACTCTGCTATATGTCACCCCTACCACTCTACCATTTGTCACTTCCATCACTGTGCTATATGTCACCCCTACCACTCTACCATTTGTTACTTCCATCACTCTGCTATATGTCACCCCTACCACTCTACCATATGTCACTTCCATCACCCTGCTATATGTCACCCCTACCATTCTACCAATTTGTTACTTCCATCACTCTGCTATATGTCACCCCTACCATTCTACCATTTGTCACTTCCATCACCCTGCTATATGTCACCCCTACCACTCTACCATTTGTTACTTCCATCACTGTGCTATATGTCACCCCTACCACTCTACCATTTGTTACTTCCATCACTCTGCTATATGTCACCCCTACCACTCTACCATTTGACACTTCCATCACTGTGCTATATGTCACCCCTACCAGTCTACCATTTCTTACTTCCATCACTGTGCTATATGTCACCCCTACCACTCAACCATTTGTCACTTCCATCACCCTGCTATATGTCCCCCCTACCACTCTACCATTTGTTACTTCCATCACTCTGCTATATGTCACCCCTACCATTCTACCATTTGTCACTTCCATCACCCTGCTATATGTCACCCCTACCACTCTACCATTTGTTACTTCCATCACTGTGCTATATGTCACCCCTACCACTCTACCATTTGTTACTTCCATCACTGTGCTATATGTCACCCCTACCACTCTACCATTTGTTACTTCCATCACTCTGCTATATGTCACCCCTACCACTCTACCATTTGACACTTCCATCACTGTGCTATATGTCACCCCTACCACTCTACCATTTCTTACTTCCATCACTCTGCTATATGTCACCCCTACCACTCTACCATTTGTCACTTCCATTACTCTGCTATATGTCACCCCTACTGCCCTACCATTTGACACTTCCATCACTGTGCTATATGTCACCCCTACCGCCCTACCATTTGTTACTTCCATCACTCTGCTATATGTCACCCCTACCACCCTACCATTTGACACTTCCATCACTGTGGTATATGTCACCCCTACCACTCTACCATTTGACACTTCCATCACTCTGCTATATGTCACCCCTACCACTCTACCATTTGTTACTTCCATCACTCTGCTATTTGTCACCCCTACCACTCTACCATTTGACACTTCCATCACTGTGCTATATGTCACCCCTACCACTCTACCATTTGTTACTTCCATCACTCTGCTATATGTCACCCCTACCGCCCTACCATTTGACACTTCCATCACTGTGCTATATGTCACCCCTACCACTCTACCATTTGTTACTTCCATCACTCTGCTATATGTCACCCCTACCACTCTACCATTTGTCACGTCCATCACTGTGCTATATGTCACCCCTACCACTCTACCATTTGACACTTCCATCACTGTGCTATATGTCACCCCTACCACTCTACCATTTGTCCCTTCCATCACCCTGCTATATGTCCCCCCTACCACTCTACCATTTTTCGCTTTAAACATTGTTTTCTTTTCAGCATCTTTGCCATAGGTTACCTCAGGTAAAACATAAACATATTTTGTGCAGTAATTAATAACAAATTATATTGTGTAATTTCAGATGAGGATGTTTTAGATACCTGGTTTTCATCAGGATTAATTCCATTTTCAGTGCTTGGCTGGCCCAACAAGGTAAGTACATTTGTACCTGTTTAAGATTAAGATTAAAATAAAATAAAAGTTAAAATTTTTTAAGTGTTATCTTGATTGTAAATTTTTTTATGTGATCAAAAGGATTGGGTGCATGTTGTGATTGGTGTGTCTGTATATTTGTAGGTTGTACAATGAACTTGCAGTTATTTCTCTTACCTAAGTATGTTCTTGTTCATTGAATCATTTAATACAAGTATGTCTCGGCAAAGAAAAACAGAAATGTTAAAGTAGGAAAAAGAAATTGGCAACTGAAAAAAAAATTCACTTAGCAACAGCTCACTTCGATAACTTAAACTTCAATATCTCAAATACCATGGATAATTTGAAGTCTTTATATTGTCCCAACCAGGTTTCTATATAAGGACAACTTTGATAACTTAAACTCCCATAATTCAAATGCCCCAGATAACTCAAAGTAAAACTTTTGTCTGTATTATAAAAACCAATTAAAAATTGACTTCAAAAACTTGAATTTTTTTCTAACAGCATGTGATCAATGGCCCGTTAAATAAAATGATTAGAGAAGTCACAGGTTATTAATTTTATTATATCTTTATAAAACTAGACTGAAGATTTGACAGATACTATCCCACAAATCTTCTAGAAACAGGAAGTGACATCTGGTTCTTTTGGGCTGCTAGGATGGTTATGTTAGGACTTCATCTAACAGGAAAACTGCCATTTTCACAGGTAAATGTTGTAAACTGCAATTTTCACAGGTAAATGTTGTAAACTGCAATTTTCACAGGTAAATGTTATAAACTGCCATTTTTACAGGTAATTTTTGAGTTATTTAAATCAAAATTTTGCAGTCTCATTTGCTTAAAACTTACCTGTTAGAATATTAACTACAAATGTCTCCACTCCTTATGGGTCATTGAAAAATAACCTGAAAGAATGTTATGTACACTTTTGTAAATCATGAATTAAACCGTGTGCACAACATCTGTTCTGTTTAGTTCTCAGTGATAAAAATGAAAATTATATTTCATACTTTTGAATTTTATAAACACTTTTATTTGGAGTTTATACTATTCTTAAGCTTGTCTCAGTTGTTTTTTCAGCAATTGTACAGTAGCTTTCATCTATCCAACTATGCAACTTGACACCTGCAATTTCTATTTTCATGTGTCATCAATTAATTTTTTGTAAAATATTATATTATATTACATTTTAATCCATTGTCTTCTTTCACAGTTTTACACCAATTTTGATGAAACTCTACAGCAGTCCTTTCTACACAAAGAGACGTTTTAATCTTGTTTGTTAGGTAATCGTTTAAAGAGTTGTTGCCCTTTCATTTGAAAAACTTGTGGTATAATAATTATGTAAAGTGCTTTTGCTAAACCTCTACAGATTTTAACCTACATGTATTATGTAAAATTTTCCCCTAATTGGAACCTGAAGTTTTGTTACAACAAATCAAGTACCTATATTAGGAAAGTTTCTTTTTAATTTCTTATCTCTGAGATGTTAATGTTTTTTTAATGATTTTTTTTTATAATTTTTTGTATTAGGTTTTACTCCATGGATTACTTAGAGATGCTCATGGCAGAAAAATGAGTAAATCACTTGGTAATGTCATTGATCCTATAGATGTCATACATGGATGTTCACTACAGGTGAGTAAATCACTGGGTCATGTCATTGATCCTATAGATGTCATACATGGATGTTCACTACAGGTGAGTAAATCACTGGGTAATGTCATTGATTATATAGATGTCATACATGGATGTTCACTACAGGTGAGTAAATCACTGGGTAATGTCACTGATCCTATAGATGTCATACATGGATGTTCACTACAGGTGAGTAAATCACTGGGTAATGTCATTGATTCTATAGATGTCATACATGGATGTTCACTACAGGTGAGTAAATCACTGGTTAATGTCCCTGATCCTATAGATGCCAAACATAGGTGTTCACTACAGGTGAGTAAATCACTTGGTAATGTCATTGATTCTATAGATGTCATACATGGATGTTCACTTCAGGTGAGTAAATCACTGGGTAATGTCATTAATCCTATAGATGTCATACATTGATGTTCACTACAGGTGAGTAAATCTCTGGGGAATGTCATTGTTTATATAGATGTCATACATGGATGATCACTACAGGTGAGTAAATCACTGGGTAATGTCATTGATTATATAGATGTCATACATGGATGTTCACTACAGGTGAGTAAATCACTGGGTAATGTCATTGATTATATAGATGTCATACATAGATGTTCACTACAGGTGAGTAAATCACTGGGTCATGTCATTGATCCTATAGATGCCATACGTGGATGTTCACTACAGGTGAGTAAATCACTTGGTAATGTCTTTGATTCTATAGATGCTATACATGGATGTTCACTTCAGGTGAGTAAATCACTTGGTTATGTCATTGATTATATAGATGTCATACATGGATGTTCACTACAGGTGAGTAAATCACTGGGTAATGTCATTGATCCTATAGATGTCATACATGGATGTTCACTATAGGTGAGTAAATCACTTGGTAGTGTCATTGATCCCATAGATGCCATACATGAATGTTCATTACAGGTGAGTTAAGCACTTGGTAATGTCATTGATTCTATTAATGCCATACATGGGTGTTCACTACAGGTGAGTAAATCACTTGGTAATGTCATTGATTATATAGATGCCATGTGTGGATGTTCACTACAGGTGGGTAAATCACTGGGTAATGTCATTGATCCTATAGATGCCATACATGGATGTTCACTACAGGTGGGTAAATCACTTGGTAATGTCATTGATTCTATAGATGCCATGTGTGGATGTTTAGTACAGGTGGGTAAATCACTTGGTAATGTCTTTGATTCTATAGATGCCATACATGGATGTATACTACAGGTGGGTAAATCACTGGGTAATGTCATTGATTCTATAGATGCCATACATGGATGTTCACTACAGGTGAGTAAATCACTTGGTAATGTCTTTGATTCTATAGATGCCATACATGGATGTATACTACAGGTGGGTAAATCACTTGGTAATGTCATTGATCCTATAGATGTCATACATGGATGTTCACTACAGGTGAGTAAATCACTGGGTAATGTCATTGATTCTATAGATGCCATACATGGATGTTCACTACAGGTGAGTAAATCACTGGGTAATGTCATTGATCCTATAGATGCCATACATGGGTGTTCATTGTGCCTCTATTAGTGTGTGTCCATTAAAACTCAAATTATTTCTACATTTTAGACTCTTCATGATCAACTTAAGAAAGGAAATTTAGATCTCAAGGAATTGGAAATAGCTGAGGAGGGACAGAAAAAAGATTTTCCAAATGGAATTCCAGAATGTGGTGCTGATGCACTGAGATTCTCATTGTGTTCATTAAACTTTAAAGGTACAAACAAACCACATTTATTGACATTTATGGTATGTCTTTAAAATTGTTCAGTTAAACCAGTTTTTTTGGCATAAGATGTTTAATCATGGTTCATATATTCATGGGTTTCACTTAATGGTTTGCAGTAATATCTATATATCAGTAAATCTCAATATGTATTTTTAATACATGTGTGCAGTAATTACAATGTCTATAAAAGATTATAATATTATCATTGTAATTAAGCTATGTAATCAATTGTTTTTATAACAAATACTAATTTATAAAACTCGAAGAAAATTTTTTTTAACAATCCGTTGTTTTTCTGTTTAAAGGTATAAATTATTCCATTAACGGCTATTCTGTTGTAATTTTTAGCTACTGATCTGTTCTGTTGTATTTTGTAGCTACTGGTCTGTTTTGTTGTATTTTGTAGCTACTGATCTGTTCTGTTGTATTTTGTAGCTACTGATCTGTTCTGTTATATTTTGTAGCTACTGGTCTATTTTGTTGTATTTTGTAGCTACTGATCTGTTTTGTTGTATTTTGTAGCTACTGTTCTGTTCTGTTGTATTTTGTAGCTACTGGTCTGTTTTGTTGTATTTTGTAGCTACTCGTCTATTTTGTTGTATTTTGTTGCTACTGATCTGTTTTGTTGTATTTTGTAGCTACTGTTCTGTTATGTTGTATTTTGTAGCTAGTGATATTAACATAGACATTAAGTTGATTCAAAGTAACAGACATTTCTGTAATAAAATATGGAATGGATTTATATTTGTCACCAGTAAATTTGATGAACACTTCAAACCCATACAGAATTTACAGGTATTGTATATATTTTTAGCTCACCTGTATATAATACAGACAGGTATATCCATTTTGTCTGCCATAAGTATGAGTACTTAAGATTTGTCATTAGGTTATTTTGTGCCATGTTCAGTAAGGCTTATTTCACAAATACTTTTTTTCCCAAAATTGAAACTTTAAAAACGTAAATTATCTGCCAACGTGTTTGTGTTAGATTTCTAAATGACAGAATTTTACAATAATTTCATTTAGAATCTAACAGATTAAGATTTAAAACTCTTAATTAATTACTTGCCCTCATCAGTCATTTTGACCAGTGATTATCGCAAGAATTAAAAAGATTTTATATTGAAAGAGAAATAAGTTTTGAAAATAAGCCTAGCAGAATATGCCATAAAAATGTCAATTCAAACCTTTATCATCTCCATTTTGATTGGTCAGTTCTGGTATCAAAAATGGAAACACCTGTTTCAAATATAAAATTGAGAAATTATGGCCTTTTAATGTTACTTATAAAAGGAATTATTTCAAGTTTGATATTAAGAAAGCAGATTTCTCACCATCTAAATGTATCAAGATTTTTGTATCATTATTCATAGACTTGTAATCAGATGATAAATGTAGCCAATTCTTCGAAAAATCTTCCTTTAAATATAGCTTATTCAGCATAATTCATTACCATGTTTACTTCTAAGCCTTTTTAGGTTTGTAATGGCTGTTTTTGTTAATATCTTATATTGTGTTCTTTTGTTTGTTACAGTTAAATGATTTTGATGATAAAGTTGATTTTTGGATACTTAGCAGATTAAATTATCTTATTGAATCATGTGACCGGAATTTTAAGTCATATGATCTACAGATTGTAACCAAAGATCTTAAAATGTTTTGGATCAATGAATTCTGTGATGTTTATCTGGTAAGTTTAGAAAGAAAATTAACAATTGTTAATGAGTGGATTGGGGTTTTATATCCCATGGCCAGTCAGGATCTTTTCACTTGTATCAAAATATCACCAGCCATCAAAGAAAATACAGAGATGTAATGGGTTGAGTATTGTTTACATTCAAGCCAAACTCATTCACTTATACCAAGATGTCACCAGTCCTAAATGAATATGTAGTGACCTTATTCAGTGTGCAGCAAGTGTTTTATTATTATTATTATTTAATGTCTGTCCTGACACAAAATATGAGAATAAATGGATGTTTATTTTCTGATATTTTTTATACAAGCATCTAAAATCTGCCTGAAAAAAAGTGATATTACTGCAGCAGAAAAAAATTCCACACCAATAGGCAGACTTTCATTTGTATGATTTCTGTCAGTAAAACATTTTAAATTTATGTTCTTACATTGTGTTTCCCATTGCCTTTGAAGCTAAATGTTTTCTAACAAAAAGTAGTCTTTTCCTTTCCAGCTGGATAGTGACTCTATCCAAGAAAAGATGGACATGTATATTTCTATATTTAATTTTACATTGAATTGCAACAGATTTCTGCACTGTTTAAACAAATACAACATAATTTTCTTGTATATGTATCCTAGTATTTTATTTGACTTTTACCAGGAGTATATCAAAGATGTATTAAATAAACCTGAGAGTGATCGTAAATCTATTGTACAACAAGTTTTATATAAATGTGTAGAAGTGTACCTTAGACTAGTCAGTCCATTTATGCCTTATATAACAGAAGAATTATATCAGCGACTTCCACATAATAATAATTATATCAGCATCTGTGTAGCTCCTTATCCATCTTCATCAGAGGTAAGAAGTATTGTTGTATAGCAGAATTGTCATAGTTACTTTATAAGCAGAATAGTCATAGTTACTTATTACAGATGTTAGAGATACAGGCATTTGTTTACATTTGCTGTTTATTATTGATTTGATCAAGATATGACAGTTTTGACTTAGTTTTTGGGTTAAAACAACATATTTACATTGGTCACAAGATGTGACCCTATGATACAAACCCTCCATAACACCCAAGTATTAAACAAGTATAACTGTATATAATTGTACATAACGGTTTATCATCAGTTGTTTTACTTAATTTTGCCATTACTTTTCACAGTCTTCTTAATTCCAAAGATAGAGAATATATAATTGAGCAAGGAAAATCACTGAAAGACAGTTGTTTTATTTAGTTATTAGTTTTCACAGTCTTCCTAATTTTCCTTAAGAAAGTTCTTTCCCAAATTATTAAAAATCAAGTTTATCGATTCTGAAGATTAAATTATTATTAGGTATTATATATTTTTAGGTACCGTATAGAAATGAATCACTTGATCAGCAGATGGACCAAGTAAACAGTATCTGTAGCAAAATTTTATCTGTATCAGGAAGTTATGGTATAAAATGGCATTCTCTGCCTGGTAAGTGTGTTAATACATATTTAGATACTTATTAACTCACTACTTCAGACTGAAAAAAATCATCATGCTGTGATGGTATTGTCATAATTCTATGTTAGAGTATTTTGATGGTCTAGGGGTGCAGGTAAGCTATGTTTTCTTTTGTTAGAATTTTCTCTCACTCTTAACACCTTTTATGCCTGGCAAATGTGTGTAGGGTCAGAACAAATTCTATATCAAAAACCCACATTTTCTGATATTAACTGATGTCATAAGGGGCACTGCCTCATTTGGCTTCAGACTGAAAATATCAGTGGAACAGTAAAAAAGTTAAGTTGCTAACTTCAATCGATATGTGACAGATTTGCCCTGTTCCTCCAATACCTTTTGTTGATGAACTAGATGTGTAAATTAGCTTCACTGTCCTTCAAACAGGTTTTGTTTGCTGGATATGCATGTGAGCTAATCTATTTTGTTGACAGCTCTTGTTGATGAAGTTCATATGCAGCGGAGTAACCTCATCTTTTTGACAGCTTTGAAGCATTACTGGACACCACAAATGATAATTTTTAGATGTTTTATATTTAAGTTATAAATTACTGTCCTGTAATTGGTTATCGTGGTTTACTGTCTTCAAACAAAAAAGAATATGTTCTATAAAAAAAAACAAGTGTGTCTTTTTCAAAAACTAGATCTTTCTCTTTTTTTTGATTTGAGACATTTTGATATCTCAAACTGGTACATATAAAATCTTAAATTCATAAATAAAGTCATAGTGTCAGCTTTAAAAGTAACTTTGATTAATAATTGAAAAAGAAACAAAATTTTGTTTGAAGGTTTTTCATTGTTTTGGTATCAATAAGGTAAAATAATGAACTTTTTAGTGGATAATTATGATGTTATAATGCTAAAAAAATCATTTATAATGGTGAAAATACACCATATTTATCCTCCCGAAAAGTCCATATTGATATACTAGTATTTCTCAACTTCATGGTTGTCTACAACAGACAAATTTCATGAACATTGTTCTTTAGACATTGTGTTTGTTTCTACAAACCACATGTTTCAGCTGCATTACTTACATTATGTACATGTCAAGAGATTTATCCCATAAGTTAGACTTTGTATATTTTTATGAATAAATATCCGTCTTATTATCTTCTTTTGCTAAATACTGATTTCCTGTAGATTCTAAGGGTTATGTCTGTGTTGTTTTTCACTTCAGTTATGTTGGTCATCCTGACATAAAGTATGAAATACAGTGCAGTGGTTACCTTTATTCTGACACTATCAACAATACATCGTCTTTAACTTTATGTACACATACAGATAGGTATCTATACATTTTTCTTTGTTGTTTTTATTAGTGTACCTTAAACCAATGGACAGTTCTAGTGAAGAGTTACTGAGACAGAAAAGTTTTATTGAAGCTATAAGTATTTTATCTAGAGCCAAATCAATAAACATATTATCTAACCAGGAAGATTGTCCAGCAGGTTGTCTAACAGAGGTAGTTGGAGATAATGTCCAGGTGCTCCCTGTACTTAAGGTAAATTATATATATATATATAGAGAGAGAGAGAGGATATTTAACAGTGAAGTATGAATATGAAATTATTTTGTCGAGTGAAGTGAAAATAGTAATTTTCTCACTTCAAGAGAACAAAATCAAATTTATATTCATACTTCACTGTTAAATGTTCTATTTATTTTATATCACTGTTTGGATTGTTTTGATATCTGACATGTTTGGTTAATTAAAACAATGGATTGCGCCATCAACGTACAGATGTGGCCGTTGTTTTGCTTTTGACCAGACAGTAATAAACAACATTGCCAAGGTACACTGTTATTCACTTGTCTAATTGTTGACACAGTTTGGAAAAACCTGCAGCACCAAAGTGTAATGAGAAACAAGCACAGGGCACCTGTTCACAATAATAAAAGGGGAGTAACTCTAATTTAAAAAAACATCTAAATTGCACATGAAAGAATTCAGAGTAAAATACATAAATTTTCACAGGTGAAAATATATGTATTTCACTGCTGTGAAAATATGTGTTTTATCAGTTAAATATTTTCCATTATTTCATTATTGATATAAAATAAATACAGTGGGACCACAGTGGTGACTTCGAGTTATCAGGGTGTTCGAGTTATGAAAGTCGAAGGATGACGTCACCAGAATGGAGTGCCCAGAAAACCACCTACCTTCAACAAGCAAACTAACAAACTTTCTGTCTTTGATTTACCGCCCTTCTCTACTTCTACTATGGAATTATACTTCGTTTGGATACTCTTTGTATCCAGCTTTTGTTTCATTCCCTTCTTGCACGTTGCTGATCAAGTTTTCCCCCGGAACTACTGGTTCCTCCACTGGATTGCTCAGCAAGAATTGAGGAAGAAATACTAGCTACAGAAACCGATCCAGTTATCCTCCCAGATTCACTGGATTCCTCGGTTAATAAATCTGACACAATTGTACTCTCTGCCATACTACTGAATGATAGATTGTCATTTTATCCTTCATATTTTCAACTTTGATATCTATCATGAGTTACTCTCATTTTAAAACGGGTAAAACAGGGCAAGTCGTTTACAATAATTAATACGGTAGTTAACTAGAATTACTCAGTATACTTGTCTGGTATAACTGTAACCTAATTACTGATAACTCTGGGATTTCCCTGATTGTTTTATTTAACAGGCCATTCACCACACTTTTTAGAAAAATTTTTCAAGTTTTTGAAGTTAATTTTTAATACATTTTTTTAACTTCAGACCAAAATTTTACTTCAAGTTATCAGGGGTATTTGAGTTATTTAACCATTGAACAGCATAGCTATGGCAGTTATTGGATTATAAATGCCATAGCTTTGCCAGGCAAACTGAATAACGCGCGTTAGCGCGTTATGATTGGTTTGCCTGGCAAAGCTATGGCATTTATAATCCAATAACTGCCATAGCTATGCTGTTCAATGGTTATATTTACATTATGTTAATTATTAATTAATTTTTTTGAATTTTTGTCACATCAATTTGAATTTTCCCGCCTTCAACGAGAAGCGGGGTCAATTATTGGAACAGCGTAACAATGTAAACAAAATATAGTACAACATGAAAAAACACGGAACTCGCAAAAAATATGAAATATTTTATTAACCATCACATTGTTTTGCACATTTTATATAAAACATCAATTTAGTCACTTTCATAGCAATTTTACAAAATTATTTTTAAAAAAAAACGAATTTCCTAAGGCGGATGACGAACAAGTGAACAGTCTCGAAGATTGACACGAAAATGATCTCACTCTCGCTGTCATTTTTGGAAATTTTAAGTGCAGTGCGAGAAATTGGAATTTACGAAGAAACCAGGAGTGAATTAATTGGATGACGGAAATGTAATCTGCTTTGGAAAGTCATAGTTTCTATCATTATTATTCGTAGAACTTGTGGAACTGGCCACATGATGCGACCCAGATTGTGACCCAGTTAGGCGCAGTACAACAGCTGATTCAGTGTTTAAATTTTTTGCAGGGTGAGTTAATTCTGACAGAGTTACTATGGCGTGTTTTTTCTGTTCTGTTGAGACAGTTCTGTTGTAAGATTGGGAGAAGCTTCTCATTTATGGTTCGCCATAAACAAATTTGTGCCGAGCTTCGTACCCCATATCATTGAGATGCTGAATGGCCGTCACCCGCAAACGGCGAGGAGTGTATTTAGTTTCAACTTTTGCAGCCGCATGATGGCATTTGTCGGATAAAAACGGGTAAATGTGCGTTTTAAAAGTGGTTTGAACATTAACCATATATCAGACTCTTCAGGACCAGCCATGGCTTTTTATTACATTGATTGAACAAACTTTGGGATTTTTGTCAGCTTTATCAAAGCACTGGAAACAGCGGTTTAACATGTTTACAGGACAGTCGACCGTCTCGGTTGCATATATTTATTCCTTTTTAACATCTGCTATATATATTTTCGTCCGTATGAGATATCTCCCCTCTGAAAATTTTTTGGTTTTATTTCATGTTTTTAAATTACATATTCTCCAGACTCGTCAATGTGATACTCAATTATGACTGTAATTTTAACTG
This sequence comes from Tegillarca granosa, assembly GCA_029721355.1. Lineage (NCBI taxonomy): Eukaryota > Metazoa > Mollusca > Bivalvia > Arcoida > Arcidae > Tegillarca > Tegillarca granosa. Next base: position 33,695,892 of record CM056606.1, on the reverse strand, counting down.
GTGGTGAAATTCCGTAGCTCGGGAAATAAAATTTATAGAACAAATGGTAGAAATGGGAGAAATTATGGTACTTTTTAGATGATTGGAAATTTTCCGTTGTGTATTTAATTCAATGTATATTTTAAAATTAATAAATATTTTTTTTCTCAGGCTGTGCTGTTGTTTTGATATGAAACTTCTTAAAAAATAGTCCAGAGAGTGAAATATTCATACGCATAGTGTAATGATCATGTGATCAATGTGAGTTATTGTACCGTATTTGCCACATGTCTCAAACATGTTTATATAGTAAAGTTGCAAAGCAAATGTAAATATAAAAGTTTGAGTCATTGAAGTTCTACTGCATATATATATATATATAAAAATGTTTGTCATTGCTATCAGTGTTGTATATATATACATGTAAAGTTCTAAGTCTGATGAGTTACAGTTCACCCCCTGACAACTATTGTTGTCATCGCTGTCAGTGTAATATATGTATACATGTAAAGTTCTATGTCTGATGAGCTACAGTTCACCCCCTGACAGCCTTTTGTTTTCATGGCTATCAGTGTAATATATATATATATACATGTAAAGTTCTATGTCTGATGAGCTACAGTTCACCCCCTGACAACTCTTGTTGTCATCACTATCAGTGTTATATATATATACATGTAAAGTTCTGTGTCTGATGAGCTACAGTTCACTCCCTGACAACTATTGTTGTCATCGCTGTCAGTGTTATATATGTATACATGTAAATTTCTATGTCTGATGAGCTACAGTTCACCCCCTGACAGCCTTTTGTTTTCATGGCTATCAGTGTTATATATATATATATATATATATATATATATATATATATATATACATGTAAAGTTCTACGTCTAGTGAGCTACAGTTCACCCCCTGACAACTCTTGTTGTCATCACTATCAGTGTTATATATATATACATGTAAAGTTCTATGTCTGATGAACTACAGTTCACCCCTGACAACTATTGTTGTCATCACTATCAGTGTTATGTATATACATATAAAGTTCTATGTCTTAAGAAATACAGTTCACCCCCTGACAACTAATGTTTGTCATTGCTATCAGTGTTATATATATATATGTAAAGTTCTATGTCTGATGAGCTACAGTTCACACTGACAACTATTGTTGTCATCGCTATCAGTGTTATATATGTATACATGTAAAGTTCTGGGTCTGATGAGCTACATTTCACCCCCTGCCAACTCTTGTTGTCATTGCTATCAGTGTTATTTATATTCATGTAAAGTTCTACGTCTGATGAGCTACAGTTCACCCCTTGACAACCTTTGTTGTCATCGCTATCAGTGTTATATATATATAAAAACATGTAAAGTTCTGCATCTGATGAGCTACAGTTCACCCCTTGACAACTCTTGTCATCATTGCTATCAGTGTTATATATATATAAACATGTAAAGTTCTATGCCTGATGAGCTACAGTTCACCCCCCCCCCCCACCCCACCCCTGACAACTCTTGTTGTCATCGCTATCAGTGTTATATATATATAAATGTAAAGTATGAGTCATATGAGTCATCACCTTTACTTTTTATATAATATTATGTGATATCTATAACAGAAGAATAATTTGTTTTTAATATGACAGTACTTATATTTACAGATATATAGGGTGTTTAAAGGTAGAAAATATCAGATACAGTCCTATATATAATATCATTAATAAAGATTGATAGAATCGATGTCTGTGTTGCAGTGTAAAAAGAGATATATCTATACAAATTCATTAATTGTTAGACTTAAGATTGTTGTACAGAATCTTATACCAAGGTTTGAGATTTATCTGTTTACACTGCAGAATTTACACTGCAGAAAGACAATGAATGATTCTTTTTCTTTCACAAAACACAAAATTGATTTGTTTAAATTAGTGAATCTTTGTACTTTACTGGCTTTGGTAGGTGTCACAGTATGTAAAGCTTGTCTTTACCCATGGGTAAGACCGAAAAATGTTGTTTGATAAAAACAGGATATTATTCTGTTTAAGGTGAAAAATTTACTTTCTTCATCTGGATTGTGAACAGACTATGTTATATATATCATATGTAAATCATATTTATTTATTTATTCATTTACTTATTATTTCATTTGTTTATTTATTTTGTATCACTAAAATTATTTATCTTTTTATTATCTATCTATCTATTAATTTTTATTCAGATTCACACAGAACTTTGACCTTTGATTAATATTAATTTTTAAAATTCCACCCATTTGGAGCCTCAGTTCTATTTCAACTTTCTCACATTGATAAATTTATCACAATAAAGATTCCATAAATATTATACCTTATTCCAGTTATACTGTAGCTGCATTCCTGATTTACCTGGTTCTGAAAAGATCCATTTTAACTTCACTCTTTGACATCATAATCCTTTATGACATATTTAAATGATATAATCCTGAGTTTATTTACATGACAAATTTTTAGTTGATAACACTGCAGATATTATTTAGCTGTTTCAATGAATTGAAATTATTTATCAAAGGAATAAATTCAAATAAGATGGAATTTTTAAAATATATATATGTTAACATGCACAGAAAAGCTTTTAACATTTACACCTACTTAAATGCAGTTGTAGCTGTCTTGTTAGCCAAATAGAACAGCACTTGCCTCCTGTAGTGTGGGAGGTTTTGGGTTCAAGTCTGAACACTGCATTTTCCCCCTTCCTCAGGTCTAGACTTCAAGTTTTGATCTATTAATGCACTTTCCTCTAGGTAAACCCAGTACTCAAAACTAACTGTTAAAACAATTTGCAGATTTTTAAATAGTGACCAAAAATTTACAAGCAAAAATAAAGAAAGATGACTTGATAAATTGTTGTTTTGTTTTGGTATTGACATTCTTTACACCATCAAAATCACCAACAATCTCAAAGTAATTGAAATAGTCTTAACTCTGGGTAAAAACCTCTTTCATCTCAGCTTTTTTTTACATTAAGGATATATTCCTGGTAAACAGATACTGGAAGTTACATATTTACATAGTTCATTTATTTATTTATTCATTTATTATAATTTTTTTTTAATTTATATTTTTGGTTTATATCTATAGGTAAACATTGTTTTTAAAAAGTAACTTTTTTTTGGATATTATAAACACTTAATTGTTGGTGTCTTGTATATAAAAAACAACTGTGGCAGCTTTGTTTGTATATTACTCACTCCATACATAGAAGGTCTTTATTCAATCTTGGCAGGGTCTGGCAAAGATTTGAAAGTTAGGTAGATTTTTCTTATAACAAGTTCTTTGTAAGAGACCTTAGACACTGATGTCTTGTGTTGTGGTAAACATTAACTGCAAAAGAACATTTACTGCACATTGCCCTGAGTATAAATTTTTGCCACTTCAGCTATTGCTCGTGTTTTCACAAAAATGAATTAAATACTCCAATCTGTGATGAATTAAAAAACTCTTGATATCAATCATCCAACAAACTTGTTAATAGCTTTGGCCTAGAGCAAGCATTTACTCACAAAGTATTTAAGATGTATCTTGTTACAGTTGGCAAATTATACAAAAGGATCATGTCTTGTCTTGTTTCAAACAGCAGATGCTAATAAAATATATATCTATTTTTAGGGTCTGATAGACACAGGTAAAGTTTTGGAAGAGTTAAAAGGTAGACAATCAAAGTTTGAAAAACAATTAATAAATCTGGAAAAGAAGACAAGTAAAAAGAAAGGCAAAACAGAAAACTCTGAAGAAAATACCAACACAATGGTAACTTTTAATACTGTAGAATCCTTAAAATTCCCTTTGGTTAAAAATTTAATGGTTTTGCAATTTTTGTTTGTAAAAAAATTTCTTGAAATTGAGTTTCATAAGAATAAGTCTCATTGGGGGATTGTTAATTTAAAGTTTTAATGACATTAAATTTTACTTAACCATGCTAAAAAAATTAAAAATTTAAACCTCAACATACATGGGTGATTTTACAGTAATATAGCCTATAGATAGCCTTTTATCTATGGAACTAATTCCAATTATTAATTAAAAATGTAAAATTTTTAATAAGTATTGTAAGATTGGTTATGTCATTTTAATAGAAAAGTACCTTGCAAAAGATATAGAAAATCAGTAAAATAAAATCATATTACCTCATTAATATTAATTATGATGCAAATTGATTTTGTATTAATTAATGTGCAAAATTCAGAAAATATCTATGAAATAAAAACAAATAGCAGCATTTAATCTTATTTCTTTAACATTAGGGGCCAGTTGCACAAAAGATGATTAAATTTAAAGACTCGTTAAGTTTAACGAGTTGTTAAATTTAACGATTGGTTATCCTGTTGCTCAAAACATGATTTGTTTTAATGACTCGTTAAAATGACTAGAATTTTAATCAACCTCTGAAGTATGATTAAAAATTTAATCATTGATTTAAAGAAAATTTAAAATGGTGGCTTATTTGAGATTGACATTGACAAATAACCAACAGATTAGAAAACAATTAGAATTTAGTCGACAGTATTCGAAATTTTCTTATGAAGAACACAGAAGACGGTACAGGTTCAGTATAGAAGGCATACAACTGATTATCTCTTTGGTCAGAGAGGATGTGGATGTGATTATTTAATCATTTGATTAGACTTTAACAAGTCGTTAATCCTTAACTAATGATTTAATTTGATCATCTTTTGTGCAACTGACCCCTGTAGTTCTCAGAGATTAAGAACAAGGCCACTAATAACTGTTGAATATGATTGATTTGTATTGAAGAGAAATAACAACGTTTACAAAATTTATAAATTATAATCAAAAGTAATTTTAAGCTTACTAATTAGTTCACATTATTTTTGTCATGGCCATTTATTGATTGTTAAGAGTTCTCAAGTGAATTAGTCCATAATGTAATTAAACTTTGTTGTAATTTTATCTAGTAGATGTATATTTTATCATTTTATCAGTGGTAATATTTTGCATCTTTCATCATTTTTTTGTAGAAAAATGAAATACAGATGAAATTAGACAAAGTGAAGAAAACTATCTCCGATATTGAAAATTTTTAACAATGTTATTTATAGAACTTCACACGTTCATACATTTATATTTATTTTGGGACAATATAATTTGTTTGATAGGTATTAGATTTTTCTGATTAACAGAATAAGGTACTTAAGGTGTTTATAAATTAACAGAGAACCAGAATTAAAACCCTGAAAACTTAATATAAAAACACTAACAGGAAACTAGGTACCGGTAATCAGAAAAATGTATGACTTGCTACATTCATTTAGGCTTGTAAATCTCACATTTGACTCCAGTTGATACTGTCTTTTATTGTCAAAGAATATCAAAGTCAAAATGACTGTGTATAGTAAAACTTTTGCACAATATCTTGTAATAAACAGAAAAAAATTAAAACTGCGTTATATATATATATATATATATATATATATATATATATATATAGTTATAACAAAAGTTATTACATGTATATGACAATTTTTATATATGGCAGTTGACAGTAATTTTCATTGTGCACCCAGTTAGTATGATTGATATGGTGTTAGGGTAATAAATGCCCCTGCTATTCTCTGTCCCTTATTAAATTTTTTAAAAAGAATAAAAATTATTTCAGTAAATTATAACAATGTTGTGTACCAATATTCATGAGAAAATAAAAACTGCAGACCAGGATTATGAGGATAGCAAAATAGTGATATACCACCTAAAAGCACCAACCTTACTTATTACTATTTATTTTAAATGTGTCTCACCATAGCAGCTTCCAAAGACAAAAAATCCTGTTGTAAAATGCTGCTTTCTAAGTTCTTTCAAAGAATTTTTATAATTTCGTTGTAGTTGCTGTTAATTGCTATTAAGCTAAATGTGTTATTGTCAATGGATCTGTTTGGTGACAATGCGATTACTTAACAAAATATGTTGCATATTTAAGACATGTAAAATTAAGAAGAAAGTCAAATTCTTTCATGCGACATATAAAGCATATATAATAAGCTTATTTTATTTTATTATAATTAGGGATGTTTATCTATTACTTATCATGGTTTATTGCTTTACATATACATTTAAATATTCTGTATGTTTATTATTTGCTTTCTTAGGTGCAAGTAGATATATTCAAAACAGCAAAATATACCATCTGACCTAAGCTCTCTCAAGATGAGCTATTCATATTTTCTACACCACCCATCATCTACAATCCATTGTTTTAAATTACCAGAACTAGTAGACCTATGGCAGACCTAAGCTCTTTCATGTTTTAAAAGCTTTTATGACTTGCATTAATGGTCACAAAATGCTAAAAAAGAAAAATATTTAACATCTTGTCATAAAAATAGAAGCTTCATCAACTTTGTAAAGCTGGTTGACCTTGAACAGTATCTTTACTTTTAATATTATTTTTTTTGGTGATTATATATATATATATATATATATATATATATATATATATATATATATATATATATATATATATATTAGATAACCCCTGATCATGATCCGTGTTCTGAAATTTCATTCTTATTAGCTGTAAATAAACAGAATCCTCTAATGGATTGGCCAATATTTAAAGATGATTATTATAAGCTTTGAGCATGTGTACAGATGTACGGGGACTCCAATGAATTGAAGGTGAAACTTGGACAAATTGGATTAATTGTCCGTCATTAATATCCAAATGTATCCGCAGTGATGTTATTTATCCCTAGCAAAGTCACAAATGACAAATTAAATGAAAATCTGTTTTATTTAATGTAATTCAGCTTTTTTAAGGTGTTTTAAATGACCCGGTTTATTATGTTGCAATCATGTTCTAAATTTAGTTCTCAAAGACTTCATCTCGCTGGGAAATTACTGCTTTGAGCATAAAAGCAGCATTAAGTTTTTCAATTTTATGAATTTTTTATTTTTTTATTTTTTTTTTATTATTTTTTTTTTTTAAATATATTTTTTTAAAAAAGATATCCTCTTACCACGATCCGTGAGATTCATTTTCTAAAACTTCATTTCTTTTAGCTGTAAAAAAACGGAATCCTCTGACCGGTTGGTCAACCCTTAACGATGGGTATTATGAACTTGGAGCATGCGCACGGATGAACGGAAAAACCCATGGATCGAAGGTGAAACATTACAAATTGCATTAATTGCCCGTCATTAATATCCAGATGTATTTGAGATGGTGTTATGTATCCCTTACTAAGTCACAAATGACAAATTCATCGATGTTCTGTGTTTAATTTATCGTATTTCACCGTTTTTACAATGTGTTTAAATGACCCGGGTTTTGATGACGTAACCATGTTCTAATATTAGATCCCAAATGCTGCATCTCGCTGGGTAATTACTGTAATTTCTTTATTTATTCGAGCTTTCATCGGTGAACCAAATGTAACATTGTTTATGAGGAACATCATTAATTAGATTAGCACCGTTTTAATTTTTTCTTTGGAAAACTTAATGCAGCTTTAATCGTTGAACCAAATTTAACATTGTTCATTAGAAACATCATTAATTAGATCAGCACCGTTTTAATTTTTTTCCTAGGAAAACATTGCAGCTAAAAATGTTAAACATTTAGGCAGATTTTTTTTATGATCAAAAGGCAAGAATTTCAAGATATAACATAAAGGGTATACATATGCTTACCAAGTAGTTAAACCTTTAAAACATTCATTTATATTTTCATGTTATTAAAGTTGCATTAAGTTTTCCTAGGAAACATTTAAAACGGTGCTGATGATGCTCCTAATTAACAATGTTACATTTAATTCAACGATAAAAGCTCGAATAAATACAGAAATAACAATAATTTCCCAGCAAGATGTAGCCTGTTGGATCTAATTTTATAACATGGTTAAGTCATAAAAAACCGGGTCATTTAAACACAACTTACAAAACTGTGAAATACAATAAATTAAACACAGAATTTCATTAAATTTGTCATTTGAGACTTTTAAGGGATACGTAACACCATTGCGAACACATATGGATATAAATAACAGACAATTAATGCAATTTGTCAGGTTTCATCTTCGTTTCATTGTAAAACTGTGCATCCGTGCGCAAGATCCAAGCAAATAATAATCATCATTAAACACTGATCAACACGTTAGAGGATTCCGTTTATTTACAGCTAATAGGAATGAAAGTTTTGATAATGAATCACACGGATTGTGATTAGAAATTATCTAATTTTTTTTAAAAAAATGTATTTTAAGAAAAAAAAATTCAGAAAATTGAAAAATTTAATACAGCTGTAAGTGATCATTTAGGCTCAGTAGGCGTTTTGCTATTAAATGTGTTGCTTTACCTTAAATAATGAGGATAACGTGAGTGAATTATTCTTGCACAGAGTGAAGTAAAACACTTAGTTGTTTTAGATAGATGTACATTAGAACTGTAGAAGTAGACTATTCCTGTTTTACAATGCACAGCTGTTTTATGTGCTCCTAATGACGTCATTGCTATTTAATGATTTGACAACATAATGTGAATTTGCATTGTGACCAAGCCCCAGTTTCACAACCATTCACTCAATTGAGTGTACATTTATTTCAAATTCGAGAATATTTCAATGTCACTTTTTGAATCATTACACAGTTAATGTGAATATTAATGTAAGTTATATCTAAAAAATTTTAGTGTAGTTTTGTTATACAAAAAATATTTTCTTATAAAACTTAAAATTTTTAAAACATTTATTAGGAAAAAATGAGAATATTTTCGTTGAGTGTACACTCAAATGAGTGAATGATTTTGAAACTGTGACCAATTTTCATTCATAAAAACTTTCATTCCAAAGCGTGTTCGAAGGAAAGGCCAAAAGACAAAATAAGTTACTTCGTGGCTTGTCCACCCGGTGATTCTCCGCCACATGTACCTATCTCTCTGTTTATAAATGACAGGAGCGTTAGACATCTTTGTGCAACTCCACTCCATGTCCAATAATCCAATAAGTCACGGATCAGCCTATATCTTCTACTAACCCATGCGTTTATCTATAGATTTGTATATTAAATATTGAATTTTCTTCCTGAAAATTTTGACAATCAAAAGCTGTTGTAAGCAGATAAAAGATGAATTACACCATAATTCATAAAAATATATTTTATTAATAAATTAATCTACTATTATAATACTTGCTCCAGACAATGAAATTAACAGATTTCAGCAGTTTCACGGGGTTAGTAATGAAATATCACTGAATGTTAAAGATTTTGAGGAATGGATATTTGCGTATTAATAAGGACCATTGTTTGCAGATAAAGCTGCTGTCTTATGTGGTAATTATCATTAAAGAACAATGTAGTCCGACTTTGTGTTATTTAAACATATAATATAAGGATATTCATATATGTATAATGGTTCTGTTCAGTATATTGTTCATCAGGCAGTGTTGCCGATTCCCTGAAATGGGCATATTGACAACTTGTCACAATGCAATAAAATAGCAGATTGACATTGAAAACATACAAACAGATGGTTTATTGATAGAAACATTTTTTTTTTCAATACGGTTTTACAGAATACATAGTCTTGTATGAGATCGCACTTTGACCTAGGGGAGCTGTGGAAAAACGATTTATATGTTTATCTGATGCAAAAATTAGTAATCTTATTTCATCTATGTATAAACGTCTTCAATATTATATCTTGTTTCTAATTTCTGGGCTAAGTCTACTTTATTAACCTGTCTAAGTCCTTTAATTAACTGAACTACATTTCCTTTTCGATTGAAAGACCGCCATTTTTCTAGGCTTTTCAGTGCAGACTCTTCCGGTGTACTGTCTCTGCGCACTGAAATATTATCAATTACTTCTACATCTTTACGTATCCTGTCCCTGTCACGTGGTGGTATAAACGGAAGTTTAACGTAAAGCGATTTCCAGTCGTCGCCAATGAAATGAGCAACAAAACGGCAAGCGTCATCAAGCTGACCTGAAAAACAACAAACATTATGAAAAAGATATCCAAAATAAATAAATAAATAAATAAATAAAAACAACAACGAAATTATGAAATAGATATCCAAATAAATAAAAACAACTAAGTATTTGTGAATAAAAAAAAAAATAACTCGTACACGGGTGACTATGATTATTTTCAACTTTCGTTGTCGTGCGCTAAGTGGGAATATTTACTATCAAATTAAAATTAACACACGGCACACAACCTCAAGCAATTACGTTGGTCATAAAATGATTTGGACATGGTTATAGTATTAGTCCTGTTGTCGTCTGAAGTCAATGCATACTACTCTAAGTACATGTCCTTGATAGCACAAGCGCTTCTGCCGATGATACGAAACATTTTAAACTATGAACAAACTATATAGATTTTGAAACTACGGAATGTAATAACTTAATTATATCTGGATCATGTCCGAGAGTTGAGTGGAGTGGAGTAAAGGAGTTTTACGCCCCAATCAAGATTCTTTCACTTATTTCGAGGTAGTCAGTTCTGGGGTGGTGGAGGAAACCGGAGTTCCCGGAGAAAACCACCGACCTTCAGCAAGCGAACTGACAAACTTTCTCACGCTAGGATCTGTCCCGAGTGGGATTCGAACCCAGGCGGTAAGAGGCACTGTGATCCGTAAGCGCGTGCTTTAGACCACTCGGAAGAGAATGTTCAATATATTATGTGTTTATCCTGTTCCTTGTCTTGCTCGTTTTACCGTGTGTGTGTGTTCTTGGTGACAATTGTTGTTGCTAATTTGATAATCTTACAACAGTATCCAGCTCTAATAAGAAACGTTATTAACCAGTGAAGTATGTTGTAATAATGTTTTATCCATTTATTTATTTATTTATTTTTTTTTTTTTTTATTTATTTATTTATTTATTTTTTTTTTTGACATATGAAGCTAAGCGATCACTTTAGGGATGTCTTCGGGTAAGAGGTATTTTCAAACTCTAGAGTCGCGCAAAAACTGTTTTCTTGTTTTCATATCGAAAATGTCAGAGTATCGTTTACTCGCTTTTTTTAACTTTAAATATTCATTATCAACTCAAGTTAATCTATACCACCGCAATAAATATACCATGATCATGTTTAGTTTTTTATACACATCAACATGTTTTACGAACTTCATTTCACTTTAATCAATTAATATTGAACACTTTACGTATTCATATGTATTTGTTGGCGTTCACTTGATGTCAAACGCCAAACCATTGTTCGTCACACGTCTGACTTGTCAATAATGCCCGAGAACTTCCGGTATGACTGAGATCAACATGATGGTAATATTGATTTTTTTGTTTTTTAGTTTTCACAATCGAGATCAATTTTCATTGTATTTTTGACACAATTAGACTGTTATTGTGATGTTGCTAAGTCACATGTATAAGAAAAAACAACTACACTAAATTGTATAAAACAATGCTTGTAGAATATGCGAAATGAAATATTAACGATATTTGCCTTTAAAAACTGATTTAAACTTCAAAGTATACATTTTACAATTTTGTAAAAGAAGGTCAATATTTGAAATCTATAATACTAGTTTGAGGAGCCCATGTTTATTTATTTATTTATTTATGTATTTATTTATATTTTCTGTAGTTTTCTTTTTTGGTTGTCTTGGTGATATACAGACACATTCTACATGACTATTCAGCTGATCAAATTTATAACGCTGATGAAACAGGGCTATTTTTTTCGTTTAATGCCAGATAAAACCCTCGAATTTAAAAATGTAAATTATACTGGGGGCAAGTTAAATAAAGAAAGATTAACTGCACGTGTATGCTCCAACATGTCGGGTACAGACAAACTCCCGCTTTTAGTAATAGGCAAATCTGTTAAGCCACGTTGCTTTAAAAATGTCAAATCTCTGCCCACAGAATACATAGCTAATAAAAAGGCGTGGATGACGTCTGAAATTTTTACTGGTTGGTTAAAAAAATTAGATCACAGAATGGCTAAATTGAAAAAAAAATTGTATTGTGGATAACTGCCCAGCACATCCACCTGTATCAGATCTAAAAAATATCAAACTTGTGTTTTTACCACCAAACACTACAAGTAAAACACAACCAATGGATCAAGGTGTGATCAAAAACCTAAAAGTTCACTATAGAAAATTAGTTATCAAGAGAAAAATTGCTGCCATTGATTCCAATTCAGAATTCGTAATAAGCGTATTAGAGGCTTTGCGCATGTTGCGACAAGCCAGGGGTCAAGTCACCCAGAAAACAATTTCAAACTGCTATAAGCACGCAGGTTTTGTAGATGTTTCTGCTAGAAGTGATGACGAAAGTGATACAGATGTTGACGATGACATTCCACTTAGTCGCCTAATTCGTCTTGGCTTTGGTCCAGATGTAAGCTTTAATGACTACGCTACTATCGACGACATTATACCAAACACTGAAGAAATCACAGATGATGCTATAATTGACAACTTAAAGTCATCTAGAGATATAGAGACAGAAAACAACAACGATTCCTCTGATGAAACAGAACCCGCACCTAAGAAAAGACCAATTAGTGATGTGTTATCCGCGTGTCAAATAATCACAGACCATTGAGAATTGAGTGACAATTCAAGTGTAGCTTTATCTGCGTTCGATAAAGTTGCGAGTTCATTTTAGATCAACATTTATACAAGATGTGTACCGTACAAAAAGACATAAGTGACTTTTTTGCCATCACAAAGAAGGATTAAGAACATTATACCGTGACTATATAGTGCTTTATATGTGAATCCCCAATTTATTGTTTTCAACGACTTTTGTGTAAATTAGTGTTTTAGTGTAAATATTTTCTGTTATGCGTTTTGTTTTACAACTTCATTTAGTGCTTAGTATTAATCGGACTATAAATAGACTTAAAACGTGTGCTGGACGTCATAAAATGTGCTCGTTCTTTTTAAATCTGTAATTTATATTTATGTTGTGTATTCATTGTCACGTTGATGTTTTATTTTAGATGTAAATGTACGTAAACTTTGTTTTGTGTTTCGTCTTGTTTTTCTTTTGACATCATCATGAACCCGTCAGTGATGGTTATCTCAATGGAACCTAGTAAGTTACGGTGAGATTTTGCCATGCACAGATACTCTATACTGACTGCCATCTCAATGGAACCTTGTAAGTTACGGTGAGATTAGTCGTGATTTTTCTTTATGTTGACGGATAATCGAGAATAATCCAGAGTATTATTCCATAAATTAAAACGATTGCAAATTAAATAATAAAAAATAAATTAAATAATACATTTATTTGTTTATTTGTGTCAAAAATAAAATGAATAAATTACTGGAAAATTGCCGATTAAATTTTGCATGACCCTAACGGTAAATATGGTAGCTACAAAAATTCCCTTGTTCTGAATTCACACAACCTCAACTTCGGTTAAGTCGAACTTCGGATAAGTCGAAGAATTTCTCTTCCTCCCGTGAATTTCGAGATAACGAGTTTCGACTGTATATATTGATATTTCTTTTTAATATTCAACATTCAACTTTGTTTATTAAGAATAGAAGAGACTGGATTTTAAGTATTTTCAAATGGCAAATGCTGTTGTTTGACATTTTGTTTGCTTTTATTATTATTATTATTATTATCAATGATTTTGCTCCATTATTAACCATGATCAATACTTTAATTTCGTTCACACACAATGCTTATTCCCCGAAGGTTATTTTATATTTGACCTGTATTCAATTTTTCCAGTATGTCCTTGAGCGGGGTGTTCTCAATTTTATGTTCTCTAAAAGGAATTCCGCATAAACAACGAGAACATGCACCGTGGGCATTATTCACGGAACACAATTTTACACCAACAATTTTGTAGATGCATGAAGAACAAAGATGGATGGCGAGTCGGCAACAAAGTAATAAAATCAAACTAACGTGAAAAACATTGGGTACTCTTATGCTGATGTGATTAAAATAAATCACAGTTTAGTCATTTTTTATCGCGTTTGGAGTATTACTTTACTTAGCTCATCGTTTACATAATTATGCCAAAAGTTAAGAATCTACCTGTCTGTCTGTTCCTGATATATTGTTTAATTTATATAACGTTTTCCAGAAAACTGTCATATCATACATAGAGTTGGCTGAACATCGCTCCAACGTAATTGTTCGTCTCCATGTTGTTTCTTTAGATATGTCCTTAGTTAGGGCGATTTAACACGAGAACAATTTCTGTTTGACTCTATGAAAATAAACCTCTCCCGAAGGCACCTTACGTCAATGATCGCCTAGATTCACATGTTGTCAAACACAATCGGAAATGCATGATAATAAACCTTATCGCGTTCTGGTTAATCAAAATCAAAATACATGTATATGATTTTTCAAAAATAGCAAATTATCATTTATGAGATTTTTAAATTAAATCATCAATTACGTCATTTAGATAAAAACTAGAGTCGTCTCCCCTTGATAAAATAGCACTGTCCTTTAACCATAACAGGCACTAAAAACCTTAACATACATTCTACTTACGAAAATAATTTTAATTGGTTAATTATATACCTGCATCTAGGTCACCTATATCTATATAATGCATGTTAAAAGAAAACATTCTTTACAAATGAAACGGAATTAAAGTTCCTATGATTAAGAACCTCCTTTAAAAGTGATTTCTATTGACAAAGAACACTGACTGCAGGTTAGATCTATTGTTAAAATTCTATGTATGGGGTTACGTATCTTATTACTATCTATCAAATACTGATCTTCATGTTTAAACGTCCATGACACAGATTATACCACCAAACTTTTAGCATAGGCCTGACCAATGTTTACCCCTCTGTTGCCGAAAAGTTTGTTGTTCAGCTGCTGAGGTTGTCATAACTGTAATATTAAATGGTCAGATAGATACGTTGTCTACTGGTGGCGTCGAGATATAAATATGACGAGGAAACGAGATGACATCTTGACTAAATAGTTTTTCTCCATTGGACGTTAAACTTTAGTCATGTCTGTAGTGTACTTATTACATCATAAACTTATTGGTATTTTAAAACATAAAGACGCAAAAAGTTGTAAAGTTTGTGTTTGTTAACGAGACATTTTAAACGGTTTATTTGTTTGAGTTGATATATAGGGATCACGTTTACACAGGAAATGAATGAAATACAAAATACACTAATGTGACACCTTTAATTCAAAACTGAAAAATATTTAAAGATTAATCGTAAATAGGTGTCGAAATTTGACGTCAATTAAAAAAATTGGGCTATAGAACGACAAAAAAAGGAAAGTCTTAGTGAAATGCATTGTGAAGTGTCCTCTTTGAGGTGCAGAACCAATTTTAAAAATATATGTATTATTTGTAATGTATTTAAAAATCATAATAATAAGGAGTGTAAATAAATAAATAAAACAAAACTAAGATATACGCGAAATCGTAGATTCCATTATTATCATCCATATAGATGGATCCAATTAAAGTGATACAAGGTTTTATTTGTTTGTTTGTTTGTTTCTTTTTGTTTTGTTTTGTTTTGGTTTTTGTTTTTTTTTTTTTTAATCTATTTATTTATTTATTTATTTTGATGTCGTAATAGGTACTGTGATTCTATCTGGCTCATCAAAAACGGGTTTTATTGAAATAATTTAAAGGGATATGCAAGGTATTTGACAACGAGCAATGTAACCAATATCATTATACAACAAATAAAAGCGGAAAATAACACCGATAAACGCTTATTTAGACCACTGATCATAAAATTAACAAAATCGTTTTGATAAAGATATAACAGACAAAATGACATCGTTGGTTAGATGAAGAATTCTCTATAGTTGTTAATATCTCATGTGTATTATAACTAATGGTCGCATAACATGAACATTTATATAGTGCAAAGTCTTATTTCACATATTATTTCTCGTTTCTGGTTACACATTTTTGTTTTGTCCAATACAGTGGTAACTGGCAAACTACATTTTGAAGCGTTTTGTGTCTTTCCTGGCGCTTATTAACCCGCAGATCATTGGAAAAACTTCAAGACATTTAGAATTATTTTTTTATTTTTACCATAAGGCTGGGGACGTCTAATTGCTTGTAGTAGAATAAGGTGTATTGAAGGTTTAAAAGGGACCGACCAGACGAACATCCCCAATCAAACCAGAGTTCCTAAGCAATTTGCACAACATTATTGACTATGGTTCTAGTTCATCAAACATATTTCAGAAATTTCCAATTTATTTTACTAAAAAGAATGAAGTTATGATCAACATTTTTAGAAAATGTAATCCTAAAATTAAAAAAAACATAGGACCAATATCGCGTACATGCTAAGAAAAACAGTAATGATTCAGTTTTTTTTTTAGTAAAGACGGCCAACTACAAGACTTGCTTCCGGTTCCTTAATTGGTTAAGTTAATAACCCGGTGTGATTGGGAACTTCTAGAAGTAGAAAAGGCACATGTCAGAATTGAATTCCCCCTTTTCCAGTTGAACGACCCAGATAAACTCTTCAAATACAAAGAGGAAAAATGTAAAAAATTGCAACTTCTGTTATGGAGTTTTTGCTTTTAGATAAAATTTTAAATAGTTTTGAAGAAGATTTTATAGACTTGTCTCCAATGACAACGCACATATTTTATTGCTTTTAAATAGGCCAGTATTTTATGAGTAGTAAACAGCTATATCCACTGAGTCATCCATTTTCTAAGCAACTGACTGTTTTTCTCTTCTGAAATTCTGCCCGATTTTTGAAAGAGACAGAAATGCTTCTGGGAAAGGAAGTTACCCAATCGAACATACAGAAGGCATTAGACGCGACTAAGTCACGTGGTTTTATACTTCTGGAAGTTCCCAATTGCACCGGGCTAAATGTGTATCCTGTGTAATGAAACTTTCTGTTCAAAAATTCATGCGTGCCATTATTCGTAATTATCAAATAGCAGTGATCCTGGTGGATCTTGTAATTTTAGAACAATTTACAAACCATTTGATAAAACAACCGAGGTTTTAAATGACTGAGATCTGATAGATATGGTAATAACTTGTTATATTAGTTGGTTAATTCAACTGATCAAAAAAGCCGGTTTAAAGGTTTTCAATTTAACGCTTTTTAACATCTTTTGCAAATATTTATCTACAAGAACCTATACAGACCGAACCTTTATATCTGAAAATAAAACAAACAGACAATGTCAATATTAAACACCATACCTTTCTCTGCAGGCATTATCCGTCTTTTATAAACACGCCGTAAAGTATAAGAAGATAACTTAACCTCTCTCACTCTCCTAAGTACGGCACTCTTTTGGTCAATACTAATAATCCTCTCCTGAATGGAATGTATCTCAATGTCAATACCTTCCAAACTTCGGTGGATTTCCTCTCTTTCATGCCTATTTGTAACCTCTTCCACCTTTAGTTCATAAGTCCTATCTGACACTTGTTTGAGCTGTTTCTCTAACCTTGACCTTTGGCGTTCCATTACATCCTTCCGTTCATATAATCTGTTTAAATCACTGTTAGATTTGTCTAATTTCAGTCGTAAATCGTCTCGATATCTCGGAGAAACAGGTGTCTTATCTGCTATTGCTTCTTTCAATTCATTTATTGCAACATTTTTGTCCTCAATTTGTTGATCTAATCTTTCTATGGTATTACAGACGGTTTCGAGACTATTTTTTAATTTCCGTTTTTCTTTCTTATGTGTTGAATGATCTCGGGATAAATGCATACCCGTTTTATTTTTTCTTTCAAGGCTTCTCGAGACTTCACTTCGTTTTGTTTCAAGCTGCCTAATATCTTCCACTAAATTTTCTTTGTAAGAGTTATTGAACACCACTTCCTGTAAAAGTCTTTCGGGGTAATTAGCATCGTCTGCTACCCACTTTTTTAACGTCTGCGCAATCTCCACTATAAGAACACATGTATCTTCCATCATTGTACCATGACGATTTCCCTCTGATATAAACTCTTCGAAAGGTTTTTTTCATTTCACCGTAACGTAAAATATTCGTGTTCATTATATCTTTTTTCGATTCTACTTCGTTTCTATAAGTGTTGATCGATTCTTCATATTCTAAAATTGGTCTAATATCTAATGCAAAGGATTCTTCAATAAAACTTTGACAAAATTTAAAAACATGATCCCGTCCACAATTTAAAATTTTTTCACGGACTTTGGGAATCATTACTTCAAAATCCTTCGCTCGATTGCATATATAGAGAATATTTTGATATCCCTCTTTTCCTTCAATGGATTCGTCTACAGTTTTCACCTTGAGTTTATCCATGAATTCTTTCCACGTTGCGAAATCCGCTGTCTGTGTTCCCCAGCTCTCCATGAGCTCCAAAAGAACTTTACCACATTCTTCATAATCGACGGCTTTGTGACTGAAATACTTTTTTGCAAACTTTCTAACTTGGACGCACACATCATTGATAATATCAATAATGGTCTTAAATTCAGCTTCCCTTGTTGGTGGAAGGCGTGATTTCCGCGATTCTTTACTGGTTGGTTTTTCTTTGTTCACGGGCATTTTGACCCGGGTTTTTGTTGTATATACATAAACACCTCTCTTCCTATCATTCTCGTCAAATATAACTATCTTCATAAGTCACACTGAAAAAATAAAGAAACAATATATGTAACAAAGGATAGACAGATAATTGCTAATGGGTATATCTTGAGTAAAGTATGATATTTAATACGCTTTAGTGAATAAATTATTTCTTTAGCTCAAAACACGGAAGCCCGGTAAAAGATAATGAAGCTAAAATAAAACAAACGAATAAAAAGGTGACAAGACACTTACACATATTGGGCTGTTGTTATTGTGTTATATAGGAAGGCTAGTTTATGTGTTTGTTATGTATTACTATATACAGTGTTAATTGCAAAATTTTGAATATTTTTGGTAAAAATTCAAAATTAAGTATACGACAGCTCTATTTATAGACCACTGGTTATGAAGTTAGTTGGAGTGTTTGGTTTGATGGAGTATTGGTGTTTTACATCCTAGTCGAGTTACTTTAACTAATATCGAGGCGCTTTGTACTTCGCTGGTGACGATACAAAATTCTCTGAGAAAACAACAGACTTTTGGTAAGTGAACTGACGAAAATTCTCAGAAAAGAGAGCGCACGAGTGAGATTCAAATCTACATTATTAGAGTCTCTAATCCATGGGCGCACATTTTATATTCAGACACCAAAAGTGATTTAATCACACCAACGAAGTATATCTAATGCCTAGTCACAGTGGGAGGGTTATAATCAGTTATCTCTGTATATGTGTACCATGTCGTACATTGCCTTGTCTCATTGGTCTATCGCTCTTGTTGTTAAATGTTCATTGGCTATTTTGAAGTTAATCATTTTAAGTTCCCTATTACTTATTCTGTTCTTATTGGTTCTTATGTTTTCCTATTTTCTGTCAAAGTCAATTTTGTACATGCAATGTCGAATGTCAAAAACACCAGCAGTAGTCAATAAAAATAGGTTAACAATTTTCGAAACAAACTGCCATTTTTCTTCCATTTAATTATATCTGACCTAGTTTAACAAGTATGAACAAACCCTTAGATCAATGATAGTTAGCTGATATTTTACTTACATGAATATAAAAAAAAAAATATTTTAATATATATTGAGATATATAACAGGGTAAATATAAACCGGGATAAATAAACCGAATAAGAGGCAGGAAAATAAAATCCCCGTTTGATAAACCCGGATAAAGGGTTTTATATGTGCACTTACAATTTTAAGACTGTGCACATATCATCATAATATATCATTGATCAAAAAGATAAATTATTGCATTTTTAAAATCTCATTCCAGTGCAAATATTTAGAACACTGTCAAATGATATTTTCTTAAAATCGCTATTAGAGAAACGGCATTTTTTATTTGTGAAGTGGCATGCAGTTAATCTCTCTTGTCATGGAGAACTTAAGAGCATTAGGAATTTTTCAATAATTAAATAAAAGACTCACTGCATGAAAGACAAACAAAGAAACACTTAAACAGAGCAGGTCAATATTGGTTGTATAGGGCCAAGTGAAATGTAAAGTGTCATAGAAAGTCAAGTAAAGTAGTGGTGAAAAAATAAATGCCAAATAGGATTGCTTTTCATGTTTTTTAACGTCCGAGTTCAAAACTTACTCTTTATTGTTATTAATCCATAACTGATCTAAAACCAAGATCGAGAAGTACGGAGATGCACAAGTATGTTCTATGAATGTCTGGTAGGTAATAAACACATAAAATAACACAAACTTTGACGATATAGTCTGAAAAATGGGTACTATTCTAGAATACACCTTGTGAAAACATTTAGATTTAATGTAAATTATAAAAAAGATAATCATTTGCTTCTGAAAATATGCAATGAAACAAGTAACAACAAAATAAAGACAATATCACTACGTCACCTATCATATAAGCGATTTGTAAGTTGAAACGTATATATAAACTGCATATTGTGCATACAGCATACAATATAACATGGCATATCCCGCATGTAACAAGGCAAAAAAGAATATATATATATAATAAAATGTCATGTGACACTATCAAAGAGGATTCAAATAGTTTTACGCTATGTGATGAAATATATATAGTGTGTGTGTGTGTGTGTGTGTGTGTGTGTGTGTGTGTGTGTGTGGTAGTAAGCAATGAGTAACAATACCCGTCATCATTTATATAGCTCTATAAAAAAACATATTTATATCTGTTACGTTTATGGATAAAACATGTTTTAAGGTAACTATCGTTATAAGTATAATACCATGAAGCCTGATACTTTTCATAATAGTATCAAATATCTAATATTACATACAATCTTTAGACATTAAGTAAACATCTGGATTATTTATTTATTTGTTTGTTTTAGCGGTTACTTGTTTTATTTACTGTAAATATCAACTGGAATGAACATAGATAGCCCATATTTTATACACACAAAACCATACTATGTAGACTTAATCAAGATGTGACGGTAAACCATTGCTATCTGTTACTATTTATTTATAAACTATCACTGTGTCGAAGTAAAGACTTACTATAACGTGTATCTGAGAAATGTTTTCACTTATTTGTTAAGATTAGGCTTTAAATCTGACATTTTACATCGCTTCGTAAAATGGGCCTCGGTTTGAATTGAAAAAAGAATATCAGAATGTCCAAATAAGGAATGACAATAGAAATAAATAACTGAAAACAACCACACAATATGTATTTAAAAACACAAAGCAATATAAACATGTGAAAGAATTGGACAAAAAAAAAAAAAGAAAAGACAAACACATTGGCACTATTTATCTTAAAACTCCTGACTTCAGACGGGTACTAAATTTGTTTTGGTCAGTTGTGTGGTTATAGGTCAATAGGTAAATTCCAATCATTTTAATTGTTTATATATACTTTATTGCATATTACAATCAAGAGAACAATTAATAACTACCATTTCATTTCTTTTCCACACATAATTACGAAAGTTTTACAGTCAAGTACAAAAAATTAAAAGTAAAAGAGTTCAAGGATATCACATTAAGGATCTATAACTATTGATATTATTATTATTATTATTGATATTAAATTTGTCATTATTGCAGTCTATCTATCTATCTATCTATCTATCTATCTATCTATCTATCTATCTACTTTTTTATTTTCTCCTTTTTTAATTTTTATTTCAACTTATTAATATGCATAGCCAAACCTATCGCTTAATATCATACTCAGGCAATACAAGTAATAGTTAGTGACTATCACACTTAGTGCTCCCTAAATACCAATGTAAAGTAAATAAAACTTGTTTTATGTACAGAACTCAGAACAAATATTTCAGCATGTTGTCTATTTAATATGCAAACAAATGTTTTACAATAAAAGACTTAAATACATGTACTTGTTGACAGCAGACGCAACAAAGTGAAATATACACAATATATATTATACGTTTCAAGAAAGATAATTAAAGCTGCATTAAGTTTTCCAAGGAAAAAAACTGTGCTGATTAATGATGTTCCTAATCAACAATGTTACATTTGGTTCAACGATAAAAGCTCGAATAAATAAAGAAACAACAATAATTTCCCAACGAGATGTAGCATGTGGTATCTAATATTAGAACATGCTTACTTCATGAAAAACCGGGTCATTTAAACACAACTTACAAAACGGTGAAATACGATAAATTAAACCGGAAGATTTACCTTTTTTATCTTTTGTCATGTCTAAAATTTAGTAAAAAATGTAAAATAATAATAAAATAATGGTCATAGACAACAATGAGACACGTAATTTTTATAATTTACATATATAAATGCTAAAATGCATAAAACTGTAACATTATACAAACTGTATATAAAATTATAACATTATACAAATCGTATACACAACTATAATACTATACAAAATCGTATACACAACTATAATATTATACAAATCGTATATAATACTATAATATTAAATAAATCGTATATAATACTATAATATTAAACAAATCGTATATAATACTATAATATTAAACAAATCGTATATAATACTATAATATTATACAAATCGTATACACAACTACAAAATTATTCAAAATCGTATACGCAACTATAATTCAATTTGTATATAAAACTATAATATTATACAAACCGTATATACATGTTCCTCTCCTGTAGATATATAACTTATTGAGATTGCACATTGTGCAATGTTGTTAAAGTTTAAAACTCGCTCGTTATTGTAATTATTAAGTGTAATTAATCCTAAATGTTTTATATTCCGACTGAGATTCACAATTACCGTTAATCGTGGTCAGACTAAAGTGATCCTTCACGTAGTCATATAAATAACTTGTAGCAAGTGAAGACGTACTTTGGCTGAGTAAGATATGACAAGATCTTACTTAAATTAATAACACATCATTTATAGATATTAACATTTTATGGTTTCGTAAATAGTTATAATTATTGTGATCGGCATGGTTTACTTATCATGAATAGTTATACATAATCACTATTTATTCGTACCAACATAAAAGCGGGCTAAGTACTGACACTCATTTTTCTAATTATTTCAAAAAGAATTTGTTACGAGCATGACAGAAAAAAAACTATTTCTATGCTTTAATTATTTAAGTTATAATTTTAAATCGGATCCGAACCTGTCGAAATCATCGACGAATCATTAATAATGTTGTCATGTGCTAAATTTAATTTTATATAAAATAAATCATTTAAAAAGGATATGACAGGTAGTCTACACGAAAATTATGTGTGTGTGTGTGTGTGTGTGTGTGTGTGTGTGTGTGTGTGTGTGTGTGTGTTATTAACTATCTTGCACTAATATTTTGTTTTGCATCCTAACTGCGATTACACGATCTTCCTTTTTCTACATACCTCTGGTCAAATGTTTTGCAAAAGTTTTAAAATGAAATGTTTAAACATGCTGGAAAATATGTCCTTGGATACGACCAATAGAATAAAGACAAAGGATGAAATAACACAGTTTTACGCCAAAGTCACTTAAATCAAGACGGTCAATTCAGGAATGGTGGAGGATACCGGAATGGAGAATTAACTCTCAGTAAGCAAACTGACAATTATTCTGACACTATGATCTGCCTGAGTGAGATTCGAACTTAGACCGTCAAAGGAAAAAAAAAACACACAAAACGAATAAAACATAAAAGTAAGATCGATAAAGCTAATTTATATAAAGAAGCTATCAAGTAAAAGTATCGTGGGTATATAGAACCAAGGATCTTAAACAATGGTACAGAAGGCTTTAAGTGGCGATGTAAACCATTATAGTAACAATATACAATCAATCTATTGTACGACTTTTTTTAAGAAAACCAGCAGCAGTATTCAAACATACGGGCGTCATCTCGGTGTAATTATATTGATCAGCGGTATAAGACAAGTTAATAAACGAAAAAGGTAAACGGTTTGACTTAAACTTACCCCCAGAAGAAAGATGTAGTGTTTAAAATACCTTGTCCTCGGTATTGAATGGACAAACCAGAAAAAAAAAGTTTATTGTGACGTATAAAATTATAATAAATAGGGTTTAGGGACTATTTTTATTTTCAAAAAAGTTTACAATTTACTGTCAACTTCAAATAGTTACATTATAATTTCACGTTTGGGTTTAGTTCATTTTTCTACATTTAATGTTTAAAGTGTTTTATTTCGGTTCGTTAATTGTAGATATGTTAAATGACTTTAAAATAAGTAACTGAAAGCCTACCTGTATTAGGATCTATGCCTGTATTAGGATCTAGGCCTAGCCTGTATTAGGATCTAGCCTAGCCTGTGTTAAGATCTAGACCTAGCCTGTTTTAGGATCTAGACCTAGCCTGTATTAAGATCTAGGTCTAGCCTGTATTAGGATCTAGACCTAGCCTGTATTAGGATCTAGACCTAGCCTGTTTTAGGATCTAGGTCTAGCCTGTATTAGGATCTAGACCTAGCCTGTATTAGGATCTAGGTCTAGCCTGTATTAGGATCTAGACCTAGCCTGTATTGGGTTCTAGGTCTAGCCTGTATTAGGATCTAGGTCTAGCCTGTATTAGGATCTAGGTCTAGCCTGTATAAGAATCTAGGTCTATTCTGTATTAAGATCTAGCCTAGCCTGTGTTAAGATCTAGACCTAGCCTGTTTTAGGATCTAGACCTAGCCTGTATTAAGATCTAGGTCTAGCCTGTATTAGGATCTAGCCTAGCCTGTATTAAGATCTAGGTCTAGCCTGTATTAGGATCTAGGTCTAGCCTGTATTAGGATCTAGACCTAGCCTGTATTAAGATCTAGGTCTAGCCTGTATTAGGATCTAGACCTAGCCTGTATTAAGATCTAGGTCTAGCCTGTATTAGGATCTAGGTCTAGCCTGTATTAGGATCTAGACCTAGCCTGTATTAAGATCTAGGTCTAGCCTGTATTAGGATCTAGGTCTAGCCTGTATTAGGATCTAGACCTAGCCTGTATTAAGATCTAGGTCTAGCCTGTATTAGGATCTAGGTCTAGCCTGTATTAGGATCTAGACCTAGCCTGTATTAGGATCTAGGTCTAGCCTGTATTAGGATCTAGCCTAGCCTGTGTTAAGATCTAGACCTAGCCTGTTTTAGGATCTAGACCTAGCCTGTATTAGGATCTAGGTCTAGCCTGTATTAGGATCTAGACCTAGCCTGTATTAAGATCTAGGTCTAGCCTGTATTAGGATCTAGACCTAGCCTGTTTTAGGATCTAGGTCTAGCCTGTATTAGGATCTAGACCTAGCCTGTATTAGGATCTAGGTCTAGCCTGTATTAGGATCTAGACCTAGCCTGTATTAGGATCTAGGTCTAGCCTGTATTAGGATCTAGGTCTAGCCTGTATTAGGATCTAGGTCTAGCCTGTATAAGAATCTAGGTCTAGTCTGTATTAAGATCTAGCCTAGCCTGTATTAAGATCTAGGCCTAACCTGTATTAGGATCTAGGTCTAGCCTGTATTAGGATCTAGGTCTAGCCTGTATTAGGATCTAGGTCTAGCCTGTATTAGGATCTAGGTCTAGCCTGTATTAGGATCTAGGTCTAGCCTGTATAAGAATCTAGGTCTAGTCTGTATTAAGATCTAGCCTAGCCTGTATTAAGATCTAGGCCTAACCTGTATTAGGATCTAGGTCTAGTCTGTATTAGGATCTAGGCCTAGCCTGTATTAGGATTTAGGTCTAGTCTGTATTAATTCTAGCCTAGCCTGTATTAAGATCTAGGCCTAACCTGTAATAGGATCTAGGTCTAGTCTGTATTAGGATCTAGGCCTAGTCTGTATTAAGATCTAGACCTAACCTGTATTAGGATCTATCCATTTTTTAAATTGCGTTTTTTATGTCAGTTGGTTAATTTGAAGCAGTTCTAGTTGTGGTTCTAGATCAGTCTATATTTTTGGGACTAGTTCTTTCTTTTTTGCGTGTTTACGATGGTCTAAGATCAGTTTCAATGTTTGACCTACTTCCTCGTGAAGAAAAGACACATTCATACGGGTATACAGTGGCTTCTATCAGTTTGTGTAATTGTACCAGTATTCCTCTACTCCCGTAATGTTAAAAGAAACAAACGGGTATACGACGGTTCTAGTTAAGTTTCTCTGTTTGAACCAGTTCTTTTTGTAATGAGACATATACGTGTTTACAGTGGTTCAAGATTAGTTGACCGAATTTTATACAGCATAAAGTACTGCTGCGTGTAGGTTTGAATGTGACAGATCGATTTCCTCAAACATTAATCAAATGACAATCTAAATGTTAATTTCATATTCCCTTATTAAAAACCTTACTGACAACAACTAACAGGATGAGCAATTCCAGTAAAATAGCAGATGTAAAAGTTTAATATTACCTACTGTTCTGATCACAATACACTCTATTATAACTCATATGATTGGTTATTTTTCTTTAGTCCTTCATTATAGACTTCTTAAGTTATGAGTAAATAATATATATAATTTTATGTTTACAAGTAAAAAATGTGTTATTATATCAAAAGAATTCCACGGATTTAAATGTCTCGCCTGGTTAGTTTTTGATCGAGTAGAAAATACATTACTTTAACATAAACTTTCATATTTTCACACGCCGCCGCCGCCACCGCCGTCGACGACACCGGAAAAGTAACACCTAAGTCTCGCCTTATTGCAATGCCAGACTCGACAACGAGACAGAGAGATAGTAAATCATTCTATAAACATGGTTTTGTTTTAGCAACGTTCCTGTTATAACAAAAAACAAAGATCCGCTCCGTAAGGATAAACTTTCAATACAAATTAATTTTTAAAATGACGCAGAAAATTTCATGACGCATTTTCAGTTGAGGACAGTTTTCACATGATATCACATTGTCAAATCAAGCGTGTTGTAAATTTTGGGATTTTATGTGGCGTTAAGGAACTGGTCGGTAGGCAGAATTACGGATATCAATCAAAATACTAAATAAATTAAATCAAAAATATTGTGGAAAATCATTAAAAATTGTATATATATCTTCTTGTCATTTTGCCATATTGTATTTCAAAAGGAAACCGTGTTACCTGTCAAAAATTGTTCCATCAATCAATTTTATATAACAATATTTAAAAAATTCTTTTTATAAATAATTATAAAAATAAGTAAGCGATGATTCACTTATAGTTGATTTGAGATTTAATAAGACTATCTTTTAACATCAAAATGAAATTTATTAAAGATTAGTTAAATTTCCCACACCTAAACAAATTTATCTCTTTTGACATTTAAACGTTGGAAATCAACACCTGAGAATTGATTATTAGTGTTAAGTTATCCGCTAAATTTTATCTACACTATCTACACTTAAAAGATTCAATGAAAAAACTTTATAAAATAATTTAAAAATATCTTATAACCGTGATCGGCGTATAAAGTTTTACTTCAAATCTTTATTTTAAAGTTGATACAAAGTTTGATTCAAAAGTACCACTGCAACCTGATTAAAATATAAAAAGTACTGATTGTCGTTACTAAGTAGGACTTCGTGTGTAGTCTCTGTAATATGTTCAAGTAAAACAAAGTCAATCAGGGATAGTTTTACAAATATATAACACGTTGACATAAATAAAGTACAATAATAATGTTTTAAAGCTGCATAAAGTTTTTCAATTTTTTAAATTTTTTTTTCTAAAATATATTTGTTTAAAAAATGATTAACTTTTGATCACAATCCGTGAGATTCATTTTCTAAAATTTCATTCCTATTAGCTGTAAATAAACGGAATCCTCTAACGGGTTGGTCAACTGTTTACGATTATTATTGTAAGCTTTGGGCATGCGCACTGGTGTACAGAGACTCGACTGAATCAAGGGGGAATCTGACAAATTGCATTAATTGTCCGTTATAAATTTTCAAATGTATTCGCAATTGTGTTATGTTTCCCTTACAAACTCACATATGATAAATTCAATGAAATTCTGTATTTAATTCATCGTATCTCACCGTTTTGTAAGTTATGTTTAAATGATCGGTTTTTTTATGACGTAACCATGTTCTAAAATTAGATCCCATAGGCTGCATCTCGCTGGGAAATTACTGCTATTTCCACATTTATTGAGCAATCATCGTTGCACTAAATGTAAAATTGTTCATTAAGTAGATCCGCACCGTTTTAATTTTTTCCTAGGAAAACTTAATGCAGCTTTAAACCCCATTTAAGACTACTTCGTTTTTTTCGATACGGTCAGTTGATGGACAACCCCTAAGTGTCCAGATGAACCCGGATATATTCAATTTAATGTAGTCAAGTTGTCACGTATTCTCGTTTTAGTGTCGAGATTTTCTATCGAACCCTCAGACAGTTCATACTGACGATAGGGTCATTGCATTTCCTTTTTATATTTCATGGGCTTTTATTTTTTAAAATCTATTTTATTTATTTATTTATTTATTTATTTATTTATTTATTTATTTATTTATTTATTAGATATTTCAATTTAAATGCTATGCCATATTAAATCAATTTTGTCATTATCATAATCCTTTCGAGGAAAAATACCTATAATTGTGTCCGAAAACGAAACCATTTTTTTCTGAGCGACATTTTTAAATATCATTAGGGGAAATATACTACAATGTACGTGTCAAGTTATACGCCAGATTAAAAATTTGAGATGTCATCGGTTACACAAAACGTATATATTGATAATGAAAAGATACTGATTGAGATTATGCTATTTTTCATTATGTTTTTATTGTATAATGACAATATATGTACCCAAGGAACCGAGGATACAATTAACAAACAAAATATACTAAGTAATCGGATAAAAACATATATATATATATATATATATATATATATATATATATATATATATATATATATATATATAATCAGTATTTTAATTAGAGCTATTTTTCACATCCGTATCCGTGACATATCTCTTTAGAAAAACATAAATATTTTATGAAGAAAATCTATAAATTTGAATTATTGGTAAATACATGTATATCTATTGTAATATACGTCATTACGACAAAGACTACAATACAGACGCTATGAATACAGAAAAAGAAAAAAGAAGCAAATCTAAGACCATGACCCACTGACGCTTTATGTATTGAAGCCGCTTTACACTGATAGTTTGATCTTATATCAGGACACATGAAATCTGGTAAAAAAGAAATTATAACACGCCTCCTTTATGTAAAATAAGAAATGTTTCAAAATAACGAAAAACACTTTGTGGATATTCTTGATCTTTTATATTTCCTCGATCAAATTTCTTTAACCAAAACAAGTCAGTCACGAAGATTACACAAAGATAGCTACATTTTAAGAGTTGTGTATTCTTTAAAGACTGACCAATTATGATGATTTCAAAATTTTAAAGATAACTGTTAAATTTCATCAAAGGTCAAGGTCCATTTATCTCAGTATGTAATGTCTTTGGCATAATTTCAATTTCCATCGAGTCAATCGCTATGAAATCTTCAATGAGTACATAAAATTACATTAAGTTAAACGCCTATCCTATCCAAGCCTTTCAATATAAAATCCACTTTAAAGATAAGTGAATAGATGGGAAATAGTTGTGTTTCCACTACAAAACTCCAGTAAAAAGCTATCCAGAAATTACCCTAGGTGATTAAAACTCAATAGATATGACTTCATACTTGTTAAGGTCCAGTTTCACAATCATAAAGGTCATACAACTTACAGATTAACAGTTTCAAAATTATTAGGGTCCAATTTCACAACCATCAAGGTCCCGTTTCTCAACCATTAAGGTCTAATTTCGAGACCATCATGGTCAAGTTTCATCAGTTTTACAATCATCTTGGATGAATTTTGCAATCACTAAGGTTCAATTTTTCAATCATTAAGGCCAAGTTTCTTAAACATTAAGGACAAATTTCAAATTTTATCAAAGACAAAATTTAGAATTATTTAAGTCGATTTTTACAATCATCAAGGTCTAATTTTACAATCATCAAAGTCCCATTTTACAATCATCAAGGACTAATCTTACAATCATAAAGGATCATTGTTACAATTTTACGATTATCAAGGTCCAATTTGGTCCAATTTTACAATCATCAAGTCAATTTTACAATCATCAAGATCAATTTTACAATCATCAAGTCAATTTTACAATCATCAAGATCAATTTTACAATCATCAAGGTATAATTTTACAATCATCAAGGGTCAGTTTTACGATGATCAAGGTCCAATTTTACAATCATCAAGGTATAATTTTACAATCATTAAGGATCAATTTTACAATCATCAAGGATCAATTTTACAACCATTAAGAACCAATTTTACATTCATCAAAGTCTAATTTTACAGCCACCAAGGTCTAATCAATCATCAATGATCAATTTTACAATCATCAAGGACCAATTATCAATTTTACAATCATCAAGGTCCTATTTTACAATCATCAAGGACAAATTTTACAATCATCAAGGTTCAATTTTAAAATCATCAGGGTCCAATTTTACAATCATCAAGGTTCAATGTTACAATGATTAAGTTCTAACTTTACATATTTTTGTACGAATGTTATTTGTTTCTGTTTAATAGAATAAATCAATATATTCTTTTAAGGTGTTTTAATAAAAATTTATCAATATGTCATCATTATCCTAATCATAATCTTACCTAAATCCCCAATATTACGACGTAATTAAGTTCCACTGTGTCTAAATGTACGTAACGTGCTTAATGTTACATTTCAACGAAAGAAATAGGAAAGTAATTTATTGTGTCGCCTTTAACAAACGGTGCTTCTTGTTTTATTTTCTTTAGGTATTCAAATATTTATTGTTATGCATCAAACACCAAAAATCAAAACAACCATTTCCAAACAAACTCACATGCTTACATTGTTTATTTAAAATTTTTTAAAATTATTATTGTTCTTAATATTGGCAATATTTATTAGTTTTTTCTCACTTAGGTGTACTACATTGTACATAGGATAAAAACTTTAACAAAAAATGTTATTAAGAATTTTTAAACATAAAAAATATTTTTTTATATAAAGTGTACAATTAACAGTTCTATTAGGCTAAGTATGCCAATAACTGTCAGATCGACAACAAAAACTTAAAACATGACAAAAAAGTAACACGTGTTCTAACGGCTGCAAGACACTCATAAAATGCTGCTATTTGAGGAGCTAAGAGCAATTTAACAAAGACCACTTTATATTAACCCTCTAACTTTGAAGTGTCTCTGCACATGTCATAATAGTTAATCCTTATTACTGTACTAAATACAACTTTTAACGATGGTCTGTAAAGTTCATAATCACAAAAATGCAAAGTGATAGAATTGAAAATAACACAACAGTTCGTGAAATGTGAGTGTATTGTTCATGTAAATAAGCATTAAATGAGATAAAAAGGTGTAGTTTCAGATAGTTTTAAGATAAACCCAGTTTTACAAAACAAGTTGGAAATTACTCGGATTTGATTTAATGTAAGTAAATAACATTTAAATTTAGAAAACAAAAATATAATGATAAAGAAAAAAGTGTTTTATTTACATTAGACATTAAAATAATGCTTTTAATGGACTTAAAATTTATTTGACTTCATGTATAAATAAAACCTTACCATTGTGGGTATAATCCGTGGGTACAATACTGGGACTACTTAGTGATAATGTAGTCTTATTGTTACACTATTCTAACTGCAAAGCTCTCTCAATGTCAATGATAAATTATTGGCAGGAGATATTAATGCCTTTTTAAAACACATTTTAAATACTATTGTTGTCATTTTTATAGGTCCTTCTCTAGTACATTGTTAAACTCTGTCTGGTGTCACAATGTTAACAGTATATATTACATAGTGTGTAAAAGTAATCATTCCAAAGATTTCCCACTAGAAATAAAAAATCAATGTATAATTGCAAAGCCGATTTGTAATATCATAAAGCAAGGGATATTTTTTGTCATTTTATTTATATAAAATATCTACGGCACATTTCATAAGAACCAGCAATATTATCTGACATTTTTTCAACGTCAACACCGTTGATTTCCTAAAACAGGAGCGGAGTAAGAGTGTTTTCCTCTCATGCCAAGCGTCTTCCACTTATATAGGTTTTTAAGCAACTAAAATGTTTTATGGACCAGATCAAATATCTTAACACTCACTAGTTTTATTAGTTTCTGTCAATATTGTATTCAGCTTTTTGGTCATTTCGTTTTTTTCTCTTGATCACTCAGTGGCGGCCTCTTGGTGAACACGTTATATTCTTATGCTCGCGATAACGGCAAATGGACAGTAGCAAATACGTGTTGCTCTGCTTAACTATCAGACTGACGACAGGGGTAGCTGGGACTTCCGTCGTTCTGACTGCTCTGTTTAATTATCAGACTAACGACAGGGGTAGCTGGGACTTCCGTCGTTCTGACTGCTCTGTTTAACTATCAGACTGACGACAGGGGTAGCTGGGACTTCCGTCGTTCTGATTGCTCTGTTTAACTATCAGACTGACGACAGGGGTAGCTGGGACTTCCGTCATTCTGACTGCTCTGCTTAACTATCAGACTGACGACAAGGGTAACTGGGACTTCCGTCGTTCTGACTGCTCTGTTTAACTATCAGACTGACGACAGGGGTAGCTGGGACTTCGGTCGTTCTGACTGCTCTGCTTAACTATCAGACTGACGACAAGGGTAACTGGGACTTCCGTCGTTCTGACTGCCCTGTTTTACTATCAGACTGACGACAGGGGTAGCTGGGACTTCCGTCGTTCTGACTGCTTTGTTTAACTATCAGACTGACGACAGGGGTAGCTGGGACTTCCGTCGTTCTGACTGCTCTGTTTAACTATCAGACTGACGACAGGGGTAGCTGGGACTTCCGTCGTTCTGATTGCTCTGTTTAACTATCAGACTGACGACAGGGATAGCTGGGACTTCCGTTATTCTGACTGACAAAATAATGTCCAATTTAACTTATTATCAATTTCCGTCAAAGCAATCAGGCTTTTGTTCCTGAAATGGAGTATTTTGTTTCATTGTCGACGATTCTTTAATAGTCTCAA
Organism: Tegillarca granosa; assembly: GCA_029721355.1. Classification (NCBI taxonomy): domain Eukaryota; kingdom Metazoa; phylum Mollusca; class Bivalvia; order Arcoida; family Arcidae; genus Tegillarca; species Tegillarca granosa. The sequence continues at coordinate 33,662,896 of CM056606.1, read as the reverse complement.
TACTGTGTTATACTATCAGGCAACCGCCATTAACGCCTATCAGAGGAAATAACTCTCATGCTGACTAGATCTGTAGTTGACCTGACCCCTGACTTAAAATTGACTACATTAAGTCACCACCTACACAGCATTGTCTAGTGAAACTAGTGAAATGTTGGATATTCTTGGTTACACATTTGCAGTTTTAAAGTTCATGATTTCTTTATCCCGCTTTAAATGCATATCCCACACTTACATAAGTTTCCAAAACTTAACCCAATCAATAATTGAACAATATATGTACAATACTTACACATGTACACGTCAAACAAGTTACATAATAAAACTTCACATGCATTATGTCAATATGTTTCTGATCAATTTTTACGTAGCGAAATCCCTAACAATCGATTCTGCTATAGAAAACCTTGTATATAGGTTGCGTTCGATCGTCATTAAGGTTACTGGTCCTAGATACATATTGTTATAATGTTTTTATACAACCATAAAAACAACCATTGTGACTTCCGTGTATTTCATATGCTATATATGTAATTGACATTGAAACCTCTTTAACATGTTCCCAGATACAGTTAAGTGGTTGTAATTTACGTTTCAAATAAGGTATTATTAGTATTTAATGGCGATGAAGAATACATCGTTAATTGTTGATTTTTTTACTGTTGACAGACGTACTGTGTTTCTGACATTGGTTATTGATGCAACAGAGCGAATGAAATTATAGCCTAATTTTAGTTTATTGTTAAATAACAAAAATAAGATTTTATTGAATGTTTGGTCATGTATTCCACTTAATTCAAATGTTACGCATCTCCAACTACAATAAACATGTGATCTGAATTTAATGCCGACATTTTAGAAGGCTTTTATTGCACAACAAGAACAGTTTTATTCTTTTTTAGTATTTCTTTTTTCTATAAAGAAATCGCAAAAGGATTGTTTTCTGAAAAAAAAACTAAGTTAGAGTTTAAGCTCTAAATTGCAAAATTATTTTATGAAAAACGTCGGTTAAAACAATGTCATACAAATAAAAGTAAGAAAAAACACCGACAGGTAAGCAAGAAAAAAAAATTATCTTTAAAACTAAACCCGCAGTTACTGAACAAATGATTCTGTAAAGTTTTGTTACAAATAAAACGCATGCCAAATCTAATGAGTAAGCCTTAAACAATTTCGACAGCCAGCAATGATAATGTTGTATATATTTTGAAATGCTTACACAGAACAATGTTTATAAAATAAGGAAAAATTGGTGTCGAAGTTGTCTATCGGAAATGCAAATTGTCATACCAAAAGTTTTTGTTGAAGTTAATGTTTTTCAAGACTTATCAGTTTCACTTTTTATTCCTAATCTATGTCACCCTTTTTTTTCACTTTTTATTTCTAATCTATGTCACCCTTTTTCTAATATATTTCACCCTTATTCTTAATCTATTTCACCTTTTTTCTAATAAATTTCACCCTTATTTCTAAACTATTTCACCTTTAATTTCTGATGTATTTTACCTTTTATTTCTAATACATTTCACCCTTTACTTCTTATATATTCCACCCTTATTTCTAAACTATTTCATCTTTTATTCTTAATCTAACTCATCTTTTATTCCTAATCTATTTCATCTTTTATTCCTAATATATTTTACCTTTAATTTCAATATATCTCATTCTCCCATCATTTACTTATTTTATTTATAAAGTACATGTCATTTGTCAAGTTTCGTCAAAAGAAATAAAAAATACAATGTCCATTTCAATGCGGAGTTAAAGTCTCGTTGTTGACAGGTCTGTAATTTTGTTGTTTAACTTCTTGTTTGAGTTATATAAATATTGATACTGTAAGTAAACTTTACAAACTTATAAAATAAATTATTCACCTACAATATGTTAAGATATGGGATTACTGTACTAAATGTATGTCTAAACTTAATGAATATTAATTTGAAACATGACAGAACTTCCTACAATGGACGACCATTAACTGACTCATTGGTTAGTTTTCACATTTAAACCATCTTAGAGATTTTGTTTTTCAAATGTCTTTTCATGTTTCACCAGAATAAGACAAATCAATGTGTTTTAGTTATTAGTTTCAAAGTTTCAATTATTCAAAATATACTCCTTCTCTAGATAAGAATCAAAAGATAACTAGTGGCCATAGAATAGGTGGTATAACTGAATTGAACTAGTACAATGTGTATATACGAAAAAAAAAAGACACAATGAAAGCGCAGTAAAACGTTTTGTAAAAGATAGAAAAGAAAATATTGTAAGTAAAACATTTGTTCTCATGACAAATACAAAAATATTGACAAAAGCAGCCAAAGAAAACAATGGCATAATGGGATGACTGATTTTACAGCCCTGACTTTGGACGGCCACTGGTGTTTTATCGAGTGATGTTGTTATAGTGTTACTGAGGATGACTGATTTTACAGCCCTGACTTTGGACGGCCACTGGAGTTTTATCGAGTGATGTTGTTATAGTGTTACTGAGGATGACTGATTTTACAGCCCTGACTTTGGACGGCCACTGGAGTTTTATCGAGTGATGTTGTTATAGTGTTACTGAGGATGACTGATTTTACACCCCTGACTTTGGACGGCCACTGGAGTTTTATCGAGTGATGTTGTTATAGTGTTACTGTGGATGACTGATTTTACAGTCCTGACTTTGGACGGCCACTGGAGTTTTATCGAGTGATGTTGTTATAGTGTTACTGAGGATGACTGATTTTACAGCCCTGACTTTGGACGGCCACTGGAGTTTTATCGAGTGATGTTGTTACAGTGTTACTGAGGTTGACTGATTTTACACCCCTGACTTTGGACGGCCACTGGAGTTTTGTCGAGTGATGTTGTTATAGTGTTACTGAGGATGACTGATTTTACAGTTCTGACTTTGGACGGCCACTGGAGTTTTGTCGAGTGATGTTGTTATAGTGTTACTGAGGATGACTGATTTTACAGCCCTGACTTTGGACGGCCACTGGAGTTTTGTCGAGTGATGTTGTTATAGTGTTACTGAGGATGACTGATTTTACAGTCCTGACTTTGGACGGCCACTAGAGTTTTGTCGAGTGATGTTGTTATAGTGTTACTGAGGATGACTGATTTTACAGCCCTGACTTTGGACGGCCACTGGAGTTTTATCGAGTGATGTTGTTATAGTGTTACTGAGGATGACTGATTTTACAGCCCTGACTTTGGACGGCCACTAGAGTTTTGTCGAGTGATGTTGTTATAGTGTTACTGAGGATGACTGATTTTACAGCCCTGACTTTGGACGGCCACTGGAGTTTTATCGAGTGATGTTGTTATAGTGTTACTGAGGATGACTGATTTTACAGTCCTGACTTTGGACGGCCACTGGAGTTTTATCGAGTGATGTTGTTATAGGGTTACTGAGGATGACTGATTTTACAGCCCTGACTTTGGACGGCCACTGGAGTTTTATCGAGTGATGTTGTTATAGTGTTACTGAGGATCCTTAATTCATTCTTCTTATTTCAAAACAAGTCAAAACCGTTACGAATATTTAGCAATTTAAAGCCTGACTTTAAAAAAACATAACCAATAGTCGATGCAACTAAGCACACGAAAAAAAAAAACAAATGAATTAAAGAAGAAAGGAGACAAGATCAATGTGGTATATTAAAACCACCGCTTTAAAGCCATCTACCAAGGTCGTGGGTTCGAACCCCGGCCGGGTCTGACCCAAGACTTGAAAGTGGGTAGTGACTGTTCACGAGGTCCCGTGTCATGGAGTGGCACGATAAAGAACCCTGCTGTATAATGCCATCAGCGCAACGCAAATTTTCTGCACTTTCGCCTATAGCTGGCGACGTCTCGATATAAGTGAAATATTCCTAACTGGGACGTTAAACACCATTACTCAACTCAACTTTAAAGCCATCTACCATGGACTGAAACGAGCACTCGAATATACAGTGACAAAATCGTGTAACAGTGGTGTTGTAGTAATACCCGAGAAACCTTAACCTTCCTTCTCGTTTTAGAACCAGTAAATGATTAATACTTTCAATCAATAAGTCTAATTTCACCTTATAAAAATGGAGTTTTGTGGGTAAATATTATCTATAAACCGTCTTTGTCAACATGAAAACAGAGAAAAAAAGATTGATACTTCATTGTATTTTGTAGTTATTATCCAATTCATTTCTCTATCATATTGATGCTATATGTATTCTTTGACAATGTTGAAACTTTGTTGGTTTTTTTTATTTCTATAAATTATTGATGGACGACAATCAATCGAACTAGAAGGACTTATCTAATCTAGTGTTACCTTGCAAGGCTAGGGGAATGGTGTTTTTTTTATGGAATCCATCGTCTCCAGTACAACCTATAGTTTAGATATATGTATGGTTGTATCCAATCAAACATTTTTTTTTAATTTCAAATTACTTTAAGTTAGTTAGATTAGTATAAAATAATTACCTTAAGAGCAAATAATGAGTTTATTAGTAATTAAAAATTAACCAATCATTTCTTTGATTATAATATGCAAGTTAAAAATTTCGTCTTAAGTTAAACTTTCTTTAAGAAGTAGCATTTGAAGTATAGCTGGACATAAAACAAAACATGTATGTCTAATTACATACAAATACAAAAAAATAAAATAAAATAAAATAGTCTTACATGAGATGGAAATTTTTTTTAATAACTGGATTCTAATAACAGTGTGAGGAGGCACAAAAACATGTCTTTTTTCTTTCTTTTTCATTTATTTATCGATTTATTTATTTATTTATTTATTTATTTATTTATTTATTAATTTATTTTTGATAAATTGTAACTGACATTTAGGACACTTTAAGAAGTGATTTATCTCAAACGAAATCCGAAATAATCTACAGGAATAAACAGTGTTCAAGTTTGATGTAAAATCGTGTGTGTGTGTGTGTGTGTGTGTAAGAGAGAGAGAGAGAGAGAGAGAGAGAGAGAGAGTTTAATAAGTTAAAGTTAAATACTTACATTTGCATCTGGTAAATCATGTTTATGATTTAGTTTAAACCATCCAATAACTTTTTTGAATTAAAAATAAAAAGTTGTAACTGTAATTTTTGACAGAATCAAACAAAATAACGTTTCTTCTCTAAAATCCAGTTGAAGTATGATAATGATAAGGTTCCTATTTGTAAAGTGTCCAAGTCATTATACACTCTTAAACAGAAAAAAGTGGACCAGCATTCGATAACAAACATTACACGTTATATCAAACTTATTGACTGTGGATCGATCAACACACAAGAAATTGACATTTCTCTACATAAGTTTACATAGTATACACATATATATATATATATATATATATATATATATCTATATATAAAACCCCGCGGTTTACGGTTATACTATAAGGCCTAATACCGACACGTTCATTCTTATATTTAGATTGAAAAGTTTAAACGCTATTGAAAATGTTCGAAATGAAACAAGTCCACTGAAAATAATTTAATATTAATACTTATAACCATCAAACAAACTTTTAAATGCAAAATTAAACTGCCAATCAAATTTTAAATTTTAAATAGACACTTAAATAATTTTTATTTCCACCTCACCGATATTATCCAAGTGTAAGTGTTTCTATTAAGTTCGTTTCGTTTGAAGCGGATTTTTTGTTACCGGTATTCCTTTTATGACAATGTTACCACCGCGCCTAACAACACACACACACACACACACACACACACACACACACACACCAGCGGGTTTGAATCTCTCACTCTAAAAATATATATTTGGGTTTAATTAATAAATTAATCAATTAATTAAAATACCCTTAATCGTTCTATTTTCATCATGTAATTAAACAAAAAAAATTTACCGCCTATTTTCCAAGACTATTTTCACGATTAAAAGTATTTTTAACAGAGTAATACCCATTCATTTTGAAACCATCTTCCGCCACTTTTAAAGACATGGCTTAGCCATGCAGCGAAGAGAGTTGCAACGGCTTGTTTAAAAATATTAAATTTATAATTTATATAATGTTAATTAATTTTTTTATAAATGTTAATAAAAATTTATGGCGTAATATTTATTATCTCATTAATTGTGTTTAATCGATTGTCTGTCGATATTTACGCGTTATAGACGAGACAATTACGTCTCCATACCATCTATAAATCATCTGACGACAACAAAAAATAAGAAAATTATTTAAAATACCGGTTTATTGATTAACAAATCATCTAATATTTAGAGACTTGGCTTTACTGTGATTATCGAAGAGAAAAAATAAAACATAATAATGATGTGTTGTTTCAAGGACGATATATCAGAATTACCGCTAGAAGGATAAATAAAATACACATTTTTATAATAAATTAAACTGCCCCCCCACCCCTAAATTTTAATGAAAGAGCTTCCCCCTGAATGTAGTTTGGTTTTACAAACATGTGAAGTAAAAAGAAATTAAACTCGTGCAATACTAAAATCATTCGTAAATCAGCGAGTTGTAAGAGCTGTTTCAACACAAGCTTATGGTGTATCTATAGAAAATCTATACACAATCCATCCAACTTGATCATTTGAAACACTTCAGTTGCACAATTTATTTTCAAGGCCAAGTCAAACTGACAGAAAGTAGTTCCGTGACATCTCGTCTCGAACACGTGTGGTATCTCATCATTTGCAATATCTCACCGACTTGGTTTTCTTCAAATCATTTATGTATTGCAATTTCTGCTAAAGAACTAATAAAAACACTTTTGCTCGAGGCGTGCGGCTCGGTGGCTGATTGGTCTAAAGTTCGCCATGACAGATCACAGCATCTCTTAACACCTAAGTTTGAATCCCAATTGGCTAGATGCGGGTGTGAGAAAAATTTGTCAGTTCACTTGTGGGAGGTCGATGGCTTTACCCGGGCACTCCAGTTTCCTATACTATCCCATAACTGAACGCCTCTATAAGTATACAGTTACTGTATAAGTAAAATAAATCTTGACTTGGGCTGTGTACAAAATTTTGAATCTTTACAAAAGAAGTATTCAAAATTCTGCGATGACAATTTCAAGTGCAGAATTTTAAATATTTCTTTTGGTAAAAATTTAAAATCTGCACATGACAGGGCGTAAAACAACATTAATTAACTTCACTTTTGTTCGATTTTCAGATGGTTGTTTTACGTTCACAGAATTTATTTGTTTTATAGAAATGGCATGAAAGCTGCAGTTTAGTTTAAACTTGATTGATTTAATAAACGCTAATGACAGTATCATTTAAAAAATGAATGTGTTTCTATAGGACATCAGTTCTTGTATCAACAGTTCGGTGGCAGCAGTCGTACACAATTTTTAAGAGTATACAGTTAGAATAAGTTTTGAGAAAAGCAATTTTGCTCTAGTTGCTGATTGTTATTGACCCCTAATCCTCCCCCCCCCCCCCCCAGATTCCAGCAATTACTTAAATATGCTCTATTGGACGAAACAAAATATACAGCATGACTGGTCTTTGTTTGTTTTTTAGTCTTTATAACAAACGATGCACGAATTGCCCGTGTTACAGGAGGAAGGAAACACCTCAAAAATATATCTTCATTGGCTGCGGTTCAAACCCGCCTTTCCGGGATAAGTGAGAGCTCTATCAGAAGGCTAAAAGATCCGCACCAGAACATCTGGCGATAAATCTCTCTATTATATTTACTGTATGCAACACATCAACACCAACAACTAGCTCAACCCCGCTATTATCTTGAGATTTCCCACCTTGGATTATTTTGATGGGCGCCGAATATAACAGGAGGAAGGAAACACACGAATAAAACACATTCTCAAAAAGTGCCCCGGCTGAGGAACGATTCTGGTCCTTCCAGGTGATAACCGGACGCTCTATCACGAGATTATATGATCCGGACCAGAAAATCTGGCAGTAAATCACTCTATTATATCTACAATATATAACACAACAACACCACGACTAGCTCAGCCCCATTACACCTAACCTCCGTGTGTAACTTTTTTAAGCGTTTTAGGTTGATAAACTCTTGTATGGTTTTCTCTCGGAATAAGTAATTCTTCGAAGTAAAATGTCCTGTCTGATTCAAAGTGTGTTCATTTGTTTAGCGTTGAACGCACCAGTAACCAGTGGCTTGCCACTAAGCACGTCTGACAAGTCAGTGCTATTCGACCACCCGCAGTTCAGACTGCTGGAGTCAAATAACTGTGATCAAGTGTAGATTTATAATTGTGGTATTTAATTAATCAATTTATATTGTAATACAATTAATGTATATCAGTACACGCTCGGATAAAGAGATAAAGAATAATTCTATATATGTCTTCTTACGCATGTAACTTATCAAGTCATCGCCAGGCGCATTTGTTTTGTTTACGTAAAGTCATTGCCAAGCGTGCTTGTTTTGTATATGCGAAGTCTTCTCAATTGGTCAGTGACGTGTTTTGCACCAATCCAGAAAATTCCTCAAATTTAAAAAAATATGTCCAATAATTTATAATCACCACTACTAACACACATAATCATTTAAATGTATTTAGTGTCAGTGTAATAGTTTCATTTCCCTCACCAACACAAGACTCAACCCCCCCCCCCCTTCGTAAAGACCGCCTCAGTCGCTCAATGGTAAGGCGTCTGCCCCGAGAAGAATGGGAGATCGGGGTTCAAACCCCGACGGGGTCATAAAAAATTAAAATATGAGATATTGTTTTCTAACCTGGCGCACGGCATTAAGGGGACCAAGAATCGATTGGTTCACCCGGTGTCCGGATAAATTGATTGGGGGAGTGAAAAGCTTGTCTGTGGCATACCGACTTGGTGAGTTAGCACCATAACAAAAAGTCGCTCTGATGCGATCTGGTACAAGACAGACCATAATACACGCACGCACATTTCAGGCATACACGAACTTGTTCTTAGATTAATGCAGAGGTTAACAAACATGTTCTTTTTGTATAGCTTAAAACATCGCAGATGCGACGTTAAACAACATTACAGCCATGAAGTTTTCTAGCAATTTAATTTTAAAGTTATTTCAAGTGTATTTGTTCCAAATTGAAACAAAAAGTGACATTTTCCTTCCAGAAATAAAATCTGGTATTTTATTTCGACATTTTGGTACTCATAGCCAGGCTTCAAATTCAGTCCCCATTTCTAGATTTTTTTTTAACATGTAAATGTGACAAAAGAAGATTTTGTGGCATTTGATGTTCGAGAGTAAATTATTTTGATGAGATTGTTTGTGTGTGTACTTTCACTTTAAATTCGTTATACAATACATGTACTTCGTTTATTGAATTGGTTTTGAATATGTCTAAAATCCTTGGTTATCTTAAAAGATATTTTCCCTAAAATTAAGCAAGGAAGGCGACAGTCGAATTTTAAAATTTAGTAAAAATTGTGAAATTCATCTTACAACTTTCCATCTTGTTTATAGATGTAGATCATGAACAATAAACACATTTGATATGCTTATTTTGAACGCATCTAGCACACATATCACACACACGTACTATTGTATATTTTTTCACTATTAAATATGTAATAATACGTGTGTAAGATCCATTCCACGTCTCTATAGAAACCGTGTAAACAATCTGATATATGACAACTTTCTAGAGGTTGTTTTATAATTACCAATGATTCTTTGCAATATCATAAGAAGAATCTTCTAATGATTTTTCTTTTCGGAAAATTCAATTAATCGGATCATAAGAAAATCTACTTACCTTTCTCTTTAACAGTGTTGAACAGATTTAAGTTGAGCACGTTATATCTACCGCGTTCTTCTGTTTCAAATCAAACACAGCCATATAATAAATGGTTTGAATATTGAAAAGAATCGATAAATACAAATAAAGGTAATTTGGTGATTATCAGAAAAACCCTCGAGATATCAATATAAATACACACGGTCAATAGAAACCAAAAAAAGATCACAAAACGAATCGCCAAAACATGTGATACTGTTTACCGGAGATGTTCATTTCATATCCGGTTTGTGCAGAAAAACAAAACAAAAATCCAAAGATAATTAATAAATAAATCATTTATTATATTTTCTACACTAGATCATTAGATTTTTAATCAAATTGTTTTACAATTATTGATGATAGATAATAAGACATTCAACGTGCCAAAGACAGATCGGTCAATGTCGAGGATTGTCTAGCGTAACATCTCGGGTCTTATAAGTGCTACATGTGTTGGTTTTAAATTCAAAAAATCATACTGTTCTTACGTTGATAAATATTTAATTTGATTCAGTTGAAAAAACTTTAAAAGAAGACCAAAATATTTATCAAATCCGGGGGTATTTGTATTTGTGTCGATCAGAAATAGAATCGGTTACGTATCGTGGTTATATAAAAGTCTTTAAAAATCCCTTGATTACAGTAAAGCGAATATCAAAGCGAAATGTAATAAATTATTGCGTTATAAATCAAATTTAGAATGTGTTAATGTATATATTGAGGACAAATAACGTTGACCCTTTAAGATACGGACCTGGCCGATATTAAACATTTTGTCATTAAAAACCTCAAAGTGTTATAAATTTTGTAATAAAATCTACATTGCACTTGTCTTGAATTTATTTGTATTCCATATTTTATCTCATATTAAGCACGCTTTAATGAATTCGAAGTACTGAATGAGAGAAATCGGCATGACCTTGATTTTTTAATTTTTCATTTGAAGGACCGTGATTAACTTGTCACTGAATCAAAGGTGCGTATACACGTCCTCTAGTTTATTTTTGTTTGCTATACCTTGTGTGTGTCTTATTTAAACGGCTATAACTATGCAGTGTTGTTTAGTTTGCCTCTGTGTGTACCCTTTTTGTGTGGTTATCACCACGAATACGAGTTAACCCTTGTTCACTATGCCCGTGTATACCTATTTCAGTGGTTACCACCATGCAGTACGGGTTTACTCTTTTTCACTTTGACAATGTGTACCAGTTATCAACATGCAGAAAGGGATAGCGCTTGTTCACTATGCCCATGTGTATCCTATTTCATTGGTTATCGACATGCAGAATGCGTTGACTCTTGTTCACTATGTCCGTGTGTTTTCTATTTCAGTGGTTATTACCATGCAGAACAAGTTTACTCATGTTCACTATGACAGTGTGTACACTATTTCCGTGGTTATCGCCATGCAGAACGAGTTTACCCTTGTTCACTATCACAGTGTGTACTCTATTTCAGTGGTTATCACCATGCAGAACGAGTTTATTCTTGTTCACTATGTCTTAATGTACATTTTTTCAGTGGTTATCGTCATGCAGTACTGGTTACTCTTGTTCACTTTGTCCGTGTGTACCCCTATTATCAGTGGTTATCGTCATACAGTACGCGTTTACTCTTGTTCACTATGACAGTGTGTACATTATTTCCGTGGTTATCGTCATGCAGTACTGGTTTACTCTTGTTCACTATGACAGTGTGTACATTATTTCCGTGGTTATCGTCATGCTGTACTGGTTTACTATTGTTCACTATGACAGTGTGTACATTATTTCCGTGGTTATCGTCATGCTGTACTGGTTTACTCTTGTTCACTATGACAGTGTGTACATTATTTCCGTGGTTATCGTCATGCAGTACTGGTTAACTCTTGTTCACTATGACAGTGTGTACATTATTTCCGTGGTTATCGTCATGCAGTACTGGTTAACTCTTGTTCACTATGACAGTGTGTACATTATTTCCGTGGTTATCGTCATGCAGTACTGGTTAACTCTTGTTCATTATGACAGTGTGTACATTATTTCCGTGGTTATCGTCATGCAGTACTGGTTGACTCTTGTTCACTATGTCTTAATGTACATTATTTCCGTGGTTATCGTCATGCAGTACTGGTTAACTCTTGTTCACTATGACAGTGTGTACATTATTTCCGTGGTTATCGTCATGCAGTACTGGTTAACTCTTGTTCACTATGACAGTGTGTACATTATTTCCGTGGTTATCGTCATGCAGTACTGGTTAACTCTTGTTCATTATGACAGTGTGTACATTATTTCCGTGGTTATCGCCATGCAGTACTGGTTGACTCTTGTTCAATATGTCTTAATGTACATTATTTCCGTGGTTATCGTCATGCTGTACTGGTTTACTCTTGTTCACTATGACAGTGTGTACATTATTTCCGTGGTTATCGTCATGCAGTACTGGTTAACTCTTGTTCACTATGACAGTGTGTACATTATTTCCGTGGTTATCGTCATGCAGTACTGGTTAACTCTTGTTCACTATGACAGTGTGTACATTATTTCCGTGGTTATCGTCATGCAGTACTGGTTAACTCTTGTTCACTATGACAGTGTGTACATTATTTCCGTGGTTATCGTCATGCAGTACTGGTTAACTCTTGTTCATTATGACAGTGTGTACATTATTTCCGTGGTTATCGCCATGCAGTACTGGTTTACTCTTGAACACTATGCTCATGATTACTTTATTTCAGTTGTTATAAACCAGAAGTATGTCCGTGTTTGCTGTGCCCTTGTGTATACCCTATATAATTATGCGTCATTGGTATACTTGTTTACTATGCCATATGCTTACACTTTTATCACCATGAAGTCACGATGAGTATGTTCTTGTTTGTCCTACCTCTGTGTTTACTATATTTCAGCAGTAACGACTCTACAGTATGTGTATACTCTTGTTTGCTATTCCCTCGAGTATGCCATTTTCCATGCAGTCATTATTAGCATACTCTTGTTTGCAATGAACCAGAGTAAATCCTATTTCAAGAATAACTTCCTTGAAGTATGAGCATATTTTTATGCCATGCCGTTTGAGCGGTTATACGCATACAGTATGTCCTATTATAGCGGTTATTTTTATTTCAATGGTTATAACCATGCGGTATAAATGTGATAACTGTGTCATTGAGTTAAATACACCCGTGACTACGTCATCACTAAATACTAGTAATTTAATTTCTAAATTCGGTTATATCATACCCCAATACAAATATGACGTAAACTCAGGCGATCGTTTTTCACGTTATACTCCAGTAAACTAGGCAACCATAGCAACGCTAAAGGTGAATGGTGTGACGTATGAATCTTTCCATTTCATTGGCTGAAAATGTTTGTTGATGATTGTTCCAACGTGGAGGAATTTTTTTTTTCAAATTATTAAAAAATCAAGAAAAAAAAACAAAACATTGTTTTATGTTTCAGTTTGTATTTAAAATTAAATTATAAGGAAGAACTTGTGTTTTAACAAATTTATTAAGTCATAACATGAAAAACGGTGTGCACACTTTTTCATAACGCACTACACGCATTATAAAGTGTGACTCAATGGATTGTTAAAAACACAAGTTATTCCTTAAATACTCCCGTTTAATACTATGTCATCACTAAATACATCTGTGACTACGTCATCACTAAATACACCCGTGACTACACCCGTGACTACGTCATCTCTAAATACTCTCGTTTCTACGTCATCACTAAATACAACCGTGACTACGTCATCACTAATTATACCCGTGACTACGTCATCACTAAATACTCCCGTGACTATGTCATCACTAAATACTCCCGTTTCTATGTCATCACTAAATACACCCGTGACTACACCCGTGACTATGTCATCTCTAAATATACCCGTGACTACACCCGTGACTATGTCATCTCTAACTACTCTCGTTTCTACGTCATCACTAAATACACCCGTGACTACACCCGTGACTACGTCATCTCTAAATACTCTCGTTTCTACGTCATCACTAAATACAACCGTGACTACGTCATCACTAAATACACCCGTGACTACGTCATCACTTAATACTCCCGTGACTATGTCATCACTAAATACTCCCGTTTCTACGTCATCACTAAATACACCCGTGACTACGTCATCACTAAATACACCCGTGACTACGTCATCACTAAATACTCCCGTTTCTACGTCATCACTAAATACAACCGTGACTACGTCATCACTAAATACACCCGTGACTACGTCATCACTTAATACTCCCGTGACTATGTCATCACTAAATACTCCCGTTTCTACGTCATCACTAAATACAACCGTGACTACGTCATCACTAAATACACCCGTGACTACGTCATCACTAAATACTCCCGTGCCTATGTCATCACTAAATACTCCCGTTTCTACGTCATCACTAAATACACCCGTGACTACGTCATCACTAAATACATCCGTGAATAAACCAGTGACTGTGTCATCTCTAAATGCTCTCGTTTCTACGTCATCACGAAATACATCCGTCAGTACACCCGTGACTATGTCATCTCTAAATACTCTCGTTTCTACGTCATCATTAAATACACCCGTGACTACGTCATCTCTAAATACACCCGTGACTACGTCATCACTAAATATTCCCGTGACTATGTCATCACTAAATACTCCCGTTTCTACGTCATCACTAAATACACCCGTGACTACGTCATCACTAAATACACCCGTGACTACGTCATCACTAAATACTCCGTGACTATGTCATCACTAAATACTCTCATTTCTACGTCATCACTAAATACATCCGTGACTACGTCATCACATAATACAATTATGACTTCCTCATCACCAAATGTATACACCCGGATTGCTATTTAAATGCGATACTCGTGAAAACTCGTTTTACATCGTTACTGGATATACCTGTTTAATTACTGAATATACCAGTTTTTATTATGCCTTTGAGTATACTAGTGATATATGTCACTAAATAAAATCTAATAAATAGAAAGGATTTTAATTAACGTAACTTTTTGTAACAAACATGCTTGTCTGGAATAAAATTATTGAAATGGCGAGTAATATTACATCAAATTTTACATTTTTTTTAACCAAATTTTAAATATTTCGTTTGATTTGATATAATATTTTGTATTTTGTTCTAGTCAGTTTTCGTCGTTTGTTTGACAATTTGTTACTAATTAAAATTGCTTTACATGTTTCGCGTATTTATTGCAGCATAAATACAAATTTTCTAGAATATTTTAACTAAATTTGTTGAAGTTGGTTTTCAACAAATATAATTTACATGTTTAATGGTAATTTTCAACACAATTGCTTTGAAGTAAGACTTTTAATGTAACTTCATGGTTTTTAAATTTCTTATGATCAATAAGACATGTAAAAAAAATCTTTACTTTTTCGTGAAATATTCTTGATTTATTCAATTCGCTCTAAATAAAATGGTATCGCGACTCGGAGTGATATCACTATGGAAACTACAACTCGCATCTGATACACAAAATTGTACATACATAAGATACTAATAATATGTATTTATCTTACAACTAAAACGTATTTTTATTAAATTTCAATTTTTCTGACTCGTATCAGGGTGCCTGATATTTTCCGTATCATCCATATGGGCGATACAATAATGGCGCGAATCACGCACATCTCAGTTTGAACTACTTTCAATTCGGAGATTCCGTGACGTCATCAGAATGGAATGCGGGGAAACACCCTGTTGGCTAAAAGTACACATGAACCTACACTTTAACAATTAAAACGTATTTTTATGAAATTTCAATTTTTTCTGACTCGTATCAGGGTGCCTGATATTTTCCGTATCATCCATATGCGCGATATAATAATGGCGCGAATAATCTACACAATCTAGATCAATTTCAAATCCTGGCTTCAGTTCAAATACATCTTGTTCTGCACCACTTCCATTCACGGGAAATTTCAATGTTTCAGGAATTTGATCCATCCAATATATTAATTGTCGAAATTATTATCCAAACACTGAATCTAACACAGAAAATACACTGAAGGTTACACAGAAAAAATTAAAATACCGGAGAATAATTTGTGAGTCCAGTTCTAGCGACGACGAAATTTGAAATGACTGTTTTGGTACTTTCCCGCCATACAACTCATTGTATAAATGCGCAAGAAAATAGGTCTATGAATTTTGAGATTTTGTGTATAAATACTTCATTTTAATGAATGGATTTTGTTTGTTTTCTATAAAATAATAAATTGTAAGATAAAAATATCATTAGTATGTTATGTATGTACATTTTTTGTATCAGATGCTCGTTGTAGTTTCCATCGTGCAATCACTATGGAAACTACAACTCGCATCTGATACACAAAATTGTACATACATAGGATACTAATAATATGTATTTATACAGTAAAGACACCTGAAAGATCTTTGTACCATGAATACAGATAAAGGGAAGTAACTCTTGTAAATTGTATAACGCAGTGTGATAATCTACAGCAGTACCGTAACTACCTACTAGGCAACTGCCTCGGTAAAAATTTAACGAAGTACTTTTTTCTCAAAGATGTGATATTTTGAGAGAGAGAGAGAGAGAGAGAGAGAGAGAGAGAGAGAGAGAGAGAGAGAGAGAGAGAGAACTCCGACGGTCGTCATTATTTTTCCGGGATGTGATTGGGTTGCGACATTTTAAGTAATAGATTATTATGTAATATATCCATACATGTGAAAGATGTAAAACATTGAGACTGTGTTTGTACTGTATGACATAAAATACATAGATTGATCTTCAATTCTTGGCTCGATTTATTTAAGGACCTAGTTACGATAATGTACAGTTAAATTCTTTAAACATTTTATCATTTCGTTTGCGCCGTATAAAAAACTTTGAAGTCTTCGATTTGTAACCCAGCCCTGCTGAAGAACACCGTGACATTGAATGAAGAACAAGCCCGATCAGCTGTCTACCCTCTTGTCGTCTGCTTTATTACCATCACTACCGCTGCACCAACTAAACAGTTTTTGGTCCTCTGTCTGATACGGTGGTTAAAAAAATATAATTAAAATTAAAATCACATGTATTTAGCTCAACGTAAAAATTAGATAGTCAACTTTGTTTGAAATTTGATCAATAAAAGACATTGATAAAGAAGAACCTTTTATGTGTTACTTTATTGGTTCATTTACTTGCTTGGTATTACCTTTTTTGGAAAAACAAATGACAAATTTAATGTACTAACATAATATCGTACTTCACCGTTTTGTAAGATATGTCTTCATTATCCGGTTTTTAATGACGTAACTATGTTCCAAATTAGATCCTATAGGTCTATATCTCGATTATAATGACAAACATGTACTCCGGTCATAATGACAAACATGTACTCCGGTCATAATGACAAACGTGTACTCTGATCAAAATTACAAACATGTACTCCGGTCATAATGCATACATGAACTCTGATCATAATGACAAACATGTACCCTGACCATAATGACAAAGATGTACTTTGATCATAATGACAAAGATGTACACTGACCATAATGACAAACATGTACCCTGATCATAATGACAAACATGTCCTCTGATCACAATGGCAAAGATGTACTCTGATCATAATGGCAAAGATGTACCCTGATCATAATGACAAACTTGTAATCTGATCATAATGACAAACATGTACTCTGACCATAATGACAAACTTGTACACTCTGACCATAATGACAAACATGTAGTCCGGTCATAATGACAAACATGTACTCCGGTCATAATGACAAACATTTACACCCTGACCATAATGATTAACATGTAGTTCGGTCATAATGACAAACATGTACTCTGATCATAATGACAAACATGAACTCTGATGATAATGACAAAGATGTACTCCGATCATAATGACAAACCTGTACTCCGATCATAATGACAAACATGTACTCCGGTCATAATGACAAACTTGTACTCTGATAATAATGACAAACATGTACTCCGATCATAATGACAAACATGTACTCCGATCATAATGACCAACATGTACTCTCATCATAATGACAAACATGTACTCCGGTCATAATGACAAAATTGTACTCTGATTATAATGACAAACATGTACTCCGATCATAATGACAAACATGTACTCTGATCATAATGACAAACATGTACTCCGGTCATAATGACAAACATGTACTCTGATCATAATGACAAACATGTACTCCGGTCATAATGACAAACATGTACTCTGATCATAATGACAAACATGTACTCCGGTCATAACGACAAACTTGTACTCTGATTATAATGACAAACATGTACCCTGATCATAATGACAAACTTGTACTCTGATCATAATGACAAACATGTATTCCGATCATAATGACAAACATGTACTCTGATCATAATGACAAAAATTTACTCTGATCATAATGACAAACATGTACTCCGATCATAATGACAAACATGTAGTCCGATCATAATGACAAACATGTACTCCGATCATAATGACAAACATGTACTCCGGTCATAATGTCAAACATGTACTCCGATCATAATGACAAACATGTACTCTGATCATAATGACAAACATGTACTCCGGTTATAATGACAAACATGTACTCTGATCATAATGACAAACATGTACTCCGGTCATAATGACAAACTTGTACTCTGATTATAATGACAAACATGTATCCTGATCATAATGACAAACTTGTACTCTGATCATAATGACAAACATGTACTCTGACCATAATGACAAACATGTACTCTGACCATAATGACAAAGATGTACTCTGATCATAATGACAAACATGTACTTTGATCATAATGACAAAGATGTACTCTGATCACAATGACAAACATGTACTCCGGTCATAATGACAAACATGTACTCTGATCATAATGACAAACATGTACTCCGGTCATAATGACAAACTTGTACTCTGATTATAATGACAAACATGTACCCTGATCATAATGACAAACTTGTACTCTGATCATAATGACAAACATGTACTCTGACCATAATGACAAACATGTACACTCTGACCATAATGACAAACATGTAGTCCGGTCATAATGACAAACTTGTAATCTGATCATAATGACAAACATGTACTCCGGTCATAATGACAAACTTGTACTCCGATCATAATGACAAACATGTACTCCGGTCATAATGACAAACATGTACTCCGACAATAATGACAAACATGTACTCTGATCATAATGACAAACATGAACTCCGGTCATAATGACAAACATGTACTCTGATCATAATGACAAACATGTACTCCGGTCATAATGACAAACTTGTACTCTGATTATAATGACAAACATGTACCCTGATCATAATGACAAACTTGTACTCTGATCATAATGACAAACATGTACTCTGACCATAATGACAAACATGTACTCGGACCATAATGACAAACATGTACTCTGACCATAATGACAAATTAAATGATCATTTTCATTATTGTCAGTCTGAGTTGTTTTTGATAATTGAAAGTATTTCAAGTTTTGCTCATAAAAGTAAATTAATTTCCTGATTTTTCATATATACCTAGTGCTGAAACAGATAATAGACAAGAGGACACTATATGTAAGTTATGTATCAAAAACGTGTACCTGCAGTGGTTAATAACGACCTCAACTTTCTTACATCTTTCTTTATGTTTTGAATGAAAAATAAATCTTTACCTTATTTTAATAATAAATAGAGCGTCACATCACATGTCAGTAGTTTTATATTTCTAGTTTATAACTTAAAACCAATAGAGTTTAGTCTCTAAACTTTATAAATTGTTCACAAAGTACAGAACCTCGACATGGGCAGGTAAGCTACAACATTTATGTTAATCAAGTGATGTTGTCATCAGTATTCCAATGTTACCAGATGCATGTAGTGTTTTTATGATATAATTTTGTAGTTCAGTTTCATGTATTCATTTATTTATGTAAGTTTCATTCTGAGCGACTGTTAGAAACAAAGGTCTTCTCATTTATTGATTATTTTAATTAGATATTATAATTTGTTAATTAGTTATTAAAAGAATCAAATGTCCTCTGTGTGGCTGGGTGAAATAAAAATAGAATGAATTGCCGTATTTTTCACTTGGTGACTGCAAGAAATAAACAGCAAATCATTATCTTTGTCCCCGGGGCAGCTGCAAGAAATAAACAAAATACCTCTCGTGTTCTAATTTTGCTTTTATATCAAATACAATACATAGAATTCAAAATATAAGTTTCCTTTGGTATAATCTACCATCTATAGATTTTGCGGAAACACGGTCTGACCTTTTGGTACCTATTATCTGGACTAAATGTGGTGATTCTGTCAGGCTGCTAATTTTCTAGTCTTCTCGTAGTTCCATTCTGTGACTCGGGATGTACAGAGCATTCCACCGACACACGTTCCAGTCCAGTCTTTGATTTTCATGAATCGGATATGTTAACTTTTCATTTCCAGTGCAAATGCTAAACAATTCTTCTGCACTGGGGCTAGATTATAACGAAAGTTTTGAGTGAAATTAACATCACTGATAGTTTTGTCATGTGCTGATTTTGAATTTCTAATAAACAAATCGTTCAAAATCAGCACATGACAAATTGTCATGTGCTGATTAAGAATGCATTATTTTAAGCTTAAACGTTATCCACTTCAAAACCTGCAGTGAAGTTTCAGGATGCTACAACATAATATGATTAGCAATGACCTCTTCCAAGAAAAAACAATGCAACTACATAGTACAAACTTATATGGTAATTTCTGAAAGTTAAGATTACATATAAAGAACAAACATTGCAAGTGATGTTTAATAATATTACAGTTAATCCCAAATATCCTAATTACAGAACGAGTTTGTGTCATTGATGAAAATTACAGCAATGAATTAAAAAGTTCATCTTTTAAAAATGATAATGATAACGATAAAATAATAATGGACTTTATATGGCCCGACTTAACATGATAGAGAATTAATACATGGTTAAGACACCGAAGTATTCAACCGAGTCCTTTACAAAAGTTGGTTATGTATTTTATGATTAAATTCAAAAAATGGTATATATGACAGTTTTATCAGTTGGTTATTGGTAGGGCTCTGATTGTAGCATAAAATATGGATTTTACCATGATTAATTAGTAACTTTCCAGTTACCGATCAAACTATTTATATAAGATTTAACAGACCAAGTTTGGTGGAACTTGTGATATGAATGATACATAGTTTAATTAGACATGCATACTTCGTATTTAGTATACAATAAAATGATATATATTACTATAATGAGAAGTAAATCGTGGGGTATATGTTTCAGATAGAATAAAGCTGATATATTCATCCTAAACTTTACAAAATGAACATTACACACTTGTATATTATAAATAAGTTTAGTACGATGGCCGATAGCGGCCAGGCTAAAATGAACCATTTTACCTATGTTTGTGTATCATGGTACATTTTTTATGGTACACAAACGTAACTATTTTTGGTATGTTTTTGTACCATGGTACACTTTTATGGTATAAAAACGCGACTCTTTTTATGTGTTTATGTACCATAAAAATGTGTACCATGGTACACAAACATAGATTAAATGCTTCATTTTTGTCTGGCCGTTATCGGCCAACGTAGTTCAGATGACACATCACTGTCCCATATTGTGAACCTAAGTGCATTCATCAAAACAAACTAAGCAAGCGTTGTAGCAGAGATTTACAATACCCTAGTGTTAATATCAGTTTGTCTATTTCTCAAGTTTCAATTTCTTTATTTCTATATTTGTGAGTTACATACAAATATGAATACAAATACAACATACATGAGTAAACATTATGTAAATGTTAAGATATATATTTTAACATATTTTAAACAGAAGGACTGAATCTGTCGTTAATTTTATAATAAACTTGCATAAACTGAGACAGTGTTTTGTTGATATATCTGGAAAAAATTAAAATATTTGGTTTAATTCTAAGTTTACAACTGAACACAACTAATCCAACAACAATAACAAGAAAAACGATGAACAATAGTGATATAACTATTTATTACATTTGATTTGAAGTTTTTAAAAATGTGTTACTCTAAAGTTAATATAATGCATCAAAATAGTAAAAACTCATTGTCAGTTACGGTTTAATTATCAACTGAATTATAATAAATTTTGCAAAATGTAAATTTTGATGCATTTTAATGAATATATAATAAGACATTGATTATACAAAATGTCTGATATTCATCTTAATAAAATGTTTCACATTTGTATAAAATTATCATAAATGTGCATTAATACAAGAAAAAAACTCAAATTTACTATAAAATTTGTAAGAAAAGGTGAATTTTAAACTTTGTTTGAACTTACATTTTATTTAGTTAATTATATATCATTTACTAACTACACTAATTGTCCTAAAAATGTAGTGCGTGTTATAGATCAGGTACACATGTACTTAATAAAAACAGTCCCACTTTCTGAACGCGATTTACATTTTTTCTTACTTCGTTTTATCACCGACTGAGAAATTTTAAATCACATTAAAACTCTTTTTTTGCAATAATGACAACGTATAATTTTGATCGCTGCTGAGAATTAGAGATAATTTTATTACAAACAAGATAATTATATATTCAGACCTTTGGTGGATAATTTTGGTCATTTCTTTTAACTGTGTCATAAACCACTTTTTGAATGAATTTTTATGATTAAATTCAAAACCTTAAACTTAGAAATTTAAAATAAAATTATAAAATATATCTTATCCATATATTGTATATGAATACTGTTTTTGTTTTCCAATTTTGAATCACTGTTTCTACGACAACGATAAAATTTTCACACGCGAATTTAGGAAATCCTTTTGAGATGTGGTTCCACGGGCAATTCAAAATTGCACTTTTATACACTTTTTGAATGTATTTTTATGCTTAAATTCAAAAAATGATATATGACAACTGAAATAAATTAATGTTAAAAACCGGTCATTGCAGCATGCGGCCATGTTACCATCAAACACCATATTTGAGTTTTATATTTGTTCTATTTATCCAGTAGAAAATTGTTAAAAATAGAACATTTAAAAAATTATTTGCCCATATGTACAGAATTTTGACATGTTGTGGACAGTTGTGCAATTGCCCCCTGGAGCCAAATCTAAAAAGGATTTCCTAAATTCGCGCGTGAAAATTTTATCGTTGTCGTAGAAACAGTGATTGGCAATTCAATTTGAAAAAAGGTCTATAATGTTGCCATAAAAATCATCATCATCATCATCAAAATTACAATAAGAAAAAAAAATTATCAAATTTTCTGGTTTACAGTGACCCGCTATTTTGATTTGCACACAATACGATCTTTCAAAAAATATGAACATACCTTGATAAAGTCAAATTGGTCTTACGACGTTTACTTGTAGTAGCCTTATACTTTAACTAACTAGTAACTTCTGCTACTGAAGAAACCAATGGCGATTCCATCTTGCAATGCTTACGTTTGGGTTTGTTACATTCAAAATATATGTAAAGCCGTTGTCGCATGAGAAATGTAAGCCCTATGAGAACTGCAGGTTCCGTTTCCGGTTTCCGGTAAAACTTGCATTTCTCATGGAAGGGGATATGAGATTTACAAGTCCATGAGATTCACAAGTCTTCAACATTTTCGCTAACAGAGGAAGTAATTCAGCAATATATATATAATAAAACGTATGGATCAAGAAACTACGTTACAAGTATCTTACAAAAACGTGTGTACATCTTGGCTTTATGACATTCTTGATATTTATTTACGTACTGTACGTCTGTAGCGAAATACACCGGGACTTTAAGTTTTCCAATTTTCTTAAATTTTTTTTCTAAATATAAATATATATTAAATTGATAACTTGTAATCAAAATCTATTTGAATCATTTTCTAAAATTTCATTCCTATTAGCTGTAAACAAACAGAATCCTCTAACGTGTTGGTCACATATAACATTTATAATTATTAGCTTGGAGTATGTGCACTGATAAACACACTTGAATGTATAAAAAATTTGCATTGATTGTCCGTCATAAATATCCAAATGTATTTTTAATGGTGTTATTTCTTCCTTACAAAGTCACAAATGACAATTTTTTTTTTAATTCTGTTTAATTTATCGTATTTAACAGTTTTATAAATTGTGTTTACACCATCCGTTTTTTAATGATGTTACAATGTTCTAAAATTAGATCCTGCAGGTCTACATCTGGCTGAGAAATTACTGCTATTTCTATATTTATATGAGCTTTTGTCATTGAACCAAACATAACATTGTTCATTAGTAACAACATTAAAAATAAGAAGATCAGCACCGTTTGAATTTTTTCCTAGAAAAAATTAATTCAGCTTTAAGAAGCAAAGCATGTGATTGACTATATAAGAAGGTACGTACCAAGATTTGACATGTGACATAGGTTTACTATCCCAGCATTTAAAATTTATTCCATTTGGTTGGATGAGTGCTGTTTTATGTTGACTCAGCAAGATTTCAGATATTTTCTTATTGATCTCAGGAATAATGTAAACTCAAGATCATACTGTACAAGATATTGTGCAAGTTTTTATTGGGGTGCTTAATTTATAAGTGGACACATGTACATTCTTATTTAGAAAATAGATAGATTCCATCCCTCATTATTAATCTGACATTTTCCAATTCTGAAAATATGGAACATAAAGGGCCTGTAAACTTGTCCAAAAATATCCAAAAATACAATTTCATATTCTGAAGATGTGAAATATTTTCTTTAAACAGAAAAACCTAATTAGTACCACACATTTATTAGAAGATACCACTTGGTACAGTTGTGAGCCTTAGCAACCATTAAAACCACATAGCCAATCATACAAACAAGAAGACCACGGACTTCTGATAGAAGAGCTTTGGATTTGTCCCCAAGTAAGACTGCAGTTAGCCTCTAGTGTTTTGTGAGAATATTCTCTAGGTGAATGACAACATGCCTCGATAAAAGTGGAAGAATTTGACTGGGGCATAAAACACCATTTTATGATGGAGGTCAATTATGAGATGTTGGAGGAATTCAGAGTACCAGAGAAGACTATATCCACCTTATTTAATAGTGACAAATTTTATCACAATAGGAACTGCCTGGGTGTAATTCAAATCTTAGCAATAAGAGTTACATCCGTTATTTAGTGCTTTAAACCACTGAGCTAGCAGTGACAATGTCTCAATACAATAAATTCAGTCAAATCACAAAATGATTTCATTTTAAAAGCCATCTGAAGTTTTGTAAGAATCATTATATGTCACAGATAATGTATTATTATTAACGTGACAGTTAAATATATAATGGAGTGGAATAATGATGTTTAATGTCCAAATCAAGATTCTAACAATTATATCAATCAATTCAGTTCTGGGGTGGAAGAAGGAAACTAAAGTCCCAAGACTTTTGGCAAGATAACTAACAAACTTTTCACACAAGAATCTGCAAAGTGGGAATCTAACCTAGGTGGAGAAAGGTGCTGTGACCCTTAAGCTGCATTTTACACCACCTGGACACCAAGGCCCCTGGTTTCAATTCAGTCTGCAGATAGGACACTTAAATGCATAATGACATAAAATGCAGTTTGTACATAGCTCTTTACAATCTGAATAAAACTGGTAACTTAATTTGGGTTGTTAATAAACATATTGACACTAGGCCCCTGGATTAGGTACTCACTGACAGTGATTATGTGCCACTGTTTATTTTGTCAGTATATTTCTCAATGGAAATGAAACAACTATATTTGTATCAGTATAAGGACTAAAATCAGCATCCCTGTTTGTGGGTATTTCAACAATTAAATGAAAATTGGATGTTAAAAAAAAGATATAAAAAAGGATTAAACATTCACTTATGCCAATAAGCAAGTATCTATCAATACAACTTTTCAATCTGCTTGTAAATAAATAGGTGTCATATCCAGATTTATAGTGCACAGGTACATGTGCATATCCTGTTCAGACACATTATAATGACTCTTGGTTGACCAGTCCTTGCTCTATTATGTCCTCTTACACAGAGCTTTAAGCTGAGAAATAAAGTTGTAAACCAAACTATTAAAATTATATAGGAATTACACTCAAGAAGAATGTTTAAGATGTTTTAATCTGAATTAAAAGCAAGTAAATCGGGCAAAACAAGTGAGCATTTATGGTAACTAAGGCTTCCATGTTTACAGAAAATTGTAAATCTTTACAGGATTGGCATTAAACAAAATGATGCCATTTATATGATCGATGCGTAAAATGTGTTGATTTTTGTTAGTGCACCAAGCATAAATGTTGCTCTTTGAATGGTCTTCTGCACATGACACATGCTTTAAAAATAAACAAGTGCTCGGTTGGTGTAAAAATCATGGGTTAATTAAAGTACCAAAGTCAATTTACCATAAATATCACAATATAATTTATTTGTTTATAACAGAGCATTTGCATTAACTAATATATAAGTTTATCGATGTCAAAATGACACAACCGTTTACATGTGTGTAGCGGTCTGGGTAGCTCAGTGGTAGAGCACTCGCCTATAGTGCGGGAGGTCCCTGGTACGATCCCCGGTCCGACCCTGCATTTTTCTCCTTCCTGTTTCAGTTTGGTGGCCAGTGTGGCCCTCGGAAGTGATGGACTGACATATATTCGGCCGTATAAAGTCCATCTGAGGGAATTTGGGGTGAGATTTCCCATAGGATCATGGGAAACTCAAGAATAACAGGGGAGGAATGTAGCGGTCTGGGTAGCTCAGTGGTAGAGCACTCGCCTATAGTGCGGGAGGTCCCGGATTCGATCCCCGGTCCGACCCTGCATTTTTTCTCCCTCCTGTTACATGTGTAAATGTGGAAGCATGAATGGTTACACTAATGAAAATAGAAAAAAATAATGAAATCTGATATTAACAAACATATATATATCTTGATTTTAAAAATCAGTGATAACTTGACACTTTGTAGTTGGGGCAATAATCATTTATGATACGACCTCAGTGAATTTCAAAAGTCTGTGCATTGTCTCCCATTTGATACGTTTAACCTATATTTGATATTCATTAAATATGCATTGCAAAATAATAATATACATAGCAAAAATTTACTTATTTCCGAGACAGTAAACTGCACTGGCATCATAGTCGAACAAAAGCTCCTTAGAGCTTATGTTATTTGTTATTTAAATTTTTCGACTTTAAATAAAGATTTATTATTATTATATTATTATTATTATTATTATCATTATGGCTTTCAAAGCCCTGCCTTATTCATGTTAATTAAAGCCTTGCAATGGATATATGTATTTTTGTCTTCATCAAATTCTTTACTAGCTAGCTAGCTAGCTTTGACACATAACTTTTGTATTTTTATTACTATGAAAAAAAAACTATAAATATTGCTCACACAGGCAAGATGCGAGCACCTAATTAACTGTGTTACTTCGGGCAACGGATTAACTTATTGATAAAAGGGTGTTTCTACTTTCATTTTCGTTTTGCTTGCAGTCCAAAGGGAACGGTTTGTATATATTTGCTTTTGTGCATTCATACATCCATTTAATACGTTTTATTGATGAATGAAACAAACCCAAACAGTTTACACAGCTGTCAGGGCAGGTAAATGGAAAAATGCATATATTTCTTCACTGGAAACGATGAAAGTCTACATTTCACCGTCTTCCGCCTACCATTTCTCATACCGGAAAAGATCCTAAACATTGCGCATGCGTGCTTGTATTTCTCATAAGACTGACAGATCTCACGCTACACCGAATAAAACAGTTTTCAGAGCAGCCTGATTAAAACTTGGTATATCTTTACTTTGTGTCAAAATACACTATTCTATTTAAAATATGTTTTGATGCACCTTATCCTGTTTATGTATGGTTTTAATGTTTCAAAGACGTAAAACATTTTTACATTGATCTTTTTTACAATGAGTTTATAAAATCGTTATATACATTACCAGTATTCTACATGACTAGTACCAAAATTTGTCGACTTTTCAAGTTCATGCATTCCTTTTACCATTTGTTTTTTTTTTAATCTCGCGGGATAACATGTTTTAATTCTCTAACAGATCTTTTAAAATGAGTTTTTAATATAAATAGTTGTTTTATATGCTTGTATATATCTATGTCTATTAATTGTGTTTTATAGTGTCTCATAAGTCTTTTAGGCTGGATGTTATATCTTTTGTACTGTGATGATACCTGTTTTAGATAATGTTGTTATGACATGTGACACTTTAATAAAATAAATTATTATTATTATTATTATTATTACTATTGCCAGTCTGGGTTGGTTAGGGTTCTTCAAAAGTACTAAGACCACGCCTCTAGTTACCATTTTTTGATCGACCATAAGCTCCTTAATCAGTGATATAGTGGTCCTACAGTACTGCAACCTAACTATATGTCTTGTTTCTGTTGTATTGTTTGGTAACAATGTTTATTTCCAAAATTATTTAACTGAAAAACAACTTCCGGTATTTGATTTTTTCTGTTTAACTTACGTTTGCACCAATAATTACAATGATGATTCTATTTACTGTTACAGTTTCACTCTGCTGATGTTTGTAATAGCAGAGATTTTAGTTCGTTGTCATGGTTACTCTCAATACAGATTGGAAATTCCAAATGGAGAAAATATAAAACACCCATGTAAACCAAATTTGAACTGGGATGGAGTCGGGCATGAATATTCCGGAGGTGGTGGAAAAAGAAATAGATTTGGACAAGATTTTTCAAAATACAAGGTAAATATCCTCGATCTCCTTATGTAGTAAATCAACATACTTTCAACTCACAATAAAGTAAATAAAAAAGTATTTAAAAAAACAAAACAAAACATGATTCGGAATTATTTCAAGTCTTTTTTAAAATGTTTAACCATAGTACTTATATACATAATAAGAATGTTTTTAAACTAAACCATTTATACGTTCATTGTATATTTAAGACACATAATATAAACTGTTTACTATTTATAGACGTGGTCGAAGGAGCTATGTCAGATGGATTCCGATGGAGATGGCCTGTCAAATGGAAAGGAATTAGGTGATCCACAATGTGTCTGGCAAAAAGGGATCACTCCACACAGAATTGTGAATATAACTCATCCAGGTAAGCAACTTCACAATGATTATCATCTCAAGCTTGCTTTATGAATCAAATAGCGCTAACTCATATTTATCTCCGAATCCGAAATAACACCCGTACCCGAGAAGTGCAATTTTGTTTACTTAATTGTTTATTTTTGTATATAACTGTACTTGAGTTCATTATAACATAACTATAGAAAAATATAGACAGAAGTTTCTTTGGAAGATATATAAGCATTGCAGAAACATGTTGGAGGGGACACACCCTACCACTCCTCACCTACGCCGCTTATCACCCAACTTAACTTTGACGCCATTCTGTCTATATATCATACAGAAATTGTAACAACAATATGTACACATGCTATAAGTTATGTTTCTTAACTCATACAATCACCAGTTCATATGTACTTTCGTTACATGTTATTATTTTCACTATTGTATATTGCTTATCTCTGAAATAGAGGAACTAAATAAATAAATAAAAAAAATCTCAAGCTTGCTTTATAAAGCAAATAGCGCTAACTTATATTTATCTCCGAATCCGAAATAACACCCGTACCCGAAGTGCAATTTTGTTCTTATAACAACTTGCACAAAAAAGGAAGCGAACTAAACAAAGATAATACATAAATAGGAAAACGTTATGGAATAACTGTCTCTCGACACTGTAACTCGATCAATATTCTTTCAATTATCAATGCGGCCATTTTGTGGAATGTGGAGAAAAATTACACGACCAGAGAAAACTATCAACTTTGAAACTCCAGCTGACAAATTTTCCCCCGTCAGGATCTGCCTAAACATTGGATAAAAACCATTAGGCTATAGATGACGCATTTTTATATATATTTTTTTGGCACGCAAAGGTAATAATTCACAACACTGTTTCATTAAGAAGTGTTGTTAAGGGCTATACAAGGAGTTTTTAGCTTTAGTTTTCTTTAATTTTTTTCATTTATTTTATTTCTATTTTTAACTATTTAATACGTATTTTTGAACAACTAAATGCAAAAGGGCTTCCCTTTTTATTTACCCACTGAACATACGTTTGATCTCTGCCGGGTATATATATGATATATATGTATATATACATATATGATTTTTCAGCGATGTATTTCCGGAATGAGCGTTTGTGTCTTTTCCCATATTAAATCCCCGTAAGGATTTTAAAAAGCTCTGCATTTTATACTCCAGCTAAGATAGCATTTAGTTTGGTGTCAGTTAATTACGACAAAATGCATACCTCATAACGGTATGTGGCATTCTATAAAAATTTTTTATATCTCTTCCAAAACCTTGAAAAGCTAGTGCTACAGCAGACGTGAATCAGACAGTAAGATGATTATATAAAGTTTATATTGTTTTATATTTGTTTATCAGGTATATGTAATGCTATGGACAGCATACATTGTAAAACAGTTAATACGTTTATAGATTGTAATGTAGACGACTTCAAGTGTGATGGTATAAATGAAGTAGGTATGTATGATTTGTTTTGAAATAAATACCATTATGAACAGGAGAAAGAAATAACGGTCATTTTACAAGATAGTTACAGAGCAAATGAAATTTCAAACGTCAAATTAAAGAACAGTTGGTTCAGGCAAAGCTTTGTTTTTTAATTTTATTTTATTTTATTTTTATTTTTATTTTTATTTTTATTTTTATTTTATTTTATTTTATTTATTTATTTATTTTTTTTTGGTTCTGCTCCATCTAAAACTTTTTGTCTAATCATGAAAGGCATCATAAATAGCCTGTAGGTGTGAGGAGACGACATTATTTAGAATTCGTTTAGGCCTGTTCTCATTTTATCTTGCCCATTAGCTGGTAATTGTTAATTTGTCTTATTCAAAGAATACATGTTTACATGTTTCATTATATACTCTCTAGATTTTACGCTTTTGCCGATAACATTTTGAGCTTAAATTATAGAACTTTTATGGCAATTGTGGTATACAGTTCGTTCTGTTATATATTATTATGATTAAATTCAAAAATGGTATATGACAGTTCCGAGTTTTTTTTAATTATTCCCAAATTTTGAAGGTTTTTGTCAGTGATCGTTTAACAGAGAAAAAATTAAATTGTCCTCATTTTGTATTTTTAAATTCCATCTGATTGAATACCGATAAATTGTCTTGTGGAATGTTTCCTTAATTTTTTATTTAATAGATACCAAAATCAAAGAGGTTAGATTTCCACAAACAATTGTACCCAACAAAACTACAAGTTATCATTGTATTTACTTCGAGTTTCCACAAGATGGTGACTATCATCTTATAGCGAGTCAGCCTCACATTGACAACAACTTTGTCACTCATCATATACTGGTATTTGGATGTGAAGATTCAGGTAAAAGAAAATTAATATTTAGTCTTCTATACCTTACATGTGAAAATTCCGTAAATGTCAACATATAAAACTTGAAAATGTCTGGTATATTTTACAGAACGAAATTTATTAAAACTGATATCATTTAAAATATGGTCAAGCTGTTAATTACATTATTTTTAGAGAGATAGGAAGTCTGGGTTGATTCATATTTTAACGCAATTGGTAAGCAGAATCCTGGATGTGTTTCAATTTTTTTTTTTTTTTTTTTTTTTTTTTTTTTTTTTCTAAAAGTTTTTAAAAAATAGATTACTTCTAATCACGATCCGCGAGATTCATTTCCTAAAATTCCATTCCTATTAGCTGTAAATAAACGGAATCCTTTAACGGATTGGTCAATGTTTAACGATGTATTTTATGTGCTTTGAGCATCTGCACGGATATACGGGAACTCCATTGAATCGAAGGTGAAACGTGACAAATAGATAATTTCTAATCACAATCCGTGAGATTCATTTTCAAAACTTTCAGTCCTATTAGCTGTAAATAAACGGAATCCTCTAACGGGTTGGTCAATATTTAACAGTGATTATTATTTGTTTGGAGCTTGCGCACGGATGTACGGTTTTTCTAATGAATCGAAGGTGAAACCTGACAAATTGTATTAATTGTCCGTCATTAATATCAAAATGTATTCGCAATGGTGTTATGTATCCCTTACTAAGTCAAAATGACAAATTCAATGAAGTCCTGTGTTTAATTTATCGTATTTTGTAAGTTGTGTTTAAATGACCCGGTTTTTGATATGACGTAACCATCTTGTAAATTTAGCCCCCACATGCTATATCTGGCTGGGAAATTACTGATATTTCTGTATTTATTCGAGCTTTTACCGTTGAACCAAATGTAACATTGTATAGTAGGAACATCATAAATTAGATCAGCACCGTTTTAATTTTTTCCCTGGAAAACTTAATGCAGCTTTAAAAAAATCAATCAGAAAACACAAAACAACAAAATCTCAGATACGGGATTTAAAGTCAAATTTATGGACCAGTAAATGGTTGACCTTTAAAATGTTTGTTTTGTTTTTAACATGTGAAGTACTGAATGATTCAAGTGTCAGGATCGGGGAGCCTAAGAAATGTGGAATGTATAGCACTTCATGCCAGGATATTGTAGCGTTGTGGACTGTTGGGTACACTGGTTCATGTCAGCATAAAGATACTGGATTTAGAATTGGTACAAAAGGTTATAAAGTAGGATTGATGCAAGTATGTACAGATTTACCGGTATAGTTGGCAAAATCTAGTGTCCTATTCGCTTGCAAGTCCTAGATTTAGTGTATATATATATATATATATATATTTATTTATATCAATAATGAAATAATGGAAAATATTTAACTGATTAAACACATATTTCCACAGCAGTGAAATACATATACTTTCACCGGTGAAAATATATGTATTTTACTCCGAATTCCTTCACTCGCAATTTAGAGGGTTTTTAATTAGAGTTACTCCCCTTTTTATTATTTGCGAATGGGTGCCCTGTACTTGTTTCTCGTCACACTTCGATGCCGCAGATTTTTCCGAATTGCGTCAATCATTAGACGAGCGAATACAAGTGTACCTTGTCAATGTTGTTTATTATCGTCAACAACGGTCACATCTGTAGGTCGACGGCGAAATCCATTGTTTTAATTAACCAAACATGTCAGATATAAAAACAATTCAAACAGTGATATAAAATAAATAGAACATTTAACAGTGAAGTATTAATATGAAATTTATTTTGTCGAGTGCAGTGAGAAAATCAATATTTTCAATCGACGGCTGTGCCGTCTCGTGAAAATATTGGTTTTCTCACTCCACTCGACAAAATAAAATTCATATTCATACTTCACTGTTAAATATCCCCTCTCTCTCTCTCTCTCTCCTCTCTCTCTCTCTCTCTCTCTCTCTCTAAATATATATATATATATATATATATATATATATTTCTCCAATACGCATTGTCAGCCCTTAGATCATGGTGCCATGGGACGCGTGAACTGCAAATATTGGACGTAAACGGTTGATCACGTCACATTAACTTATAGAATCGTGGTTATATTATCCATTGCTACATTTAGCGGTGTCACATATGTATAAGGCGTATTTTATAAAACTTAAAAAATCATAAATAATGTATCTTAAATACTGTATCTTAACAGTTTGAAGCTTAAAAATTACTTTTTAATCCGCTGGATATTCCAAAATTTGATGTATAACCTTTTCTTTCGGATGATGTCTAACTAGTATGAGTTATCAGAACAAGTCTTTGACTCGTTTGAAATGAAAACAATCTGACCACGTGGTTGGAATTTCCCCATATCGACCTCAGTCAAGTAATTGATTATTTTCCTCGCAAATAATTTACGAAAAAATACCGGAATCCCTGCTATTACGATGCAAGATTTTGCTAGCAAATTTATACAAGACATGCAACAAAAACAAGTAACGTTTCACTCAGAATGTAAACCTACAAATATATAATATGTTTATTTCTTCATATCATTTTCCACTAAATTATGACCCTTGCCAATTGAAAAAAGTAGTGCCCGTTGAGTTGAGATAGGCTACACGTGCGCACGCGGTGTTCGATACGGAAGAAATGTCGTGACATAAATCTATCACATGTGCGAGAAAAATGTACTATAGGATTTCCCTTATTATCTTTTACATCAGCTATATAATAGCTTTATGTTTACAAGGAAACACATGTTGGTTTTTCGATACCTTTACAATTTGTACGTTTGTTAAGAAAGAACAATTATAATTCTACATGTATAATGAAATAAATCAACGCCTGTACTCAAGGAACCGTAATCAACCCACCAGGTGATACGGAGATAAGGAAATAATTTTATAAATATTTCTCCTGTCAGATTTAAAAATGACTTTTTTGTTTTGTAATATTTCTTTTACACTAACTTGGGTAGTAACTGAACTTAATTTTCCTTCAAATTCTAGATACACTGGAACAACCCTGAAAATAGAAATGACTACACAGACAGTTCTGGACTGAAGTTATACTATCAGCCAAAACATCGACCATTTGATTCTGGGGTATTAACTGTAGGACAAACATTCATAAATATTCCGCCTCATCAAAAGGAGGTTGTTGTAAATGGCGTTTGTAGTACAAACTGTACCAAAAAACTGTTCCTGAAGCCATTCAATGTTATCTCTGCTGGAAATCACATGCATTATAAAGGTAAGTATCTGAAGCCATTCAATGTTATCTCTGCTGGAAATCACATGCATTATAAAAGTAGTATCTGAAGCCATTCAATGTTATCTCTGCTGGAAATCACATGCATTATAAGGTAAGTATCTGAAGCTATTCAATGTTATCTCTGCTGAA